>JARHVA010005553.1:77500-765000 GCA_037957365.1 Torreya grandis
TGACCTGAACAATTATGTATTCCTCTCTATGTTGTGTCCCCTGTCTAGTAGTACACATTCAACCCATATGACTATGTATTATTTTTATCTTGTATATTAATAGTACCCTATTGATGTAGTTGATTTTATACCTATTGGTCGATTGTATTCTTTGTATAAATAACTCTTTTCTCTATCTAGCTAACTTTATCCCTAATTTTCCTTCTTATTTCCTAAAATATGTTTTTTCATCAAGAATCATGAAATCCCCTATTAGAATCTACTTGGACAATATTAATCCATTTATACATTATATGGAGTGCTCTTTTATTATTATCTTGTCTTCCTAATTTTAGCATTTAGGGCATCTTGTGATGCCCATCCATACATTACTTTAGCCTTTGGGGTATCTTTTTATGCCCACCCACGTATCATTTTATCCTTTGGGACATCTTTTGATGCCCATACCTACATCCAACTACTCATTAGAGCATCTTATGATGCCCACTCTTATTCTAAATTGCATCATACCAAACTAATTCAAATTCAAGAAACCTTTTAAGGAATATAGGCTTATATTTCACATGTTCATACTTGATATAGATGCTAGCTTAGATATTTCCCTTATTTTCATGCTTTCTATATGCTATCCTTCTAACATTTTTTACATGATATCTATATGGGTCTCACCCTCTATAGTAGTCCCTCTTTTCACAAACCTTAATCTATCCTTCTAGTCCTTTAGTTTCTCTTTTCTCATGAGTTACATTGTAAAATTATGGATAAGACCTAGTCTTCTTCATGATTTACATTTATTGTTCTCATTATTTCCTTGCTTTCCAATACTTTTTGGCACCCCTTGGGTTTATATTTTGTGAGTTGAAGTGTAAGACAATGGATAAGACCTAGCCTTACTCACAAATACCATATTTATCTCATTATTTCATGTGCTTTGTGTACCCTCTTGGGTTTTTATTTTATGAGTTATAGTGCAACACCATGGATAGGACCTATCTTTCAATCAGTGTTCCTTTTTTAGAATGTGTTAGAAATGGTTACAAGTTTTTTATCCTTGTTCTCAACTTTGGCTTTTGCTTATTTTGTAGATATAATTTGCACAATAATAAGGTGTTAGCATGTTTTCCTACACTTACCTCATTCATATGATAAGGAAACACACTTCACTATCATGTATCCTTTTTTCACCCTTTCTCACATTTTTTGAGATTTTAAGTAATTCATATCATTTCATGTTTCGATCCTCTTGATTTCCTTTTCTTTCACTACACTTTGGATAAAATAAGGTCAAATTCAAGATAGCACTTTTATTTCACTCGAATTAATGAGATTATTCGACACCATGCTCTCTAAGTTCTCTTTCTTAGCAACCAAGTCCAAAGTATTCAAATGAAATTCATCTTTAGCACCTATGTTTGCTTTTCCCAATCCATATGGAGGAGGAATAGAAAAATCCATTAAGAAAATTAAAATCCAAATCATTTGAAACAAAAGGAAATGATACAAAATACAACATTAAAAAATTCAAAATCAAATCTCAAACTCCATAGTTGGTCCCATGATAGATCTTAGGTTCATTGGGGTGCAGTAGGCTAGTAGATCGGAATAGGATAATTCAAAAAACTATATGGTGTTACCTAATTTATCATTCAGGTACCCAATATTCATAGTAGACTGATGGCTCTATAATGGGTCCTAAATAATGAGGAACACATTGTGGCAAGGTAGCTCCATTTTAATTTTCATACATATAGCCTTTATGGGATGATATACATACTTTGTTTGTTGAACTAAGATTTGTGTGGTTAGGAGAAGTTCTTCAAAGACCTTAATGTTGAAAGTCCTCTTGTTTTGACAAACCTAATTTTATTATATTGACTTCAATAAAGAATTCCTCTATCTTGATTTCTCCTTCATTCTCCCCTCCACCCATTTCATTTCCCCCTTTGACAAATAAGTGTGATTCTAAATCTATTTTCCCATTTCTATACTTCCCTCTTCTTCACATTCTTAAAAACATGATAGCACTACTTTGTTTCAGTCTTATCTATCTTTAGAAAAAATAATATGCTTGAGCAACTATGGATTACTTTATTTACTTCATTACTTTACATCACAACATTGTTTTTCTTCTTTTTTACCATTTGTTATTTTTTTACTACCCTTTTTGTAGACACTAGAGTTTATTTATACTTTCATGTACGTTTTCCATTATTAAATGAGGTTGGATTGTTAATTCTCACTCACCAATGTTGTTTTCCATTTTATGCACTTTTGTCATTGATGAATGAGTAAAGATTGTTATTTCTCACTCATCAATGTTGTTTTACCTTTTGATTTCTCATCTTTATTTAAGTAAGGATTATTACTACTTTCACATTGATTTTTTATTACCATTTTTGACATGTATCCTTGTTTTTACTTGGTGAGTTTGCCTTTCTTCCTTAAATTTAATTATTTGAGTTTTTTATCTTTAGTAGCCTTGGCTTTTTGGTTACCTAATTAACTCTAAATGTTGACTTGGTCATTAGGTCTAACATAACACTTGTCACCTTAGCTTGCCAAATGTCTAAGTACATTCCATCCACATAAATGTTAATTATCTTGGATTTCCCACATTTGTTTATTTTTCTCTTTAGTTTTATATCCTTGGGTTTGTTGAAAGTAGTCTTTGCACCCTCCATGATAAAAAAAACTACAAACATAAAAGACAACCATCTAGTGATAATGGTAAGTCAAGGTATGCATCATTTTTATTGTTTTGTTATTTACATTTTAGTCATTCTATGCTTTCAAATACTATAATTTTTTTACCCTCAACATTATGTGTTTCTATGTTATTTTCTCAAAGCATCATCCCTTGTTGCACTTGAGTGAAACATGATGAAATTCAAGTGGGGAATATGTATACACATAATATTTTCAAACTTTATCAATTAGTGATGTTTTATATATTATAAGAACCCATTGATTCTCAATCTTTCTGAGTGTATGCATTAAATGGAGCACTAAGAAAGGGGTGGGTAGACCATTAGTTCTTCACAAGATTGTTTTCCCTTATTACCACTTGTTATATACATAATCATCTCCTAAAAATATTCCCTTAAGCTTGGCCTCCTATTTTGTACCATCCTCTAGTCATTTTATGCCTTCATTATCCATTCCCTAGCCTAAACCCCTTTTTATAGTTTATGATACATTGTTAGCCCCATCAACCCTATACTCTAATTAACAAAACTCATTTAGGGTTAAGGTCAACTAGGAGGTCAGCCCCTGGCTAACCTAGACTAAGACCTAATTTACTTTTGTCAATAATGATATAGAGTTGATTGGGCTAACCCTATCATCAAAACTTTTAAAAAGTACTAGGGTTAAATTTAGCTATATAAACACATTCATTTTGACATTATTAGAGAGACATCAAGATTTAATTATTCATTTGTGCTTCCTTACAATCTATTCTTTGTCAATCTACTTGAGGAGTCTTAGATTAGGGGTTATACTTGGAGAAGAATCTAGTCTTATGAAAAAGTCTCAGATGTTTTGGCCTTTCTTAGTGATCCTTACAAACCATAAAACCCTCTTGAAAATAACCTTTTACCAAGGGAGAGATAGAGTCTTGATGGTTTTATCTTCAAGGTATCTCTAACTTTAATCCTCTATTTAGTAGATATAAGTAGCATAAGTAATGGCTTTTGAATATATTTCTCTCTCCATGTATTAGGGTCTTACCTCTACATCTATTAAATATGATTATCTTAGACATGTTTAATTTTCATTTCTACTAACCCCATTTTTTACTATAATATTTGGTGAGCACTAGATTAGACTTTACTTTACTTGTTATTAGTGTAGTGAATATGAAAACATAGGACCTAGTTAGGATTATTACTTAGTTTTGCTTGATTAGAGGCTTTGGAACCCTCCCTAGTGATATTATTGTGGTAATAGGTCCCTTAGATAGGTCTAGAATATCCATCTTGGTATTGACCCTAAGTATATAATGTATATACAATCATAAGTGTAATTAGGATTTATCTTCTTCGAACTAGGATTGATTTATAGATCAGTTACATTTCCCTTTGCATACAAGTGACATCTTAAAACGGGTAGAATAAAATACATTTATAAATATAATAAATTAACACATAAATAAGACTTAGGAAAATCTTATAAACCTATAATAAGGATCCAAATTAAGGTTAATTTCCCAAAAAAGTAGTTACTTGTAACCCACCCTACAAAATTGCTATAATCATACAAAATATTACAATAACCAATTTGGTTGGCTTGGGTATCATGATCTTGATTATGATTGGTTTGGTTATAATTCTAGCCTTGATTTTGATGATGACCCTAACCTTAATTATTATTATAAATATGTCCTTGATTCTAATTGTTCATTTTATATTGATTATTATACTTTGAGAAGGGATTTTTGTAGATTTTCATATTCTAATTAGTATTAGGAACTCTTTTCTCCAACTTAGTGTCTCTATTTTATAGTATATCTTGGATAATATGCCTTAGTTTCACACACACACACACACACACACACACACACACACACACACATATTGCATTATCGATAATGTGATGGTAATAACAATACTCATTCTCTCAATACCATGTTACCTTAGGTTGGCCCCCTAAAAAGGGTTTTGGCATTGGCCAGATAATCATATTGGTTGTAGCTAATTTTTGGAATACATCCTCAATGGGCTCACCTAGGTTATTGAAAAATATATCTTGTAAGTGTCCCCATCTTGGGGGAGATATTTATAGGGTGAAAAATGTATTGGATGGGGTATTTTGAATAGGTAATGGTTGCACCATGTGCGCATTTATTATTTCTATTACCACATTTTGAACTATGTTTTTGTTCTTGTTAAAAACCATAGGATTTTTTATTACACTTTCTTGAATTTGTGTTTGAGTATAGGTTGGTGTCTAAAATTTTTATTATGTATTAATTAAACCCTTATCAATACGTGCCTTTTCAATATTCACCCCCTTGTTAATGATTTCTTTGAATGTGTTTTCATAATGAAGTCTCAGATTATACAACCTCAAAATTAGGTTTAATGAAAAATACTTTCTAACTATTTATTTAGTAGACTGTACATAAAGTGACTTGATATGGATATCCACATTTTTAAGAATGTTGAAAATATTTATCTACCATGCTACTTAGATTTACATAAGTTAACTAGAGTCAACTCATGCTCTATATTATAAGAGAAGTGATTGACAAACTTCTCTAAAAAGTCATTAAAAGTGGTTACCAATCCATTTGGTATTTTAAGGAACAACTATAGGGATTGTCCACCCAATTTTCATGGAAACAAACAAAGTAAATAGATAATGTTTTAAGCTACTTCTTGGCATGTGATAAAAAAAAAATGCCTGTAAACACTATCTTGGATCAACTTTCCCTTTATATTTGTCAAACTTTGGAAGTTTAAAATGAGGTGGGAAAGGCACATGAAT
The DNA here is from genome assembly GCA_037957365.1 of Torreya grandis. Taxonomy (NCBI): domain Eukaryota; kingdom Viridiplantae; phylum Streptophyta; class Pinopsida; order Cupressales; family Taxaceae; genus Torreya; species Torreya grandis. The sequence goes on from JARHVA010005553.1 coordinate 82,988, forward strand.
AATGATAAGATCAAAATGGTAAATGAATACTTTTTTAAATTTATACTTTTTATTTTGGTTAACTACTTAAAGTCTTTAGATGATCTCCTTCATCGTATTCCACTCTTGGACATTGGGAGCACTTTGTGATGAAAGGAAGGAATTGTTATGGGTATTCATGGATTCATGGGATTTTTTGGAGTTGATTAAAGTAGGTATGGACCCAATTTATGAATATATATTATGGATATTCACCCTATAACATAAATTTTGAGTTTGATAAGAAATTTTCTTTTGGTTTTGATTTAGATGTGAATAGGTAAGACATTGTTGATTTGTTGGAACCTATTGGTGATTATGAGGAATATACAATTGTGAATTTAAATTTATCTACTACTAATTCTAATAATATACTCTTGGTTCAAATAAACTATTATTGTTGTGAATTAGAAGAAGTAGTCAATGTGTGTTGTGAGCCATTCACTAATTTTTGTGGTGGTGGGTTGTTTGCAAATTGTTGTTGTAGATTGTTAGGTAATTTTTATATATTGGAAATCATATATTGATGATTGAAAAATGTATGTTTTGTTTCAATTGAAACTTTTTTTGAATCATTCATTAAAATTTCTTGTTCAAAAGGACCCAACATATCTATATTAGATGCAGAATTGGCTATGGCTTATTGTGGTTATTCAAGTGATTAGTTTTGGTCTACAAATATGGCATTATTGAATGAATTAATAGCTAAATAATTCATCAAAACATATTAAAGATAATATACATATATTTAACTAATTTATTGTATTTTAGAAGCAATAATTTGACCATGTTGGGATGGGTCAACAAGTTGTCAGTTCCCTTTTCTAGATATCACTATAGCTAGTTTTAAACTTTGGGTAAGAGGCTAACTTTGGTTAATAGTTATCACTTGAGGTGATTACTCTACTCAAACAAGGATATGTAATTTCTCTATGGGGAATTTTGGTGGGAGCTTGGCTCTAGATTATATCAGTCTTAGGAGTGCCTTATTTTTATCTTACATGATTTGATTTTCAAATTAGCATTAAATAGATGCTAAAATGGGAGGGAGGTATTCAAACATATTTAAGGTGTTCTTTCCCATATTAATTTGTTTTATAATTCCTAAGGTATCTTAAAGTATCATATAATTTTTATTGTTCAAAATTAGGACCATAATAGGCTCTACTATGAGTGTACCTAGACATGGTTGAAATGTTACTTGAATTTGAGAAGGGTTGGACCTTAATTGGCCTTTGATTTGATTCTATTAATTTTTGAAATCAAAATAAGATCAAATGGGTTAAGACTTTATAATTTTTTTGACACAATAAAATGTAAGTTTGAAACCAAGAATGGAATGGGCATAATAATGGTACCAAATGAGATAAGTGTTTATTCTAATTAGAAAGCGTAATGCCACAAAATGTAAGAAGGATGGTTCAAAAAGTGGGTAGTGTAAAACCTTAATGTGTGAATATGTGAAGAAATTTTTTGAGACCTTTGTTTCTATAGCTTTATGTATTTGTTTAAATGTGGTTATGAAAATAAACTACTTTTGACAAAATACTCAAGTAATCATGAATGTACCTTAGAAACTAACACAAGTTTATGGTATAATCATGGATCCTTTTTATATACTCATATTTGAGAGGATTAAAAATTTAATGGTTCTTTAAGTAATTAAATACATTATGATGTAATTTTAATTCCACTCTTATCTTAAATGTTTGTATGAAAAGGTAATATTTGGAGGATGATACCATTGCACCCCTACATCAATGAGAATTCTATGACAAAAAGTGGTTTCTATTCTAATGTTTTCATTTGGATCTCTACATGGTACCCAAAGGGCATTAATATATTAGTTGGATGTCAAGCTTAATAGACCATTTTACAAAGAGTTTAGTCCCTTTATGACCACTTCATCCATAATATCTCAATGAAGTTCTACTAGTGGATCCAATATTCAAGGGACATTCTAACTAAAATACCATTAGCATATCCTCAAATTCTAAACCCCATAAGATAAATGGGTTGGTATGAATGTTGGATAATGGCATGTTAGTCACCACACCCTTGGAACTTGTAGGAAGGTGATGAAGTCCACCTCACGTAGTAAAAAATGAAAAAAAATAAAGACATGTTTTTTATGATCTCAGGGCCCCAAAGATGGGCAAGAGAAGAGAATAATTCAAAATAGTCCTTCAGGTAGACAATAATTCAAGTAAACAATGTGATTTTTCTCACCCTAGCTCCTTATAGGGGGAAAGAGGAGAGTATAGACATGCTAGTTTATGCAAATAAATAAAAAATCAAAAGTAATCTAATAAAACGATGAAGTGTGAATGTTATTAAGAACACAAAATTAAAGTGTATGTTCCTTATTAAGCACCAAATATAAAGGTGAATGAAATTTTCCTTGTTAATTATATAAAACAACCTTTTAATCTATCAAAACTTATAATAAAAAGGATTAAGCATTTGAATGATGATTTTGGATATCAAAGGACATTAGATTTTTGTAGTTTTAAGCCTCAAGTAAATTCACATAGGGTGGTCCCACCATTTTGTAGGATGATTTTGCCATTCTATAAGATGATCATGTTGATTCTAAATCAATACCACTTCTCTACGGTGAATAAAAAATATAGTTTTGGTGATCTCAGTGATTAACATGATGACTTCACCATGTGATAGGATGAGTTCATCATTTTAATAAAAAAATCATATAAGTCATAATTATATTTTGAGTGACCTCACTAATTAACAAGTTAAGTTCACCATTTTTAAGTCAATGTTATTATTTAGTAGGTCAATCCTATTAATTACATAAAAACATAGTGATGTTAGGAATATAAATCCACTATTTATTAGGGAAGTTTGGTTGATTAATAGGGCAATCCCACCATTTCACAATTCAATCATACCAATTGGTAGGAAAACACAATGATGTTAGTAACATGACTTCACCAATTAGAAGTCAACCTCATTGATACACAGGTCTATCTCGCTACCCTGTTTAAATATATAGAGAATACATAGAGTAATAAAATGCAATCCCACTAATATGTAGGTAAAAAATGCCATTTATGGGGTCAATCTCATTGATTAGTAGGTAAATCCATCTAATATGAAGAAGACAAAATATGCGGAAATTAGAAGAAGAAAATAAGAGTTAAATAACAATCCAATTATGTAATTATAAGACTTAGAAGACCTAAAAAGATATTTATGGGGGGGGTGGTCCCACTAAACATGCCAAATGTAAACACATGAATATGAAATAGGTTATTTATCATTTATATGTAAAACAAACATAAAATAATATAAAATCTAACTTCTCAAGCATGGTCCTCAGATTGGGAAAGACTTGAAGCAACAAACAATGAAATAGAAATCTAAAAAAGACACTTATACCTTTCATTTGGATGTTCCCTTTAGAATTAGATCACATGCATATTTGTGCCTAGATATAGAGATCAAATTGTTTAGCAATGTCATGGTACATGAGCCATCAAACACTTCCCCAAGCACTATCTAGTATGTTTTTTCAATTAATTAAAAGTTAGTAGGTGAAGCTTTTTGGAGGATTTTATGCATAATAAATTTGCACAATAAAGCTTAATTTTGGTCTGTGGTGGTCATTTATTTATAAGTTTGTAAAAGTGATGAGGACCATCCATCCCAAGATGAGAATCAAGGGCCCAAGATCAGTCAAATTTGGTGGACCAAATGCATTTAATTTTGGAGTTAGTATTATAACTAATAAGCATAGCTCAATATTATTTATATTTGTTATATTTATGTTGATATTTTGGACTCTTGACTTTTGTGACTGATGATGTCATGCTAATGTCACTTTTAGATATTTTTTTGAATTTATAATTTCCAAAATTAGATATTCATCCAATTGTTACTTTTTAGTTAACCTTTTAATTGGATTCACTTAGTTAAGTAATCTTGATTAGACTTTTTGAAATTCTTGGAATTTAATAAATTATCACACATAAAGGGTCAAAAACATCAATTTTATAGGTCACAATTTGACTAGAGATGAATTAGGGGAAGGTGAAAATTGCATATGATGCATTACCCCAGTTAGGAATGCATTGATACACTTTATAAATTGTACATGATGTGTGTGGATGAATTAGAACATGTTAATGTTATTTTGTCTAGTTTGTAAATTATTGTGTGAAGTCATTATGACCTACAATTTTGACATGATGATGGTAAAAATTAGATGTCTATAATTAGTTATATAATATTATAAATTCACACTTTCCTTTATTTGAATGGTAGTGTAGACACCTAAATTTTGTATTAGATACTTTGGAAAAGCCAAATTTGACACACTTTGTGTAAACATTTGAATATTGTATACACTTTCCCCTATCCATCTACCCAAATTTTGTCTTATCCAACCTAATTTACCAAAAAAACATATTAAGTATCACCCTAGTATATGTAAGAACCTTTCAAAATATTAAACATACCATCTCCATATGTTAGAATATTAGTTTTTAATCTTAGGATAGTACTATAAATAACTATATAGTTTTACTTCAATATAGTTATTTGCCTAGTAGTGTCTAGGAATAATCAATTTATATTTTTAAAATTGGTAATTTTTTAGTAGGTCATCCTAGACACATTTCATGGGGAAATCATAGCATAAAATATCAAAGGTTTAAGTATAAATACAAATCAATTTTAAGGTTATTATAACTTGACCACTACCTTGAGAAGTCCTAACATAATTGATAAATAAATTAGCAATATTTTTACACATTAGTAAAAAGGCATACATATATTAATATCCATCAATTGATTAATCCTAAACCCAAGTTTGAATATAAATGTAGTTTAATGTTTCATGGTGCTAATTGTTGAAACACAAACATTGCATTGCAATATATATTGGTCACAATGGTGCACACACACATAAGTGGGAAAAATACATGTGGTTTATGCCCTTTATATGAAAATTATTGGATGACGTAAAACTATCCTATTTCTCATAATAAAATATAACTTGAATAAGGTCCCTCAAATAGATTTTACAAATACTTGGATAAGTGGGTAAGGGAATATGTTATCTATATACCTATCAGAAGGTAACCTACAACTTAAATGTTAAGAGTAAAGGTTTCCAATGCCCAAGCCTATGACATGTAAATGATTGTATATATGATTATCAATATGAAAGTAAAAATAAATGATTGTATAGGGGTAAAAGCAAAGAAAATGATGGGTAAGTGATTTCAAATAAGGTAAGGTGAAATTATAAATCAAATGTAGGTATACACAACCTAAGGTAATAAATGGAAATTTGAAAGACCAATATATCTATACCAACTTATTAGATATAAGGAATATAATAAGAAAGTATAAACACATACATCCAAATATAAATCAACAATTATGCTAATAGTAATCACCTAAAATTGGTATTTGAGTGATAAGAGTGATACTTGAGACTAATTATCCCTAGATTAGCCATAAACCTATCTTAGAGCCTATTATCACACTTATCCAGCCTTTGTGTGTGCTAATTATGTCCCTAGTCATCCCTAAATAAGTCTCAGACCCTTATTATTGTATCCTAGCCCTTTATGCCTAGTGTTCTAGCACTTAGACACTAGCATCATAATAAGGACACTAGTACCACATAGTGCTAATGTCCTTTCCATCTCTTTTTCAAAAACATATATCTTTTCAAATCTAAAACCTCTTAGGTTTGGCCTATTCCTCTTTTAACACCCATAAAAGCATAAAAATGTTATAAATACATGAATTTTATCCCTCTAACCACTAAATGTAGATTAGAGGCAAAATACACATTCAAAATTAGAAAAAGTTATTCATAATTAATGTTATCAATACCTATTTTTCCCTACTTCTAAATACTACCATCTACAATAGTCCTAAGCTCAGATTACCCATATTTCTAGTCTCAAGCTCATTTAAGGCACTTAAGGCCACTATCATACTAGCTTCACTTACACTTGCACCAGCACTTAGGTAGCGAGAATTACATCAAGCTTGATCCCTCCTTAGAGTATTGGTATGTAGGCAACTCTCATCATAATGGGGTATTAAGGATGTCCATTCTACCTCACTAACAAACACACTTTTTATCTTGTATAAACCAAAAGCCCTAGAAGCATGGAGGATTAAGGTTTGATCTTAAACTTAGTAAAAAAATGCAATAAATAGGGTTTAAAAACTCATGCATGTAAGAACAGAGCTCATACATCTATACATAAGTACACCTAGAAGCTTAGGATGGTACTACATAGAGGACACTACCACTAATATAGGGACACTACTACCACATTTCCAATAATGGCACTACTATCTAATTAAGGAGATACTATTTAAGAGGAGTTATAATACCATGATCCTATTTATGACACCTAGACCAACTTATACCTCTATTTCTAGCTTCTACATTATCCATCTCAGTTGTTTTCCAACTAAGTTATTACTTACACTATTTATTACACTTTTTAGAAAGGTCAAGATAGTCAATTTTGTAACAAATTAGTGGTTGTAGTTATTTCACATTAATACCTTGATTTAGTCTACTTAGATATTTAAAAAACATAGGATTTACATACACTAAGTCCTAGTATTTACATACACTTAGCCATTAAAAACAAGAGTGATCTAAAGGCCATAGTTAACACAACTTTAGACCCATCTCCTTGCCTAGTTTTGTTAGCTCCTCCACACATAGTTTTCACCAACCTTTCATAATCACCATCACATGTTTTAAAGTATCTCTTGTAATGAATTTTCATATCTCTCCTTCCCATAAAATATGTTGATATGATATGGCCTCTTCCAAATAACTATGATTCCAATGCATTATGCGACTATCACAAGGCACTAGGACATACAACAAACATATACATCAACTTGAAACATAAGATACAATATTTGATAAAAGATAACATTGTTTATGTGGGCACACCCATAAAGGCACCCAAAGTTAAACAAATTAAAACTAAGGCATTGAAAACATTCTTAGATCTATTTCCAAATCATACAACAAGAAAGGTAGGGGCACTTCATGTGTTCACTACACGTATCAAACACATCCACCACCATCATCATATCACAACACTACATAGGAGGAATACCCACTACATAATATCATTGGTGTGTACCACACTATAGTTATATCTAGACCACTTATGACCTTCTTATAGTAGGATATTTTTTATGATGATTCATATTTATATGCACTCTTTGTATGAGAGTACATAAATTATCATCCTATCTAGAGTGTTATGGATGACAACAAGGTAAGTATTACCAAGTGCCCTATCACAGTTATATATCATTTGGGATATTTAGAGCATGATATATCTCCTATAGACACAATTATCTATGGTTTCAATGGCTATGTTCAAATCTACATCAAGGAGATTGTACTTCCACTATAGGTTGGACCAACACATGTGGCCACTAGATTCTTAGTAATACCTAGTTCAAGGGTATTTGACATGTTATTGGGTAGGCTATGAATACAATAGTTATGAACCATCCCATCCATAGTGAAAATATCCCTAAAATATATACATGTAAATTAGGTGATCATAATTAAAGTTATTTCATATGATTATCCTCTACCTATCCCACAAGTAGTTAAATCATAGTTACTAATTATAGCTCTAAGCATAGTTCCTATCAATATGCCACAAAGTTTAGTAGATCCACCAGTGTAGGCAAGGTATAATGATATAGTGTTTCCATGTATGCATACTCTCCCATGGAGACCATTATTAGATAGACCCTTGTGGCAGATATATGTTATAGATTCTAGAGGGCCTCCCTTTACTTAATTTATTTTGATATCGGTCTTATTGATTTCTTAGGGTTCCCAATACAAGACACCTATTACACATATAACATCTTATACCAAATGGGTCCTTAAGACCCTTATAATTCATAGGACACCACAGTCAATGTTAGAGATTCCTAATATCACTCCATAGGTAAGGATAAATAGATATCACTCAATGCAATAAATTTTGGGACCACAATTACTCTTTCTTATAGCACACATGATCACAGTTCCTTTATTTGACATTAGCCACATTGATAGTGATTCTCCCATTAAACTCATTGGTTAGTATTATTCCTCGTAAATACTTTATTTATATTTTTCTCCTTATACATAGTTCATTTTCATGATGCTTGTGCATATCTTATATATATAAAATAAAAAAACATTATAACATTTCAAAAAACACAAAAACATTCAAATATTTACTCTAAAAAAATTAAATTATAGATTATATGCATTGCCATGTTTACATTTATTATATTTTATAGACACTACATATGTTATCTATCTTAGTATAATTAGTTTTACCATACATACATGCTTCACTTATTCTTGTAGAGTTATTTTAGATTACTTATAGGACTCATGTACACTACACCAATCCATATTTATTATTATATACCCACTAGGGGAATATACAACGATACATGGGTTCTTAATTTGACACATTCACCCATTTAGAGGTACCTTATACATAGTTTTGATTATCAGGTTCTATATTTGTAACCTCTACATCACAGATTTAACATTTTTATATATTAATATTGATCATGCTACACTTACTCAGATTTTTTATTGGCTGCTACTACTTTAGACTCAGTATATGTACATCTTGGATCTTACACATATTTGCATTACATATTCATGAATACTTTCATTTCTAGCTTTCCTAGTTCAAATTTTATTTTATCTCTATGTTTCTTTTATTCGAGGGCATTTTAATATGTTATTGTTCTTTGGCTTTATGTCACTTCTATTCACAATATGTATATTGGGGACATGTGACCATGCCCTTGTGTGTGACTTATTAATTATGTATGTGGACATTTGAACATGTACTTATATGTGACTCTAAGATATATTACTTGTTGCATGTGTATGTGGACATTTGAACATGTCCTGGTATGTCTTGTTGTCTTATATTTAGTGACATATGCCTATTTCCCCTGTATTGTGGCCCCTTGGCCTACTTTGAGTGCCTCATGTGTGTTATATGTATACTTTATTGTATTAATTATGACCATGATACTTGTATCTTACTTATTACACACTCCAATTTTAGATGCCATGAGATACCTCATGCATCTCCCCTTCTTACTTCAGTGTCATGATGGACATCATGCCCCATCCCCCTAGGTAGCTACTCAATTATTACTCAAATTTATTATTACACACATTTATATATCTATCTTGACACACTTATGAATGTTAGACATGACATACATTGTAGATTTTAAATTTTTGCTTAGATTATATTACATTTTGATGTTATGAATGCACATTATATTAGATTATTACTCTATTAACATATATGCTCTAGTTAACACACATCTTTCAGATCTTTTTCTTTTGAGGATAGTTATTGCACATATTCAATAACTCCCTTAAAAATAGGGGGCATTCATAGGGGTTTTTCATAGAGATCAAGATCCTATAATGCATTCACAATACATTTTCAACACACATTCTCATATTATAGAAATCAGAGTTAGGTAAACACAATGGGAAAATAGTGACATAGAGATCAACATATTTACGTAGAAATTATACCAGAAGGACACTAGTACCCAAATTGGGACACTAGTGCCACATATCTAATAATAGTGATACTATCCAATAAATTTCACTATTTTATAATAGCCTCAATTTTAAAAAAACCCATATTGGATAGAAAAGTATAACAAGTACAATATAGGTTTACATAGGTTCACTTACATATTTATCAATTTTCTTTGATTCATACTAATTTGCTTAGATTGGGGGCATCATGTGCAACATGACCATTCCCATATTCAATTTAGATACCTAGATATAGATTATTATAACTCAGTCTAGAATCCATATGCTCAGATATCAGATTTGGGGGCATCTCCTTGGCACATTATTTATGTATTCTCACTTACACACTAGTTGATCATATGGAATGGTGAATTACATGTCATTTTTTATGCTATATAAATATGAAATAATATTCTAGATTACACACTAGTTTCATGCCTTAATGCATTAGTGGTTGACATTCTCAAGTGACTCAAATATGCCTAATATATTTGGGTGGCCATAGAGCCAACATACCCAATTAGAAATTTCTAGTTACCACACATAGTTTTAGTTTTAGATGCATTTAATACACATGGGTGGGAAATGATGGAGTCATAGACTAATTTATTTCTTGATCCACATACATTAGAGGGTTAGACACACCATTAATCTAATCTATTTTATTCATAGGACATGATCCACCAAGCAGTGGTGGGTAATGATGGAGTCAAAACTGGATTGAGTTCTTGAGCCAACCACACATGAGGATTTAGAAAGATATAAACTCAATCTAAGATATTCACTAATTAATCACTATATAAATTCACACACATAGGTTGTCACCAATTTTATGCATTAGTTCACATACCCAATGAGGTGTATTCATTCCTTTCCTCTCTATTATCTCTTTTCTCAATTTTACTTAGCTTAGTCTTTATTTTTTATATCTCTTAAGTAAGGACTGATTTATGCACTTTTCAATTACATGACACACATTAGAGCATCCTTCACATACTCATACCTAGCTTCACATACTCACACCTAGATTTATAGTTTTTACCTCTTAGGTAAGTCCATGTATGTTGTTTTTTCCTTTATCCTAGTCATTTCACTTTGATGTATTTATATAATAAAGGGGGGGATATAATCACCTTAAAGTAGTATTTGAATGCTAAGAGTGATATTTGAGACTACCTATCCCTATCTTATCCTTAAACCTATCATAGAACTTATTATCATACTTATCCAACCTTTGTGTGGGGCATAAGCATCCCTAGTCATCCCTAAATTAGTCTTAGAACCTCATTCTTACATCCTATCCCTTTGTGCCTAGTGTTCTTCCAATTCGACACTAGCACCATAATAAGGACACTAGCACCACATGTCACTAGTGTCCCAAAAATGTCACTAATGTCCTTTCCCTCTCTTTTTTCATAAATGGATATCTTTTCAAATCTAAAACTTCTTAGGGTTGGCCTAGACTTATTTTGGCACCTACACAAGCATAAAAATGGTATAAGTACATGAATTTTATCCCTCTTACCATTAGATGGAAATTAGAGGAAAAATACACATTAAAAATTAGAATAATTTATAAAAATTTAATTTTATCAATCCTTATTCTACCCTACTTCTGCATACTACCATATAATACAATCCTAAGCTCAAATTACCCATATTTATAGTCTTAATATCACTCAAGGCCCATAAGTCCACTATCATACTAGCTTCACTTTCACTTACACGAGCACTTAGGTGGGGAAAAATACATAGGGATTTATCCCTCCTTAGCATATTGGTATATAGGAAAATCTCATCATAGTGGGGTGTTGTGTACTTCCATCCTACCCCACTAACAAACACACTTTTCAAATTATATCAAATAGATAACCTAACAACATGGAGGATTAAGGTTTTCTCATAAATTTAATCAAAACAAGAAATATACAAGGTTTTATAACTCATACATGTTATAACAAACCTCATATATCTAGACAGGTGCGCCTAGAAGCTCGAGACAGTCCTGCATAGAGGAAACTACCACCACATTTCCAATAATGGCACTACCATCCAATTAGGGTGATACTATCCATGAGGGGTTATAACACTAGGATCCTATTTTCAACAGTCATACTAACTTTTACCTCAATTTTTAGCCTCTATATCATCCACCTTAGTTATTGTCCAACTAATTTATTAATTGCACTATTTATTGCTTATTTTAGAAAGGTCAAAGCTAGTCAATTCTATAACAAATCAATGGTTATAATTATTGCATATTGTTACCCTAATTTAGTCTACTCATCTCTTTAAAAAATATAGGATTTAAATACACTAAGTCTTAAAAGGTCAAAATAGTGATATAAATTAGCATGTACTAATAAAATAGTACTCATGTGACCATATCCTTTTACACAATTAGCTCATACCTAATTTTATGGCATTTTAACCATCATTCCTTCACTTATATAAGGATGGCACATTCCTTAAAAAAACTAATGATCTATTTTTTTCATATTTCTCACTCTAGACAATGTAAGATCATACTCTAATGGATTCACACTTTCATTTTAGCTTCCTTTACTTCCTAGACAAGTTCACTCCTTTAGGACTATCTTTATTATCAGTAGCATCTAAATATGTTGGTCACATCCTCCCACCAAGTAATGGATAGTTTCTCAAATTCAAAATACTTAACAGGTCATCCTACACATTTTAAAATCCCCATCCAAAGAATTTCTCAAAATATCACTACAAATCCACATTTTAAACCATTTTACACACAAGAGGCTCATATGATTGAAAACCACTAGAATATCTAAATGCACATTAAGATAAAATCACTTGTTTTTTCTAGTTTAGATTCCACATAACCCTAGTAGTCCTAAACTAAATATAAATACACCTATAAGGTCAAACATTATTATTAAATCACTTGATCACACCAAGATTACACCAAAATTTGGTATTACATTGATATTTCACATACACCACCTTAGCATGGGAGAACTACATGGAGTTTGATCCCTCTTTAGATAATTGGTATGTAATAAATATAAGCCAAAATTATCCTACATAAAAAAAAAATTCCTAGATGGATTAGGCCACTCTCCTAGACCATTCAGTGACATTTTACCCCAATGACTAGTCTCTTTCTAGTCCTAACTTGATGATGCAATGCCGTATTGTAGAAGGTCTTGGTGTGGCATGAGGACTTGTATAGGGTCCTATTGCATTGGATGATCCAATGGTGGAAATAAAAAATAAACCTCATGAACCTACCTCATGTTCCTTGCAGTCTTTCGAAACACTTTATCAAGTTTTAAGGTGAATTTGGAGATTTTAAGGAAAAAGCCTAGAAATGAGTCTTGAACTACAAGTGAAGGATCTAGCTAGTTCCAAGGTGTTCAAGCCTTCAAGGGAAAGAAGTATGTTTTCACAAATTTTCATAGATTATAATGGGTCAAAAATGATGTCTAGAGAAACTAATTTTCCCAAGAGACCCTCAAAAATGCATTAGATAACTTGAGGGCCTTTTAAATAGAAATTTTAAGTGAAAAAGTGACTTTTTGAGGAATTCAAATTTATTTTGACTTATTTCCACTTCCTTATTGGTTTTTTTACCTATTTGGACATGTCTAATGCCATTTCAAGTCATTTAGAGTGAAGGAGAGGAGTTTGGGAGTAAAAGGATACATTTTTTAGCCTTTTAGAGCTTTAGTTGAACAGGTTTTTGAAGATTTTGCTTAATATAGGAGATCAACTATCATATGTAGGAATCAATGGTGTTAATAATATCCTCTATTATACCTATGAAATTATTTCCAATCTTAAGAACTAGTAGATGTAAGTAAAACTTATTAGTTGTAAACTAGGCATGAAATAGGTTTTCTACCATTAATAGAGGTATAAGCACTTTAAAATGTCTCCAAAAGGGAGGAAAGGTTATTTACATCATAACACAACTTTCCCAAGTTTTTTATTTCATAGATAGGATTTTTTTTCTTCATGCTAATGAAAAACCATTTTGGCTAGTCTTGGACTACTTTAGGAAAGTCGTAGGTTTTCACTTGGTACGGTCGAGAGAGAGAGAGAGAGAGAGAGAGAGAGAGAGAGAGAGAGAGAGAGAGAGAGAGAGAGAGAGAGAGAGAGAGAGAGAGAGAGAGAGAGAGAGAGAGAGAGAGAGAGAGAGAATTAGTTTAGAATATTTTGAGAAGTGATACAGACCCTAGTATCCTTATACTTTATTTCATTGGTTATATATTTCATCTCCCCATATTTATGAATAATAACTAACAGTAAAAGGGTGTCTACATGGCCTATTTATCTAGATAGGGTCCAAGTTTTCTTATGTTTCTTCTCTTCAAAATTCATTGAGGAAGAATGGTTTTAAGGGAGTTATTTCAGGGGAAAATATAACTTATTATAACTAGTTTCATAAGTTAAATTCTTACAATAATTTACTTATATCATGAAACCTAATTCCTATATTGTCTTTGTGAATGGTCTATTTAATCAGTTTTAGAGCAGGACTTGGGTTATAGAGAAAGTGAATTAATATTATAGATTTATAAATTTAAGGTTTAATTCTCTTTAACACCCTATTCATTCAAGAAGAGCTTCCTGAGCCTCCAAGTTGTAATTAGCCTTCTTTGGGATGTTTTGGTAGGTTAATATTCATTTCAAGTTATCAGAGGTCTGATTATTATTTTGATGTCTCTTAGGAAGCCTATTCAAGATAATAGACACTCAAATTCATTATATCACACCAAATTACTCAAGTGAGCATTTAGCATCAAGCATTTTTAGTTCATCAAAGCCTTGGTAAGTCAAAATGAGGACTAGTCTTATATGGCAAAACACCATCTATAGAAATCTTAGCCCTATCTCAAAATGAAAAGAGTTGATGAGTGGTTTTTAATATTTAATTTAAGTGAATTTTATGATCACCAAGTGAATATAACATCATCCATTTTAAATTACCAATGAAAATGGAGAGATCCAATCATGAACAACTTGTCTTGACCAAGAAATAACCTTATAAAACCCTTATTAGCAGAGATTAAGATATTTTTGAGTTATTTAAGGTAATTGGATGTGTCTTGATTACATTGTTATTTATACCTATTTATGGTTATTTTATGCTTCTTCAATTTAATGATAGATCATAAAGGGTCAATCGAGGTCTTAAAACATCTTTTGTCTATACGACTAACTTCTCAATATGGTCATCAGTCTGTATAGGTGCCAGATGATTACCTATAACAAGAACTCATGAGATTGTCAAATTGTGATGGAAAAAGTCTCTTTAATATCAAAAATATGTGAGAAATACTTGTAAAGTATTATAATAAGGAACCAAGTTCTAATATACATCATGGAATTTTCTTTTTAAGGCATACAACTTGTATACCATACTTGGATCGTATCAATCTATACATTAAGGTCTACAATCCTCTTAAGGGTTGAGTTATTGGATGAAGATTAAGTTTTTCACTTAAATTGAGTATGGATAGTGGAAAAGATGAAATTAGGTATACAAAACTTCTAGGTTGAGTCATTATCAACCTAATCCACATTCCCATCAAACCACTATCTCACACTCTCTCAAATACACACCTATAGACATCCTTCATTAGCTTAGATAATGGCATGAAGTGGAATAAGGTCTTGGCCAAGAGTGATAAAATCAAGTGTTGGATTCTAAGAGGGGATGAATACAAATTTTGAGGAATAGGTATGAGGATCATGTGTTCACCTAGTTTCCCACCTCCACATAGTCATAACACATACTAAGAGAAAGAGCATATAGTCACATTGTTACAATTTTACACACCTACCTAGGAGAGAGAAATACATGTAAGTATGATTCCCTCATTGCAGTATTGTATATAAAGGCAAAACTTAAAAATAAATAATTTTTTTATGGCTAGCTTGACTCATGTACTAACCCCTTGTTACCAAGTTAAATGAGGTCTAATGCAAAGGAACTAGGTTTTTTCTTATTAACTGGATCATGCACATGAAGACACATTTGGTGATGTAAAATAGTTACACAAGTGATAGTGTATGCCTAATGCAAACTTGGAACCATTCTTGCACATATCTTTGATTGGATATTTGCATCAGAAGTGGACACTTACATTGATGTTATTATCCCTGATCGACACAATTATATGGTAGAAAAAAATAGTTATAATACAAAAAGAACCAAGTCAAGATATTTAAGATATCCCTGTGATGATTCATGATCACTATCATACCATAGAACATAACATCAAACAAGATATTTTCTTGTATGCCTTAGTTACTTTACACTTATGTATTTATTACACATGCTTAAATGAATTATATTTTCAAAGTACTATATTAAATTGCTAAAATTGGAATATTAGAATATTACATTCAAACAACTTTTATTACTTGTATGTTTCTCTTTTGGAATACAAAAAGCATAAAACATTTGGTGAACCCATCCTCTATTTGTTGAACCAAAACCTTAGTTTTCATATAAGGGTTTTTTTTCTTCAAAGTCTCATTTTAGATTTATGTATTTTATTCTCAAATCTTATTTCTCTCTTACTTATATGGGCATAGCCTAGGAATTCTTAATTACATTATTGCTTTGGACCTAGTGGTTGTGTGTTTCATAGTTATCTTAAACATTATAACCCTTATGGCACTACTAACAGAACACTATGCTTGGAAGCTCCATTATGATCATTACTTTAATCCACCTGATGATCAATGTATTGCATATGAAGATCTAGAAAAATACCAACAATAAGATAATACCTCTTTTACTTATAACTATTCTAATGAAAAAACCAATGATGAAAATACAAATTCAAATAAACAAGGTAGTGATTATGATCTTTCTACTTTTGTGTATGACTATGATGACATCCCTCTTAGTTATGACACTAATCCTATTCCTTTATTTTATGATGATAAAGAGTTAACAGATATACAAAATGGTAGCCTTCATAATGTTGAAAATCAAAATATTTCATGCATAATTTATTTCATTACTTTAAAAAGTGAGTATGATTCCTACCCTATCTCTCATGATGAAAACATTGATGAAATCAAGTGTGTCCTTCTCCAAGTAATATTAATGCTAAAAATTCTATTCTCCATTTGGATGATTCAAACACAAATAGCCAAATTTTCTCTTCCCCTCTAGTTTGTGATGAGAAAAATGCATCTCCTATGTCTCCCATTGTCTTATTTGAGGAAAAAATTGAGAGTGCATATAAAAACTTTTTTTTCTTACATTAGACTTGTTTGAAACACTTTGGACCTAGAGTTTGGCATGTCAATTTTTATTCAACCACCTGACCTTTTGTGTGAGACATTTTTATTTAGACATTTTATGGTAAATTATTTTAGACCAAGTTTTAGTACAAACCATTTTGGAGATACAACTCCCCTAGACCAAGTGAGACCAAGTTTGAACCATTTATCCTTTGGACATTATTTTTCAGATTTTGTAGAACTCTGATCCTTTTTATGGAATATTCATCATTAATGTGGATATGTCTCACTACACTTATGGTGGATTCATGTACAATCCAAGTTATAATATAATGGACACATAAATTGACTTTGTTCAAGACCCCAATGTTGAATAAGTGGTTTGTGAGATGGATCCATATCCTCCTTACAATCCTCAATCTAGGGAATAAAGCCAAGCACCATGTTTTTTGGTTGATTAAAATATGATTTTTTCCATCTCATTAATCATGACATCTTATCCCCCACCTATATCATTAACCCTCCTTCAGATTTCATAAGCCATCAAGCTCCACAATGTCTAAGGATTACCATTCCAGGACCTCATCCTTTGGCTTGTGCAAATAACCAAGCTTCACAATGCCCTATCATTTCTATACCAAGACCTCATCCTTTGGATTTTTTGAGAAACAAAGATCCATAATTCCCTATCATTTATATATTAGGACCTCATCCTTTAGCTTATGCAAGCAATCAAGCTCCACAACACCCTACCATTTCTATCCCAAGACCTCATCTTTTGGCTTGTGATAGTAACCATGCTTCACAATGCCCTATCATTACCATTATAGGACCTCATCCTTGGCTCATGATAGAAACCAAGCTTCACAATTCCCTATTATTACCATTCTATGACCTCATCCTTTGGCTCATAATAGTAACCAAGATTCAAAACACCCTGCCATTTATATACCACTACCTCATCCTTTGGCTTGTGTAAGTAACTAAGTTCCACAATGCCCTAACATTTATATTATAGGACCTCATCTTTTGGCTCATAATCACAACAAATCTTTGTAATTCCTTACCATTTCTATTCCAGGACCACATCATTTGGCTCACAATAGCAACCAAACTTCACAATGCCCTACAATTACCATTTTAGGACCTCATCCTTTAGCTTGTATGAATAACCAAGATTTTCAATACCCTACCATTACCATTTTAATCCATTCCATGTATGGTAACTCATTGTCCTAATAATTTTTTCCAATCATAATTTGATGAGTAATTATTACTATCTTAGGCCATAAACCAACCTCTATTAAGCCTACCATTATCTAACCACCATCCATTCTTCATCTTTTACCAACCATTCCCCACTTTATAAAATCCCTACCAATTATCCAGCCCAAATTGAACCAATCAGTACCTCTCCAACTAAGCCAATCATTCAAATACCAAGATATATTCAAAACTAGTATTTTACAACTGATAGTAAACCAAGGCCAAGACAACTAATGAATCTGAGATGTTTTTGTTGAAGCATATATTTGTGACAAGTCTGCCTATGATGAATCACATTTTGATCCTTTACTCATTGGTGAGGAATCTCACTCTGACAAGCCAGTCTTTACTAAGACACTTCTTAATGATTATAACCACATTTAGGTAGATCATTACCTTGACTATGTGCATGTTTTTAAAGATCCTCCCTTTTCCATTCTAGTCTTTAAAGAGTTGTATCTTGATTTTTTTTCCCTTATGGATGAGTCTCACTTTGAAAAACTAGTCTCTATGGAGTCTATTATGCCATCACAAGCCATTATTTATCCCATACCAAACATTCAACAATACATCATTATAGTAGAAACCACACCAGATAAAGAATAAACATTAAAGTTAGGTTTTGTTCTTAAACTGATATTAGATTTAACTTCAGAAGTAGAATCAACATCAGTCTTAATAATGGATTCAAAGTCCCTTGAGTCAGAGTTAGCTTTAGAGTTAGAATACATTTATGGTTGTTATAATATTGGTTACACATGCCTTATAGATCAATTTAAATATATTTTTGATCCTTCCATGATTTTTGAGGATGATTACTTTAGCTTTAACATAAGTTATCCTAGTATCTTCTATGAGGATTATGTGGCCTCTTCCCATTCCATTACCAGTCCACACGCCATTACCACCAACCAACCTAGCCATTGTATTTATGTTATACCTCCCATAAGTATTGATTGGGACCAATAGAATCATTCTTTATTTAACTGCATCCATAGTGACATATCATTTACAGAATATCAAGGGGGCCAAGACCACATTATTGCAAAAGAAGAATAATCTCTTAGTAAAACCTTTCTAAAGGTGATAAGGGGAAATCAAAGTCCAAACGCAACATCTTCTAGTGAAACCTTTTTGAAGGATCTAGAAGACAATCAAATTCAAAATTCAACATGTCTTAGTGAAACCTTCTCTGAGGTACTATGGGACAATCAAGATAAATTCATTGGTGAAAACCTCATCAAGGCACCAAAAGATAAGCATAATATTTCTTCATTATTGGATGAAGACATTATCAAAGATAACATAAATATATCTTCCAGTCTATAGCATAATTAGATGGTATCTACTCTCAATCCCAAATAATAGAAAAAATTTATGGTCTTCTCAAGAGCATATTCAGAAGTCTTCAGCCCTGCCACATCCAAAGTTATGTCAAATCTAGAATCAACAACATTGTGTGTGCCTAAAAATACCAATCTTCATTCCTGACCATTATAAATTCCATTATCATCCACATTTACATCACCAAATAAAACCTATCATCCATTTTTTATCCATATTTACCATCCATGGCCTCACTTTCCTTTATAGAGGCTACAAAGATACCTTGTCTTAACATTTGAAGGAAACAGAATCAATGACCAATGAAGATCATAACAATATTATTAAAATCCAAATTTGTAGCAAGTTCTTGATAGAGTATCTATTTATAAGAGGTGTGGGATATAAATTACTGATTGATTATTCTAGTTGTATCATTTGATGATTAATATGAGCATCTCCACATCAGCAAGAATAATAGAATCATTTACCAAGCCAAAATCATATAACCATACCTATACATAGGCCAAAAACATTTACCTTTCCATTTTTATTTTTCCATTCCTCTTGACATTATTTCATATCCTAATCATTTACCTATCATTTTATGATTAGGATGTGATTTTTGGAATTGCACACATTGCGGTCTAATATTCTGGTTAGGATTTGGTATATGGGCCTAGTTTTGCAAAAATTATGGTTGAGATGGAACAATATGGTTGGGGGTGAAATAATGTGCCTATTTAGTTTTAATAGGGACTTTATGCCAAAAATTCAAACCTTGATGATTAATGGGAACTTGTGAACCAAGGCCTTGTCATTGAGTTTGTGACATGTTAGGAATAAAAGTCAATTGTTTCCTAATCAGTACTTATGGAACATTAGAACCTCTTGGTTACATGAACCCTTATTGAGAAGTAGATGCATGTTGAAGGTTTAACATTTATCATTTACAAATACTTGTATGCTATTTATTATACATTATTTGTGATTATATTGGTATGTTGGTCTATGATTGAAGAGGTATATTCATCACTAACTAATGAGGTGGAACATTGGTTACCCCTTGTTGAGGTGGAATAATGTTTTACCTCTATTACATTGGTATGTTGGATTACGCTTGTGGTTTTGGAATTTTAGTAATCACCTATTATGGTGGAGTAAAATTCATCACATTTTGTTAAGGCACGGCACTGACTTGGGCTTGACTACTTAATCCTTATGATTATGTTCTCACAAAAGCAACTAGTTGAGGATTAAAGGTAGTTATTTGTGTTTGGGAGGTAGAATTTCCTTTCCCATATGTTTTTGAACCACTTATGGTGTTAACTAAAATCATGTTTTGTTGTGGATTAGTTGTTTATGCATTTGCACCACTTTGGTCTGGATTGGATGACACTTGCATATTGTCCACTATGTTTGGCTCACTATTTTACATAGAAAAATAAGACACGTCTTCTGTAGCAGGGGTATTGAACATGTCTCCAACTAAATTGATTCATTTTAATGGGTCTATACCCTAATTTTTTTGGCCTATCAATTTAATTAAGACTCTTATTGTAGGAGCTAACTCAATAAGAGGAGAATTTAACATGGTCATATTGTTAAAATTGTACATTAAATTTAAATAGGTCTAGTATGTTGTCTGCATCTATATGAAGTGGTTTTCCATGATGCCTTTTCCTATGACAAGAATACAAGTTTATTGGTATATCATTGGCACTAGATCTTGAGGATTGATATAAGAGGCATGTCCGTTACTTTGATTATAAGGCATGTTGAAAGGCACTCTTACTAAACTTGGCAAATTTTCATGGGGAAAGTCTATTGGAAACTTAGCCCTTACCTTTGTGACTCTGATTAAGACTTTGTCCTTGTTTTCAATCAAGTGATGATCCAAAAAATAAGGGTTATAGGTTAATGGCATTGTAATGTAGTATGGTTATTTTTGGACTTGTTCTAAAACTGATGGTATGTTATCTAGGTATTGTGTTGTTTGTTTTTGTCCTATTCTAAATATAAACATGTGTTGACTAAATATTAGTCTAAAGGATCTTGGATTTAATCCCCCATTTGAGTTTTGTAACATGGATAAAGATCCATCTCACAAATGACATTATCTCCATAGGGGTATTGAACAAAGTCTTCTTGTGTGACCACAATATTATACCCTAGAATGTACATGATGCCACTATGAGTATAGTGAGACATGTTCAAATAAATGGTTAATTATTTATGAAAAAAGGTGTTAAAGTTTTACAAACTCCTAAAAATAATTTATAAAAAAAAAAAAAAAAATAGTTCAAACTCAATCTAACTTGGTAAAAAGGGATGGAGTTGTATCTCCAAAAAGGTTTATGCAAAAAATTGGTATAAAATAACCTAAAATCAAATGTTTAACATTAAATATCTCATAGAAAAGGGAGGTTATTAAAATTGTCATGCCTGGTGGGACCTTAAAGCATACCATATGTAGACACCTAAAACTGGCCACCATTAACCCCTAATCAAGGTTTTGGCCAATTTCCACCAAAATGCACAATTTGGCCTAAAAACACTAAAACACATTAAATGATGTGAAATTGAAATATTCAAGTGCCAATTTTGGCTAGGGTATCCCTAAATAGGGTAATGTAATTTATGGGCTAGATAACTTTAATCAGATCATTTCAAGTCAAAATACCAATTTTACACTTGGGTGCTTTGGATTGCTCTTTTCTATCAAATTTCTTGCACAAGGCATGCGCTTTCATTATTTGTTGCTGGTAAAATCCTAAATGGGATAATAGATCCAATACATCTAACATGGACTTCCAATTATAATCCAATCAAATTTTGGACCAATAACAAGGCATTCTAATCAAATTGAGTAATTTGTGCACAAAGTGCTTAATCATGCTTAAGAGATAATTAACCCAGATAAAGGCATAATCAATAATTCCATGGAAACTTATTGAATACTTGTTTTTATAAATTAATATTTAATATTTGCATCATCAGGTGACCTCATTTCTTGGGAAGACATCAATAAGCCAAAATACCATACATATCAGGATTCATGCCCTCCATGCCTCATCAATTCCTTCCATGATTCCCTCCATGCCTTTTAATTTCCCCTTCTTCCAATGTCATGATGAGGATAATTATAAACTTAATTCCAAAAATTGAATTAATCCTCAACCACACATCTCAATCTTGAGATGGACGGTTCAGGTTGATTCTGATCAAATCCAAAAATCTATAAATAGAGAGGCCTTGAACATCATTTCTAAGCTATTTTGGTGAAAATTTTATTATTCTCAAATATCTTCAAAGACTTGAGAATTCAAAGTTATAATGCAAGATTGGTTCTAAAATCTTCAAGCAACTAGTGTTATCATACCAAATTGATTCCAAGCCAAGCCAATCCACAAAACAAAGGTGCCAAGGAGAGATGGAGGTAGCTAATCTTCCATTGACAAGAAATTTATGAGCACAAAGCTAAGCAAGCCACCACTACAAAGACATTTGGAGCATAGAAGGAAGGTGAATGAATTATTTTATTTTCATTCCTTGTTTTTTAGTTGTGTTTGTCATTTTATTTTGTTAACTAAGTTCTCCTTTGTGTCTAGGCCTAGAGATGTTATGTTATTAGTGTGTTTATTTCATTTTGTTTCAATTTGTAACTAACACCATAATAACCATCCTCTCTTGATTCAAATTCATATATCACATAATGGCACACCCAGTGGGACAAGATGCACCTCACACCTGAAGGAGATCATTTTGCAACTCTAAAATATTTATTTGAGCCTTTAAAACTCTTGCAAATTGATTTTCTAACTTTATTTTTCCATTTTTTTCCATGGTTTTACATAGTAACTGATGTCAAAAAGAATACCGACATCAGTAACCTGATTAATTGACATCAATTAGCAAAACGGACATCAGTTAGATCTTGGTTAGCTAGAGTAACTGATGTTGGTGGTAATAACTAACATCGGTAACTATGTTTTTTCCAAAAACATAGACTTGAGAGCTACTTTTTCAAATTTCATCATTTTAAGCTAAAAAGAGCTTCAAAGCTAAAGGACATGCTAATAATTTTTCTATAGGACCAAGCTTGATATTTGTTCAAAACATGTTTAAATCACCTTTGCAAGCTTAAAAATCAATTAGGAATATTTTTTTGGTGTTTAACAAAAAAATTAGATGTTTTGGTGAATGTTTTCAAAGTTTGAAACTAAGACCAAGGGGTCAAATGAACACCACCAAATCTTTCATTTTGGGCTTAAAATTTTAACACACTTGTCAATTTTTGTTTGTAATAATTGTTTAATTAATTTTTTTGGCAAAAAGAGGAATGTTGTGTGTATGCTCTTCCATTTATCCCCTATAAGGAACCCTTGGAATCAAAAGCACCATTCCTATTACAAATAGCCTAGTCCAAGGCTTAGAAACAAATTCATTTAAATCACTCCCCAAAAACTTGTCAAAGTTTGGTTGACCTTAAAAATGACCCTAAAGTCTTTCTACTTTCATGCTTTATTTATTTTTTATGCATCTTGGCTTGTGAGGGGGACTTCATCACCTCTTTCAAGTTCTTTAGGGAAGTTATGACCTAGGGTTTCATCTCTAGACATTAAATTCATTTGGCTCCTTTGGAATTGCACATGGGGCATAATGGCACTTTGGACATCACACTACACTAAGTGAACAACAAGATTTAGTGGTTGAAAAAAGGATTAGACCTTTTTGGAATAAGCCAAGTGATACAGACCCAAAATTTGTGTTTTTCTTTTACACTATTTAGCATGAAATTCATTGTGCAATTGATTCCCCTAGAATGAACGAAACTATGCTAGTTTTAGTCAGCCCTATTTTGCCATACTCTAGTTAGGATTTGGTGATTATACTTAGTATATTTTGGTCATTTATCTTACTTGGTGTTATTGAGACTAAAACTTGTTTGTTTGTGTATAATCCATGTCAAAACCAATTTGTCTATACATCACTCTTTTGTCTAAAGAGACGTTATGCTAGCCATTTTACACCACACTTATGCCTTAAAAATTATAATAAAACTTGTTTATGTATGTCATTTGAGTTGCAGAGGGTAGTTTTATGCTGCCCAAATCATGTCAAACAATTTTTCCTTTGAGTCTTTTGAATCATAACATAGATCATGTCATTTGAGCATGTTTACACCATTAGGCTGCTCAATTTATTTTAAGACTTGTTTCACCTTATATCAAAAACCATTTTTTTCAAACCATTTTGTGTATACCATTTGGACCTTTGTCTTGTGTCGTCATGTTGTCCAATCTTGTCTAGCCTATTTAAACAAATCCTAGTTTTTAACATTGAATTTCCAATTAGCCTTGTCAAGTTTGGATCCAAACATTGATTTCTATTTAAGCCTCAATTCATGGAACTGATACACAAATCTTTCTCTTTTGGGTTGCATAACTTTATTTAATCAGTTACCTAATTTTGAAAACTATTGATGGTTTGTTTGTTTAGTACCTATCTTTATCATTATTTGTGCCTTTATTTGGGAAAACACAATCTTTCTCAAAGAGCCATTTGTCTTATGCCTTATGCCAACTGATCATGTTTATTTTTGATTCTATGTGTTGGGTTTATGTCAAAGTTATTTCCAAAATTGTTAGATTAAATCAAATCATAGCATGCCTATTTTCTTGAGCCTATATTTTGACTCCGCATTTGGATAAAAGACTTAGCAACTCAACTTTTCCCTTTCCTAGTTTAGACATTTTTTGGAACACTTTGACCTAGACCTTTGACATGCCATTTTTTATTCATATGCTTCACCTTTTGTGCTTATGAAATTTGACATTAGACATTTGATGTTAGACTATTTTATGCCAAGTATTATCACAAACTATTTTGGAAATACAACTCCACTTTCAAACCACATTAGAGATACAGCTCTACCCCTTCGACCAAGTTATACCAAGTTTGAACCATTTTTCCTTTGGATCATTTTTCAGAGTTTATAGAACTCTAAGCCTTTTTATTTTTGGATTTTTCATCATTTACGTGGATAAGTCTCACTACACTTATAGTGGAGTCACTTATAATCTAACTTATGATAGAATGGCCATACAAAATGACTTTCATGGTTTTAGTCAAGACCCCAATGATGTTAATATGATTTTTGAGATATATTTCTATCTACCTCATATTAATCATTCATGGGAACAAAGTCATGAAACAACTTACGATCCAAATCAAGACCTTGATTTTTATGAAGAGGTTTGTGAGGAAGACTTTGAATACCCAACTACAGATAATGTTATTTGGGATATGAATCCATACCCTCTTTTCAATAATTAGTACATGGAACATAGTCAAGAACTAGCTTATGAGCCAACTCACAACTAGGATGATATGGTTTATGAGGGAGACTTGGATGCTTTGGCTTATGAAAGTAATCAGGCTCCACCACATCATACCATTTCTATTCCAAGACAACAATGTCACACCATTCCCATTCTAGGACCTAGTCCTTTAGCTTGTGTGAGCAATCAATCCCCATAACACCCTATCATTACCATCTCAAGAATTTTTCCTTTGGCTCATGTGAGAAATAATTCTCCCTAAGGCCCTACCATTATCCAACCATAATTTATTCCTCATATAGTACCAATCTCAACCAAACCTCAACTGATCCAATCATTTGAAGACCAATTTGTGTTAAAAATTGGTATTTTCCACCTCATTGGAAATCAAGACCAAGAGAACCAACCAATCCAATATGTTTCTATTGAATCAATTATTTGTGATAAGTTATCCTATGATAAATTACCTATTGATCCTATGCCAATTATAGAGGAGTCTCACTCTAATGATCTAGTCTTTGCTGAGGCACTTCTTAATGATTATTATCACCTTTGGGAAAATCATTACCTCAACTATATGCCTATTTTTTAAGATCCTCCTATTGATAAGCTAGTCTCTAAGGATTTGTCTCTTGAACTTTTTCCCATTATAGAGGAGACTCAATTTGACAAACCAGTCTTTGTGGAGCCCATAATGCGTTTACAGGCTATTACTTGTCTAATACCAAGCATTAAATAAGACATCATTATAGCAAAGTACCCATCAGATGAAGAATCAGAGTTAGAGTCAGGTTTTACTCTTGGACCAACATCATATTTAGCATCAAAATCAAAATCTGAATCAACATCAGATTCAGAGTCCCTTGAGTTAGAATCAAATTCAAATGAATAATATATTCATGGTTGTTACAACATTGGTTACCTATGCCTTGAAAATCAATTTGAATACATTTGTGATACTTATATGGTTTTTGAGGATGAGTATTTTAGCTTTGACACAAGTTATCCTAGTATATTCTATGAGGATTATGCAACCTCTCCCCATTTCATTACCATTATACAAACCGTTACCATCAACCAAAATAGCCATATCATTGACATTCCATCTCCCACAAGTGTCGATTGGGATCGATAGAATCACACTTTGTTGAACTACATCCATGGTGACATAGTAGTTAAAGAAGAGCAAGGAGGACAAGACAACATTCATGTAGCAAAAGAACACTCTCCTGGTGAAACATTTTTAAAGGTGCTAGGGGACAATCCAAGTTTGAACTCAGCATCTTCTAGTGAAACTTTTTTGAAAGTGCTAGAAGACAATCAAAGTCAAAAGCTAATTTTCATTAGTGAAACCTTCTTAAAGGTGTTATGGGACAATCAAGATAACTTCATTGGTGAAAACCTATTTGAGGCACTAATAGCTAAGCACAAAAGTTCTTCACTACTTGATGGAGATAAAATCAAAGATCAAATCAAAATAGCTTCCAATCTATAGCCTAATTATATGGTAACTACTCTCAAGATCAAACAACAAAAAAATATGATGGTCTTATTGAGAGAACAAGTCTTCAGCCCTGCCACAACCAAAATTATGTTGAATTTGGCATCAACAACATACATGTAACTTAAATTCTTGATCTTCATTTGTTTCCCCACCATTATACATTTCATTATCATCTACCATTCCATTTCAAAATCAAACCCACCATCCATTGTTTGTCCTTGTTTACCATCCATGGTCACTCTTCCCTTTGTAGAGGCTACAAAGATACCTTGTCTCAACATTTGAAGGAATTAGAATCAATGACCAATGAAGATCATAAAATCATTCTCAACAACCAAATATATAGGCCATTTTTGATAAATCAACTACTTAGATAAGGTATGGGCTAGCAATTAACATGATCAAGTATTCTATTTGTATCATTTGTTGATTAGGACGTGCATCTCCTTTTCAACAAGAAAAATAGAATCATATTCCATTTACCACACCCAGCCTAAAAACATGTACCATAACATTTCAAATTACCATGTCATTACCATTGTTACATATCCTTTTTCCATTGTCATGTATCCTTATATTCACCCTATCACTTGGGGGAAAACCCTCTTACCATTTAATCCATCCTATCATTCCATTCCTATCTAGACCAAAGCCTATTTTTAGTCATCCTACCCAATCCTATTTTGATCTTAGTTCCTTTGGTTCTTGCTACACTTTTTTTGAGAAGATTATAATCAAGTTTCAACAATCAATCCAATCCATGTTTCAATGATAGTCTATGTAAGTAGTGTGATAGTTGATCTAGCAAGATATCTTTCATCCTATCAAGTTTGTTTATGTGAGCTTGATTATAACCACTTATGGGTAAATTAATGTTTCACCAGTCTTACTACTAATTATAACCACCTATGGGACAATTAGTATCATTAACCTTTGTCATTATATCCTAGTTATAATTTTCTATGGGAAAACTAGGGGCAACACTTGTTTATCATGCATTATCACATCACCTTGCCCTTACTATTTTTATTTGACTAGCCATTTGCCAGATTTGAGAACTTGTTGGGACCTAGTTGGTTTTCCACACCTTTTGTATGGATGGAATTACTATTATTTGAGGTCATTTCAAGACTATGTGGGTCATGCTTAATTCATGTTGAGGTCACCTCAGTCCCCCTTTCCATAAGCTCCTGCCATTTTACAAGCAACCTAAGCCAAATGATCTCACCATTTTGTAAGCAAGTATCTTGTCATTCTTAACAAGTTAAGATACCTCAAAATTCTAAAAACATTCATAATATTTCAAAATCCAAAAATATTTGTCCTCTCCAATCCTAGTCAATTATCCTCAATTCACCTTACCAGGGCATTGTCATTGTTAGGATGCTTTCTTTTGCTTTTGTTTTCAAACTTTATATTTTTTTGTTTGTTTATTTTAGGTTGTTTATTTGTTTGTTTTTCTATTTATTTGCTTGTCTATTTGTTTGTTTTCAAAACTATTGCCTTGACTCAGTCTATATGTGTTCATTGGGTGATTATTTGAGCACATTATTCTTGAGTCTATCCATATTCATACATCAACATTGTCATCATGGTTTTTATCATTGGTACATTATTTCAAAGTGTTTATTAGATTAGGAGTTAGTCCTTATGCATATTTTGGCCAAGTCTTCATGGTGTTCTATCATGAAGCCTATCATCACATGCTATAAGAAAAATTAGCTTCAAAAAGGTCCACAATTAATGGAGCCACAAAATTTTCTTCTTGGTAGCTTGGCAAATCCTTCCATCCCACCCTTGATCAATATAACTCATTGGACCATTCTAGTTATATCGTTTTTAATCAGGATGAGCATCTCCTCATTGATAGGTAAAAATAAATCATTATATTGATCAATCGCATTCATATATCTATCTCTTTCATCATTTTGTGGTCGTTCATCTTTAATATATATTCTAGGTTATATCCTTGAGGTATGCTTGCTAATCAACCCTAATTAGGGCACCATCATCTTTAGCCAATTCAAGTCCTCATAATGATTATAAATCCCTATGAGCAAATCATTATTTTGACTTTTATTCTTGATTATAACCACCTTTAGGTAAATTAGCATCCTTTTTACATCAATGCATGTAAACATTTTCCTATTTGGATTAATCTCAACCATGGATTAATTGCACATTTCTTCTTATTTCTTTTTGAGGGACCATCCATCAATAAATGTGATGGCCACTCCCTCGATGGGGCATCATCATAAGCTTCCCAAACACCTTTTGGAGCTTTATTCTTCAACCATCATCTTCTTTTTGGCATATAGGCCATCTCTCATTTTTTGAGAAGACATTGCTTTGCCTAAATTTGCAACATCTTCCCAAATATGGGCAAACTATAGACACCTAAAATTGGCCACTAATAACCCCCAATCAGTGTTTTGGCCAATTTCCACCAAAATACACAATTTGGCCTAAAAACACTAAAACACATTAAATGATGTGAAACTGACATATTCAAGTGCCAATTTTGGCCAAGGTATCCCTAAATGGTGCAATACAATTTATGGGCTAGCTAACTTTGATCAGATCATTTCAAGTCAAAATAATAAATTTGCACTTGGGTTCGTTAGATTGCTCTTTTCTATCAAATTTCTTTCATAAGGAACATGCCTTCATTATTTTTTGTTGGTAACATCCTAAATGGGAAAACAGATCTAACGCATCTGACTTGGACTTCTAATTCCAATCCAGTCAAATTTTAGACCAATAACAAGGCATTCTAATCAAATTGAGTAATTTGTGCACAAAGTGCTTGATCATGCTTAAGAGATAATTAACCCAAATCAAGTCATAATCAAGAAATCCATGGAAACTTGCTGAATACTTGTTTTTAAAAATGAATATGGAATATTTGCATCATCAGGTGACCTCATTTCTTAGGAAGACATCCCTAGGCCATAAATGCCATACATATTAGGATTCATGCCCTCCATGCCTCATCAATGCCTTCTATGATGCCTCTTAATTTCCCCTTCTTCCAATTTCATGATGAGGATAATTACAAACTTAATTCTAAAAATTAAATTAATCCTTAGCCACACATCTCAATCTTGATATGGACAGTTCAGGTTGATTCTAATCAAATCCAAAAATCTATAAATATAAAGGCCATAAACATCATTTCTAAGCTATTTTGGTGCAAAGTTATTATGTTCAAATATATTCAAATACTTGAGAATGCAAATTTATAATGTAGGATTGGATCTAAAAGCTTCAATCAACTAGTGTTACCATGCCAAATTGATTCCAAGCCATAAGACAAAGGTGCTAAGGAGAGATGGAGGTAGCCAAGCTTCCATTACCAAGGACTTCATGAGCACAAATCCATGCAAGCCACCACTACAAAGGCATTTATATCATCCAATGAAGCTGAAGGAATTATTTTATTTTCATTCCTTTCTTTTTAGTTGTGTTTGTCATTTGCTTTTATTAACTAAGCTCTCCATAGTATCTAGGCCTAAAGATGTTATATTATTAGTGTGTTTATTTCATTTTGTTTTCATTTTGTAATTAACACCATACTAACCATACTCTCTTGATTAAAATTCATAGATCACACCATATATCAAGGAGATGAAAATGTTTCTCTTAATTTTTCTATTAAGTGTTTTACAATCTTCAAAATCCAAGTTTTAACATTATTTTTCATATATTCTATTTTTTAGTGATACATAGATTACATAGAGACTAACATCAGTTATAAAAAATCCAACATTAATTCTACCTAACTGATATTGATTCACCTAAAACTAATGTCAACCTTTGTGTGCATCACCTAGAATTGACATCAGTCTCTGTGTATATCACCCAAAACTGACGTCGATCTCTATGCAAAATAGTAGGTTGATAGGCCATCTTTTGAAGCTTTGTTTGGGGTCATCTAGACTCTATTTTTTATGATTTTTTTTAAACCATGTGTTTTATCCTAAATTTTTCTAATATTCTATCATTTTACCTTCAAGTTATATAAATGTTTTAAAAACTCTCAAAAACCCCTAACACTTTTTGCAGAATGCAAAGGCCTCAAGGAAACATTTAAAACACTTCTTACTTGCAATTTTCACATTTCAAATTGGTGTTTTAGAAATCTTTTTGTTTAAATAATTTTTTTTTTGTTTCAAGCTTTCAAAAATAAATTCCAAGGGGTAAAATTTCATAAAAATTTCACTTTGGTGCATTAAAATAAACACTCACTCTTAGATTACATCCTCTTAAGATTGTTTTGTTTTATGCTTGTTCTTTCAAAGTTATTTATTTTTGCAAAATGATTGATGCATATAAGCTCTCTCCCCATCCCCTTTAGGGAACTCAAGTGACCAAAAATTCTCTTTATTTACATTTATGTTTGTCCAAAGGTACGAAAATAATGTCACAAAGGCTCTCCTCAAATTTGTATGGTTTGGGTGACCCAAACGCGACCCTAAAGTCTTTCCACTAGTCTTTTATTTTTATGAAATTTGGATTATGAGAGAGAGAGTTCATCACCTCTTCATGGGTTCTCTAAGGAAGCATTGACCTAGGAATTCATCTCCTATCATTGTTTTAACCCACTCCATGGTGGGGTATACAAATTGAGGTTGACTTATTGGTATGTTTGATTGAATGGTTAAGCAAATTATATTAGTAAGATACTACCTCAGACCATAGGGACAACTTGAACATCACACTACACTAAGAAAGTGATGGATCTATTGGTTGTGAAAAGGACAAGACCTTTTCATAATCATCTAGTTGAGATGGATCCAAATGATGTGAGAATTTCTTATGTTAGCCACACTTGGTACCATATAAAAATACATAAAAATTGATAGATTAAAATAACCCCACTTGTCGTAAACATATTGTTGATATATGTTGAGAATCCCAAAGTTTCATGTCATAGTATAAACTCTTAGGAGAAGAGGGGGCCTAAAAACCCTACTTTTCATGCATTTTTATTTTTGGATTAAAACTTAAAATCCTCCCAACCCAAGAGCGAGTATATTGATATTACTATACTACCTTGTCAGTTTTAGGATCTAGGACATTACACGTAAGTGTTTGTGTCATTTTATCACCAGCATATGCCATAGTTAGGGCTGATGAGTTGAAATAATGGTTATAATCTGTTTATCACTAAAAAATAAAATACATGAAAAACAATGTTAAAATTTAAATTTTAAAGATTCTTAGGCCATCAATAATAAAATTAACAGCTGCATATTAGTCTTATTTGTTGCATGGGATGTTTTAATTCCCACTGAGCATGCCATTTTTGATCATAGGAATCTAATAAGGGAGGTTAGTAACATTTTAGTTCAAGTAATAAAAACTTCAATAAAAATACTAACACTTACACTCGAAGCCCAAATCTTAGGGGTGAGCTTAGTTAACAAAAGATAAATGAAAATATAACTAAAATACAAAAGACAATGAATCCTTTACCTTCCTTGGGAACTCCAAAAGCATTTTTGAGTGTCTTTCTTAGCTTGTGATTTAAAGATTCTTTGGCAATGGAGGTTGTGTAGCTCCTTCTTTTATTGGGACCATGGCTTGTGTTGTGGCTTGGCTCAAAATTTTAGCATTATAACACTAGTTGTAAGGTAATTGATTAATATAAATGATTTGATTATACCTACCAATGTAGATATTCTCACCCTTATTATCATTGATACAACTAGAATGGCCATTGTGTTGATTTGATCAAATAAGGTGGAAGTATTTTCCAAGGTTACCAAGGAGAAAATTTTATAGCTCCATTCCTTATAAGAATTTTGTTAGCTAGATCTTTTGTAAATTGATTTAAATTTATCTAGGCAGTCATGGGATTAAATTCCCTTCATATAATAGTGAAGCTCTTATATACTTATGCTTATCTACTCCTAACTACTTACAACTTAATATATTTACTAAATTAACAACTTATGTGCAAGGTATTTTTGACTGGGGGTATTACTTTAAACACTCTTTTCATGAGCCATAACAAAGGATTTTTTCAACAAGTAAGCAACTAGTTTTGGGAATGTGAAAAGAATTTAGAATGGAATGAGTATAATTCCTTGAAAAATAAGAAAATTTAGTTTGACAATAGATAGTTCTATAGAGTCTATTGTATTTATGTAAGTAGATAAGCATATAGAGTGTAATAAATTTTCCAATAAATAATTAAGAAGATGATGAATTCAACTTAGATTTAAAAATAACACAAAGTTTACCATTTTATCTTCATAGAATGCACAAAAATGATTCCTCTCAAACACAAAGTTCTTCAAGACAATAACTTTTTCTTCTTATTCACTTTCAACACAATTCATACAAAATAATCTAATTATCAAACACAAAGTTTTAGATTTCTTAAAATTCTTGTACAATTACTATCTTGCCTTCTTGTAAAAATTATCCTCCCTTGGCACACAGACTAGCACTTATATCTATACAACTATAGAGATATAAAATAAATAGGACTCAAATTCTCGAATCCCCATGTGTTACATAGAAAACTAAAAGTTATTTAGAGATTTCCTCCTTGAATTTGTCTATCATGGTAGAAATAAATGATGACAAGTGGTGAAGCTCAGACTACCAGTTTAAACCAAACACTAATTCTTTGCATGAAACACTAAAATAGACTAAGTATTTTGCTTTTACAAAATGACTTAAAGTAATGGCATTTTGGCCAAGTTACTTAAGTCTTTGAATTTTTAAAAATTAATTATTGAGAACAAGATTAAGGAAAAATTAATCTACTTCATGAACTTGACTCCTACATTTTGCTTTGTACTTGATGTTTTGAGATGTCATATATTAGATTGTTACATCATCTAATTTAGTAATTGACTATCTTTTCATTTCTAATATCATCATCTCTCTTTCAATCCTTCTACAATGAGATTTGGTTCTCTCAATCCTTGGCCCAAGTCTCTTCAATTCTTCCTAACACTTGATCATCACTTTGATAGATTTGGTTTTGAAAGGAGTCATGGCTTTGTCCACCCTCTCTTTAATTATTCATCTAACTATTTGACTATTCTTGGGACAATTCTCGACCATATACCTATGAGCCTAAAGAGAGAGTCTTCTAGATTAGTATTTACACCACATGCATCTTCTTCTAACTTCTTCATCTCCTCTCCTATATCTGGAAGAATACTTAAATGAAAGGATATAAGATATTATTCTTACTTTATCTTCTTTGTAAAAGGATAATCTATTTCTTAATTAAAATTTTCTCATATAAATTCACTATTGCTTGAAGACTTTCCTATTGAAGTTTATAAAATTCATTTTCATTTACTAACCCAGCTCTTGTTGCTCTGACTTCTACTATTTTACCTAAAATATCAGCTTGAGCATCTTTAATGAGTGGGAAGAATTTTTGGGCCTTTTGCTTCATTTTATCAACCCATTTATCAATAGATTTAGCCTTATCTCTAATATATTCCACTTCAGTAATAACTTTTTGAGAATCACCACTTCTATAAGTAATGTCTATTGATGAGTAGATTTTACCACTTTGGTAATTATTTGGCACAGTTGATCTTTTTTCTCTTTCAACTTAGCCTTAGTAACTTTCTCTTTATCTAGCTTCTTGAAGAGAGTGTCAATTAAAGTTTGAGTATATTGTTTCAACCCTTCAGTAGTAACCTCCCCAAGAGACACCCTTGTGATTGCTAGATTCTCATCATTAAATTCTCCTTTATTAGTTCCTTGTGTAGGAATTACTATCTCTACAAATTTCTATCCTAAAGATTCAATTATCAATTTTCAAGTGAATTTTGCTTACTTGGGTTTTTTTTTCCCTTTTATCTAGAATCTTAAACAATTGTAAATATATCTCCTTAATATTGATCACTTCCTTTCATTTTGGAGTTGTCTAAAAAGATAACCAAGATGAGAAGTATGTGTTAGTAGAAGTGATTGAATGAGTAACCATTTGTTGTTGTTTATTTCTGATTGATAGCTCTTATGAAGGAACTTCTTTTGAAGAGAGTCCCTATGCTAGAGTTTAATCTTGAATTTTTTATGTTGAATCTCTCTCTACCTATTCTTCCACCTCCTTCTCTTTCTCAATTTATTTTTCTTCTGTAGCTTCAACTCTATCTCCTCCTGATCCTGTATCTACTTTTTTTGCTTCATCTATCCCTTCATCTACGAACTCCTTAGTAACTTATTTTTTAAGCTATGTTGTTCCTTTTTTCCTTCTCCTTCTCTAATATTTCTTCTTTAAATGGGATCAACTCTTCAATAATTACCTTTTCAATTTCCTTCTTCTGCAAGAGGTGGTGGCATTATAGGAAGTGGATCAGATGGAAGAGGAGGAGGACTTACCTCTTTTCATGTGAACTTTTTGGAATATTTAGTGACATAAACCTTGGGAGGTGGCACAAGAATTTAAGGGCCTAGATCAAAATTATTAGGAGTGGAAGTTGGAATGAAAGAAGTAACAGGGGTGGAAAAGACCAATGGTGAAGTGGAAACAATTGGTTGAGTTAGTTCCTTATCTTTCACTAATAAGAAAGTATCATCAGTATTCTTATTTAGCTTCAATTTCTTTAAAGAACCTTAGATACTTTATCCTTTATCTATCTCCTTTATTTCTATCCCACATGGGTGGTCTCAATTATTAATTCCTTCATGTAATACCCCTTGTTAAGAAGCTAGTTAAAAGTCATTACCAAGACATTTGAAGTTCTCTCTAAAATAATTTTATCATGATCATCTCCAAAAGTGATTTATAAAAGTGGAGCACTATCTCCTCATGCTATATGAAATGCATCACTTATAATAATACCATCATCTTCCATATCCTTGGGAATATAGGCTAAATCAAATTATCAAATCTTCTCCATAGTTAACCTATTATTATCCCTTCTTGTTTCAAATTCATCCATACAATCCATCAAAAAATATTCAAGTGATGGGATATGCATATACTCAAGTGAAATATTACTCTGAGAAACACCTCTATAATCAAAGTTGGCTCTAGATTCAAAGGGTGTTAGAGTATAGTTATGATACATTTCTTTTTGCACATTTCTTGATTTATAAATACTAGAACAATGATAGTGACCAATCAGAATGGGAGAATTCATGGTATCTTTGTGAGCTTTAAATTTTAAATAATATAATTCAAATAAATATCTTAAAAAATCCATAAGTATCCATTTTTTATTAGGATGCCTCTATAGCTTGATAGGTGCACCTAAAAAACCTCTTATGTTGAGATAAGTGAAATCAAGGAATTGAATGAAAATACACTCGTATAGTGAAATTGCATCTTATGCTTCATCTGATACTCTTATATGTTTCAAAAATGTATCTAATTTTCAAATAAGTTCATAAAATAAACCATCATTTACTATAATGTAATATTTGTAATATTATGCAAGGACTAGTTGAGGATAGTATTCATATATAGGCATGGTAGAAAGTGTGCCCTTAGTCTTTAACCTTGGTAAAATTCCAATTAAAGTAGATATGTATACAAGATATGATGTCATATTAAATTCAAAGGTTTGTAATACATTCTTCAACTATTGATCTAAATTATCACTTATTATTCTTTCCCATTTAATATTGGATGAGCTTTTGGTCGTATCAATGGTTCTGATAAAAGCATACATCCATGAAGAGAACAACTTGGAATTCTTTTCACCATTAATTCTTCATATCAACTGAATAATATCATTCACTTTTAAACAAAATCTAATATTTCAACATGTTTAGGAAATCTTTAAGGTTGATTTACTTTCTTCAAGTAGTATGTATTCATAATCTTGATGCACTTTGATGTCTTGGTCTCCCATTGGTTTTTGGATTTATCCATATTCATATCAAGTACCTTTTGAGAAGTTGTTATTTTTGAGTATTAATTAAGGTATTGAACATCCAATCTTATAACTATGTTCCCAACATCTCTTACATTCTTGGTTAATGAGTCATAGTATTTGGCACATGTTAGTATGAACTCGAGAAGTTCAGTTGAGCTTGGGAAAGTAATGACTTGTAGAATACCATTAGTAGTCATAGAATGCATGAGTGAGGTCTTGGATATGGACTTAGATCTCTCAAATAATTTAGTCACAAACATATGTCCCATGTTTTTATCATTGATATTAGTCAACTTGGAAACTATGCATGATTCCATTGGATAACCCTCATACTCATACTTCATTTTTTTCTCTAGTATCTTGACTTTATTGACCTTTCCTTTTCCCTTCTTAATTGGTTTTGGGATCTCTTCTAAAGCTAACTCTAGATCTTCTTCAATCAATTTTGTTTTCTCTTATACTTTAGCTACCTCTTCTTCTGATTTTTTTGAGCTTTCTAATCTAGACATTGGCTCTGACTTACTCTGAAGAACTTATTGTGATGTTGATTAACAGCTTCCACTGGATTTGAAATTATGAGAAAGGAGTTAACTCTTTGAATTACCTCTAAACAAGTTTTAATATTTGATTAATATTAAGTCTTGAAAAACTAAGTATCATTATTCTAAGTAATAAGACTTCAAAAAGCCAAGTAGGTCAATAGGAATTATACAAGAAGTTTGGATTTTAAGTTGTCAAAGACTTCAGGTTTACCATGGCTCAAAACTTTGGGTTTTTCATGACTCAAAACTTCAATTTTTTGAAGGTTGGATACTTTGGGTTTTCCATGACTCAAATACTTCAAGTTTACCATGACTCAAAACTTTGGGTTTTCCATGACTCAAAACTTTGGGTTTTTGAAGACTAGCTACTTGGGTTGGAAACCCAAAGTAAGTAGGAGGGAAAAAACTTGAAGTGTTAAGTTTCATTATAGTTTGAGGTTTCTTAGGTCAATTACTCAAGATAATAAATCTAAATTAGTGTTAGAAAACCTAAATAACTAAGGCCTTTGAGAACCAGGTTTTTCAATATAAGTTACTAAGTGTTGAAAACCTGAGTAAGTAAGAGAAACTAGTAAACTTGATTAGTTAGGGCAATTTGAAAAATTAGGGTTTCTTGATAAGACCAAAAATTTATGGATTCCTTTAGTAGACTCTCAAAATGATAAGCATTTCTTTTACAATGATGATAACATGAATTTTATTTAAAACATTTCAACATATTAGGGAAAATTAAGACCAAAATGAGCAAGAAGATAACCCACAAAAAGAGAAACTCATGGTAGTGTTGGTAAAAATTTAAAGGAAGAAAGTACAAGGAAAAAAATAAACAAGAATAAATAAAGACAACAAGATTGAAAACAACATACCTTGAACATAAATGGGTCGAAGGGGAAAATGCTTGAAGACACTCCAAATTGTGAAAATGCATGGCTTGGGGTTCACAGGTGCAATTTCTTGGTTGAATGACTTATAAATTAGGTGAAATTTCCCAAATTTATATTAAAAAAATGTATTAATGATGCACATGGGAAGCCACGTAATCCATTTTAGTAAATCAGGTTTCACAAACTACTTAGCTTATGTTATCCCTTTGAGTAAAGGACCCCCATAAACCCAATTAGGTTTAGGTCAATGAATAAGTTAGGTTCATAAACCTAACTTACTTTTACTTATAACTTTTAATAAGTTAAGTTAATTTGAAAACCTAATTAGGTCCTTGTTATGGTCGATGGGTTTGTACGAATACTTAGCTCATTTTGGTAAAATAGCTAAGTGACTCAAGAAGTTCTATTTGCACTATAGGGAGTAATCTAGGTTTACAAGTTATCTTTACTTATTTTTAAGCAAGTAAAGAAATATATAGAACTTGATTTGCATTGTAAATGAGCTAAGGCACTCTAACTTCTTTGATGTACTAAAGGGGATGAGTAGATGGATTTCAATGATGGCACTCGAGTAAATATTTTTGATCCTTTGGAATGATTTAGAATCAAACTAGAGAAAAATAAACACAAAAATCAATGGAAACTAAGTTCCTTATTCAGGGGGTTGATTCAAAAAATACAACTAACTTACATAAGATAAGGATGCAAAAATTTTAGATAAGGGGTATCCCAAAATTTGAAGTGTAAAATTTTGGGGACACCAGCTGACTTTAGCTAGGGACATCCTTGTTTCTATCCTAAAAAGGAAATAAAGGTGAGATCTTAGTATCTTTGGTTTCACATCTTATCTATTGGGCACAGATTCTTTGCAAAAACTTAATCACATAAAAAAACAAAAAAACAACACAAAAAAAAACAAAAAAACAAAAAGAAATATAGAAGACTTTTTTTATATACATGCAAGTGTTACCTTGTTGCTCAATTCTTGTAGATATTCAAGTGTTACCCATTGAAAGGTAGTGGTAGTGTAATTCCATCCTGATAGGCTAGGATGAAACTATCTTTCCCAGCAATGCTTCATATAGTAAAGGGCCCCTTCCATAAAGAGTCAAATTTTCCATGCTTCTCTTTTTGTTCATTCTGTTTATCCCACAAAAGGACTATATCACCTACTTTATATTTCCTTTCTCGAGCAATTTTTTCAAATATATTATTTACTTTCATTTGGTGATCTATTATCCGGTCCACAACTTGAACATTAACTTCTTGTAATTCAATGAGAAACATAATTCTCTTATCTAGTGAATCTTGATAAGTAACATCTTCAATGGCTTTTGATAATTATAAAGCAGGTAACTGAATGATTATTGGTACTTAAACATTTATTCCATATAGTAACTAAAAAGGAGACATACCTATTGATTTTTTTAGGGTGATTCTGTCAGCCCATAATGCATCAAAAAACTTCTTGTGACAAGTTCTTTTATTTTTGTCCACTAGCTTATAGATAATAGTCATAAAATTTATATTACTTGGCTCAACTTGACCATTACCCTAAGGATAATGATTTGATGCATGAACCAAATCTATTCCATATGAATAATAGAACTTAGTCATCTCAATAGAATAAAAATTGGATACATTATCTATCATAATTTTGTCTGGTACTCTAAACCTAAAAAAAATATTAGCTTTGATAAAAACACATACTACTTCAGATGTGACACATTTGACTAGGATAGCTTTGACCCACTTGTTGAAATTGTCAGTAGCAATCAAGATATAGCAATGTCTAGCACTTGAGGATGGATTCAACATACCAATGAAATCCATTCCCCATTGATGAAATGGTTCATAAATAAATATTGGTTTTAATGGAAAGGCTGGTGACTTGATTTTGCCTATGAAGTGTTGATAGGCCTGACACTTAGCAACCCAGTCTAAAGCATCTTCAAAAAGAGTAAGCCAAAAGTATCTTGCTCATAAAATCTTGTAAGTTATGACTCTTGTAGAGAAGTTGCCTCTACATGCTTTGTCATGAAATTTCTTCAACAATATAGCTTTTTGTTCTTTATCTACACAATATAGGAAAACACCATCAATGCCTCTTTTATATAGGTCATTATCCCATAGGACATAATCTTTTGAATTTATCCTGATGGTACACTTTTCCTTCTATGTGAAATTACTTGGGAAATCTCTATAGGTCAAGAAGTAAGCAATCTTGTTGTACCATTCATCAGTCAGGTCAATAAAAAGTACCATGGGAAATTCTTCCTTTCTTTTATCTTGGTTTGAATATGTTGTTATATCCATAGCATCAAGGTTTCTCTCCATCATCAACTAACACATGTCTCTACCTCTCACTAGTTTTGTGGGTTTGATATCAAGATCAAACTCTTACATCTTAGCTACCCAAGTAGCTCTAAGTAATCCTAGATCTTGTTGAGTTATAATTAACTTAACTACAGTATTTGGGACATATACTATAGTATTAAATTACAACATATAATATATAAAAACATTACATGATTTGACCACTACAAAGGTGTGTTTCTCCATCTGTGATTATTTTGATTCTAAACTTTTCAAAGGCTAACACATGAAAGCTATAGGAGATTCAACTCAATTATTTTTTTGTATGGTTATAGCTAACATGGTATGTTCTGAAGAGTAATAGTAAAGAATAAATTCCTTACCAAAATCTAGGGAAACTAGCACTAGAGCTTCAGCTATCACTACTTTTATTCTTTCAAATTCCAATTTTCCTTTGGTATTCCATTTGAAGTCTTGTTTCTTTTTCATCATATCCAAGATGTGGTGAGATGACTCAATGAAATTAAGAATTTATCTCCTAATAAAATTAACCTTGCCAAAGAAGGAATGTACACCTTTCTTGGAAGTAGGCAAGGATAAGCCTTGTATGGCTTTGACTCTTTTGGGGTCAATATTTGTACCTCCTTTTGAAACAATGTGGCCTATAATTTTTATTTCAGTCAAAACAAATATGGATTTATTAGGATTAAGAGAAATCTCATGCCTTCTGCATTGGATCAAGACTTCTTCTAAATTAGCTAGATGATTACCTATTTACTTGGAGAAGATAGTCAAGTCATCAAGGTAAAACACTATGCTTTTATTCTTAAAATGAGCAAATTCCA
This sequence comes from Torreya grandis, assembly GCA_037957365.1. Taxonomy (NCBI): domain Eukaryota; kingdom Viridiplantae; phylum Streptophyta; class Pinopsida; order Cupressales; family Taxaceae; genus Torreya; species Torreya grandis. Next base: position 124,751 of record JARHVA010005553.1, read on the forward strand.
AGTCCATTTCTCACTAAAATATTGATTCAAAATTGATGATCATAAAAATCATATTCTGATATGCAAACATTCCCCATGGAGTAGTGAAGGCTATCTTATACCAATCTTCCCCTACTATTTTTATCTAGTTGTATTCAGAAAAACCATCTAGCATTGATAAAATATCTAAACTAGTCACTAATTTAAGGGTATGATCCATGATGGGTAAAGGGTAGTTATATTTCAAATAGGCTTGATTTAGGTTATATAAATCTACACATAAACATATTTATCCATTATTTTTTCTTACTAAAACAATATTAGCCAACCATGCTAAATGGTGTATCGGGTAGATGATCTTGGCATCTAGGAGATTTTATATTTCTACATAGATGGTACCTAATATAGTGGGATTTTGATGACAAAGATTTTGCTTGAAAGGCTTATCTTCTTGCTTATGTGGGATATAGTGTTGCACCTCATTAGGTTGAAAAATCTTGAGGTCTTTGTAGGACCAAGAAAATACATCAATGTACTCTATAAGAAGTTTAATGAAAACTTATTTTTATTATTTTAAGAAGCATTTACCAATGTTGACCATTATAGGCTCCTCTTTGCTTCCAAAATTGACCTGCTCTACCTCCAGAGAAGAAGCATCACCATTTTCTTTCTTCTCTTTTAAAAACTTATCATTTTTGTCAAAGATTTCCTCAAAAGATACGAACCATTTTGGAATCTTTTTTCCTTTCAGCTAAATTATTATTCCTTCATCTTTAAACTCATAATTAATATTACCTATTATATTTTATCATGAATATGAACTACTACCTTCAAAATACAAACCTTCAAAATTATCTTGTTATTCCAAAAAAGTAGTTATTTATTTATCATCATTGAATACTTGCCATTGATCAATGTTGTCCATAATTTTTGGTCTAAAGACCATCTCTAATCTATAGTCACCTTGCTGAAAGATGGTGGGTTGTTGATTCAACCTAAGCAAAGCCATATTAATTGTAAGGGAGTCAGATCTAGAATTTTGGTCATAAGGGATGAAATTGATTGAAAAGGTAGAGAAATCAAGAGTAGCACTCCATACTCAATCATGATAGTGCTTCAATTTGTCCTTTTTTACTTGATATTGACCTCATATCTACTTTACTATCACCTCAGCATCCCCTTGTGATTTTAGGAATTTTACTCCTTTATCTTTGGATTGTTCAAGACCCAGTAGTAGTGCTTCATACTCTGTTGTATTGTTAGTGTTTTTAAAGATTAGTTTATAGGAATAAGGATAAACCTTACCCTTAAGTGATATAAGCAGTACCCTTGTACCAGATCCAAGTGAGTAATAGCTACCATCAAACTCTAGAATCTATAACTTATCTTCTTTTTCTTCTTCTTTGGTTCCTAGTATTTATTTATCTAGTTTGAGATAGTAGACTCTGTGATGTAATTCTTTAAAAATAATCTTGGATCTTTTGATTTGGAAACTATGAACTTGGACTTATTCTTTGGTTTTAACTTGTGATTTACCCCTTTTATTGCAATGTGTGCACATGACCAATCCATCTTCACTTCCCCTTCCATTTATTTTCAAAAGTTTCTTCTTAATAGCATTCCATATGAGACAAGAATGTCTGCTACCAAAATTATTATTTTAAGTCTCTTATCAGGGAAAGCTACTAGAACAGCTTGAGCATCTTTGATATGTCTGATCAAAGGGACTTGCCTCTATATTGAATAGATTTTTCCTATATACTTAGTCAATTTAAGGCCAAGGGCATCAACTACTTTAGCTAGCATAACATTATCAGAGGCCCCTGAGTCTAGAATACAACTGCTCAGCTTATATCCATTGATTAAAATAGAAACATCAGATGTGGAAGTGGATGTAAAGGAAGAGTTTATAGTGTTATTCTAAAAATAAGTTGATCTAGGAGTAGATAAAATACCTTTTGAAACATTAGTTGTATTACTCGATCCCATGCTTTGAACATACTTAACTAGCCTACTCAACTAATTTGGGTAAGACCTTCGGTATTCAGCTTCTGACATCTAAATCTTGGTTTTATTTATATGATCAACTATATCAAAGGAAGGGATGGATGTAGGTAAGGTGGATTTAGCTTCAACTATGTGATTTTTTGGTTTATGGATTTGAGAAGGAGAAACATACTTTTCTTTGGGGGTAAGGGAAGAGGGACATCTCTTTTTAGGATACTTATTTCAGGACTAGAAAGTTCTTTTTTCTTCTCTTATTATTTTGATGGTCTTTTTTCTACTTTTTGAATATGAGATCTTGTAAATACTACATAAGATTGACTATGATCTTCATGGATCAGATCTTCATAGTCACTTTATAATTCATATTCTAGGTAACAATTGGAGTCACCAGAAGGATCTACAAAAGTATCTTCATAATCAAGACTTTGATGAGTATCTTCAATCAGTTGATCTTCTTCACTCATTTCAACATGATTTTTGGGAACATCTTCAATTTATAATCTTTTCTGAGGACCAGCAATATGGTTCCTACTTTGATTATTAAAATTTCATTTAATAACATATCTAGCAAGAGTATCACCACCATGAGTACCTTGAGCAATTTGCCTTTTGACTTGAAGTAAGTCATTAGCCAATTTTTGAAATAAGGGTTCACTATTCTATGAAGTATTTAAATAAGTAGAGTCTCCCTTAGAAAAATTCTTCTTGCCATTATTAAGTCATCCTCAACCTCTATTTCAAGATCTTGAGCAGCTACTAGATCAGCTAGACATGCTCTCCGAAGCTGGTAGCTAACTTCTAGTAGTTGAGCATTGATGAAGAAGCATTTTTTATCTCTAGTGGGTAGTGTAGTTTGAGGGATTTTATATAATAGTTTTTTAAAATTAGCAATAAAATCATGCATATGCTCATGTGGTTCTTTCTTCAGCTAGGTCAATTATGTGAGCAGTATATGTGAATCTTCGATAGCCTTAAACCTTTTCTAAAACTAATCATGCATAGTAGCCCAATTAGTTATGGTATTTGGGGATAAATGGTAAAACCATTTAGTGACCAAGTCTTTTAGGGTTCAATGAAGAGTCTAACAAAAACATCTTCATGATTAACCCCAATTACTTTGTAGGCCATAAAGAATGCTTCAAAGTGTTCATCTGGGATTTGCTTCCCATCACCAGTGAATTTTGAGAATTTCTTCTTTGAGCCTTTTGATAAGTCATGGAGATGTGGAGCCAAATTCAAAGGTCCAATTACTTCCCCCCAAGGGATGGGAAGGGGTTGCACCATTCTTCTTGAAATGAGTAACTATGGATTTGTTGGTTAGATCATTCTAGAGGAATTATGATGTAACTAATTTTTAGCAGTTGGTATTTGTCTCATAGGATATGAACTAACCCTTCATTTCCTTTATTGAATTGAAAAACTAAAATTAAAACATTCTTGAAGTTCAAATAACTCATCTGCTTGTCCCTGTGCTCTCTTTGCTCTAGTGGATGGTTGATTTTCTTGTTTGAATAATAGGAGCTTCTCTCAAGCATCATGCTTAATACTTATATTTGATAGGTAAGGATTTGAACCAAAATTTTACTTAGCATGCAACAGTATTGAAAAGAGAACTAGAAGTAAATCAGGTATGACACTCCAAGTTTTTTTTAGATGGGTAGTGAACTAGTTTAAGGGTTGAGTTTAAATTAAGTAAGAGGAGTTAACATCAACCTATCACTAAAAATAGACCAACATATTTTTAAAATCTTGCAGTGCTTGTGATCAAGATTGGAAATTTGAAATTAGGGACACTTAGCTTATTAAAATATCTATCTTAGCTAGTCCATGAAAATAGAAATCAATTCTTGGATTTGAATTGACAGGTTTTCCCCAATGGAGTCACCAAAAACTATTGGCTAGATATTTTTTAAATTACTTTAATTTTATCTAGGTAGTCATGGGATTAAATCTCCTTTATTTAATGGTGAATCTCTCATATACTTATGCTTATATACTCCTAATTACTTACAAATTAAGATATTTACTGAATTGACAACTTATGTGCAAGGTAGTTTTGGCTGGGGGTATTACTTTAGCCACTCTGTTCATGAGCCATAACAAAGGAGTTTTTTAGCAAGTAGCTAGTTTTGGGAATGTGAAATGAATTTAGAATGGAATGAGTATGATTCCTTAAGAAATAAGAAAATTTCATTTGATAATAGATAGTTCAATAGAGTCTATTGTATTTATGCAAGTAGATAAACATATAGAGTGTCATAAATTTTCCAATAAAAATTTAAGAAGATTATGAATTCAACTTAGATTAAAAGATAACACAAAGTTTACCATTTATCTTCATAGAAGGCATAAAAATGATTCCTCTCAGACACAAAGTTCTTTAAGACAACAATTTTTTTATTCTTATTCACTTTTATCACAATTCATACAAAATAATCTGATTATCCAAACACAAAGTTTTATATTTCTTAAACTTCTTATACAATTGCTATCTTACCTTCTTGAGAAATTATCCTCCCCCTGGCATGCAAGCCAACACTTATATTTATACAACTACAAAGATCTAAAACAAATAGGACTCAAATTCTCAAATCCCCATGTGTTGCATAGAAAATTAAAAGTTGTTGAGAGACATCCTCCTTGAATTTGTCTATTGTGGTAGAAATAACTGATGACAAGTGGTGAAGCTTAGACTCCTTGTTTAAACCAAACACTAATTCTTTGCATGTAGAATTAAAATAACCCAAGTAATCTACTTTTATAAAATGACTTAAAGTAATGGTGTTTTGGCCAAGTTACTTAAGTCTTTGAATTTTTACAAAGTAATTACTGAGAATAAGATTACTCATAGTGTGTTTATGAAGAGAAAAGAGAAAATAGAGGAAGAAGAAGAAGAATTTATTCAAGACTCAAGGAAAAATTAATCTACTTCATGAACTTGACTCCTTCATTTTTCTTTGTACCTTATGTGTTGAGATATCATTGATTAGATTGTTACATCATCTGATTTACCAATTAACTATCTTTTCATTTCTAATATCAACATTTTTCTTTCAATCTTTCTAAAATGATCTTTGGTTCTCTCAATTCTTAGCCCAAGCCTCTCCAATTCTTCATGACACTTGATCATCACTTTGATAGATTTAGTTGTGAAAGGAGTCATGGCTTTGTCCACCCTCTACTTGAATTTTTTGTCTAAATGTTTGATTGTTCTTGGGACATTGATTGACCATATACCTATGATCCCAAAGAGAGAGTCTTCTAGATTAGTGTTTTCACCATGTGCATCTTCTTCTAACTTATCCTCTCCTATGTCTGGTAGAATATTTAAATGAAAGGATATGAGATATTCTTCTTTATTTATCTTCTTTCCAGAAGGGGAAATCTATTCCTCAATTGAAATTTTATCATCTAAATTTATTATTGCTTGAAGACTTTCCTATTGAAGTTTATAAAATTCATTTTCATTTTCTAACTTAGCTCTTGTTGCTCTAACTTCTACTATTTTGCCCAAAATATTAGCTTGAGCATATTTAATAAGTGGGAAGAATTTTTGGTCCTTTTTATTCATTTTATCAACCCATTTATCAATAGATTTATCCTTATCTCTAGTCTCTTTCACTTTAGAAATCACTTGTTGAGAAATCACCACTTTTGGAAGTAATGCCTATTGATGAATAGATTTTTCCACTTTGGTAATCATTTGGCACAATTGATCATTTTACTCTTTTAACTTAACCTTAGTAGCTTTTTCTTCATCCATCTTCTTGAAGAGAGTGTCAATTAAAGTTTGAGTATCTTGTTTTAACCCTTCAATAGTAACCTCCCCAAGAGACACCCTTGTGATTGCTAGATTATCATCATTAATTTCTCTTTTATTAGCTCCCTGTGGGGGAATTGCTATCTCTATAAATTTATATCCTACAGATTAAATTATTAATTTTGAAGTGAATTTTTCTTGCTTGGGTTTCTTTCCCCTTTTATCCAGACTCTTCAATAATTGCAAATCTATCTCCTCAAGATTGATCACTTCCTTTGATTCTAGAGTTGTCTGCAAAGCTAACCAAGATGAGAAGTCTATGTTAGTGGAAGTAATTAAATGAGTAATGTTATCCTTGAATTTAGTAGGCTAAATTCATGGGATAACCCCTATGAAACTTGTTTGTTTCATAGCCCATGAGCTCTAAGTACACAAAATGAGGCCAATTATTGCCTTATTATGTTTGTTTTTATTTAAAAAGAGTTTTTGAGGGAAATTTCTATTTCAGTGCAGTTCAAAGAATTTTCTCTCAACTATACCTTTTCTAGTTTGGTGCAAATTAGAGAATTTTTTTTGAACTGCACCATTGTGTTTATTAGCAAAAAAAATCTCTGATATTGCACTTAGTCTAATTTTCATGTGTAGGAGTGTTATTTTTCTCTGACTTTGCACATGCAAATTTGGATTTTTTATTTTCTCATGCACTTGGGCCCACCATTATGTCGATAATTAATTTCACATTAACTACCATCTTATATATATATTAACCCATGTAAATTCATTTTTAACATTTCTCTTCACCATTTTAAGGCTCAAATATTCCCTCTACTACCATTTTCAAGCTTGATTGCACTTTACTTTGTTGCCCTCAAATATGTTGATTTGATCATTTTCATGCTCTAGGTTTTTTTGTCTTGTTGTTTTTGTCGTGTCTCAAGTAAGTCTCTATTTTTATTTTTGTTTTTATTGATTTGTTTCTTTCTCTTCTTAGGGTTTTTATTGTTGTCTCAATCCTTTTCCCTAAATTTCCAAAACCCTAACTCTCTTGGTGCATTTTGGAGATAATTCTCCAAGATGTACCAAGGAGAATTTTTCCCATCACCTTTTAGGTGCACTCTAGATAAAATTATTTAAAGTGCACATTTCACCATCTAGTGCACTTTAGAGAAAATTCTCTAAAGTGCACACCATTTAGTGCACTCTCAAGAATTTTATCTAAAGTGTAGGTTGCACACCATTTGGTATACTCCAGATAATTTTCTCTAGAGTGCACGTAGTCTAGTGCACTTCAGAGAAAATTCTCTGAAGTGCGCGCTATACCCATTTTGGGTTAGTTCAAAGAATTTTCTCAAAACTATACTAAAACCATCACCTGATGCATTTTGGAGAATTTTCTCTGAACTACACCTAAGCCTCTAGAATTGCCCTACACCTTTTCCAAGAAATGATGAAAAATGCTAACTCTAGAGAATTAAAATTCTCTTTTGTAGATACTTGATCAATGTCAAATATTCCCCATCTAAGAGAATAATGAATTATAAATGTCAAGGTATATTTCCAGCATCTATAGTAGATATTAATGTATACCAAATTAGAGATATAGAGATTGGTCATGTTGACATGGATGAGTTCTTATAAAGGTTAGGTAGAGAACCTATTGATCCACATATGCAACATGTTTTTAATAGTGATATACACCTATCAACTACATTTCCTATGTCAACTCAAGATTTGGAGTTTGTCTTAATAGTTTCTACTCACTTTAATAAAGAAATTAGGTCAATCAAGGATGCCATTGGAAAAGTGGTAATTCGACTACATGTTGAATACTTTGATAAAGTTTTTCATCTTTCAGACATTGAGGAATTCTTAGATATAAGTGTGACAACAACCCAGGAATATTATGATAGGAATCTCAAGAAATACAAGAGGTACATTAATGCAAATTGGCTAAAGACACCAAGGCATTCAATTGCAAGATGGCCAAAAAGTTTTTATCGAAGTGAATTTATGGAGGAAATAAGATATTTAATCACTCTCCTAAGTAGGTTCAAAGGTCTTCCCACATCAAATATATTTCAAGAATGGATGCATCTCTACATTTTTATATTAAGAAAAATAAGCAAAGAATTTATTGGGGAAGTTAGATTAGTGATGCCATATGCCACTAACTTTCTGAAGTAAGATCTCTCAAGTTATATATGACTTCTTATCTCATATATGTCATAGCCTACATGAGGACTATTTTAGGACTGATCAGTTATGGTGAATGGAAGAAAGTTCTTGTTTATGAATATTATCCATAGTTGACCCTCAAAGAAGGTATCAAACATTTTAGAAGAGTTAATGATGCATTCTTCTACAAATTCATTTGTATTTTTAAACAAGAATTAGATAAGAAAAAGGTTTTAGATCAGGCATGGGCAATAGTGAATAGGATTAGTTACATTTTCCTTTAGTTCCCAACTTTCACCTACATCAGGGTTAGGTGGATTTAATGAACAAATTACATGCTACATAAATACTTAGGTGATAAATTGATTTTAATGGAGATGTGCAGACAAATGATGACCATACATTAGAAGCAATTAGATACACATATAACAAGATTCAAGTTTCCTATAAGCATTGGCTGGTACACCATTCTAACTAATCTCAAGGCTAAGACAATGGAAACTGAGATGCAATGGATCACCCTTAAAAGGTATAAAATTAGAAAATATTTTGATTATAGAATGATGAAGGAAAAGATGAAAGGAAATTATGTTCATGTGTAAAAAATTGAATATATTTAGGCATAATTTTTAACTAAAGAAGATGTAAGGAGACTTGATTAAAGTCATCTTACTATTGATCAAATTCAAGAGCTACAATTAGCCAACATTCTAGATGACCTCTCTAATAATGAGAATATATTGGATCCTTCATATGAAGTAAATCAAGTTTCTTCTACTCCTATTTCTTAAATCTAATGGTTTATAAAAGAATGCACATCTATCAGAGAGAGATTTCAACCCATACCTACAAGAACTAATGCCTAGTTGGAATCTAAAGGTATTAAATTAAAATATTTCAAGATAGGGTTAGAAGAATAATATGATGAAGACACTACAAGTAAACATGAGGAATTGAAGAAGAATAATAAAGAAGAGGCCTCCATATCCACTTAAAAACCAAAAATTTTATTCATGAGTAAAGGAAAGAAGAAAGACAAAGAAGCTAGTATTGAGAAGAGTGTTCAAATAGAGATACAAGGGAAACCAAATGTGAGTGAGGCACCACCTCAATAAAAAAAATTACAACCTATAGATTAGCAGTCTATATAAGTTAAGTATACACAATCAGAAGTTCTTAAAGTCAAATCCCCTCAATCAGTAGTTTCTCAGGTAACATGCTCTATAATTCCTTCCATTAGTACATCTATACCAATTATTTATGTTCCCTCTCAAGCTACTCTTTTGGCTCCACCTTCTCCTAGTTCCACACTATTTCAAGTCCCTTCTTAAGGTACTCTAGATCAAGTTTTTGATTTTTTGTCTAATTTACATAGTCCTACAAAATCATTGGGACCCCTAACTAATATGTACTTCACTCAACAAGATATAGAAAAATTCATATCCACATCTTCTTCTAAAATGACAACTCAAGCTCCTATCACCCTAATGTCAAAAATATCATTAAACCTAAAAGTAGAATTAATGCCAACCCAAACCCCACCAATAATAACCACTATTACATCAGTTTCAACTCTGCTATCAGATACCTCCACTATTCCACTTACATCACAAACCATTGTTCCTCTTCAAACATCATAATCCTTGGTTTATTCTACTCATCTCCTCTTCCTCCATGGCTAATTTTAAAACACCTAAGAGGAAGAAAGAGGTTGTTTCACCTAATGATTTTTATCTTGGTCAACTTGTCCTAGTAAAGCCCAAAATGACAAACAAGGTTAAAACTACATCAAGTGTAATTTTTAAATCTGGGCATAAGTATGTTGAAGTTCAGTACCTCCCAAAGATATAAACATTGAAGATATTCAAGCATTTGAATATTCATTAGGATGGATAAATATTTATAAGCAAACTCATGAAGGTGAAAAGGAAGATTTATAAGTAGCAATGGCTTCCTTGATCATGAGATATGATAAAGACAAGAAGGTAAAAGATCAATTCAAAATACAAGTGGAATAGTTGAATTTTGCTTTACTAAAAATCACCCAACCTTTTGAGTTCATTGATCCTGTTGTGCATGAAAATACTAAAAGAGCTATTCAACTTGTAAAAAAATTAGATCTCAGGGTCATGCAGTCAATGCTTGGATTGAGAGATTAACAATGTAAGGTACTCAAATGTTGCATTATACCATTGGATTTTTAAAGAAATTGAGTGAAATGAAAATAAATATTTAGAAAACAATTAAAACACTCACTCAAGATTTAGATTTTATTGAAAATGATATTTATACATGGACTCAACTTTGCAAATTCAAACTAGAGATTTTGGTTGAGTAGAAGGTCATTCTAAATAGAAAAATGTTCATTAAATATAGGAAATTTAGAAGAATAAAAGAGAATTTATTGAGAATATAATTAAAGATCTCAAAGAAGCTAAAGATATGTGTGATGATAAGATTTTAGATCCTGTAGATAAAATTGGAAAACTCCCTTGTCAAGTTAAAAATGATTCTCAATAAATTCTTCCTGTGGAGACTATTATTCAAGAATTTACATCTTTGCTCCAAACAAAGACTAAAACAAGTACTTTCACACTAGACTCCATAAACAAGTTAATTGAATTTCAATTCATCTTGAAAAAGATACAAATAATCATGGATAAGAGCAAGGATTTGCTAGTTAACTTAGAAGATTCTATCACAAGGATACTTAACATTTCCAAGAGTACATCCAACCCAGATAAGAATGAAGTCCAAGCTATCTTAAATAAATATGAAATTTTAGAAAAGAATAAAATGGAAGAAATTCCTATGTCTAGGGTCACTTGTTTGTTTTTATATTTTTTCATGTGTTTTTTTGTTTGGTGCATTTTGCACGTAGGAAAAGTGCATAGTCCTAAGTCAAATTGGACTCTATCAATGAATAAGTCAATGTATTTATGTTTTTCCTATTTTTGTTCATATCTCCTCTCTATAAATAGGAGGATGCTCTTTGTAAAAAGGATCACCAATTTCTATAGAAGTGAAGTGCTACCAAAATTGATAAGCAATATTGAAACTTTGAATTCAAATTGTATATCTTTTGTCAATCAATATATGAGAAAGCAAGTGAGCTTTAAATATTTGAGTTGAAATAAATTTGTGTTGTATTGAAGATTTTCTTATGTATTTTCCATTACATTTTCTTGTGTAATTAATTGAAATGTGGTGTGAATTTCTATAAATGGAAAGGTGCCAAGAAGCTAATTTTGAAGTCTTTGAACTGTAATATTGTTATTGGGTTTGTGTTCATTGAAGTGAATTACTAACAAGACTTTGGGCTGCTAGTTATTCTTCATTGATAATTTCAATCTTTGTTAGAAATAAGGTGAAGACTTTGGGCTGCACTTTATTCTATCTTTTAAGTTTACTCTGCTAGCATTATTCTTGTTACTCCTTTAGATAACAAATCTAAATATCAGTTATATTTGGTTCATCAAGTGATCTTAGATTTTCAAAGTATATCACAAAGAATGGAAGAAATTTTGTGATTAAACATAAATTATAAAAAAAAAGAATTGGATGATATGACAACACCCACTATGATAAAATTATTGTAAATAAGTGTAAATAATTAAGTGTTGTGTTAGTTAACAATAAAAGGGAGCCTCCCTTTGCTTAGAGGAGAGATTTATCTCATCATACTATGGCTGAAATCACCATTTTGTTATCATTATATTGTTAACAAAATATTCATCCAACAATATTTGGTGACTCCACTAGGGAAATGGATATTTGACTGAGTTCTACACTCACTTGGTTCATATAAGACCAACACCTTATTACTTGTAATTGTTTTATTATAGTTAATCTAATTTCTTTCTAAGTAATTTTGAATTCTAGCAGAATAAAGCTACACTTGTGGCAGAAGGGTAGTAGGATTCATTGATCCAACATTAAAGTTTTTGTAATAACATAACTTTGATTTCTTATCGGTACATGCAAGATCACCTCTTCAATGTACAAGAAGTTTTCCACCTACAAATACAATATATCCTATACTAGGAGAAGATTCCAATGTTTATAGATTTTTTCCTATGTTGCCTTTGCAAAGGATTGTAATAGCTCCATATAATCCACCAAGGATGGTAGCTCAAGGTCCATGGGGTAATACATTTAGTCTATTGAATTTGGCACCACCATCTCATGAACTACCTCGTGGCTCATGAAAAAAAATTCTTAAGTTTTATGGTGATGGAAAGCAACATCCAAATGAACATATTACTGCATTCTACATTATATGTGGAGTTCTTAGAGTGAAACATGAAGATGTTTCTATAATATTATTTATAGAAACACTCCAAGTCATTACTATTGATTGTTTCTATCATCTTGCAACTGGTACTATCATAAATTGGGCTATACTCAAGAAAAAATTTGAAGCAAGATTCAAGCCCATAGAAGATGCTCATGCTTTGTTGGCTCATCTTACAAAAATTAATAAGGAAACACATGAGCCTATGTGTGAGTTCATGGTAACATTTAATAAGTTGAGGATTAATATTTTGGTGGTTTCTCAACCTACACCTAATAATTTGAAGTGCTTCTTCATCAATTCTCAAATTGTTAGAAGTGAGTTTTCTTTTAGAAAGAGCTAATCTAGCTAATATTAATGTTGCTTAAAGTTTAGCCATTGAAGTATAAGATGACTTAATCCTATTAGGAAAGGTGATAAATAATTCAATAAAGCCTAGAGGATATCCTTCCCCTACTTTATCTTCTACCAACACCACGGATCTCATGATTTAAAAGTTAGAAAATTAATTACTTGCACTTAAAAAACAAATGTCTTAAAGCATGTCTTTTCCTTCATACAAAGATGTTCCTAGGAGAACATATCCAAACTATTATAACAATGTTTCTAGGAATCAAAATATAAATAAGCTTCCTCCAACACAAGTAAGGCTTGCATTAGAGTCACCTCTAGATAATGTAGTAGTTAATTGGATGGAACCTAAAAATGATGATGTTATAGAATTGGAATACATTCTAGAAGAATATACTACTTCTTTCACCAAAAATAAAGAAGGAGAAATTAGTAACTTTGATATTAGGTTTTTGAACTTTGTTGAAAAATAAGTTTAATAAGAGGAAGATACACATAGTGATTCTTATGCTATTTTCACATGTTCTCAAAGTCAGCGGAATCAATAACAAAATGTTGAAAACACAAAATCTAAGGATGAACCATGAAAGGAGGTTACAATTTCCAAAAGATGAATTCCTTTTCCATTTCAACCAAAGGATATGATGGTGGATAAACAAGTACTCATAATTCTACCTCTTCTCCTTCAACATCTAGACCCAGTGCCCAAAACCTGAAACCTAAAAATGAAAATGTTTTGTCTTCCTCAATTGCCCCATATCTAGCGATATCATTGTTCATGCCAAGAAAACTAAAATCTAAATGTCAGAGGTAGAGTACCTCTAATCAAATCCTAAAAAATTTGAAAGATTGGCAAATTTTTGTAAAAAGTAAAGGGATCAACCCTGATCAAACTTTAACTAAGAGTGTACCAATTGACCCTAAATCAAAATCAAAGCAAAATAATTTTGTTTTAACTCCTACACCTAATTCTATAAAAATAGAACCTTTATATATTTCCTTATTTGTCAATAATTATAAGCTTAGTAATTATGTTATTGATTTAGGTGCTTCCAATAATGTGATTCCTACCAAGGTGGCTACTACCCTAGGGTTAACCTTGATGAAAACTTTTGGTTGTTACTTCTCAATGGAAACCAAATTAGTACCTCTTATAAGCCAAATCAAGGATGCATAATTTTTATTTTTTGTGTTTCTAGAGAAAAAGATCAAAATGATAGTTCTAGTGGCTGATGTTCCAGCCTCATATGGAGTTCTATTGGGATGTAACTTTTGCAAACATGTTAGAGGAGAAATAAATATGGATTGATCTGAGGTTAGGATACCTGTTAAGGGTGTTATGCAGAAAATTCACCTAGAAAAGCAAGAAAAGTATATTGTAACAAAGATATAAGACCCAAAAGATCAGATCCTCTTTGAAACATTTAGAATGGGCACATATTTCTTGACTACAGATAAATATCCAATATCTTTAAATGATATTTTAGAAAAAGATCATAAAATAGAATAGTTTCCCTCTTCAAATGATGAGATTTTGAATTTTGACACTATTAAGGTTGAGAGTTAAAATGATGTTTGGACTTTGGAATTTGATGGTAGTTGTTCATCAACTAGATATGGAGCTAAAATAGTTTTCATATCCCCAAAAGGAAAAAAAATCATTTCTCTTTCAAATTACAATTTGATAATACTAATAATAATGTTGAGTATGAGGCCTTGTTGTTAGGAATGGAAGTTACATGAAAGAAAGGAATCAAAAATATTCATGCCCAAGGTGATGTTGAGCTAATCATTTGTCAATTCAAGAACTTATATCAAATAAAGAATGAAATACTAAGGCATTACCACAATTAATTTTGGGATTGCATGGAAAGTTTTGATGCATTTAATATATCAGTAGTTCCAAGAGAATATAATGTCAGAGCTAATTCATTGGTTTTTTCAACCACTCTCCTAATTCCTCACAAATATTTCCAAGGAAATAAATATACTATTGAGTTGATTTTTCGTCCCAATGTTCCTGACAATGATAATCACTGGTAGGCCTTCAATAATTATGAGAAAATCATCTCATTTTTAGAAAAAATATAAAATTTTAGTGATTTAAATTTTGAAGGAAGTGATTCCACTTCTCAAGAATCAATTCCTGAATTTAATGAGAAAATTGACAAAGAAATCTTGCAGCTAAAAGGGAATAATATTCCCAAAGGGTTGGTGTCTTTGGAAAGACTTTTTGACAAGCATGATCAATTTATCAAATGACAACAATTAGAATCAGATTCATCTACATAAATTGAGCAAGTTAATATAAGAATAGAGAGTGACCCCAAGATGATAAATATGGGAAATGTTGCTCATTAGAGGAAAGATGAAAGTTGGTGAGGCTTCTACACTGATATATTGATGTATTATCATATTCATATGCTGATCTAAAAAATTTTTACCAAAAGAGGTACAACATGATATTTTTCTAAAACTAGGATCTCAACCTTACAAGCAAAAACAATGACAATATAATCCCAAAATTTTAGGTACTATTCTTTCTAAAATTCAAAATATGTTAAATGATCTCATTATTTTTTCCATACATCATCCACATGGATAGCCAATACTATTCTTATGAGGAAAAATAATGGAGACAACCATATTTGTGTCAACTTTTGAAATTTAAACCAATTATCTCTCAAGGATAATTACCCATTACTAGTAATGGATCAAGTATTGCAAACTATGGTTGGTTCTAAGATGTTGTCTATGCTTGATGGTTTCTCAAGATATAATCAAGTGGAGGTTCATGATGAAGATAAACATAAGATAACCTTCATTAATCCATGGGGTAATTTTGCATATCTCAAAATTCCTTTTGGATTAATCAATGTTGGTGCTAATTTATAGAGGGCTATGGATTTGGATTTTTGAGATATAATTGGTAAGTTCATTGTAGTCTACCTTGATGATCTAACTAGTTTCTCAAAAAAGTGTCAAAATCATTGTGACCATTTGTAGTGAGTACTTGAAATATGTCATGAACATGGGATATCTCTTAATCCCAAGAAGTCCATATTTGGGGTTACAAAAGGAATTATCCTTGGATATTGTATCCAAGGAAGGAATCAAAATTGATCTATATTAGGTTAAGTCAATTCAAAATCTTACTTTTCCATCAAGTAAGAAAGGAGTGCATTCTTTCTTTGGAAAATTTAATTTTTTGTGAAGATTTGTTCTTGATTTTATTGAAAAGACTCACCACATTGTTGATATGATGAAAATAAAATCAAATATTCATTGGAATGTGGAAGGAAGAAATTATTTTAATGAGATAAAGGAAGCCATTGCACTTGATCCTATCCTAGTTTGCCCTAATTATACTAAGAAGTTCATTATATATAGTTATGCTTTTGAGCATACCTTATCTACAATCTTAGTAAAACCAAATGAAGAGGGGATTAAATATCCTATAGCATTCATGAGCTTCCCTTTGAAGGCTCATGAGATTAAGTATTCATCCATGTAAAAACATGTATATGTAGTGGTGAAATTAGTCAAGCATTTTGGTACTACATCCTCAATTCTCAGACCATTACATTAGTACCAAATTCTACTATTAAATCTATTTTAACTCAACAAGAGTTTAGAGGTAAAAGAGGTAATTAGATTGATAAAATCCAAGGATATGATATGCATATCAAGCCTACCAAACTTGTGCATGGAAAAGGTTTATGTCAACTCATGGTAGAGACCAATTTAGAAGAAACACCTAGCAATGAAAGAGATATGGAAAAACTACCCATGGTCTTGCTTGTAAGTACTATAGATGAATGGTATTCTGATATTGCTTACTTCCTCACATATAGAGAGTGTCCAAAACATTTGTCTTGCAAAGAGAAGAGGACAATCAAGCTCAAGGCTAAAAATTTCATCCTTTGGGATAATGGTTTGTACAAGCGAAACATTGATAGAATCTTTCTAAGATGTGTAGACAAGGCACAATAAGGAAAGTTACTAGAATATTTCCATGATTTACCATGTGGAGGACATTTTTCAACCCCTGTCATAGCTCATAAGATCTTACAGGCTAGATATTATTGGCCAACACTTTTTTAGGATGCATACACATGGGTGAGTAAATGCGAGAAGTGCCAATAGTTTATGGGGAAACCTAAGTTAGCAGCCTTACCTCTCAAGCTAGTAGTCATTAAAGAACTTTTTCAGCAATGGGGTATTGATTTCATTGGTGTAGTGAACCCATTATCAATTTTTGGTCATATTTATGTTCTCATGGCTACAAATTACTTCACCAAGTGGGTGGAAGCAATTCTAACTAAACATGCCACTTTAGAGGTTGTTTGAAATTTCCTCAAAGAAAATATCATTACAAGGTTTGGTGTGCCAAATAAAGTTGTAACTGATAATGATGCTTGTTTCATATCCCATGAGATGACTCAGTTTTGCTTTGAATATGGGATTATTTTATCTCATACTTCTAACTATTTTCCTCAAGGGAATGATCAATCTGAGTCGAGTAATAAGAATTTGGTAACTATCATCAGGAAGTTGGTAAAAGATAATTAGATGACTTGGCATAAAGCATTATACAATGCATTGTGGGTTGATTGTATTACTCCCAAATGAGTGATTGGTATGTCTCCTTTTCAAATTTTGTATGGATTAAATGCAAAAATACCAATGACATTAGAACTACCCACTCTCAAATTGGCTAAGGCAATTGAAGATGAAACATTTGAAAAATCCCTATACAATCATATTATGTACCTTGTCAAGATAGAGGAGTAATGTACAAAGGTAGTGGACCATATTGTAGAACACCAAAGTCACGTCAAGTAACTTTTCAACAAGAAAGCTAATCATGAGTATTCATATTTGGGGATCTAATCCTTTTATGGGACAAAAGAAGAGAGCCAAAAGGAATGCATGGAAAATTTGATTCTCTATATAAAGTTCTTTTTCTTATTTAAAAACTCAGTGGATAACATAGTTTCTTCTTGGTATATCTGGATGGGACACCATTACCACTACCCTATAGTGGGCAACATATAAATCTTTTCACTCAGTGAAGTTCTAGATAAGTTTATATATTCTGTAAATATCTATATATTTTTCTTTATTTTTGTGTTAGTCTCATCTTTTGATTTACTCCATGGCCCAATGGAGAAAGACACTTAGAGTTATAGGATTCTATTTCCTTCAAGTGTTTCAAATAATGCTTAAAGGAAATTCCCTAATTAAAGCCAGCGATTATCCTTGAATTTAGTAGGCTCAATTCATGGGATAACTCCTATGAAACTTGTCCATTTCATAGCCTATGAGATCTAAGCATGAAAAATGAGGCCAATTATTGCCTTATTGCATTTTTTTCCTTTAATAAGAGTTTTTTAGGGAAGTTTCTCTTTCGGTGCAATTTAAGGAATTTTCTCCAAACTACACCTTTTCCAGTTTGGTGCAAATCAAAAAAAAAATTGAACTCCACCATTGTGTGCACTAGTATAAAAAATATATGATATTGCACTTAGTATAATTTTCATGTGCATGAGTACTATTTTTCTCCAACTTTTCACATGCAAATTTGGAGTTTTTCTTTGCCCCTACACCTAGGCCCACCACTACATCAGTAATTAATTTCACATTAATAACCCTCGTATATATATTTTAACCCATGTAAATTCATTTTTACCATTTCTCTTTGCCATTTTCAAGCATGAATACTCCCTCTACCACATTATTTGATCTTGATTATACTTTACTTTATCACCCTCAAATTTATTGATTTGATCATTTTTGTGCTCTAGGTTTTTTCATCTTCTTGTTGTTTTTGCCATGTCTTAGGTAAGTCTCTATTATTATTATTTTGTTTATTTATTTCATTCTCTTCCTAGGGTTTTTATTATTATCTCAGGCCTTTTCCCCAAATTTATAAAACCCTAACTCTCTTGGTGCATTTTGGAGATAATTCTCTGAGATGCACCAAGAAGCATTTTTCCCATCACCTTTTAGGTGCCCTCTGGAGAAAATTCTTTGGAGTGCACATTTCACCATCTAGTGTACTTCAGAGAAAATAATCTAAAGTGCACACCATTTGGTGCACTCCAAAGTGCACATTGCACACAATTTAAAGTTCTTTGGAAAATTTTCTTTGAAGTGCACATAGTCTAGAATTGTCCTGCACTTTTTCCAAGAAATGATGAAAAATGCTAACTCTAGAGAATTAAAATTATCTTTTGTAGATACTTGATCAACGTCAGAAGATTCCCCAACTAAGATAATAATGAATTATAAATTTCAAGGTATATTTCTAGCATCTTCAGTAGATACTAATGTAGATAAAATTAGAGATACAGAGATTGGTCATGTTGACATGGCCAAGTTCTTACAAAGGTTAGGCAGAGATCCTATTACTCCACATATGCAACTTGTTATTAACAATGAGATACACCTAGTAGTTTCATTTCTTATGTTAGTTCAAGATCTGGAGTTCATCTTAACAGTTGTTGCTCACTTTGATAAAGAAACTAG
The DNA here is from genome assembly GCA_037957365.1 of Torreya grandis. Classification (NCBI taxonomy): domain Eukaryota; kingdom Viridiplantae; phylum Streptophyta; class Pinopsida; order Cupressales; family Taxaceae; genus Torreya; species Torreya grandis. The sequence continues at coordinate 143,848 of JARHVA010005553.1, forward strand.
GTCAATCAAGGATGTTAGTGGAAAAGTGATAATTCGACTAGATGCTAAATACTTTGATAATGTTTTTCATCTTTTAGATATTAAGTAATTATTAGACATAAGTGTGGAAATAGCCCAAGAATATTATGATAAGAATCTCAATAAATGTAAGAGGCACATTAATACAAATTGGCTGAAGACACCAAGGCATTTAATTGCAAGATGGCCAAAAAAAAAATTACTAAAGTGAATTTATGAAGGAAATAAGAGATTTAATCACTCTCCTAAGTAGGTTCAAAGGTCTTTCCACATCAAATATCTTTCAAGAATGGATGTATCACTACATTTTTATCATTAATAAAAATAAGCAGAGAATTTATTAGGGAAGTTAGATTAGTGATGCCATATGCCACCAACTTTTTGAAGTTCTTCTCTCAAGTTATATATGACTTCTTATCTTGTATATGTCATAGCCTACATGAGGAATTGTTTAGGATTGACCAGTGTTGGTGAATAGAAGAAAGTTCTTGTTTATGAATATTATCCATAGTTGACCCTCAAAGAAGGTATCAAACATTTTAGAAGATTTAACGATGCATTTTTCTATAAATTCATTTGTATTTTTGAAAAAGAATTGGAGAAGAAAAGGGTTTTAGATCAGGCATAGGAAACAGTGAATAGGATTGGTTACATTATCCTTCAATTCCCAACTTTCACCTACATCAAGGTAGGTGGATTTAATGAACAACCTTACATGCTACCTAAATACACATGTGACAAATTGATTTTAATTGAGATGTGTATACAAATGATGAATGTACACAAGAAGAAATCAGATGCATATAAAAGAGGATTCAAGTTTCCTATAAGCATTGGTTGGTACACCATTTCAACTACTCCCAAGGATAAGACAATAGAAACTGAGATGTAATAGATCACCCTTAAAAGGTATAAAATTATAAAATATTTTGATTATAGAATGATGAAGGAAAAGATGAAAGGCAATTATTTTCATGTGCACAAGATTGAGGATATTTGGGTAGAATGAAAAAATAAATAAGATGTAAGGACACTTGATTATAGTCTTCTTACTGCTAATCAAATTTAAGAGCTAAAATTAGCCAACATTTTAGCTAACCTCTCTAATGATGATAATATATTGGATCCTTCATATAAAGGAAATCAAGTTGCTTCTACTCCTATTCATTCAATCCAATGGTCTATAAAAGAATGCACATCTATCAGAGAGATATTTCAACCCATCCTTGCAAGAACTAATGCCTGGTTGGAATCTAAAGGTATTAAATTAAAATATTTCAAGACAAGGTTAGAGAAGAATATGATGAAGACACTACAAGGAAATGTGAGGAATTGATGATGAATAATAAATAAGAAGCCTCCACATCTACTTAGAAACCAATATTTGTATTCATGATTAAAGGAAAGAAGAAAGACAAAGAAGCTAGTGTTGATAAGAGTGTACAAATAGAGATACAAGGGAAACTAGATATGAGTGAGGCACCACCTGAATCAAAAAATTTGCAACCTTTGGATCGGTAGTATCTAAAAGTTGAGTACACATAATTAGAAGTTCTTGTAGTTGAATCCCCTTAATTAGTAGTTTCTCAGGTGACATGTTCTACAATTCCTTCCATTAGTACATCTATATGACATTTTTATGTTCCCTCTTAATCTGATCTTTTGGCTCCACCTTCTCTTATTATCACACTCTTTCAATTCCATTCCTAAGGTACTCTAGATCAAATTTTTGATTCTTTGTCTAATTTACCTAGTCCTACAAAATTATTGGGATCCTCAACCGATCTGTACTTCACTCAACAAGATATAGACAAATTCATGTCCACATCTTCTTCTAAAATGACAACTCAAGCTCCTATCACCCTAGTGTCAAAAATATCATCATACCCAAAATTAACATTCATGCCAACCCAAACCCCACCAATAATAACCACTATTCCATCAGTGTTAACTCCATTATCAGATACCTCCATTATTCCACTTTCCATTCCATTTACTTCAAAAACCATTGTTCCTCCTCAAACATCATAATATTTGGTTTCTTATGCTCAAGAAGACTCATCTCCTCTTCCTCCATGGATAATTTCTCAAAGACCTAAGAGGAAGAAAGAGGTTGTTTCCCTTGATGATTTTTATCTTGGTCAACTTGTTCCAATAAAGCCTAAAATGACAAAGAAGGCTAAAACTATGTCAAGGGTAATTTTTAAATCTAGGCATAAATATGTTAAAGTTGAAGTGCCTCTTGAAGATAGAAACATTAAATATATTCAAGCATCTGAATATGCATTAAGATGGATAGATCTTTAGAAAAAACTCATGAAGGTGAAAATGAAGATTTACAAGTAGCAATGGCTTCTTTGATCAAGAGATATGATAAAGATAATCAAGTCAAAGATTAACTCAAAATACAAGTGGAACAACTGATTTTTTATTTACTAAAAATCACCCAACCTTCTAAGTCCATTGATCCTATTGTGCATGAAAATACTGAAAGACCAATTCAACTTGCAAAAAAATTGGATCTTAAAGTCATGCAATCAATGCTTGGATTGAGAGATTAACATTGTAAGGTACTCAAATGTTACATTCTATTATTAGATTTTTAAAGAACTTGAGTGAAATGAAAATAGAAATTTAGAAAACAATTAAAGCACTCACTCAAGATTTGGAGTTGATAGAAAAGGATATTGATACATGGACTCAACTTCACAAATTCAAAATGGAGATTTTGGTTGAGCAGAAGGTCATTCCAAATAGAAAAAAAATCATTAAATATAGGGAATCTATGAAGAATAAAAGAGAAGTTCTTGAGAATATAGTTAAATATCTTGAAGAAGCTAAAGATATGTGTGATGATAAGATGTTAGATCTTGCAGATAAAATTGGAAAACTCCCCTGTCAAGTTAAAAATGATTCTTAGGAAATTCTTCCTATGGAGATTTTTATTCAAGAATTTACATCTTTGCTCCAAATAAAGATTGAAATAGGTACTTTCATGCTGGACTCCATCAAAAAATTAATTGAATTTCAAGTCATCTTGAATAAGCTATAAATAATCATGGATAAGAGCAAGGATTTGCTAGTTAACTTAGAAGATTCTATCACAAGGATACTTGTCATTTCCAAGAGTACATCTGGCCCAAATAATAATGAAGTCTAAGATATCTTGAAGAAATATGAGGAGTTTTTAGAGAAGAATAAAAATTAAGAAATTCATGTGTCTAGGGGCACTTTATTTTTCTAATTTTTTATGTGTATTTATGTTTGGTGCATTTTGCATGAAGGAAAAGTGCACAGTCCTAAGTCAAATTGGACTCTATCAATAAATAAGTTAATTTATTTATGTTTTTGCTATTTTTTTCATATCTCCTCTCTATAAATAAGAGGATGCTCTTTGTAAAAAGGATCACCAATTTCTATAGAAGTGAAGTGCTACCAAAATTGATAACCAATATTGAAATTTTGAATTCAAATTGTAAATCTTTTGTCAATCAATATATGAGAAAGAAAGTGAACTTTCAATCTTTGAGTTGAAATAAATTTTTATTGTATTGGAGATGTTCTTGTATTTGCCATTACATTTTCTTTTTTATTTAATTGAAATGCGGTGTGAATTTCTATAAATCAAAAGATTCTAGGAACTTGATTTTTAAGTCTTTGAGCTACAATATCATTATTGGATTTGTGTTCATCATTAAAAGTGAATTACTAATGAGAATTTTGGCTACCAGTTATTCTTCATTGATAATTTTAGTCTTTTTTAGAAATAAGGTGAAGACTTTAGGTTTCACTTTATTCTATCTTTTAAGTTTACTCTGTTGGTATTATTCTTGTTACTCTTTTGGCTAACAAATGTGAATATCAGTTATATTTGGTTCATCAAGTGATCTTATATTTTTTAATTATATCACAAATAATGGAAGAAAATTTGTGATTAAACATCAATTTTGAAAAAATTGAATTGGATGATATGACAACATCCACTATGATAAAATTATTATAAATAAGTGTAAACAATTAAGTGTTGTGTTAGTTAACAATAAAAGGGAACCTCCCCTTACTTAGAGGAGAGATTTAACCCATCATAATATGGTTTAAATCACCATTTTTTTATCATTGTATTGTTAAAAAAATATTCACCCAACAAGTAACCATTTGTTGTTGTTCATTTCTGATTGATATATCTTGTGAAGGAACTTCTTGTTAAGAGAGTCCTTGTGCTAGAGCGTCATCTTGAATTTTTTGTGTTGAATCTCTCTCTACCTCTTCTTCTACCTCCTCTTTCTTAGCTTATTTTTCTTCTATATATTTAACTATGTCTCCTCTTGATCTTGTATCTACTTCTTTTTCTACTACATCTATCATTTCATCTACCAACTCCTCAGTAACTTCTTTTTCAAGCTCTACTACTCCTTTTTCCTTCTCCTTCTCTAATATTTCTTCTTTCAATGGGAGAACCTCTTCATTAGTTACCTTTTAAATTTATTTCTCCATATGAGGTGGTTCTTATGAAGGAGGTGGTGGCGTTATAGTAGGTGGAGAAGATGGAAGAGGTGGACTTGCTTCTTTCTAGGTGAACTTCTTCGAAGATTTAGTGACATAAACCTTGGAAGGTGGCACAAGAATTGAAGGGTTTAGTGTGAAAGTAGTGGGAGAATCAAAATTTATAATTAAATAAGTAATAAGGGTGGAAGATACCAATGGTGAAGTGGAGCAATTTATTGAGTTGGTTCTTTATCTTTTACTGTTTCCTTATCTTTCACTACTGAGAAAGTATCATCAACATTCTTCTTTAGCTTCAATTTATTTAAGGAACCCTGGCTAATTTCTCCTTTAGCTATCTCCTTTATTTTTTGTCCCACATGGGTGGTCTAAATTATTAATTCCTTCATGCAATACCCCTTATTAAGAATCCAATTAGAAGTCATTGCCATGACATTTGAAGTTATCTCTAAAATTGTTTTATCATGATCATCTCCAAAAGTGATTGCTAGAAGTGGAGCACTATCTCCACCTAATATATGAAATGCATCACTTGTAATAATACCATCATCTTCCATATCCTTAGAAATAGAGGATAAATCCAATGCTCGAATCTACTCCATAGTTAACCTATTGTTATCCCTTCTTATTTCAAATTCATCCCTACAATCCATCCAAAAATCTTCAAGTTTTGGGATATGCATATACTCAAGTGAAACAGTACTCGAAGCATTAACTCTATAATCAAAGTTATCTCTAGATTCAAAATGTGTTTGAGTATAGTGATGATACATTTCTTTCTACACATTTTTTCCTTTATAAATACTGTAAAAATGATAGTGACCAATCATAATGGGAAAATTGATGGTAGCTTTATGAGCTTTGGATTATAAATAATGTAATTTAACCATCTATCTAAAAAATTCCATAAGGATCCACTTGTTATTAGGATTCTTGGGTAGCTTGATAGGTGCACCTAAAAAACCTCTTACCCTGAGATAAGTGAAATCGAGGAATTGAATGAAAATACACCCATACAGTGAAACTACATCCCATGCTTCATCTGATACTCTTCTATGTTTTAGGGATGTATCCAATATGTAAATAATTTTATATAAAAAACCATCATTTACTACAATTTAATGTTTTTAATATTATGCAAGGACTAGTTGAGGATAGTATTCATATATAGGCATGGTGGAAAGTGTGCCCTTAGTCTTTAACCTTGAGAAAATTGCACTTAAATCAGTTATGTATACAAGATATGATGTTATCTTAAAGTCAAAGGTCCATAATACATTCTTCAACTATTGATCTAAATTATCACTTATCATTCTCATCCATTCAATCTTGGATGAGCTTTTAGTTGCATCAATGGTTCTAATAAAATCATACATCCATAAAGAGAAAAACTTGGATTTCTTTTCACCATTAATTATACATATAAACTAAATAATATAATCTACTTCTTGAATAGAGTCTAATATTTCAATATGTTTAGTAAATCTTGAAGGTTTTTTTACTTTCTTTGAGTAGTATGTACTCATAATCTTGATGTACTCTAATGTCTTGGTCTCCCATTAGTTTTTGGATTTATCCATATTCATATTAATTACCTTTGGGAAAGTTATGATTTTCAAGTAGTATTTAAAGTATTGAACATCTAATCTTATAACTACATTCCCAACAACATCTTTTAGAGTCATGGTTAATGAGTCATAGTATTTGTCACATGTTAGTATGAACTTAGGAAGTTAAGCTAAGATTGGGAAAGCAGTGGCTTGTAGAATACCACTAGTAGTCATAGAATACATGAGTGGGGTCTTGGATATAGCCTTAGATCTGTCTAATAATTTAGTTATAGACACATGTCTCATGTATGTATCACTGATCTCAATCAACTTGGAAACTATGCATGATTCAATTGGGTAACCCTTATACTCATACTTCATTTTTGGCTCTAGTACCCTGATTTTTTTAACCTTTCCTTTTCCCTTCTTACTTGGTTTTGGGATCTCTTCTAAAGCTAACTCTGGAGCTTCTTCAATCAATTTTTTTTATCTCATACTTTAGCTACCTCTTCTTTTGATCTTTTTTATCTTTTTGATCTAGACATTAGCTCTTACTCTGAAGAACTTATTGTGATGTTGATTAATAGCTTCCACTAGATTTGAAATTATGAGAAAGGGGTCAACTTTTTGAAATACCTCTAAACAAGTTTTAAGCTTTGAGTAATAGGAAGTCTTTAAAAATTAAGTATCATTATTCTAAGTAATAGGACTTCAAAAACCCAAGTAGGTCAATAGGATTATACAGGCAAGTTTAGGATTTAAATTTTTAAGGACTTTGGGTTTACCATGACTCAAAATTTTAGGTTTTCCATGACTCAAAACTTTGGGTTTTTGAAGACTAGCTACTTGGGTTGGAAACATGAAGTAAGTAGGAGAGAGAAAACCCAAAGGGATAAGCTTCATTTTAGTTCAAGATTTTAAGTCAATTACTCAGGATAGGAAATTTGAAGTAAGCAATGTTAAAAAACCCAAATGAATAAGGCCATTGAGAACTAGGTTTTTCAATGTAAGTTACTAAATGTTAAAAACTTGAGCAAGTAAGAGAAACTAGTAAACCCATTTAGTTAGGGAAATTTGAAAAATTAGGGTTTCTTAATCAAGGAAAAATTTTAGGGATTCCTTGAGTAGACTCTCAAAATGACAAACATTTCTTTTGAAATGATGAGAACATGAATTTTATTTAAAACATTTGAACCTATTAAGGAAAATTAAGACTAAAATGAGTAAGAATATAACCCATAAAAAGAGAAACTCATGGTGGTGTTGGGAAACATTTATAAGAATAAATTACGAGGGGAAAAAAACAAGAGGAAATAAAGACAAGTATGAAAATAACATACCTTGAACATAAATGGTTCAAAGGGGAAAATGCTTGAAGATGCTCTAAAGGGTGAAAATTCATAGCTCGAGGTTCATAGGTGAAATTGATTAGTTAGATGACTTAGAAATGAGGTGGAAATGAAGTGAAATTTCCCAAATTTATATAAAAACAATGTAGTAATGATGTGCATTGGAAGTGACATAAGCCATTTTAGTAAATTAGGTTTCATAAACTACTCAACTTATATTATCCTTTTGAGTTGAGCACCCTCATAAACCCAATTAGGTCTAGGTCAATGATTAAGTTAGGTTTTTAAACCCAAGTTACTTTTACTTATAATTTTTAACAAGTTAAGTTATTTCAAAAACTTGATTAAGTCCTTATTATGGTCAATGGATTTATGAGACTACTTAGCTCATTTTGGTAAAGTAGCTAAGCAACTCAAGAAGTCTGATTTGTATTGTAGGGAGTAATCTAGGTTTACAAGTTATCTTTACTTATTTTTAAGTAATTAAAGCAATATAAAAAAACCTAATTTGCATTGTAAATAAGCTAAGGCACTCTAACTTCTTTGATCTATTAAAGGGGATGAGTAGATGGATTTCAGTGATGGCTCTTGAGTAAATGTTTTTGATACTATGGAATGAGTTAGAAGTAAAATAGAGAAAAATAAACATAATAATCAATAAAAACTAAATTCCTTATTTAGGGGGCTGATTCAACAAATACAACTAACTTACATAAGACAAGGATGCATAAATTTTAGATAAGGGGTATCCCAAAATTTGTAAGTGTAAAATTCTAAGGACACCAACTTTCTATGCTAATTTTTGATGTATCATGTGATGGTAGGCATCATGATATAAAACACCATGATAACATAGATTGAATATGCATAAATACTCACTCTCGATCTTATAAACAATTGAAAATAGTACACTAATGGTAAAAACCATGATGACAATGTTGACATATGAATATGGATGGACTCAAGAATATTACTCAAGGAAACACCTAATGAATGCATATAGACTTATTTAATGCATAGTACTAAAATCAAAGAAATAGGCAAGCAAATAAATAAATAACTAAGCAAACAAACACATAGAAAATCTTGAAATTAAATACAATAGAAAGCATCCTAATGATGGATTTTCCCCAGTAAGGTGGATTGAGGATGATTGACAAGGCTTAAATAGGAAACATGTTTTTGGCATTTGAAATTTTTGAATGTTTTTAGAATTTTCTAAGCATCTCAACCTGATTGGAAATTATGAGATATTAAATTATCCAACTCATAAAATAGTGAGAGTGTTAGCTTAGGTTGCTTCCAAAATGTTGAGAGCATATGGGAAAGAGGGACTCAGTTAACCTTCACATGAATTGAGCACATCCTACATAATCTTATTAGGACCTCAATTCATAGTAGTTCTACCAGCATGAAAGGTGTTAAGAACCAACTAGGTCACAACAAGTTCTAAAATTAAGGGAAATGAGAATAGTAATGACAAGGTGATGTGGAAATGCATGATAAAGGTATTGTTCCTAATTTTTTCCATAGATGATTATAATTAGAAAACAATGGCACAGGTTTAAGATACTAATTTTCCCATAAGAAGTTATAATTGGTAACACAATAGTGATACACTTATTTGTCCAAAGGTGGTTATAATCAGGAACACTTGGTATAATGTAAATAAAAGATAACTTACCAAATCCACTTTCACACTAATTTTATAGACTATCTTTTAAACATAAAATTATGAAACTATTAAAACTAGATCAAAATCCCCTTGTGGAAGGTAAAGGAAGAAACAAATAAACCAAGATCAAAATAGGTTGGGTAAGATGGTAAAAAATAGGCTTCGATCTAATAGGGATAACATGGTAGAATAACATATGGTATAGTGTAAAGAATATTATAGGATGGTAGTTGGATATAATGGTAGGAGGGTTGCCCCTAGTGATAAGGCAAGGTAAATGGCAAGGTATGAAAAAATGGTAAGAGGAATGGCAAATGATAATGGCAAGAGGAATGGAAAATGAAAAATGGAAATGGCAAGGTTAATGTTTTTGTCCAAGGTAAATGATTCTATTGTTCATGTTGATGTGGAGATACATGTCTTGATCAGCATATAATATAACTAGAATAATCAATCATGTAAATTTGTATCCCACACCTTTTTTGAATAGTTACTCTATCAAAAGCTTGCTACAAATTTGAGCTCCAGATATGTTGTAATGATGTTTATTGGTCATTGATTTTATTTCCTCCAAATATCGAGACAAGATATCTTTGTAGCCTATATAAAGAAAAGTATGGCCAAGAATGGTAAATATAGATAAATTTTGGATGATAGGTTTGATTTGGTGATGTAAAGGTGGATGATAATGGAATGTATAATAGTTGGGAAATAAATGAAGATTGGGATTTTTAGGCACACATAATGTTTATGATTCTAAATTTGACATAACTTTGGATGTGGCAAAGCTGAAGACTTTTGAATATGCTCTCAATAGGACCATCAATTTTTTTATTATTTAGACATGAGAGTAACTACCATATGATTATGTTGTAGATTGGAAGTTGTATTGATTTCATCTTTTATAATGTCTTCATCAAGTAATGAAGAACTATTGTGCTCAACTATTGGTGCCTCGATGAGGTTTTCACCAATGAAGTTATCTTGATTGTTCCCTTGTGCCTTCAAAAAGGTTTCACTAAGGAATGTTGACTTTTGAATTTGATTTTAATCTAGCATCTTTGAATTTTGATTGTCCCTTAGTGCCTTTGAGAAGGTTTCACTAAGATATTGTTCTTCTTTTGCATGAATGTGGTCTTCACTCCCCTAATATTCTATAACTGATATGTCACCATCGAGTAGTTCAATAAGGTGTGATTCTATTTATCTTGATCAATACATCTTTTTTACAAAATATCTTAAAAATATAACTTTTACAATCAATTAGATCGATGAAATGTTATAAATAGCAAAGTTTTCATCATTATTTAGGTTGAATACTTGGATTATGCACAAAGGACTATAAGAAGCAATCATCAAAATATGTTAAACTTGAAAAACTACAAATAATCTATTATAAATGATAATATAAAAATAGATATACCTATGTTTTTAAAGCAATATACTCAACCATCAGAGAAAGTATCATTGGTCTATCTACAAAAGTCATGCTATCATTTATAGAAGAGAGAGATAAATGATTGATTTTATAATGTATGAGTCTTCAATACCTGTGTTGTTCTTCCTCTTAAAAATGAATCCTTGATCTCCTTTTATACTTCAAATTTTTTTGGAAAATCAGTTGTAACTAACCTAAGTTAGTTACTTGTTAACTTAAATAATTGACTTTAGAAAAAATCAATTAATATTAATATTTATTAGGTAAGGTTTATTTAAGACTTTAAATTCTTAAGAAAATAATTATTTGAACATATACTGGGTATTTAGTAATGGGTGGGGACCTTTTAATCAATTAATAATAATAAGAAATACATATTTCAATAAATAATTAGATATTTTCAAAGTTAGATGAAATTCTTATCTATATTAATTCTATAATGCATATAATCAAAATTACTTAGGCATATTATATATATCAAAATCTTGAAGACTATTGCACTTTAAAAATATCATAACCAAAGTATTAAAATCTGAATGTACTTAATTCTTAACAATTTAAAAGTTCAACTTCAAAATAAAAATTTATCCTTTTGATAACAAAAAGCTATTAAAATTAGATAAAACTTCTATCACTGGTTTTTCCTATTCATTCAAACACTCTTTATATTCATTTCAACTACAAGAAACTAACCAGATTCATTCCTAAATCACTTTCAAAGTCATCTACCTCCAACTTAACCTGCTAAACAACTATAATTTTAATTGGGGTATCTGACTCATTCTAGTTGTTTGAATTCTTCTTTGAAGTGATTGGATAAATGACAAGAAGTAGCTTCTCCAAACTTAACTTTTTGTACCCTATAATAGGCATTTTTTTAGGTTTAGGCTCATTATAAAAATAATGCAAATCAAGATTGATAAAAATTTTAGCATGGACTATCTCATTGTCTAGTTGAATTGGTTCATTAACATCATGGCCCCTTCCTAGGATACGTAACTGAATAGGCAATTGGTTTAGATTATTTTTCAATTTATGTGAAGATACATTATGGGAATGAGATCTATCTCCAAATATATGACCATGAAAACCTCTATTACCTCTATGATTCATAGGATTAAAGGGTAAATTATTCAGCACATTCTAAAATTCAATGTTAGTGGCATCAAAATGGATAGACATTTTGACTCCTCTACTGGCATAACTAAGGATAAACCTTCTAACCTTGAAACCCCCTCTATGAAATTTCCTATTTAATTCCTCTTGATTCATATTATCATCATTCTAATTTCTTCCCTAACCTCTGCTATCATTATCCCTACTTGAACCTAGTTGGTCCCAACCTGACATCTTATTTAAAATATATATTCAAAATCTAATTTTTATTTGACTGAACCAAAAATAATTAACATATATCATTAATAAAACCAAAATAACAACTTAATTTTGATATATAATATCCTTATTCTCTTATAAAATTCTATCTATCAACAAATAATCTTTGAACTAATTCTACTAACTGAAACTGAATTATTCATATTGAAAACTTTTGACTGTGTCAAATATCATCATAATATTCCAAATTAAAACCCTAATAATAAAATTATATACTAATAATTTTATTTAAGTAGTACTCTATCATATTTCCTTGCATTTTGTTCTCACTACCAACTACACATATTTCCATAGTTTTAAAAAAAAAATCAACAAAAGTTTCATTATATAAAGCATATATATATTTTTCAAACTGATATAGAATCTAAAATCTCTAAAAATCATGTCAATAAAAACCAATTAATATTACAAATCTTTGATAGGGTTGCTCTTTTTCCAAAACAATACTTCAAAAAATCAGAAAATAACTTATCTAAGTTTTCCTTAAACTATAAACCACTTCTTACTGCTCTTGAAATAAAACCCAAAAAGTAAATTAATACTTTTGATAATAACCTTATAAGTTTAAAAAATAACATATGATTCATGCAAACCAAATCTATCTATTTAAACCTTTCAACATAGTTTCCTTATATTATACCCAAAAATGTTTTTGAATCTATCAAAGTTCCATGAAGGTAAACATGTAAAGTTCATTCTTTATAAAATTTAAACTTCAAAATCAAACCCAAGATTTTTAGGGTAACAAAACCACTAAAAACTATAACTAAGATATGCATAACCATCAAATAATCTCCATCATCTTCCCAAACAAAGTAAAAACACACTATATTTTCATAAAATGACTATGAGAACTTATCCTTTAAAACCCCATGTATGCATGAAACTCTAGTTTTGAAATACCAAAATATGAATAAAAACTTGCCATTGTAATATATCAACCAACAGATAACTAGAACCCATATATGTATACATGATATAAAATCCTCATTACACTTACATAATACCATGCTTCAAACTAAACTAACAATCCTTTAAAATCTCACAGTTTAATCTTAAAATGAATAGACTCATATCAAAAATGAAAGCCACTTTTATCATTATTTCCCATACCTTAAAAGACAATGTGAGAACCAAAAAATGATTTTCCAAGCAAACTAAAGCTTTGAGATCTTTCTACTTATTTCAAAAATCCATTCATGTAGAAGTATTTAAGACAATCATTCATCTCCATGTAAACTTATCAAGAACCATGCAGACCCAAAAAACATTGTTTTATCTCCATAAAAACTAGTCACAGTAAAATAACCATATACTATCCTCTTAAAATTTTCATAAGCGGTGTACTTGTATAATTTCTCCTATAACTTGTTATCTATTGTCTCTCATCTATAAATTTCCAAGCTTATCTCGATAGAGTGTCACTTCCATAGGTGAGCCTTGTAAAATAACTAACAAAATGTAAAATAAAGTTATTTGTACATAAAGTCTCACATATTAACTAGCCATGCCTATGTGCATATACGTTATTGGCTTATTATATCAAGGTAAGCATTTAGCAAACTGATAACTCATTTTAATAATGTATTCAAATTTAGTCATGACCATAATGATTTCTAAAACCATAACCAAATTCTTTAAACTAGGGCATGTACACATTGTATTAAAATCCTTTGATCTGTCTTTAATCTAATCAAAATCCTAAAGCTTCTACTCCCACTCTACATTTAAACCAACCTACTAACTTGCCACCTATCTTTCTACTAATACTACCAACTAGATTGCTAAAGCACAAACTTGCCATCTCAACATTCAAATCATTAATTGAAATGAACTTTATAATTTGTTCAATGTTAACATTGCTTATTTCAAACCGACCTTAGAAATAAACAATTACCTTATGTTGATGTTAAGTCTTCATGCCTTGAAATGCCAATATTCACATTATTTAACTCACCAATAAACCTTTAAAATAAAATCCACCCATGACCATTTTAGAGTCTTTAGATTAGGTCCACCACCTTCGATGGATATTTACCTTAGGCTAGTGTATAGATTTATAAACTTAGGGACACTTTAGGATAATTAATTATCCTTAGGAAATAGCTTAGGTTTCAATGTTATAAGCCAAATTTATTAATTTCATAACCCATAATGCCAAAGTTTTGTATTTATAATTGAATTTTGAATGAGACTAATCTAAAATCATTATGATACATCCATATTGAAGTTCAAATGTAAATAAAAGAAGATTATCATAAAAAAAAATAATGTACTCAATTTTGATAAAACCATAGGAAGCACCATCTTATTTCAAACTAAAACTTGTAGTATTCACTACAATCTAATCAAATTTATCCACTAAAAACACATGACTAAACACAAATATTTAGAAATTATAAATACATATACAAATTTTATTCATTCATCAATTTATGCTTTTCAAAACCACTTTAATATAGATATGAATTCACAAATAAATCATCATATTATTTAATTAAAAAATATGCATATTCAATATACTACTAATTAATTTAGGTCCCCAACTATAGTTTTAGATTTTATGACCTGGTCATCTCTATGGTAGATAGGATTATTAGTTTTAAAAAATTACAAGGGTATGAAAAATAGGCATAACACTAGTGACCTTACTAGTCAGTTTTGAATAATGAAATTGAGTAACAATCAAATTGCCTATTGGAAGAATAATAATCTTGAGAGTGTGATCTAGGTAAATCATTTCTCAAGCAGCTATGTGCGAACGCTTTTACAATATATTTTAAAAATGGATGAGATGTTTAGATATCATGGCATGAAGAAAGGGAATGATATAATATAAAATTTCAGTCTAGATGCATAAATAAATACAAATACCTCAAATACAATATCTAAAAATAAAGTGTAACTTCAACAACTAGTTACAACTCAGGATATATTATTTATGTATAAATAAAATTGAGTTTATAAAGAATAATATCTTAAAATAACTAATACTTACAATCAAATTGTAGTATCTTTGCATTCTCCCTTCATAATATGAAAAACTTCATCCATTTGAAACACTTATTGATCTGTTCAAAAGTAAAAGTCAAATAATAGTAAAAATTAAAAAAAATAAACAAAATAAGAAACAACAAAACAAAATAGAAAATAAAGAAACAAAACAAAATAGAAAAGAAAGAAACAAAACAAAAAAGAAAACAAAATGAAACAAACAAAACTGATAGGAGCTAATTATGAAATAATTTTAAATGATGGTTGTTAACTGAGTAACGTAACCAATTATCATCAAGATCTTTCAAATGAAAAATATTATTTCTAATTAGAATAGCAACATGATAAGGACCAAACCATAATGAATCAAATTTATGATGTTTACCAAGATCTTCATGAGCTTTGTTCCAATATAAAACTAGATAACCAACTTTGAACTTTTTATTAGAAAATTTCTTATGTAAAAACTTTCTCAATTTTTGTTTATCCCTTTCTAATTTTTGCAATGTTGTTGCTTTTGATTCATCAAGAGCTATTAGATCATATAATCTTTGTTTAATTAAATTAGTATCTTCAATAATAAATTGTAAAGCAATCCTAACTAAAGAAATCTAGAGTTTTATTGGTAAGGTGGCCTCAAATCTATATGCTAACATGAAAGGTGAATAATCATTTTCTACCTTAATGATAGTTTTATCAGCCCATAAAGCTTCAAAAAAATTAAGATGTCAATTTCATTTATTTTTACAAACTAATTTCTTCATGATTGAAATCAAATTTTTATTTGTTGACTCAGCTTGACCATTACCTTGAGAGTAATATTTAGATGAATGACTAGATATAATAAATTATTTTTCTAAAAATTCTATAAATTCATTTGAAATAAATTGAGGTTCATTATCATAAATGATTTCATAAGAAACTCCAAATCTTGAGAAAATCTAATTTTCTAAAAATGAAATTACTTCACCTGTTATAAAACTTTTAAGAGCTTTGGCCTCAGGACACTCTATGAAATAATCCATTATTGTTAAAATATATCTATGACCAGCTAATGAAGGAGGATGTATATCTGAAACAAATTCAATGCCCCATTTCATAAATAGTTTTATAAGTATAACAAGATTCAAAGGTATTATAGGCAAGTTATCTCTACCAATAAACAATTGACATGGCATACAAGAATGGACTAACTTATAAGCATCTTGAAATAGAGTAGGCCAATAATAACTTACCCATAAGATATTATAAGCAGTGGTTTTTGTAGCATAATTTCCTTCATGACAACCTCTAAGAACCTTTTGGGTTTAGTCGTGTGTAAAACATCTTAATAAAATGCCATCTCTTTTCGATAAAATAGAAAATTTTCTAATAAATAAAAATTTAAAGCTCTTAAATGTAAAAAAGACTTTGTTTCTTATAAAAATTATTAGGACAGGCTTGATTTTTAAAATAAAATACTTATTCATGATACCAATCATCTTCATCTAACATACAATCCCATTCATTCATTTCATGACCAAATATGAAATTTTTAGAAAAATCAGATATTTTCTTGGTCTTTAAATTAGGATTTACACTCAAATTATCATCAACTGACAAGACCAAAACATTAATATTTGAAGAATCTTTTTCATCTAAATGTTTTGTCAAGTCATTACCTTTAATTATTTTTTAAGTTTTAAATTCAAGATCAAACTCTTGAATTTATAATATCCACTTTGCAAGCCTTCCTTGAATGGTTGGTTGTTTCAAAAGATAAGATAAAATATATACATTATATCACATCATAACTTTGTTTCCCATCAATAAATAATGAAATTTAATTAAAGAGGAAACTAATGAGAAATTAAATTTCTCAATAAGAGGGTACCTAGTTTTAGCATCTTTCAAAACTTGACTCATGTAATCAATTAGTTTTTCATCATTATTTTCAAATTCTTGAGTGATAATAGCTCTAATTATATTTTTAGTAGCATTAACATAAAGAATAAATATCTTATTTAAAACTAATTTAGCAAGTACTGGAGCACTTGTAATGGTATATTTAATGTTATTAAATGTTAAATTGGCACCTTCATCCCAAGTATAAATTTTATCTTTCTTAAGCAATAATTGCAAAGGATTAGACATGTTAAGAAAATATGATATGAATTTCCTAAAAAAGTAAATTTTACCAAAGAAAGACCATAAACTAGATTGATCTTTAGGAGGAGGTAATTCCTTATTAGCTTTAATACATTCAGGATCTATAGAAATTCTATATTTAGAAATGATGTCTTAATAATTTACTTTCAGAAACACAAAAAACTAATTTCTTTAGATTCAAAGAAATACCATACTTTTTACATCTTGTGAAAACTTCATGAAGATGATCTAAATGATTTTTTCATCTTTTATAATGAATGGTAAGATCATCAAGATAGACCTAAATAATAATACCAATCATGTCATCAAAAGCAGCAAGCATAGCTCTTTTAAAATTATCTCATCATTCATTAATCTAAATGGCTTTATATTATAATCAAAATTCCCTCTATGAGTATTAAAAGTAGTTTTATGTCTATCTTTAAGATTTACAAAATTTGATTATAACTAAAAAATCCATCTAATAATGATATCATTTTTGACCCTGTAACTTGTTGTAAAATCTGATCTATACTTGGTAAAGGAAAATTATCTTTAATGTTATCTTTATTCAATTCCCTAAAATTATCACACAATCTAATATCACCATTCTTCTTCCTAACTAGCACTAAATTAACTACCAATTCAGAATATTTTATAAGAAAAATGACACCAATATCAATCATTTTATCTAGCTATTTGTTAATGGTGTCTTCTAATAAAGGGCTAATTTTTAATATTTTTGTCTTATAGTTTTAATACCAAGTTTTATAGTTATATCATGTTTAATAATATCATTATTATAATCTTTAATATCTTTGTATGACCAAGTAAACACATCAATAAATTATTTGAATAATTTAATGAATTTTACCTTCTCACTTGTAGTAACTTGAATTCCTAAATACACACATTTAGGATCCTCTTTTGTACCTAAATTGATAGGAATATTTTCACCTATAATTCTCTTGGACGGTTCTTTCATTATAGAAATTTTGGGCTGATCATTAGGTGTAAATATAAATTCAAAACTTACTAAACTAGCAGAAAATTTATTAGTACTTAATTACATATAATCTCCACAATTTAATACATAATTATTATGATTAAAGTAACTACCTTTAATAAAATAATATATATGTTCATCACAAATAAAAACAAGCTAGCTATCATTCAAATCTATAATTTTAGGTTGAAAATTTTAAGAAAAAGATAACTATGTGAGTGGTTCACTCTCACTTAGAATTGGGTTAGATGCAAAAATAATAAGCTTATCAACTCTATTGTTATATTCTCTAATTATGTGAGTGATATTGAAAGCTTTAAAATATTCAAGTAAGGACCAAACCTTTTGAGTATAATGATGTAAATTAGTTTGATTAGTTTTGTAAATTTTTCAAACTTGCCTAACTAATTTAGAATCTCAAAAGACTTATAAATGTTTAATATTAAGTTCAATAGTTTTTTCCAAACTTAAACATAATTCTTCAAATTCCATTGTATTGTTAGTGTTTTCAAAAGATAATTTTAAGCATAATATAATATCTTACCAACAAGAGAGATTGAACAAATTCCATCACCATTTCTTTGTTGATAATATGCTCCATCAAAATATAGTGACCATGAAATATTTTTCTCAAAGAATTCTTCATGCTGATTTTTTGATTCATCTAAATTTAATAGCCCAAAATTTCCAATTCCTATCTCAACATAGACAACATTGGAAGAAGTGAATGATTTTATACGTGTACTGGACCAATCTTCTCTTTTTGTGAAAGCAATATCATTACTTACAGGAATTCATATAATATCTCTTTTGACAAAAGCACGAGTTGCTTTTGATCAATCTCCTCCTAATAACATAGCATAATTACTAGTAATGTCTAAAATTTAGACATTAGTCATACATTTGATTCTTTCATCTTGAGCAATTTTAATTATTGTCTTAAAACTTACCACAACTTTTAGTTTCTCTAGAATCAAATTCAGTAAGCTTCCTATTGTCAGTTTCATAAGAAATGCCTAATATATCTACAATAAATTTGGGCATTATATTCTTTGAGGCATTCATATATAAGATAAAATTATGTATTACCTTATTAACAATTTTTATTGATACATAAAATTGAGGTATATAATATGTAGGAGGATCATAAATTTGAGAAAAAATAGATGATTGTTCATTACTATCTTCTTCTTGTAAGCCTACATCATTTTTAGGATTATTAACAGCTTCATCTATTTTATCAATTTATCTTAGAAAGCTATCTTATTTTAAAAATAAGAATCCATATTTAATTGTAGATAAATCATTAATTATATTATAAGTTTTAGCATCAGTTTGTCAAAAAAAATTAGGCTTATAATGTTGATATTGAGTATTATTATAACTAGTAAATAAAAGAATATTTTGAGAAGAATTATTAGTTGAATTACTTGAATAATTATTCTAAGCTATTTTAACTTTATCTTTAGAAGAAGAATCATTATTTTTTTTATTATTATTTTGAGAAGAGTTATATTCTTTGCTTATAGTTTTAATAATATAAGCACCTCCATTCTCTGATGGATCATCAAGAGCACAAATATTTGTGTTGTCTAATTGATCAACAAATATACTATCTTTCCCTTGAATTAACTTTTTGAATTTTTAAATAACAATACATGAATCTAGATCATGATCCAATTCACACATATTATAGTAATGAGCAACTTCCTTATTTCTATTTTCAACAATACTTCTATTAGATGAAGAAGGTTTATCATTCAATTGTGTTTTAACAGTGACTAATTCATTTCTTATACTTTGAATCTCGTTTAAAATTTCTACATTATCTAAATTTAAACCTATAGAAGACCTATCTTTAAACCCAATATATTTAAGTTTCTTTTCATACTCAATGTAGAATGTTACAATTTCATCATATTCCATAATGTCTCTATCTTCTAAGGCCATTTTATAATTTAAAGGTAAATCACTACAAAAATAAAGTCTAGATAATTTTTTAGAAGGTCTTGTTGTCACTTTAATTTTTACCTTTTGAGGAGATGTCTCAGATCTCCTCATCCAAGTGGCACAATTGAAACACCTATAGGGTATGGGTAGCCTAAGAATGAGGTGAATCTCTAGATAGGGTTAACTCCCTTGATGTGCCACTTTTATATCACTACTACACCTATGCTTACAAGGAAAATGAAGAAAAAAATAAAAGTAAACTATCATAAAGGTGGTGATACATCAAATTGATTGATGACTACCAACTAGTTGCATGTCACACATAAGACCAAAAAACTAACCAGGCATACACTTATCTAATTTGAATCTTCTAACATCATTATTTCATTATGAGGTTGTGATGAATTTATAATCTATGAGGATTAGATAAGAGGCCTATAATGGCACTAGTTGAATATAGTAACTCACTCAACCTTGACACTTCATAATACACTTCACATGACCTACAATAAGAAGCTTTCATGTTACAAATAGGTGAGAGAATGAGACAATAATGATAAGGAAACAATAGTCATCACTAATCAAGATCAATCAATCAAGTGAAAACACTATGAATAGTCATATAAGAGATAAAATCAAGTCTTTATTGATCCATGATATGCAAATGAACAAGGCTTCACCATACTTAGGTAGAACATGCTTACAATATCTTAATGGCTAGTTCTTATAGAACTAAAGAGAGAAGATAATAAATAAGTCCAAAGGTCAGAATGACACTTTTCATGCTAAGAGAAGGCATTAAATATATATAATAATTAATTATGAGATAGATCATGTAAGTTCTAATATGAAAAAGGGCTCTCCAAACTATGTAACTCATGAAATGTGGCATAGGAGTTCTCATTCTGCACAAGAAAACTACCTTCATCATTTACCCCTATTTGAACATCCTAAAACTAACTAGGGATAGGTATAATGTTTGGACTAAGAGGGAATGATTTTATACATGTTTTTTCATACATTTTTTGCATTCTTAATCACATGGATTGCTCTGAAAGTGAACCATCATTGCTTGTAGTCAAAGAAACTCCTCTTTCACACACCTTGCACACTTTGATTCCAAAATGGTTTAAATTTATCATTAAAATATATATAATGGAGTTTATGACACTTTTAAAAACCATCCATGGCCTCATATTTCTTAGGTACACCTTAAATAGGCTTCCACTTGAAGTTATCACACTTCTCACTATTTTGCTCACTTTGCCATTTTTGACTGGCTGGGATGAAGCTATTGGTAGACACACTTAGGAGTTTTTATGAAGCATTAAATGACCATAGTGAATTATAATAAGTCTCTAGATTCCTCTAAAATCTAATTTCATCCCTTGAAATTCCATATAATCTACATAATACAAAAAATATCCAAAGGAATTAGTTTTGTACCTTATCTATACAGATAGGGAACAACTCAATTAGATGGAAATTGTTTTTGGAGAGTCCCTTTCATCATCCAATTAATTTCCATGCCATTATAGTTCATTAAGACAACTCCCCACCTTCATTTTCCTAATCAAGTCATTTATAAGGGTTTGTAAGAGTTTTACATCTTTTCCACTCTTAAGATTTGTTCATAAAGATAGGAAATTAGAACTACAAAAAAAATACACTATATCATAGTTAAATAACCTTTCTAACCTTTCCAAACTCTTTATGTCCCCATGCACAACCTCTAAGAAGATGTGAGCATCTAAAGTTTCTTACTCTAGCCCTTCCTTCCATTTACATAGGGATAATGTTGTCTTTGAGCCAAAATATGGATTCCTTGTGATTCCTATATAAATTGGAGGCTTTTACACATCTTAAATGACCCTATTAACATGCTTCAATAGGTTATAATTCATATCTAAGGCTAGAAGTGTAAGTGGCTTCTCATTTGGTCACTAGGATTAAACTCTACCTAACAGACCTATTTACATTCTTGAGGGTTTATAGCACCTTATTTAGATTCATCATTTTATGAAATGTCTCCTATGTTTGTTTGTATGTGTTCCAATTCCCCACATACATCTTCCCATACCTTTACTAGTCAAGACTATGTGCAATTTTTATGATTGTGTTTATTATCCAAGATACCACACCTGTACGTGAAAATTCATGTTTAAGCTTGAGGATAATGTTTAAATGAATTATCATATAGTTCCTTGGATCCATTTTATATTTCTTAGACCCATATACCTTGATCCTATGCAATAGTAACACTAAACCATCATTCTTTAGCCTACTATCACCACAATCAGACATAGTCAACTGTGTTAGAATGAGTGAGGTCCTGTAGGTGAAGATTTCTCTTGAAATAGGTTTCACATCCCCTTAATATCCTCTAATTAATTTTGAAACATCTTACATCAGCTATATTTTATATCTCCATGCTTAAACCCTTTCTATGGATGGTGTCGGAGTTTGACCCTTGGTTGTAGGTGAATAGTCTTGGAGTTAGGCACACATGTAGGTGTGAATATGGTCAAAATTTAGTATATCAACCTCCTTTGATGATCCTTATTCTCCTTGATATGAATTTTAATTTTATAAGGTCATTAAAACATTAAAATATTCTCCATGATCAACCTTGGGTGCTAGATTCATCTTGGAATTTTAAATCCTATACATTTCACTGCCTAAATTTTGTGATGAAAGTTTAACTTTGGGTCTTTAAACAACCACTTTATACTAATCAGTTGAAATCCATATTTTTCAAATCTCTTATCCCATATGGAGGCTATTATTTTTATTCATCAAGGTGCATTAAAATTATTAACAACCCTACTATATGACCTTACCAAAATGGCTCAGGCCTTTATTTTGTGCTTTTGGGGATTTGATCCCTAAACACAGTCATTGAATGATAGAAGGTGATCAACACTACCATTTTCCATATTATATTTTCAATTAGGTCTACCATGATCTAAATCACATACTAGGACTTCCAAATGAGTTTTAATCTATCCTATCTTCTCTGTATAAGGACCTTCATAGTTTTGTGGTGCCACTTATAGGTGGAGATTTTCTAATGTATAGGCAGTGGGTAGAAGTGTGGACAATGTGCATTGTATTTGTCTTTTAATGAGTTATATACAAATCTCAAACATTAAAAAATAGACTAATTTCATAATAAATAACCTTGCTTATCTTAAACACTCCCTCTCAACATAATTGCTCATGAATGTTACCCGTAGATAGACTTATAACATTGCAGACTTGGTAGTGAAAGGGAAACATGGGCACATGCATGATTATAGGTATACAACCAATCCTATAAATTTTCAAGGTATAAAATGAGTTATTTCAACCTTGGAAAACCTCTCAACAAGATCAAATACCTCTATTTATTAGGTTATATCCTATAGATGCACCTTGACATTAAGCAAAGCAAAACTATGAGGTTGTGTAGGAGCATTAGTCATTACAGTCTGATCTTATACCATTTTGAGATGTTTGTTTTTATGGATCATGTTTTAATAATCTTCCAACATCATATAGACCTATCAAACACCCCCATTAATGTTTTCACACCTCAAAATACCATGGTTATAGTCATGAACAAGCAAAAAGTTGACTATGTTTCCATATGTGACTGTGTATTCCATAAAGATTACTTTGGGGAAAGAGATTGAAATGTGAGGGTTCTGAGAGGATATTTAAAAAGTTGTTATGAAGTTATATACACCCTTTAAAACCATTATCAAAGCATGGAGATTTTAACATTCATGAAAAAATGTCTGTCACCCCAAATGAGACCAATCTACAAACCTAAGATGATTTGCTCATAAAAACACCTTGGAATATGAAACCAAGCATTAAAAATAATATATTATGTATTCATAATCCTATGTAATAAATATTAGAAAATGTATTATACATAATCATCCAAACAAGATTAAAACCTATAGGGTACATAGATTGGCAAGAAAAATAGATAAGCTAACTTCTTAAGAATGGTTCATAAAACAAAAAACACCATTATTATAAAACCAAACATCAAATGTAATATTACTAAGTGTAATTTCACATCCCTAATGCATTTGACCTAAAACTTCTCTAACTATCCATACCAATCATAAACCTATTGACCATTTCTATGTCTAAAAGGGTGAAGGAGTAGAATGGTTTTATCTCAAATTTAGCACTTTGGAAAAGAGTATAAGGAATCTGAATATTCATCTCATAACCTTCTCCCATGTGTCGCCCTCCCTTATGGGTCTTACATGTGCCAAACTCTTCCTTTTTTAATTGATTTTTTTATTTTTAGTTAGATAACCTACAATTTTTAGATGGGATTGACATTCCTAATATGAATCTAATTTCTTGGATGTTTTAAAGGAAACTAAGACACTTGGACACCTTTAAAATCATTCCACTTGCATTTATGACCCCTAAATGACTATTAAGTGATTCAAAATGACATATTGACTAATTAGACCATAACTAAGGTTAATAAGGCAATAAATTACATCAAATGTATAATAACATACTCTATGACAAAATATTATACCATTAAAACATCTAAATATCAATTTTTTACCTATAGGGGTCCCAATTGACCTAAAAGGTCAAATTTGGTAAATAAAATGGTGACTCATAGGGGTAGTATGCCTGTTATGCTAAATACCTATGGCTTTATCTTATCCATGGGTTTAGGGAGTCATCTAAAATTTGATACAAACAAGAATACCCGACACTTGACAACAAGGCCTTGACCAAGATAAGACAATGAATTACCTCAACTATGTAGAACAAAAGATGCACACAAAGCAAATCAAACACACTAAGAAGACACACATGTGTGCTCAAATCACTTAAGGAAAACAAAAAACAAGAAAATATGCAAAATAATAAATTAAGCATACTTCTTTTCTAAGATCGAAAGGAAACTTCCTTTAATCTTATTCTTCATGAGATGAATCATAGTACCAAGTATGTTACTCCTTGGGTTGGATGCTTGATAAATTAGACCTATTCCTTGGCACTTCACTTGATCTACTCTCAGGTATATCATTATGAAATATATCTCCAATGTAAAGGTATTCCTCTTGAATTTTTACACATACCTCATACTACTTCCCACTCTTCATCTCATGCTCAACTTGTATCTTCTTGGTAGGCATGGCTTCAAGAGGATTAATTTCTTGTTCCTTAGAAGATTGAGGCCAATAGAATCTTATCCTATCCTTAAATATTTGATGTGTTTCTCCTAAATGGTTGAGAGGATGATAGCCCATTTTGATTTTTCAAACATATCATCATGGGATGCATATACCTCTTGAAAGGATATATTTGAAAATTTGTTTCTTCTTTGCATACCCACTGGAGTGTCAAGGTTGCCTTCTCCATTTTTTAATAGATCATAGCCTCCTTGAAGAGTAGTATAACCTACTCCAATGATTTTAAACAAGTCATCCCAAGGCTTATTAGAGACTATTTCTTGCCCATCTATTATATCTTAGATATTGATGGAAGAAACAATGATGATTTCCTCTTCTTTGACACAAGTAAGACATTCTTCAATATCAACACAAATAGAAGATTCAACACAAGAAATCACCTCTTATTCATCATTTATAACCTATTGACAGATCTCAAGTTGTATCTCAACTATTATAACCTAACTTTACTTCTCAAGGACTACAATATCCTCAATTTATTTCTCCTTCTTGGTGATGCCAATGTTAGGCATTTTGTAATCAACTGACCTAGTCCAATGAGGTTACCAAGGAGCTATGTTTTCTTCAATAAAGATTTATAAATTCTCATCAACCAAAAATTCCTCTTTAGGTTCCCACACCATAGGTCCATCAAGGCAAAGGGTGATAGGTTGAGGATAAGATGAACTAGTTGGTGGAGATGGAACATAAAACTTAACATCAGATTGAAAATGAATTATAGGGATATTTTTGGGAGATTTTGAGGAGGAGAAGGCAAACCTTGGGATAAAATAGCTTTGTTTTATTCCTTCCACTTGACAATCACTTTCTTGAAATCTAATTCAGCTTGATCACTCTCTTGAGGATGGTTAGATGGGGTGTGTTTGGGCATATGATCTTTTGGATATAAACCTTCCATCACACCTTGAATCAATAATTTCATTCTTGACTCTAACTCTTAAATTTGCTTGGCTAAGTTCTCTTGGAAAATTCTCTCTTGAATTTTATAGGCATCTTCATGAGGATAAGGAGTACAAGAGCATTGATATAGAAAATAAGAGGTCTCTTGAGGAAGGGTGGGAAGGGCTTGTATAAGATCAAGCTCTTTCTCAACTTCACACTCTTTATCTAGGATTATATTCCCTTTATTTTCCTATTACTCCACTACCTTATTCCATCTTATGATGTTAGGATTAAGAGTCTCTTCTTGAGGTAGTGGTGCAATTTGAGGAGTGGATGAAGTTTCTAATAAACTTGGGATCTCCTTAGGCTTGGATTTTCCACCTTATCTCCAACTTGGAATTTCATATCTAGAAGTCTATTCTTGAGGTGGGGATTTAATGGGAGAGGACAATGAGGGCTTATATTCCACTTCCTTTGTTGATGAGATGTAATGATGCATTTTCTTACTATCTAACTTATATTCCTATCAAGTTTTGCTTCAAAAATAAAGTTTGCCTTTCCAACTTTCTCTTTCAGTTGATTTGGAAAAAGATGGCTTTGATAAGATTGATTGAGTTCATGAGTATGGGTCAAGTATAAATTATATAAATCTTAGGGAAGTGGATATTAGGGATAATAGATTTGGTGAGGATGCTCCTCATGAATTCCTAGATTATCTTATAAGGATGAAACCAAGCCACTCACATTTATCATCTCACTTGTGAGCCTTTACCAATTTTATCTCTCAATAGGTGCCCACTCTCTTTTAACTAGCTCTAATGCATTTCTCACATTATGAATGAGATAACTAGGAAAATCTTGACCATTTCCTTTTTGTGTGTTAATCTCTATCTGTACCTCTCATAGCCCAAGAGAGTTTTCTTAAAAGTTAAAATAGACTAATTTAAGAAGTGACTAGGTTGATTAGGAGGAGAAATATATTAAGAAGGTTGGTTATAAGACTGATAAAATTCATGATAATGTTGATAATGGTCATATTGGAGCTGGTAAGGATCATGACAAGGCTAATAATAGTCATATGAAGTCTGATAGGGAATGCCATAAGCTTGATATATCTCATTAACTTGTGTAAAACAATACTCAACACTAAAAATAGCCATAGAACTTCATTGGGAAACAAGAACATAGAAAAATTACCAACAATATTCAAAAGGAAAACTTGGGTTGCTTCATATAACACTTCACATGACCTACAAGAATAATCTTTCAAGATGCAAATAGGTGAGAGAATGAGACAACAATGTTAAGGAAATAATGTTCATCACTAAGAAAGATAAATCATTCAAGTGAAAACACTATGAATATTCATAAAAGAGGTAAAATTAGTAGTCTTTATTGATCCATGGTATGTAAATGAGTAGGGCTTCACCATACTCAGGTGGAGCATGCTTACAATAGCCAAAATGGCTAGTTCTTATAGAACTAGAGAGAGAGAAGAGAAGAAATAAGTCTAAATATCATAAGGAAACTTGTAATGATAATAAAATGAGTTACATGTGTATAATAATGAAGTATTATATATACCATGAAAGGTCTGATAGGAAAAATGGCTCTCTAAACTATGCAACTCATGAAATATGGCATAGGAGTTCTCATTTTGCACAAGAAAATTACCTTCATAATTCACCCCTATTTTAACATCCCAAAACTAAATATGTATAGGTATAATTATTGGAATGAGAGTTAATGGTTTCAAACATGCTTCTCCATTCATTATTTGTATTCCTAATCACTTGGATTCCTCTAAAAATGAGCCATCACTGCCTATAGTCAAATAAACTCCTCTTTTACACACCTTACACACTTGGATTTCAAAATGGATTTAGTTTATAATGTGAATCATTAGTGTATGATACTTTTAAATACCTTCCATTTCCTTAGATTGATTTGGTACACATTAAATAGGCCTCAACTTGAAGTTCTCTCACTTCTCACTATCTTGCTCACTTTGTTAGTTTTGAATGGCTAGGATGAAGCTATTGGTAGAAACACTTAGGAATTTTTATTAATTATTAAATGACCATATTAAATTATAATAATTCTCTAGCTTTCTCCCAAATTTTATTTCATCCTTTGAAAGTCCTCAAAACCTACATAATGTATAAAATATCCAAAGGAAGTAGTTTTGTACCCTATCTATACAGATAAGGAACAACTCAATTAGATGGAAATGGTATTTTTAGAGTCCCTTACATCATCCAATTACTTCCCATGCCATTATAGTTTATTAATACAACTCCCCACCTTCATTTTCCCAATTAGGTCATTTCCAAGGGTTTGTAAGGGTTTTAGGTCTTTTCCACTCTTATGCTTCATTCATAAAGATAAGATGTTATAACTACAAAAAAAAATTATTATATCATATTTTAATACCCTAATAACCTTTCAAAACTCTTTATATCCCCATACACAACCTCCAAGAAGATGTGAGCATCTAAAATCGCTTACTCGAGCCCTTCCATCCTTTAAACAAGCCTAATGTTGTATTTGAGCCAAAATATGGATTCCGTGTTCTTCCTATAAAATTTTAGGATTTTAAACATATAAAATGACCCTATGAACATGATCTAATATGTTATAATACATATCTATGGCTATAATTGTAAGTGACTTCCCATTTGGGCACTAGGCTTAAACCCTGCCTAATAGGTATATTTACATACTTGAGGGTTTAGAGCACCTTGTTTAGATTCCTCATTTTATAAAATGTCTCTTATGTTTTTTTATATGTTTTCCAATATCTCACATACCTCATCCCATACCTTTACTGGTCAAGACTAAGTGCAATTTTCTTCACTATGTTTATTGTCGAAGACACCACACCTGTACATGAAAATGCATGTTTGATCTTGAGGAAAATATTTAAAGACCATCCCCTAGAGTTCCTTGGTTCCATTTGATATTTTTTTGGACCCATATACATTTATCCTATGCAATATTAACACCAAAGCATCATTATTAAGCCTACTATCACCATAGTCAAACATAATCAATTGTGTTAAAATGAGTGAGGTCATGTAGGTGAAGATTTCTATTGAAATGGGTTTCACATCCCCTTAGGATCCTATGAGTAATTTGGAAACATATTCCATAAGATATAGTTGATATCTTCATTCTTAAACCCTTGTTTTGGATGGTGTGGGAGTTTGACCCTTGGTTATAGGTGAACAGTCTTGGAGTTAGGCACACTTGTAGGTATGAATATGGTCAAAATTTAGTATATCAACCTATTTTTATGATATTTATGATCATTTATATGCCTTTTCACCTAATAAGGTCATTAAAACATGAAAATATGATGCATTTTAAACCTTGGGTGCTAGAGTCATCTTGGAGTTTCAAATCCTATAGGTTTCACTCCCTGAATTTAGTGATGAAAGTGTAACTTTGAGTCTCTCAAAAACCACTTTCTACTAATAATTTTCCCTCCATATTTTGCATATATCTTGTCCCATATGGATTATAATATGTTTATTCATCAATATTCATCAAAATTATTAAAAAACATGATATATGACCTTACCAAAATGGCTCAAGCCTCTATTTTGTGCTTTTGGGGATTTGATACCTGAACACAATCATTGAATGTTAGAAGGTGATCAACACTACCATTTTCCAAATTAGCCTTTCAAGTAGGTATTTCATGATATACATAACACAATACTACTTCTAAAATAGTTTCAACCTTTCTCATCTTCTCCATACAAGGACCTTCATAGTTCTATGGTACCACCTATAGGTGGAGATTTTCTAATGTACAAGCAGTGGGTAGAAGTGTGGATAATGTTCATTATATCTAACCTTTAATAATTTTTATACCAATATATAAAATTAAAAAATAGACTCTTTTCATAATCAATAACCTTGCTCAACTTAAACACTCCCTCCCAACATGATTGCTCATGAATGTTACCTGTAGATATAATTGTAATATTACAAACCTATCAATGAAAGGGAAACATGGGCACATGCATGTTTATAGGTATAAATCTAGTCATATAAATTTTCAAGGTCTAAAATGAGCTATTTAAACCTTAAAAACCCCTCAATAAAATCAAATACCTTTATTTCTCAAGGTTATATCTTGCAGATGCACCTCAGCATTGAGCAAGGAAGAACTATGAGGTTATGTAAGAGCATTAGTCATCACAATCTGATCTTGTACCATTTTAAGATTTTTATTTTGATGTATAATGTTTTAATAATATTAAAACATCTTATTTAATTCTCAAACACCCTCATGAACATTTTCACACCTTAAAATACCATGGTTACAATTAGGAACAAGTGAAAAGTTGATTGTGTTTCCATATATGACTGTATATTCTATGAAGATTAATTTGGGTAAAGAGATTAAAATGTGATGGGACTAATATGATATTAAAAAAAATTATGAACTTATCTACACCATTTGAAACCATTATCAAAGCATGGAGATTTTGAAAATGATATAAACTTGTCTGTTACCCCAAATGAGACCAATCTATAAACCTGAGATGATTTGCTCATAGAAACACCTTGGAATATAAAACCAATAATGTAAAAAATTATAATAGAGATAAAAAATTATATGGAATCAATCTCATCAATTGGATTGTATGTAATCATCCAAATAAGATCAAAACCTATAGGGTGCATAGATTGGTAAGCAAAATAGATAGGCCAACTTCTTAAGAATGGTTCATAAATTATAAGACACAATTATTCTAAAACAAAACATAAAATGGAATATTATTGAGTTTAATTTCACATTAAAAATTTGTTTGACTTGAAACTTCTCTAATTGGCCATACCAAGCATAAACCTACTGACCATTTATGTGTGTCTAGAAGAGTGAAGAAGGAGCATAATGGTTTTATATAAAATTTGGAACTTAAAAAGTATTTAAAAAATGTAAAATATTCTAAATAAACTTAATATTAATCTCACAACCTTCTCTAACATGTCACCCTCCCTTATGGGTCGTACAAGTGCCAAACTCTTCCTTTTTGTAGTTGATTTCTTGATTTTCAGTTAGATAACCTACAAGTTTTAGATGTAACTAACATTCATAATAAATAATATGACATATTTTATGTTTGAGAGGAAACTAAGACACTTTTACACCTTGAAAACCATGCCACTTGTATTTATGACCCCTAAATGGCTATTAAGTGACTCAAAATGACATATTAACTTATTAGACCATGACTAAGGCTAATAAAGAATTAAAATACATAAAATAGATAATAAAATATCCTATGAAAAAATATTATACCCCTAAAACATTTAAAAATCAAGCTTTTACTTATAGGGGTCCCAATTTAACCACATGGTCAAATTTGGTCAATAGGTCTAAGATCACAAGGAATCTTTTGACATAACTTAGTAAATATAGTAATAAAATGGTATATGATTTCACCTAGATCAATAAAATAATTTACAATATCATTGACTAGATCTATATCTTCCTTATATTTTCCAAAAGCTAATTCAAACCAATCTTCAATATCTTTCCAAGTGTTGATAGCTTTAGTAGGTAAACTAACAAAAGCTTGATAAGTTTTCCCTTCAAGTGTTTGAGAAAAGATACTTAAAAAAATATTTTAAATTTTTATACCAAGAGTAGCAAAAACCAACTTAAAATCATTTAAATGATCTTCCCAAGATTTCTTAAAAGTTCTAGAAAATTTTGGTATATTTAATCCTTTAAGAGAAGGTAACTTATCTGGATGATTTCCAATATTAAGTGGATTTTTATAAATCTATGGATTTAAATCTATTTAGTGTCCTACTTCAGTTTTAGGACCAACTTCATCTTTAGTGAGATCATCTTGATCTCTATTGTCTTGTAGACCTCAAATCATGTCTTGTATCCTTTGTTCTACTTGACCTCCCATTGAAAGCTTCAACAGTTTCTTCTACCTGAATTGATTGATTATCTTAAACCTGATTAACCTAATTTAATTGAAAATTTGTATTTATAGGTTTAGAAGGCATAACCAAATCATCAAAAGGATTAAAATCAAAATTACAATGAGTTCTATTTATAGGATTAGCAGCTAAAACTCTTATTGTATCTTTTTAAATTTATATGTTTAAATTTAAAACGTCATGTTGAGTTTCATGAGTAAGATTAGAGTTCCAATGTATCTCAAATTCTATAATTTCTTCTTCTTTGTTTATGACTTGTATGACATGTTTAATATTATGAATATGATCATACCATACATAACGAGTTAAATTAAAAGCAACATCAACTTGATCATCAACAATATCAATTCTAAGTTGAATAATAGGAGGCTATCCTCCAAGTAACATTAGCAAGAAGAAAATATATCTCTAAATAAATAATATTTCTAAAATCTTTCTCCAATGGAGTTGCCAAATTTGTTGATGATGAAAGTTATTTCATCAACTAATCAACCCTTTCGCCTATCATGAAAGTTAATTTGGAATCATACTAGTCTAATAATTAGGTTTGAAAGGTTCAATGATGATTCTAAATATGTGAGGGTTTTTTAATGTTATATAAAATAAAAAATAAGCTATTGAATATAACATATTCCATTATAATTCAAAAATCCACTTATCAAATAATGAATCGGTTCAGATATAAATATGTAATCTATCCTATCCTACAGAGAAAGCCTATGGACAAGATAATCTCTTAAAGGAAAGAAATATGATTCAATAATATAATATATTCTTAAAATAATATCTTGCTTTTGTTTCTTTAACTTCCAATAAACACCAATATAATAAACAAGAATTAGAAAGGTAAAATAAGTTAAGATAAATCAATTTATAAACGTATCTTCAATAAAGCAAGCAACCATACATAACTCAAAAATTAAAATAAACAAGATAATTAAACATAAAACAACTAAACAAAGGTCATAAAACTAATTAAGAAAGCCCAAAACAATCTAATCTAAACTAAAAAACACTAAACTAACTTGATAAACCTAACTTAAATAAGAAAAACCAAAAATAAATAGAAAATTAAATACAAACTATATTAAAACTAAATAAAGTAGAAATAAATTAGACTAATTAGAGATTAAAATAAAATCAAATTAAACTAAATTAAAATTCAAAGTTAAAATAAAGTAAAATATAAACAAAACATGTGAGTCTCAATAGAGATATTTGTCATAGCAAAATAAATCAATTTTATTTGAGAAATCAACATTTTATTTTAAAATATTTTTAAAAAGATAACTTTTACAATTAATTAGATCAATGAAATATCACAAATAATTAAGTTTTTATCATTATTTAGGTTGAATACTTGGATTCTACACATAAGACTACAAGAAGCAATTATCAAAAGATGTTAAACTTGACAAACTTTAGATAATCTATTATAAATGATATTATAAAACTGGATATTCCTGTGTTGTTTAATAAATATACTCAACCATTAGAGAAAGTACCATTGGTCTATCTACAAAAGTCATGGTATCTCAGAGAAGTTTCATAGAAGAGAGAGATAAATTATTGACTTTATAATGTATAAGTCTTTAATACTTATGTTTTTCCTCCTCTTCAAAATAAATCCTTGATCTCTTTTTATACTTAAAAATTTGTTGGAAAAGAATTTGTAACTAACCTAAGTTAGTTACTTATTAACTTAAACAATTGACTTTAAAAAATAGTATAAACAGTTATTAGTTAAGGTTTATTTAAGACTTTAAAGTCTTAATGGATCAATTATTTTAATATAGATTGGGTATTTCTTAATTATGGGGGACCCTTTAATCAATTAATAATAATAATAAATACATATTTCAATAAATAATTAGATATTTTCAAAGTTAAATGAAATTCTTATCTATATTAATTTTATAATGCATATAATCAAAATTACGTAGGCATATTATATATATATATATATATCAAAATTTAAAAGTGTGTTTTACTTTCAAAATATCATAACCAAAGTATCAAAATATAAATTTTCTTAAGTCTTAATAATTTAAAAGTTTAAATTCCAAATGAAAATTTATCTTTTTCATAACTAAAAGTCATCAGAATCAGATAAAACTTCTATCACTGATTTTCCCTATTCATCAAAACAGTCATTATATTCCATTTCAAATACACAAAACTAAACTAGCTTCATTCATGAATCACTTTCAACTTCATCTACCTACAACTTAACCCACTTCACAACTCTAATTTTAGTTGGAGTATCTGACTCATTGTAGTTGTTTGAATGCTTCTTTGAAGTGGTTGGATGAATGATAATAAGCAGCTTATCCAAACTTAGCTTCCTACACCCTATAATAGTCATTTTTTGAGGTGGTGTAGGCTCATCATAATAAGAAGATAAGGCACAATTGACAAAAAAAATTAGCATGGGCTATCTCATTTTCTAGCTGATTTGCTTCATTAACATCATGGCCCCTTTTTGAGCTAGGTGACTGAATAGGCAATTGGTTTAGATTTTTCTACAACTGATGTGAAGAGCTACTATGGGAATGATATCTAGCTCCAAATCTATGGCCATGCAAACCTCTATTACCTTTATGATTCATAGGATTAATAGGTAAATTATTTAACACATTCTAAAATTTAGGGTTAGTGGCATCAAAATGAATAGACATTTTGGCTCCTCTATCGACATACCTGGGGCCAAATTTTCTAGTTCTGAAACCCCCTCTAGGAAACTACCTATTTTGTGCCTCTTGATTCATAATTTCATAATTCTAATTCCTTCCCCAACCTCTACTATCAGTATCCTTACTTGAACCCTATTGGTCCCATCTTGACATCCTATTTAAAATATATATTCAAAATATAATTATTATGTGATTAAACCAAAAATAATGAACATACATCATCAATAAAACCAAAATAACAACTAAATTTTAATATAGCAAACCCTCATTCTCTTATAAAATTCCATTTATCAACAAATAATCTTTGAACTAATTCTATTGATTGAAATAGAATTATTCATATTGAAATCTTCTGATTGTGTCAAATATCATCATAATATTCCAACTTAAAACCCTACTAATAAAATTATATACTAATAATTTTATTTCCAAAATACTTTGTTATATTTCCTTCCATTCTATTCTCACTACCAACTGCACAAATTTTCATAGTATTTAAAGAAAATTTCAACAAAAATTCCATTATATAAACCATATATATTTCCTAAATTGGTATAGAATCTAAAACCTCTAAAAATTCATGTCAATAGAAACCATTTAATACTACAAATATTTGACAAGGTTTTTCTTTTTTAAAATAATACTTTGAAACATCAAAGGATAACTTATATGAGTTTTCCTTAAATTGTCAACCACTTTTTACTACTCTTGAAATAAAACCCAAAAATTAAATTAATACTTTTGACAATAACCTTCTATTTTTATAAAATAGCATATGTTACATGCAAACCGAATCTATCTATTTAAACCTTTCAATAGAGTTTCCTCATATTATACTTATAAACATTTTTGAATCCATCTAATTTCCATGAAGGTAAACATGTAAAGTTCATTCTTTATAAAACTAAAGCTTCAAAATCAAACCCAAAATTATCATGATAACAAAATCACTAAAAACCCAAAACTAAGATATGCATAACCAAAAAATAATCTCCATTATCTTCTCAGATGTAGTAAAAACATGCTATATTTCCATAAAATGACTATCCTTCAAAACCCCATGTATGCATGAAACTGTAGTTTTGAAATACCAAAATATGAGAAAAAAACTTACCATTGTAATATATCAACCAATAGAAAACTAGAACATGTATATATATACATGCAAGGAAATCCTCATTACACTTTTAGAATACCATGTTTTGAACTAAAATGATAATCCTTTAGAATCTCCTAGTTTAATATTAAAATGAATAGATTCATATCAAAACTAAAATATACTTTCATCATTATTTTCCCATACCATAGAAGATAATGTGAGAACTAGAAAATGATTTTCCAAGAAAACTAATGCTTTGAGATCTTTCTACTTATTCCAAAAAACCATTCATGCAGAAAGATTTTATACAAATCATTCATCTCCATGCAAATTTATCAATAACCATGCAGACCCAAAAAACATTATTTTATCTCCATAAAAACTAGCCATAGTAAAATAGCCATATACTATCCTCTTCAAATTTTCATAATCAATGTCCCTGTATAAGTTCTCCTATAACTTCCTATCTACCATCTCCTATTTTCAACTTTCCAGGCTTATCTCGATAGAGTGTCACTTCTACAAGCAAGCTTTGCAAAATGTAAAACAAAGCTATTTGTACACAAATTCTCATATATTACTACCTATGCCTATGTGCATGTATCTTATTGGCTTATTAAATCAAGGTAAGCATTTGAAAAATTGATAACTCATTTAGTAATGTATCCCAATTTTTTCATGACCATAATGCTTGCTAAAACCATAACCAAATTATGTAAACCAAGGCATGTACACATTGCATTAAAATTGATCTTCCTTTGACCTCATAGAGATATTGAAGCCTCTACTCATATTCTACATTTAAACCAACCTACCAACTTACCACTAATATTGACAATTAGATTGTTAAAACACCAACTTACCATCTCAACATTTGAATCATTAAATGAAATGAACCTTATAATTTGTTCAACGTCAACATTGTTTATTTCAAACTGACCTTAGAAATAAATAAGTACCTTATACCCATGTTAATTCTTTATGCCTCGAAACTCCATATTCACGTTATTTAATTCACCAATAAACCTTTGCAATAAAATCCACCCATGACCATTTTAGATTCTTTAGATTAGGTCCACCACCTTCGATGGATATTTACCCTAGGATAGTGTATAGATTTAAAAACTTAAGGCCACTTTATGATAATAAATAATCCTTAGTAAATAGCTTATGTTTCAATGTTATAAGCCAAAATTATTTATTTCATAACCCATAATGCCAAAGTTCTATATTTATAATTGAATTTTTATCAAGAATGATCTAAAATCATTATAATACATCTATATTGAAGTTCAAATGTAAATAAATGAAGATTATCATATATATATATATATATATATATATATAT
This sequence comes from Torreya grandis, assembly GCA_037957365.1. Lineage (NCBI taxonomy): Eukaryota > Viridiplantae > Streptophyta > Pinopsida > Cupressales > Taxaceae > Torreya > Torreya grandis. The sequence goes on from JARHVA010005553.1 coordinate 181,070, forward strand.
ATATATATATATATATATATATATATATAATGTACTCGATTTTGATAAAACTATAAGAAGCACCATCTTATTTCAAACTAAAACTCTTTAATATTCACTAAAATCTGATCAAATTTATCAACTAAAAACACAAGATTGAACACAAATATTTAAAAATGATAAATACATATGAAAATTTTATTTATTCATCCATTTATGATTTTGAAACCACTTTTATATAGATATAAATTCATGAAAAAATCATCATAAAATTATTTAATAAAAAAAATATGCATAATAAATATATTACTAATTGAATTATGTCCCCAACTGTAGTTTTAGATTTTATGACTAGGCCATATCTATGGTAGATAGAAGTACTAGTTTTAAAAAATTGTAGAGGTATGATAAATAGGCATAATAGTTCCTATGGTTTTGAAGGATTTTGAGGCATCCCCACATTTTTGGCATCCATTCTTTAGTACCTGATGGTTATAGTTATGATAATGGTCCCCACATTTGTGGTGTGACTTGTCTAACCTATGGTGTCATCCATGGATTAGGGGGAAATCATGGACCAATTTGATTTTGAGGTTGGGAGTATTGGTTTCCTTATCTTTGGATAAATTTCACTTCCTCAACTGCATGTACTACATATTTTACCTAGTTTTTCATAGTAGGAAGATGATTGTAATTCTTGGCATTATGGTCTAGGTCAAAAATACTATATACCTATCTTTTATCTAAAAGTTAATCTCTTACCACATGTTTAAGACTACATCTAAGAAAATATATTGACAATTATTCAGCATTGGTGACATCTGCTTTTAATTTGAGACCATCTAATATGGATTTCAATTCTACTAGATTATCTATTTTGAAATTACCAAATTTATCCATTAATTTCCCAACTTTAGGTGATTTTCCTAACTGTGATATCCTAATGTTAGGTCTTGTCCTAGAATAGTTAATACATAATGAAAAAATCTGATGAAAGGTTAACTTGTCAATGTCACCCTTTCCAATTAGTTTCAAATAATCACGTGCATCATCATCTATGACTTTAATAAAGACTATCTTGAAGACCTCCTCTATGAGTTGGTAACCATTCCATTTATGGGCAAATATAAACCTATTAAGGTAATCTTCTAAGGTTTCATCTTCATTTTGTTTGATCTTGAAAAAATCTTCTTTTCTTTTTCTGACTCTACAATAATCTTGATATTTATCAAGAAATTTAGTTTCCATTCTTCCTAATTACTTATAGAATTACCCTCAAGGCCCATGAACCATCTCATGGCTATGTCCTTAAGTGTAGATGGGAATAACTTCAACTTCTGATTGCTAGTGACATAGTCATATGTTTGGTAGAGAACCTAAAATTTAAAGAGGAACTAATTTGGATTCTCTAAGGATTTACCTCTAAAAATAGGTAAAATAGATGGGGAGATATTTTTCATGGAGGTTCTATCATCATGACCCAATTTGATTGGATAGAAAAAAGTTATGTCCTATTTAGGCTATCAATCAAATTTTTCTACATGTGTATGTTCATCTCCCATATTTTCTTCCCAAATTTTGTTATCAATCCAATCCAAGTTATCTTCTTGAGTTCTCAACATATGGTCTACGTCAGGAGGAGAATCTTCCTTGGTGATTATATCTTCTTCTTTTATATCTTGTGGATCAAATCCAACTATTCCAAAAAGGGGATTCTCAGGATCAATTATCTCTATAGGGGTATATGTCATAAATATAATTCTTCTTATAGGTTCTCTTTGTGAGAATGAACCTTTTTCATGAGACTAATTAGACAAAAAAATTATGCAACTTTCAATTACCTTTCTTTTACTTCCTAATATTCCCATCAAGGATATAATCCTCACTTCTTATTTTATTTATGACTCTTTAGATAATATGTCCTTGAGAATATCTCAGGTGGTTCATAAATCTAAGGAGTCCTTGATTATTTTTTTGTTTTTGGGGTTTATGAATTTTTTTTATTTTTATTTGTATAACTCTAATAGATGATCTCACTAACAAAATTTAATTAAGAGTCCCTGATAATGGCACCAAAAATAATAGGTTATCATTATACCTTTCATTTAACCAATCAATGGATTGGCGTCATTTTATACTAGGGCCAATGTCCAAGGCTATATGCAATGAGATGTTGGATATTTGAGTTAACCGTTCATTGTTTAGGGGGTTTTTACTTTGTTGTTGATGTCTAAATCCTAAGGATAAAAAATAAGATTATAATCCTATGTTGTAGAAAAAATAAATCTAAAATTTTTTGCTAACTGAATATCCCCTATGGCATTCCTTGTTAAAAGTATTATTCAGTTTACACCATCAACATCTAGAACTTAAACATATGGAATAAGACACTACAATATCCTAACTCAACTTGGTCAGCTAGGTAAGATAGTGTTGTATTGTAGAATGTGAGAATGTTGATTGTCTATTGTCACCTAGACTGCTTCCTGACAAATTTTGAATATAGAGATGAGTTAACAAACTTTATCTCTTATGAAATTTGAAATACACACTATGAATAAAGTAAACTCACTTGTGTTGAACTAAAATAAACTTTTCATTTAATGAAAACACATTTTCATTAAAATAGAAATCATACTTTACATTGAAAGGTAAATCAAACTTGCGTTAAAATGGAAATCACACTTAAAATAAAATGAAATATACTTGTATCAAAATAAATACACTTCTAAACTATAAACTAGAAACACCAATTATCTTTATCTTTGAAGAGAATTGGGCCCTTGTTCCTTCCTCAGAATAGGATCAAATTTTACATAGTAATGTAATGAAATGTTAAATTTTATTAATACTTTAATATCAAAAGGAACATGTACAGATGCTACAAATTTTGTGAAATTAAACTTGGATGTTTCTTCTCTCTATTCTCTATTACTTGATTACCCTAGAATGAGGAGACATGTATTTAAAGCACATCTCAATGACTATTCTCAAAATACAAAATCTAGGGATCTAAAGAGTCAAATTGACTTATTTATAATACAAGACCTAGGAATCAGATCCCATGATGATAGGGAGGCATTAGAACTAATTCAACTAACAATATACCAAGCATAACTAGCATAGATTTGAAGAGATTATGGTCAAATTTTAAAAAAAAAGAAATACATTTATATCTATATCATTTTAGACCATTACTATGAATAGTAATGTTTAAAATAAGATACCTTAAAATGGAAAATCTATATATGTACAATAGATATATTTGGAATTACTATATTGATCTAAAGAGTATAGTTGGGCATCTTTGGAGCATGGCTTGATAGGTCCTTAGAGCATCTTTAGAGATACATATCTTTAGAGTTCAATTAAGGATCTTCGAAGCTCAATTTGTTCTAATCTAAGTATTTAAAACTATTGCCAAAAAGGTGTTTCCAAAATTGTTTATGACTTCTCAAAATTATCCCACCTTAGGGATGTATCTCTGTATGCAAAGTTGTGCTCATTTCATCCAAGTTAGAAATAAATAACAAGATAGATAATCAATAATGTATCATATATAAACAAAAGACAACTACACTCATTTCCTACTTAGATGAAACCTTAACTATTAAATGTAATACAATTTATAACCAATAGGCAACACTTATGGATAGTTTATATGAGATATAATGAGCTATATAGAGTGTTCATCATAAGTATCATCATGATGCAGGAGCATCTAGTACACAAACATCATTTTTAGTTATTAAAGACTCATAATCTAGTTAGGGGTCATAAATGGTCTATTTTTTTATATAAGTGTGTGTTAAGGATCCTCTATGGTCCATTTATTATCTTTAGAGTAATAAAGAATCATGAGTGTGTTTTATATGAACTTAGAGTTTTCCCTTCAAAAGCAAAATTTAAAAATTCAAATCCTAAACCTTAGCATAAAAGGACCATGCGCATAATATGAAGTGATTATATGAGAGAATGTAAAAGGGTCCAAGGAGTCATGAAAAGAGTGTTTGAAGACATTTTATGTCTAAGTCTTTAAGGTCTTAAAAATTCAAGAATCATGTTAAAGTGTAACTTTAACTCATACGTTGAATTGACCATGTAAAAGAGTTTGCATAAAAAATTTCCAAGATAGTAGGAAAGAGGGCATTATGTAATCAAAAGAAAATTGTAATGTAGTTAGGGAGAGGTTTTGGAGAGTAGGAGAGAGCGAGATCTGAAGGAGAGAGTAAAAGAACCAAAAAAAAGAGAATGACACTCTCTAAGAAGATGATAGAGTCCATGAAAGGACTGCATATGTAACTATTGATGGTTCATATTAATAAAAAAGACTCATTTGTGTGTGTTTACTCTTACATGAAAGGTATTGGATTGTTCTTAGTTATATCTTACCTTTACAATCCCTTGAGCCTATAAACATATCACTCTTGATGTTGGTTATAGGTCTGAGTAGTGACTGTAGCTTGCAATCAAGAGAAAAGATTATTTTAATATCTTTTGGAAATGGTCAACACTAGTAGTAAACATGGTAAGATTATCTTAAAATTATACATGTATCAGGCAGTCCATTATATGGTCATACAATATATTCTAATATAAATAAACTCAATGAAGATGTCATTATCCATGTACCCTATTTGATTATGATAGTCAAGTAATCCTAGGGTTTGGAGTTTTTTAAATGATTATTATGGTAGATCATTATTATACTTGGGTTCGTCTATAGTGAGAGTATCCTTGTTGGAATGATACATTGTATAGTATTAATGTAAAACAATTGACAAATGTTCAATATACAATTAGTGTGAAGGTTAAACTCTATTTGCATAGTTAGAACCTTATTTTGCTCAGTCAAAATGTAAGAAAGGAGTGATTCTTGGAATAAATAAGGTAGTTACTAAGTTATTTATGCCTTGTTATGAGTGGAAGGAGACCAAGTCTTGAGAATAGCTCATTTAGAGACTAGAAACTATAATCATACTTCTTATGACCCTACTCCTCCCTATGATTACACATCATCTCATGTTCAGACTACTGACCCTAGTTATCCCACTTCAAAGCATTTTCCACTCAAATGGACCTTTATTATGTCATGCATCCATCTCCCATACATTCTTAGCACATCTTTGACCTTTTGCACACTAGATAGACCTTTTATATGCCTTGTAGAGCCCTTTCAAAAGCATGTTCACCACCCAAAGTAGCCTTTTAACCTAGGCCATGGCTTAGGGAGGAAACCCTCAATCTAGGATGTATGTTGCCTTCACAAAATACATGTCTTAGACTATGGCCCAAGTAAAATGTGAAAAAAAGGGCCCAAATTAGCTGAAATGGATAGAAACAATTTTTTTTTTGCCTTTTTATGGATTAGGGTTGAGATATATGTCACTTTCTTATTCATTTGAGCCTCTCTCTCCTATATTTTTAATCTAATCTTCCCACTTGATCATCACACTCAAATCTTGGCTTCCTTCTTAAATCTTAATTGGTTCTTGCTTGGCACATTTAGCTTTCTTTGTGATAGAGGATGACCTATTATTTTATAGCTTATCTTGGTGATTCAAACTTGTTCTCTATAGTGTTCTTAAAGCTTGTGGGTTGCTCCTAACTCCCTCAAAACTCCATTTTGCATGTTCTTGTCCTCCTTGCATTGGCTCTCTCTCAAAGATTCTCCTTCACCTCTTCTACAACTTTTGGCTCTTGGTTTGGACTCAGCCTACACACAGCCTAATCCTCCTCCTTCATTACTTCCTAGCTTGAATAATTAGTTGGTAGAAAGTTTACACATTTTGAGTTTGGTATGAGTTTACTTTAATATACAAAGTGAAATTCTTGTTTGTTTAAAGTAGTATACATGCTAGGTTTTGATTATTTGAGTGATTTATCTTGTTTAGGCCATTATCTAAGATAGTTTTTGAAGTTTTTGCCTTTGTATATGGTTAAGAACACTTTTATTGCTTGAAATATCTCCCATTATATGTCGCATGCTTTGGAATCATTTCTCATCACATAGTAATTATCCTAAATGCTCAAAATAATATATACAATTTGTATAAATAATTTTTTCTCTTGCTCAATTAGAAAATTGCATTATTAGAGAACAATAATGTTAAAAATGAAGAGTTAGCTCAAACTTAGATTAGGTATGCTATTTCACCCTTTCTTGAAAACATCTTTACTTCCTAAAACATCTTTCATTTGGCCTAAAAGTGCCTTTTCTTCTAAGTTTATGCATTAATTGTTAGCTCTCTTTACTTAGCATTATTATTTCCACAATTTGTATGTAATTAGTTTTCTAGTCTTAGTTGCTTACTTTACTGTGGTTATACCTACTAGAGATACATGCATCCTTTATGCACTTGATCATGCTATCCCTAACCTAGTTTACAATTCTACCTATAGCTTGGTGCAATCTATAAAATTGGATAGCCACTATAGATCTCCTATAGCCCATAGAAGCCTTGAGCCTTAAAGCCTCCTAGTTTTTTGTTTGAGTACCCTGTATACCCCCTATCAAATACTAGTGGTTCTATTTAGATTATTAGAGCTATATTCTAGCATGCATGGTGGGACCCCACATATAGTCTCACACTAGATCTATCTTGTTTAGAGATCTCTTAGCCAAATCCCCTCTGTTAGTTATTATGTTTTACTTTTAGTTATGTTTTAGCTCTTACCTTGGTTGTTTTATCTTGATTTGGTTTTGTGTCATTCTCCCTATTGGTTCTTCATCTATTTGCCTTTTTTATTATCTTCCATGTTGTTCTTATTTCATTTCATCCATGGCTAGCCTCCCACCCTTAGGACACTAATCCCATTAGATTCAGGGCCTCATCTCTGAGCTCACTCATAAGCAAGCCATGGTTGTAATGGAATTCCATAGACACTATAGGATCTAGGAGGTATCCTCAAACTAACATGGTGATCTAGAACCTCTCACATACTATAGGGAACAAGATTGGTAGGTCTATAACTAATGGACTCGATCCCCTTTTCACCATTCTGAGCTTTATTCATCTAAATATGTTTTCCCTCGACCTCATACCATAACTCATTTACTCATATGATGTGATGAGGATCCCCTTGTGCAAATAAGACCTGATAAACTATGTGTGATCATTGATGATTTCCATAGATGCCTTTAGGTGAATGAAGTGTACCCTTCTCCCCCTAAGAGTAGGTGGTGTGCTTCCTCTAGAGATATAGATTTCACTTGTTTATTTTTGAGTGCCTCAACTAGTTCTCATATGAGTTCCCTACCACTTTTTCAGTAGGAGACTCTACAGCAAGAACCCCCTCCTATTCATGTTATGGGTCATAGGCATTCCAAATAATTAAGGCATATCCATCATGAGGAGTCATCCCATCCTCCTATCCTTTTAGATTTTTAGATGAGCATGTTGATATCCATCACTACCTATAGACTAGAGTTTCATGGGATGCCTATCTCAAGCATCTATTCCCTTAGGTTGACCCTCATTTGATGGATCATGACTAGAATCATGAATACCTAGGTCACCATGACCATTTCCATGAGTATGCCATGTCATCTCATCATCATCATAGGAAATGGTATCCTTCCCATTTTTATTCCCCACCCCATGATAGGGATGAATTATAGGATGAGCATCTTCCTTATCAAGAGACACCTCAGCATCATCTACTATATGATTAGAGTTATGATGAGGTCTATTGGCATAGACAACATCATAACCACCATGAGCCTCTCCCTAGAGCTTGTCACCAACTTGCTATCAATCATACCTATGAAGATCCCTATAGGAATCCTTTATCCCCTTGGGTTCATTTTATTTGCCTTTTGATTCCTATCCCTGAACTATCTACGTTTAATGGGACTTGGGACTCTAGTCCCATAGAGCAAATTATAACATTAATGATGGCATGTATAGATTGGGAATAGGATGAAGGCATGATGTTAAAGTTCTTCACTCATTATTTGTGAGTTGAAGCTCTTGTTTGGTTTTATAATTTGCCTCCATATTCTCTCTCTAGTTTCCAACTCCTTCTAGTTGACTTTTTCCAGTACTTTGATATCTCTAAATTGTTCAACCTTGGCATCTAATCACTTACCTCCATGGTATAAGCTAATGATGTGTCTATCTTTGATTTTTTTTAGAAGTGACACTTAGCTATCCATACATACAGGATAAGGTTCTTAGATGATTAGATTTATGACATGTTCATGTGATCATTGAATTAGGAGGTTCACCTTGAGGTCCTCAAGCATGAGCCCACCTTGTTTGATAAAGTTGTTAACTAGTATCTAAAGATTGAAGTTTTTGAGGTGCATGTAGGCATGTATCCCATGCCAACCCAAAACTCATCCTCTTCATGTGATCATAACCACAATGTGATTCATGATGGTTTCACTAATTCTCCTCCTAAGAATAAGGACAAGAAATATATTTGTGAGGTGAATGCTTTGAGAAACAAGCTAGCTAAAAATAAGGATTTTGACTAAAGCACAGTAAAGAAATAGATGGTGTCTCCTTATGACCTCACTAAGTTTCATAATTTCCATCAGATGAAGGGGAATGATGATGCCAATTATGCTTCCCAAAAGTCTAGGGTGCAATCCTCACCTCCATCTCAGATTTATCCTCTTGAAAAACCCAACCACAAGTTGAATGTGTTCAAGGATCCTTTATCTAACCATGAAAAAGAGAAGAATAAGAAGAAGAAAAAGAAGAAATCAAAGTCTAAGCCCCATCATTCCCCTTCTTGATATTATACATCTTTTGACTCCTCTTCCTAGGTTGACCCATGAGGGAAAGCCAAGTATGAGAGTAGCAAGGTCATTTTTGATATTGATATAGCCTCTACAAAGTATGAGTGTTTTGTCAACATGCAGTTAGGTCGGGTTACTGGCACTATTGGAGAGATGAATGGTGTTAGGCCTACTATCCATCTCATGGGGGCAAGGAACCCCAAAGTTAGATTTTAATTTCAACATAACATCCCTCCCTAGGCTTGATAACATCATTACTCCATCATAGAGGAGTTACAGGGCCTCTTAGCTAGGATCTCCATTTGGGACCTTATTCACCTTTGCCTTGGGAAAAGGGGGCTCATCTTTCATGATATTATTCTCTCTTATGATGGCCCATTACATGATTATGTCAATTTTTTACTTAACTCTGATGCATTTGAGCACCCTTATCCTCTTGTCCTATTGTTTAACCCTACCTCTTTGCTAGATGCTTTAATTCTTGTAAAAAGGGCTCAATTCTCTCTATATATTGAGACCTCCATCGATGATTGTCATGTTAAGAGATGCATCATTGAATAAGGAGCTACATTTAATATCATGCCCCTTTGTGTGTATTCAATGAACTTAGGATTAGTCAAAAGAAGCTCTCAGAATATTTATTTAATTGTGTTGGTTTCAAAAATGACATGATTTCACTAGTGGGAAACATGAAGCTTCAAGTCAAGTTTGGCCCCAAGATCATCAAGATTGAGTTTTGTTTTTTAGACTTTGATATTTCATACAATATGATTCTTGGCCATCCTTGGACTGTTACCATGCAAGCCATCATGTCTTCCATGTTTCACGTGGTGCAGTTCATGCATGAAGGTGAGGTTCATACTATAGAGGTTGACCTAAATCCCTAGGAATTATTTTATATAAAGACAAATTCCTTAGGTGAGGATTTAGTTGTCTCCTCATAAGATTGTATGGACTCCCACACACCCCCCACTTCTGAGTCTCATTTTCTTAAGGATGAATGTTATGATCTAGTTGAGTATCAATCAACATTCACTCTTTCAGATTTTGGCACACATCATCCACCTTTATCTTCTACTCTGTGATGTCAGATTGGTTCTTCCCTTCTTGGATACCTCTTTCAATATGTCTCCCTAGACATTAAGCTTCCCCTCACATCATGATTTTCCCATTGGAGTATAGGCTCTATCAATGCATCTCCCATTGAGACTACTAGAGTAGTTAAGTTTGATCTCAAGTGTTATTTCATTCATATTATGACATGAAACCTATTTAAGGATAGAAAGGAATATATCAAGCTCATGTGATATTTATATAAGTACCATTATCCCCTTTATCAGTAAGTTTTGGAGATCTCTCTTTCTCTGATGGCCTAACCCCTAACATCCCTATATTGAATGTCCTAGTGGTTGAGCCTAAGGTGTTAGACCAATCACTCCCTCCCATGCCTAAGTGTTTTGAGGAAGATAATGCTATAGATGTTAAAGTATGTATAGATGTTAACCTTGGCACTTTATCAAGGCCAAAGATCATCAAGATTAGTGTTAACCTTAATCTAGAGGAATGGGATATCTTAGGCACCTTTTTACATGAATTTTTGGATGTATTCACTTGGGATTACATCAATATGAAGGGAATGGATCCCAACATCATTTTCCATAACCTTTTTATGGATGATGGAACCTATCCCACTCACCAAAAGTAATGATCAATGGTGGTCAAAGTCTCCTAGTTAGTCAAAATTGAGATTGAAAAGATTATCTGAGTTGGTTTCATCTAGGTTATTAACTACCCCAAATGAGCATCCAACATCATCCCTCTTATCAAGAAGAATGGATCCATTCACATCTATATCAACTTCTAAGATCTTAATATGGATTATTCAAAAGATAATTTTCCCACTCTTTTAATTGACCAGATTGTAGACTCCATATCTAGTTTTGAGATCATTTCCCTCATGGATGGATTCTTTGGGTCTAACCAAATCCAAATTTCACTTGAATACTAGCACAAGATGACATTAACTACCACGTGGGGTAACTTCTATTATGTCATCATTCTTCAGTCTAAATAATGTTGGGAGTACGTATTAATATGTCATGACCCATACTTTTCATGACCTCATCCACAAGATTTTTTAGTGTTATGTCGATGACCTCCTTGGAAAATATCATAAGTAGGATGAGCATGTGTGAGACCTCAAGATCATATTTAAGTGTCTTAGGAAGTATCACATTAGTCTTAACCCTAAGAATTGTAGTTTTGATGTGTCCACTAGAAATTTTATTAGATTTCTCATTTAGCAAATAGGCATTGAGGTGGATCTTGAGAAGATCAAGGCAATCCTCAAGATGCCTCTATAAAATATTATTTAGCTTTATCCCTTATTTATAAGGTTAAACTTATTTAGTCATTTATTTGAGGATTATTCTCACAAATCCATACCCCTCACATGTCTCTTACATAAGAACACCTCATTCTTTTGGTCAGTTAAATTTTAAGTGGCTTTTGAGGAATTGAAGCACATGATTCATAACCCTCCCATCCTAATGGCACCCATCAAGGGTCATAAGTTAATCTTGTACACCTCTATCACTGATCTTTCCATCAAGGGCATGTTGTTTCAAAAGGATGACACTAGTAAAGATAGATTTGTTTACTACATCTCTCACATGCTAGATGGCCTTGAGCTCAACTACTCTCTTGTTGAGTGACAATGCCTCTCCCTTGTCTTCACTATGAAGAACTTGAGAGATTATATGTTAGTCCAAACCACAAATGTGATTGTCTAATTTGATCCACTCTATTAATTTCTTGGAAAAACATACTTTACTGGTAGGACTACAAGGTGGATCATGCTTTTTTAGGAGTTTAGTCTTCACATTATTAACCAAAATTTCACCAAGGGTTTAGTCATAGCTAAATAACTCATTGAGGGCCTGCTACCCAGTCCTAGCACAAAATTGGTTAATGATGCCTTTCCTGATGAGATGGTCTATTTTATTGATTAGATTAAGGTCTCTAAGTTTGATTGGTATCGAACATTGTCCATTCCCTTAAGACTTGATCTTATTCCATAGATGTTCCTTAATAGGAATGCTACCAAATCTATAAGATCTCCACTCGCAATGTCATCATAGGTGGAATCTTATTTAAGAGATGTCTATATGGCATGTTTATGCAATGTCTATCCCCTAAAGATACCCTTCTTGCATTGAAGGAGTCTCATAAGAATGTTTATGGTGGCCACTCAATAGGGTAAACCACCACTCAGCATATTATCAGAATGGGTAATTATTGGTCTAATCTTATTAAGGATGCCATCTAATATGCCAAGAATTACAAGATGTGATAAGTCATTAGGGATGATATAAATTCCCCTACAAGCCTTTTGCATTCCATTTCAACCCCTTAGACCTTCTTAATTTGGGCTCTTGACTTTATCGGTGAGTTCAAACCTCCCTTTTATAATGGCCATCATTGGTTCATCATTACCATTGACTATTTCAGAAAGTGGGTTGAGGCCATGCCTCTTAGTGGCATGTATGTGAATACTATTGCCAAATTTATCCTAAACTAGTTCATTTTTAGGTTTGGGGTCCCCACTATGATTATGGTTGTCAATGGCCCAAGCTTCTAAAGCCCTAGGATATGTGAGCTCACTAAATGCTTCAAGTTTAAGCTCTATTTCTCCTCTACCCATTACCCCCAAGGAAATGGGAAAGGATAATATTCAAATAATAATTTCAATAATATGCTTCTCTTTATTTTTACCTAGTCCAAACATGATTGACATCTCATGCTTTATCCTACCCTTTGGGCCAACCGAACTAGCTTCTAGATGGCCATGGGGGCAACCCCATACTCACTTGTGTATGGGTCTAAGGTTATTATTCCTTTAGAGGTCTTAATCCCTTCATTATAGGTTAAGACATTTATATATCTCTTTGATGAGGAAGAATTCACCACTCACCTTATTGAGCTTGATCAATTAGATGAGTGTTATATTGATGTTCTTGAGTATAATCATGCTTACCAGTGCCATCAACACCACCAATTCAAATTTTTGGTGTACCTATCCATTTAAGGTAGGTGATATGGTCCTCATTTTTAACAAAGAGCACTGAAAGAATGTAAAACTCATGCATAAGTGGTTTGGCCCCTTTTTATCACTACCTCTCTAGAGAATAGGGCTTATCATCTCTCGACCTTTGAAGGCAATCCCCTGTATCACCCAATCAATGGGTTCTACCTTAAGAAATTTCATGTATATGGCCTACATGGCCCTCTAGGGAATTCACCTATAGTGGTAAGATAAACCTTTCCTCTCTTCTTTCACCATTAACCTTTGTGTTACTTGTATATGTGTGTGTATATGGGTTCTTTATTAGTAATTCCTATTGTCTAATTACATGTATCTAGTAGTCTATCTTAGATAAATCATACACATCACACATAAAATCATATACATACATGTGCTAATAATGAGAAATAACTATATATATATATATATATATATATATATATATATATATATATATATATCTCAAAAAATACATGTTTTTTCTCTAGGTACATCACATGGCTTCCTCTAAGCCTAGGCTCATAGTCCCAAAAATTACCACATGTGTGGCTACATATATGATACTATCCTAATCATCCAATGATTAGGTTATATTTATGGTAGACATACTCTAGGTGGATATCTCAATCTCTACCTCATGATCATTCAAGCCACAGTCTACTCCAAGGTAGCCAATTAGTCTACCCCCTCCCCAGGCACCTCTAATCCTTTGGTCTACTCTCGAGCTAACTCAACCCACATATAATCAATCTCAACCTCCTCTCTAGCTATTTATGCCTCATCTTATGCTTTATTTATCTAATTCCATTCTATTTTTACCTTGTGTCATGTTGAATCTACCTTTATCTATGGTATTTGGTGTCATGCCCTTACCAGCTTGAGTGAGGCTCGTGCACCCACCTGTCAAAAGTGAGTATGTGGTTCTGCCCCAACTGGTAGATATGGTACCCACCCCATGAGTGGTTTCATCACCATATTAAGTAATATCTCCCTCAATAATAGGTCCAACTAGGATCTAGTCTGCCTAGGCTAGTTTCTTACACACACACACACACACACACACACACACACACACATAGAGCACATATGTTAGTCATATATCTACTCTTTCTTAACGATGAGTACAAAAGATAAAGTGTTATCTAACAAATACATATTTCTTACCTATTCATGTTGATGGCCTATGTATCCCTTCAATAGTTCATTCTCCTCCTTGTGGTGGTGGTCCTCATCATGGTTGCCTCTCTCCACCATTACCCCCCTCACTCTATCTCAATTTCCCTTTGTGTTTAGCCCCAATTAGTCTAGGCTATGCCCATCTCTCCCACACTACCAGAGCCTATTTCCCTAGATGATGGTATGGCTCTTATGGACCTTGGAACTCCTCTTATCCCACATGGACCTCCACCCTATCATCTTTAAGCCACATCATGGATCTATATGGATCATGGATGTAGCTACCCACTAAATCCTAGTATAACATGATTCACATAGGCCCATCCCTATCTATGAGTCATGCAGCCTATGTAGTTCCCTCCTCCAATGTAGGGTATGGATTACTTCCCCATGGTGTCCTCAATCATGTTAATGGGAGTCTCTAGTAAGTCCAAGACATGAGTAGGCTAGGTTGTGTCAATACTCCTACTCTTGTGCACTAGATGTGATATAGATGCTGGTATATTCCACCTAATATATATTGGCCCCATCTATATCTTTATCTTCCCTTAACTTGTTGGATAACTCCTATCTAATATAGTGGTAATCTCCTCATACTCTAGCTAGTGTAGAGCCTCCCAACCATAGTTTCTACTATCACTATCCATAGTAGTGGTACCCTTTGTGATAGCTATGTGATTTTTACTACATGGCTATTCTACTCTTGATAGGGTCCCACTCGGTAGAGCCCAACTATGGTTGTATCCTACACCTATAGTATCTCTATCTTTTTCCTTGTAGGTTCCACCTTATAGAACTAGTAGATGTCCTCAATACTTAGGATAACCTCTAGATTATGCCCCAATTAGAATACATGTCTCTTAGTTACCCATGTGGTCACTAATGAATTCATTAGATCCATAGAGTAATGCAATAAAGACACATGTGCCAATATTCAAAGTCTTACACTCCATAGGTGATCTTGATCCTCCATAGGTAGAACATTTACCTCATCATCTAACCATGATGGGACTCTCTCCCATTTGGTCACCTCTCATGGTCTATCTCTCTATGATGGATACTCCGTTGCCTATGAACGCTCTCCCTCCATTGGTATGCTAACTCCTATTCATGTCTACAAAATTGAGAAATAGGTAAATGGATTAGTATTACTAGTTGTGAAAGGAGCAAATCAAGTAAAAAATAACTATTTTGAGCTATTTGATTGTTCCCCTCTCTCTAACCTATTATGGACCCTTTTAGGCCTTATTGGGCTCTTTTGAGCTCCTCGAGGCCTATCCTAGGGCCTCTCTACCCTCAGTTGTGGCTTTTTAGGCATAAACATGACTTAAAAGTGGCTAATCCATGGCCCCCATGGCTTGGTAGTGTCCCAAACTATGGCTTTGCCCAGTAAGGCTATGTCTTAGGGCATGACCCCTTGGGGAGCCCTAGGGCTCCCTATTTCTCTCTCCCAAGGCAGCCATTTAATGTGCCATATTTTTTAGTTTGTCCCCCTCATAATCCCTATCATTTTGACTATTTATTTCATTTGATTCATCTATCGAATCATTTATAATTAGTCAAAATGATTTTTGGGCCTCTGAAACCCCAAAAATGAATAAAATTTGCAAAACTTTTGATCAGAGGACTTACCCAAACCATCCTATGCACCTGTGGCATGCTCTCATATTCTCATTCACTCTTTTTGGGATTTGGTGGCTGGTGGGATCTCCTTTGGCTTTCTTAGAGTTAAAATTAGAGTGAAATGATTCACTTTTCACTCTTTTTTCCTCTTTTTATCCCTTTTTCTTGCTTTTTGTGGGGCCTTTTGGGTGTTTCACTCTTTTTTGCATTTTAGACCACAAAACCTCCATCTTAAGAGTTTTAGCACATTTTGAGTGTATTAATAGACTCTATTTTTTTATTTGAGGCTTCCCTAGACTTGTTTTAGCCCCATTTTAGTCCCTAAGATCCCTCTTGGGTCCCCATTGACCTCCTAGGCTAGTGCCCCATCTCATGGGCACCTAGGGATAGAATTTGATTAACATGCTTCTTTTAGTTAGTCATTTCTCTAATATTCTATAGTTGATCAATTCTAACTCCCATTTTCTCTTTTTTATTATGGTTGTAGTTAGGGTCATTATCTAGTTGAAATGGTTTAGGACTTGTTCTAGTCTTGTTCACTAGTCTTTGTCTTCTTTGAACTTTCCCCCATTTTCCCTCATTACCTCTTATCATGGTTAGTATTGGTCAACCACTTTTTTTGTGACTTGGTTCCTTTATTTGTTTCTTGCATGAAACTCACTTGTCATACCTTGCTTTGAGATTACCCTTCTATAATTGCTTGTCATGTATCTTTAACCCCCATCATGGTGCACTTCTTAGTGTTGATTCACATAAATGGTGGTAGTTGAGGTAACCCCAAACCTAATATTGGGGCTTGGGTTATTAATGATCTATGGGTCCATGAGCTTGTTGCAGTTGGTTTCTTCCTTACCAATGAGATGAATAATGTCATTGAATATCACATAATCATTGGTGCCTTGATTGATGCCTGTGATTTAGGTGTGTGATATGTGCAGATATTCTCTTGCTCACTCTTAGTTATGTCTCAATTCACTATTGCTTGGGTTTTCCTTAGCTCGAAATTATTCCCCCTCTTTGAGGTGGTACAAGATTTTCTTTCCTTCTCCGAAGACATCTAGGTCACTCATATCCCACATAGGGAGAATACTAAGGTTGATGCCTTAGTGAATGTCACTTTGGATTATACGATTTGATTTTATATCATTTTTGGCCCTTCTTCATAAGAGCAAGAGTTAGATCTAGAATTGGAGTTGGATTTGGATTATGCAACATTTACATTATCACCCATGGATTATGTCATCAACTTCTTCCACCACCATCCTTATCTAGTAAGTGTAGGTAATATTCTATTTTATATTTTTAGTTATTACTTTACTTTTATATGGCTTTTGGGTACTACACAACACTCTTGTTCATTTGAACATTGATTTCTTATACCTTAGGGGCATATATAATCGTAAATCCCATTACCATGTTCCTCCCTATGATTACACATTAGCTTATATGCAAAATACCAACCCTAGTTATCTATCTTCAAGGAATATACCACTTGTATGTACCTTTCCCATGTTATACATCCATCCTTAGTGCATCTCTAACCTTTTATGCACTAGACAAGCCCTCTAGATGCCTCTTGAGGCCCTTTTAGAGGCTTGTTGACCACCTAGAGTGGCATTTTGACCCATACCATGGCTTAGGGATGAAACTCATAGCCTAGTCTACATGTTTCCTTCACAAAAACCAAGGCCTAGGCTGTGGCTTGGGTAGAATATGCAAAAAAGGGCCCAAATTTGCCCAAATGGCTAGAAATGGCTATTTTTTTGCCTTTTGGCATAATAGGGTTGAGATATATGTCACTTTCTCATTCATTTGATCCTTTCTCTCCTAATTTTTTTCTCTTATATTCCCACTTTATCATCACACTCAAAGCTTGTATGCCTAATTGAATCTCACTTGGTTCTTACTTGGCACATTTAGCTTTCTTTGTGATAGGGGATGCCCTACTATTATACATCTTATCTTGGTGATTCACATTACTCTCTATAGTGTTATTAAAGATTTTGGGTTACTCTTATATCCCTCAAGACTCCATTTCACCTATTCTTATGCTCCTTACATTGGGTCTCTCTCAGTTGGTAGAGTCTCCTTCACCTCATCCATAGCTTTTGGCTCTTGGTTTGGACTTTGCCTACACATAGCTTGATCCTCCTCCTTAATTACTTCCTAGCTTGGATAATTAGTTGGTAGAAATTTTTCACACTTATTTTAGTTTTATATGAGGGCACTTTTCTATGCAAAGTGAAAATCTTGTTTTTCTGTAGTGGTATACATGCTAGGTTTTGATTGTTTTAGTGATTTAGCTTGTTTAGGGCATAATCTAGGATAGTTTTTAAAGTTTATACATTTGTATGTGGTTAAGAATACTTTCATTTCTTGAAATATCTTCCATTATGTGTCATGTTTTCTTTGGAAACATTTTTCATCACATATTAATTATCCTAAATGCTCAAAATAATCTATACAATATGCATAAATAATTTCCTCCTTGGCTCAACTAGAAAATTGCATTATTAGAGAACAATAGTGTTGAAAATGAAGAGCTAGCTCAAAATTATATTAGGTATACTCTTTCACCCTTGATTTATTTTTTTTGACTTTCTAAAATGTCTTTCATTTAGCCTAAAAGTGCCTTTGCTTGTAAGTTTATGCATTGCTTGTTAGCTCTCTTTACTCAGCATTATTATTTCCACAATTTGTATACAATTAGTTTTCTAGTCTTGGATAATTTATTTACTATGGTTATACCTACTATAGATACCTATGTCATTTTTTCACTTGATTGTGCTATCCCTAACCTAGTTTACAAGTCTATCTATAGCTTGGTGCAAGCTGGTAAATTAGATAGCCACTATAGATCTCATGTAGCCCATAGAAATCTTGAGCCTTTTAGCCTCCTAGTTGTTTGTTTAATTACCTTGTGTACCACCTTACCAAACACTAGTTGTTTTTTTTAGATTCTTGGAGCTATATAAACCCTTTGAAGTGTAAAATATTACTAAAACCATTACACAATCCTATAAAGAGGACTTAGAATTCTATGTTTTATGTTGGTATAATACATAATAAGATTGATCAAGGATCATTATCCATTTGGAAAGGAAGAGAATATTATTTTAGACCTTGTTAAGGTCTAAGTCTATTTTTAAATGAGATAAAACCAAAATTATGGAATTTTAACCCTTTTTGGCCTATATAGTCCACTAGCTAGGGTTTTGGAACAAAAAATCCAATAACTTTGGTTCTAACTATGAGAAAAAGGTTAAACTTTGTAAACATGTCTATTTTTTCATGGTAAAAATTATTCAAGAGGTTTTGATCTGGTACAATACCATATGGTACAAAATTAAAGTTTGAGAAATTGTAAGAAGGGCTAGAAGGCCTAATTGGTAAGGTGATTACAAGAGAAAGGGTATCTACACATAGAGTTAGGCTTTGAAAATTTTTTGGAGGAAATAATATGATAGAGGGTTCCCAAATCTTGGCTTATATCTTATTTAAGATTGATATAGCATCATAAATAATGTTATTTTTTATTTTTTTTAAAGGCTACAAGGAAATTGTCTCACTAATGAACTTGAGGTAGTAAATGGATGTTGCAATGTAAGTGAGTGGTATAAATAAGTTTAGGCAAGTATTTTATGATTATAAGAGATCATCCATAATAATAGATTGTAGTCATGATATCTCAAATAATATTTAAGGTTTTGAGCCTTATGTTGTGAACTTATGTGAAGTTAGTGAGTGAGCAAAGTGAATGGAGGTGAATCAATGAAGGGAATGAGTTGAGGGGATGAATGAGAGATATATGTAAGATATAATGAAAGTGATAAATTCTTCAAAGGTTCCTCTTGAATAGGGTCATTATAGAATATGATAACAAGCCTACATAAATTTGAATGACTATGGTTGAAGATTTAAACTTGAGAATTGAACAAAGTATTTGCAAGATTGATATCAATTCCCAAGCTCAAATCTAGGAATAGTGAAATTGTGCTTTTATCATAACCCTTTGTATCATTTGGTATCAGATAAAGTTAAGATCCTGGTTAATTGTATTTTGAGTTAGTTATTAAAGATTGTCAATTTAAAATTGGAAAACAATGCTATCAAGATTGCATGAGAGGAAATTATAGAGGTATTGTGGGAAAAGAGTGTGGTGTAGGTATTACCTATTAAGGTTAGTATATAGAAACAACATATTAGTGAATAGATAATTTAAAGCCCCTAAATCCAATGTGAATTACTTGAAACTAGTCAAGAGAGAATTAGAGAACATGGAGTGGAAAGAGCATTAAAGCTCAAGAGAGAGAAGAGGAAGGTTCCAAGAGAGATTTAAGGGAGATAATAAATTCTTAGACATAGGACTAGATAAAGATAATAAAACATAAGAGAGGTATAAGAGGTAAGTGGGTAATATTTATAAGAGATAATTCTAAGTAAGGCCTAAAAAGTGAAGGAAAAGAGAGAAGATGGATGTAGAAAAATAAGTGAAAGAGATGAGAAGAGAGTTGGGGCAAAGTTTTAAGAAGATAGAGCTCATGGTGAAGCTCATAAAGGAATAATAAATCCAATGGCTTGGTTGTAATGTGAGGAAGAAGGTGAAGTGGCCACTAGAGTTACTCATGAGAGATAAAAGGCATAAGATGAATGCCTTGGGGAAAGAGAAGAACAAAGAGAGTACAACCCATAGAGGCATAAAATATGAAGAGTTTCCAAGAGAGCAACATGAAATATAAGTGGAGAAAAGATTTCTCATTCAGGATAACAAGGAGAAAGAAGTGCCAAGAGAAGCACTTGAGGGAGAAGACAATAAAAAGAGGAGAATGTCCAAGAAATAGGCATTCATAAAGACTTGTTAGTCTCCTTTTCTATATTATAATATTTTATTTAAGTGTGTGTATGCATGTGTAAATCAAATTTAAATGAAGGTCAAGAATGAGACCTTAAATATTGTGATAAATGGGTCAAGTACATCACCCATCAAGATGAATGAAGATGACAAGAGAAGAGAACATGTTGTAGAAGACAAGATGATTAAGATTGAATATTCTCAGCATGATAAATATGAGATGGGATAAGCATTCAATCATAATCAAGAGAGGAAGCTTACAAGGAAGATATGAATGCAAACTATGTATACATGAGAGAAGACATAACCTTATATCAGTGCTTTAATGAGGTAAATGATTGTTTAGGACTTGAATTTTGTTATTAATATAAGGAATAAGTTAATATGCATATTGGAAAAATGAAGAGTAAATTATAGCCCTCAAGGAGAGTACAATAACATGGGTATGTAGTGCCAAGTTGCTCAAGGCATCATTTGGTGAGATGGAAAAGGTAAAACTCAAGCAAAAGTTCATTCAAATCAAGAATATAGGTGGAAGACAAGAGAAAACAAGGAGAAAAGAAAGAAAGGGTAGGTCACATCAAGTTAACATGATAGGATATCAAGTAAATAATAATGAAGAAGATGATACAAGGAGAAAATTTCAATCTAAGAAAGTGCAAGGTAGAAAATGGGTCATGAAAAGCATGGAAAGGGTACAAAAAGATAGTCTTACATGTACACTCTAAGAAAGCATAAATAAAGAGGAAAATTACAATTATAAGAAGAAAATAGAAGATATAGTGGAACCAATCAAGGATAAAAGGATGATGATATATCTGAGTAACTCAATGAGTAAATAAGATGATGAGTTGAAGAGGCTAAGTGTTCTCAAGATTTGATTTCTAATGTTATTTTTGATGATGCATATGAAGATACTTCAAATAGTGAAGATGTTTTGTAAAGATAAAAAATATCATTGATATATAGGCTTGTGAAAATTCAAGATAAATATGAAGCACCTCATAGAATGCTTAAAACACTTGATATGTAGTAGAAGAAAGAGATTGATTTGACTCTCATAAGAGAGGGAGTCTAAGGATAATTTACGAATAAATATGCCCAAGGAGATTAAGATAAAATTATATCTCATAAGAGATCATAAAATTATAATCAAGTGATGAGTTACATCCTAGGATATGGAAAAAAATTGGTACAAGATGATACAAGTAAGGTAACAAATCTAAGAAGACTGGGTATGAAGTCTAATTAGTTTATTTCAGCATAAGTATGGGAAGATAAAGAAAAAATAAAGAATAGAGGATAGGCAAACATGATGATGAACTCAATAAGATGAGGGAGTAGCATATTGAAGCACAAGGATTTATGAAAGCAAATCTACAAGTAAGAAAACTAGAAAGCAAGCAATTGAAGCACGAGTAAGTCAAGAAAATAATCTATTCAATGAGTGAAGTTATAGCAGATTTATTTATTGATATGCATTATTATGGTAATCCAATAAGATTACAAACAATATTGTACCATTATGAATGTTAATAGGTTAAGAATTTGATCTTGCAATATGAGCAAGGTTATGTGAAGACATCAAGTGATGGAGAAGTGTAATGAAGAGGCAGAAAAGGAGAGACTTCTTGAACAAGTCACAAATTTTTATATTCCTATGAGTTCATTAGAGCACAAGGAATAAGGAACTATCATTTCTAAGGAGCAAAGATAATTAAGGAGGCAAATACCAAGTGAGATCAATGAAGATGGAATCCATAGATCAAGAGCAAGAATTAAGATTGAGAACCATTTGTTAGAATAATAATATGATGAAGGACAAAATAAGTTTGAAAAGGTAAAAAATATAGATAACAAAGAGTTTTATGAATTAGTACACATCATATAGGTAGAGGATGAGTTGTCAAAGAAAATAGATAAGGCAAAGAAGAATAAATATGAGTCTAATAAGGAAAAGGAGTAATAAAAGAGGAGAAGTAGTAAGGTGAGCATGGAAGATCCTCAAATAATTAATTTTAAGGCAAGAAAGAATAATAATGTGTTATCCCTCAATTTGTCTCCCTCCTAGGTAGTATGATGTAGGATCATCTAGTACACAAACATCATTTTCATTTATTGAAAACTCATAAGCTAGATAGGGGTCATAGATGATCCATTTTGGGATATAGGTAGGATCCTCTAGGATCCATTTTTTGTCTTTAGAGTCATAAAGTGTCATAAGGGGTGTGTTTTGTATGAATTTAGATTTTTCCCTCTAAAAGTGAAATTTGAAAATTTTAATCCTATACTTAAGCATAGAAGGACCATGGGCATAGTATGAAGTTATCAAGTGAGAAAATTTTTGTAAAAGGGTCAAATTAAACATTAAAAGAGTATTTTAAGACATTTTGTCCCTAATTACTTAAGGTATTTCAAATTCAAGAATCATGTTAAAGTGTAACTACCACTTATACATTGACTTGTTTATGTAAGAGAGATTGCATAAAAAGTTTCCAAGATAGTAGGAAAGAGAGAATGATGTAATCAAAAGGAAGTTGTAATGTACTTAGGGAGAGGTGTAGGATATTAGGAGAGATATATATCTCTGAAGGTGAGAGTAAAATAATAAAGAAAGGAGAATGACACTCTCCAAGAAGATGATAGAGTTCATGAAAGGACTGCATATATAACTATCGATGGTTTATACTAATAAATAAGACTCATTTATGTGTGTTTACTCTTCCATGAAAGGTATTGGATTGTTATTAGTTATATTTTACCTTAAAAATTCCTTGAGGCTATAAACATATCAGTATTTGTGTTAGTTATAGGTCTATGTAGAGACTATAGGTTATAGTCAAGAGAAAAGACTATTTTGATAGATTTTAGAGATAGTCAATGCTAGTGAAAAATGTGATAATATTATCTTGAAATTCTACATGTATCAGGTAGTCCATTATCTAATCATACAATATATTCTAGTATATATAAACTCAATGAAGACTTCACTATCCATGTACCCTATTTCATTGTGATAGTTAAGAAATCCTAAGGTTTGGAGTTTTTTAAATGATTATTTTAGTAGATAATTGTTATCCTTGGGTTGTTTTTTACTTATAATATCCTTATTTTAATGATATATTGTATGGTATTAATGTAAAACAATTGACAAATGTTTAATATATAGTTAGTGTGAAGGTTAAACTCTATTTGCACAGTTAGAACCCTATTTTGCTTAGTCAGAATGCAAGAAAGGAATGATTATTGGAATAAATAAGTTATTTATGAATTTTTACAAGTTTAAGGATGAAAAGTCTTGATAATAGTTCATTTGGATAGTAGAAACCTTTTGAAGTGTAAAAATTTATAAAGAGGACTCAAAATTCTATGTTTTGCATTGGTGTAATCCATAACAAGATTTATCAAGGATATTTATCCATTTATAAAGGTTTAAAGTTTTATTAAATACATTTGGAAGGTATTATTTTAGATTTAAATGAGCTAAAACCATAAATATGGCATTTTAACCCCTCTCAGCATATACAATCGACTAGCTAGGGTTTTGGAAAAAAACCTAATAACTTTGGTTCTAACCATGAGAAAAAGGTTGATTTTTGTAAACATGTGTATTTTTTCATGGGGAAAATTATTCAAGAGGTTTTTACCTGGTACAAGACTGTATGGTATGGATTAGAAGTCTGAGCAAGTACAAGAAGGGTTAGAAGGCCTAATTGGCAAGGTAGTTACAAGAGAAAGGGTATTTGCATATAGAGTTAGGTTTTGAAACTTATTAGGAGGTAATAAGATGATATATGGTTAAAAAATATGGTTTTATATATTATGGAAGACTAATATAACATCCTCACTAAGGATATTTATGAAAAAAAAGGTCATAAGGGAATTGTCTCACTAATGAACTTGAGGAGGTAAATGGATGTTGGAGAGTAATTGAGTGGTATAAAGAGGTTGAGGAAAGTATGTTATGATATTAAGAGATCATCCATAATATGAGGTTGTATTCATGTGATCTGAAACAAGATTTAAGGTTTTAATCTTTATGTTGTAAACTTATGTGAAGCTAGTGAGTGAGTAAATTGAAAGGAGATGAATCAATGAAGGGAATGAGTTGATGGGATGAATGAGAGATATATGAAAGTTATAATTAAAGTGATAAATTATTCAAAGGTTCCTATTGAATATTTTCATGCTATAAGATGCTAAAAAGCCTAGATAAATTTTAATTACTATGGTTAACAATTGAAACTTGAGAATAGAGCAAAGTATTTGAAAGATTGAAATCAATGCCCAAGTTTAGAGTCAAGAATGGTGGAATTGTGCTTTTCTCATAATCCTCTACATAATTTGGTATCATATTAAGGTAACCTCTTACTTAATTCTAATTTAATTTAGTTATTAAATATTATAAGTTTAAAATTATCAAATAATTTTATGAATATTGCATGAGAGGAAACTGCAGAGGTATTCTAGGAAAAGAGTGTGGTACAAGTATGACCTATTCAGGTCAGCATAGAGAAATAAAAAATTAGTGAAGAGAGAATTTAAATCCCCTAAGTCTAATTTCAAGGACTTAAAACTAGTCAAGAGATAATTAGATAAGATAGAGTGGAAAGAGCATTGAAGCTCAAGAGAGAGAAGAGGAAGGCTCTAAGAGAGATTCAAGAAATTCCTAGACACAGGACTAAAGAAATAGAAGAAAACACAAGAGAGGTCTAAGAGGAAAGTGCGTAATCTTTATAAGAGATAGGTCTAAGTGAGGCATAAAAAGTGAAGGAAAATAGAGAAGATGGATGTAGAAGAAGAATTGAAAGAGATGAGAAGAGAGTTGGGGTAGAGTTTTAAAAATATAGAGCTCATACTGAAGCTTTTGAAGGATCAAAAAAAATAATGGCTTGGCTGTAATGTGAGGAATAAGGTGAAGTGGTCACTAGAGCTACTCATGAGAGAGAAAAGGCATAATATGAATGCCTTGGGGAAAGAGAATAAAAAAGAGAGTACAACCCATAGGGCATGAAGGATGATGAGTTTCCAAGAGAGAAACATGAAAGAGAACTGGAGAAGCAAGATCCCATTGAGGACAACATGGAGAGAGAAGTGCCAAGAGAATAACTTGAGGGAGAAGACAATAAAAAAATGATAATTTCCAATAAAGATGCATTCATAGATACTTGTTGGTATCCTTTTTTATGTTCTAATATTTTATTTAAGTGTGTGCATGCAGGTGTAAATCAAATTTGTATGAAGACCAAGAATGAGACCTGAAATCTTATGAGAAATGGGTCAAGTACATCACCCATCAAGATGAATGAAGATGACAAGAGAATATAATAGGTTGTAGAAGATAAGATGATAAATATTGAAGATTCTCAGCATGTTAAGGATGAGATGGAAGAATATTTTCATGATGCTTTGAAAAGCATTGAAACTGAAGCAAGAGAGGAAGCTTACAAGGAAAACATAAATGCAAAGTATATATACATAAGAGAATAAATAACCTTATAGTATTCCTTTAATGAGGTAAATTAATGTTTAGGATTTGAATTTGATTATGCATATAATAATGAATAAGTTAATATGTAGATTGGCAAAATGAAGAGTAAAGTACATCCCTCAAGGAGAGTACAATAACATGGGTATGTAGTGCCTAAGTGGCTCAAGGAATTAGTTGGTGAGATGGAAAAGGTAAACCTAAATCAAGAATACATGTTGAAAACATGAGAAAGAAAGAAAAAAATAAAGGACAAGTTACATCAATTTAACATGATAGGCTATCAAGCCAAGAAGCATGAAGAAAATGAGATAAGAAGAAATTTTGAGTCTAAGAATGTGCAATGTAAAAAATGGGTCATGAAGAGCATGGAAATGGTAATAAAATATAATCTTGTAGGTACACTCCAATAAAGCATAAAGAAAGAGGAAAATTAAAAGTCTAAGAAGTAAATAGAAGACATAATGGAACCAATCAAGGACAAAAAAATGATGATGCAGTTGATTAACTCAATGATGAAACAAGATGATGAGTGTGAAGAGGCTAAGTGGTCTTAATTTTTGATTTATAATATAATTTTTGATGATGCATATGAAAATATTTTAAATAGTGAAGATTTTTTGTATAGAAAAATAATGGAATTGATGGATAGGCTTGTGAAAAGTCAAGATGAAGATGAAATACCTCATAGAGTGATTAAAACACTTGATATGTAGCAAAAAAAACATATTGATTTGAATTTCATGAGAGAGGGAATCCAAGTATAGGTTATGGATTAAGATGCCTAAGGAGATGAAGATAAACATGCAGCTCATATGAGATCAAAAAATTAGAATCAAGTGATGAGTTACAACCTAAGAGATGGACAAAAATTGGTACAAGATGATACAAGTAGGGTGAAATATCAAGGAAGAATGAGTATGGATTCTAATGAGTTTATTCTAGTAAACAATTAAATAATATATGATAGGCAAACATGATAATGTACTCAAGAAGATGAGGGAGTATCATAGTGAAGCACAAGGATTTATAGAAGTAAAACTACAAGAAAATAAACTAGAAAGCAAGTAATTGAAGCATGAGCAAGTTAAGAAAATAATCTATTAAATGAATGAAGTTATAGCTAAGTTATTTTTTGATATGAATGATTATGGTAATACAAAAATATTCCAAACAATATTGTACCATGATGAAGGTGAATTAGTTAAGAACTTCTATTACAAGATGAGTAAGGTTATGTGAAGACACATCATGAGATGGAAAAGTGTAATGAAGAGGTAGTAAAATAGAGCCTTTTTGAACAAGTGACAAAGGTTGAGATGCTTATGATGATAATAGATCACAAGGAATAAGGAACCAGCATTGATAACGAGCAAAGATAATTAAGGAGGTAGGAACCAAGTGAGATAAATGAAGAAGGAAGCCATAGAGAAAGAGCAAGAATGAAGAATAAGAACCATATTTTAGAATTAGAATATGATAAAGGATAAATTGAGTTGGAAAAGGTATAAAATGTAAATAACAAATATTTTTATCATGTAATAAACCTCATAGAGGTAGAGAATGAGTTGTCAAGGAAAATAGATAAGGCGAAGAAGCAGAAATACAAGAGTCTAATGAGGAGAAAGAAGTAATAAAGAAGGTGAAGTAGTAAGGTGAGCATGTAATATCCTTAAATAATGAATTGGAAGGAAATAAATTAAAATAATGTGTTATCACTCAATTTTTATCTCTCTTAGGGAGTATGATATAGGAGCATCTAGTACACAAATATCATTTTCTGTTGTTGAAGACTCATAAGCTAGTTAGGGGTCATAGATGATCCATTTTAAGATATATATGTGTGTGTGTGAAGGACCCTATAGGGTCAATTTGTTGTATTTTTATCCATAAAGATTCATAATGAGTGTGTTTTGTATGAACTTAGAGTTTCCCTTTAAAAGTGAAATTTGAAAATTCAAATCTTAAACCTAAGCATAGAAGGACCACAGGCATAGTATGAAATGATTAGGTGAGATAATGTTTGTATAATGGTAAAAAGAATCATGAAAATATTTTTTTATGACATTTTATGTGTAATTCCTTAAGTTATTAAAAATTCAAGATTCATGTTAAAGTTTAACTACCACTCATATGTTGAGTTGGCCATGTAAGAGAGCTTGCATAAAATGTTGCCAAGATAGTAGGAAAGAGGGGATGATGTAATAAAAGGGAAGTTTTAATGTACTTATGGAGAGGTGTAGGAGATTATAATATATATACATCTCCAAAGGTGAGAGGAAAAGAACAAAGAAGGTAGAATGACACTCTCCAAGAAGATGACAGAGTCCATGAAAGAACTACATATGTAATTATTGATGGTTCATATTAATAAATAAGACTAGTTTGTGTGTGTTTAATATTACATGAAATGTATTATATTTTTATTATTTATATTTTACCTTTAAAATCCCTTGAGGATATAAACATATCTCTCTCTATGTTGGTTACAGGTCTAAGTAGAGACTGTAGGTTACAGTGAAGAGAAAAGATTATTTTAATATCTTTTAGAGATGGTCAATGATAGTAAAAAATGTGGTAAGATTATATTTAAATTCTAAATGTATTATGAAATAAATTATCTATTCATACATTATGTTCTATTCTAAATAAACTCAATGAAGATATCACTATCCATGTACCCTGTTTGATTGTGATAGTCGAGTAATCCTGGGGTTTAGAGTTTGTTAAATGATTATTATGGTAGATCATTATTATAATTGGGTTAGTTTTTAGTGAGATTATCCTTGTTATAATGATATATTATATGTTTTTAATGTAAAATAATTTAAAAATGTTCATTATATAGTCAGTGTGAAAGTTAAACTCTGTTTTCATAGTTAGAACCCTATTTTGCTCAGTCAGAAAGCAAGAAAGGAGTGATTATTGGAAGAAATAAGATAGTTACTAAGTTATTCATGCCTTGTTATGAGTGGAAGATGAAAAGTCTTGATAATAGTTAATTTTGAGACTGGAAACCCTTTGAAGTGTAAAAGATTTCTAAAACCATTACACAATCCTATAAAAAGGACTCAGAATTCTATGTTTTGCATCGATATAATCCATAATAAGATTAATCAAGGATATTTATCCATTTTTAAAGGTGTAAAAAATAATTATAGACCTTTTTAAGGTCTTATTTTATTTTTAAATGAGCTAAAACCAAAAATATGGCATTTTAACCCCTCTCGACCTATATAGTACACTAGTTAGGGTTTTGAAACAAAAAACCCAATAACTTTGGTTCTAACTATGGGAAAATTGTGAAACTTTGTAAACATGTGTATTTTTCCATGGGTAAAAGTATTAAATAGGTTTTTACCTAGTTAAGTACCATACAATATGTATTTTAAGTCTAAGAAAGTGCAAGAAGGGCTAGAAGGCCTAATTAGCAAGGTGGTTACAAGAGAAAGGGTATTTGCATACATAGTTAGGTTTTGAAACTTATTAAGACAAAATAAGACAATATAGGGTCCCCTAATATATGATTATATATTATGGAAGACTAATATAATGTCCTAAATAATGATATTTGTGGAAAAAAAGGCTACAAGGAAATTATCTCACTAATGAACTTGAGGTAGTAAAGGGATGTTGGAGATTAAGTGAGTGGAAGAAAAAGGTTGAGGAAAATATGTTATGATCAGAAGAGATCATCCATAATATTAGGATGTAGTCATGACATATCAAACAATATTTACTTTTTTAAGCCTTATGTTGTGAACTTATGTGAAATTATTGAGTGAATAAAGTGAAAGTAGATGAATCAATGAAAGGAATGGGTTGAGGGATGAATTAGAGATCTATGCAGGGTCTAATGAAATTGAGAAATGATTCAAAGTTTTATCTTAAATAGGGTCATGCTAGAGGATGCTAACAAGCCTAGATAAATTTGAATGACTATGGTTAAAGATTGAAACTTGAGAATAGAGAAAATTATTTACAAGATTGGGATCAATGCCCAAGCTTTGAGATAGGAATGGTGGAATTATGATTTTCTCATAACCCTCGACATCACATGGGCCCTATCAAGTCTTGAAAAAGATCAATAGTGTAGCATATAAACTAAACTTACCTATTTACCAAAAATACATCCAATCTTCCATGTTTCTTACTTGAAGGTGACCATTGGAGAAATATTTTTAGCCAAGATGGAGTTATAAAAGCTTGATAAGGATGGGAGAATCATTTTGTAACTTGAGGAAATCCACTAGCCATCTAAAAATAGGTTGTTGACAAGGCTGATTATAAAGTGTCTTATCAAGTGGAAGAATCTACCCAGTGATAATGTGACATGAGAGGATCAAGCATTCATGTAGAAGCACCTAAATATTGTCAACATTGAGGTCAATTTTTGTTTGAATGGGATGTCATGCTACGTTCTTAACTAATATCCTATATTAGGATATATGTGGTTGACTTATGGCTATCATAACCTTTTACTTATTTATATGATAATTTATATATCTTCATGTTTATAATAGTGTCACCTTGTGGAGTATCTATAGCCTTATTAGGGCATATATAAGGTAGTGGTTAGTTTTAGATTATCATATTACACATTATGTTATTATTAAAAGGTTGTGAAGGTTTCCTCCTCTAAGTTTTCAATCATATATTCTCAATATTCTTCCCTACTTACAATCATGTTGCATGGATATAATCTATTATGCCCTTATTATTTTGAGATAATATTTTTATTATGCTCTTGATATTTATATTGAGATCCATTTTCATGATTCATCTTTATTTCCCTAAGTAATTCCATTACATTCATGTAGTTTGCATTGCACCTCACTAAGAGAGGAGACAAAGTTCTCACTCAAAATTCCACTAAACCACAAAGTAACTATAATGAATATGATTCTAAGCATGTGTGATATGTATTTGTAACTACTTGAGGGGTACCTTGAGTTAGCTAACTTTGTCCACACTTGTCTTGCTATGATTTTTAAAGGTTAGGTTAAAAAATGAAAAGAAGAAAAAACATGAATTTTTCCCTTTAATTATGTATTGCAATCACAAAACACAATATACCACTTTATATCACACATTCACAATAAAATACAAAACTTGAAAAAGTAGCATAAATATATGCAGTGACTCTAAATATATTTGTTGGTTATAGATATGATTTATATAATCCACCTAGGGCACATTCAGTGATTCATATTAAAACATTGATTCTATCCTTTGACATTAAAAGATCTGGATTTGATGTAAACATGCATCACTAATTTCATATCACTATTCCAACTTCAAAATCCACACAAATACAAAATCATAAAAATATGGTTTGAGGATGAATAGAAATTAATTATAGACACATGTTGTTTTGATTGATAAAATCCCTAATCTAATTAAAAAATAGCTCTATATTTTATGTTCCACTAACTAATTTGAAGTAAATTAAAATCAATGAGAAATACATCAATAATGGTCTCCTATAAATATAATTATTATGGATGAAGCTAAAGGCAAAGGGAATTGGATAACATGAGCATGAGTCTCAATAATATGTGGGTTTTTCTAATTTAAATTACTTTTTTTATCAATACTAGGTAAATAAAGAAACACAATGGAGGGAAATGGAAAGGGAAAGGAAAAAGGAGTGGGAGTGATCATCTATGAAATTATCTGGAGACATGGTTGATGTGCATGTTGGGGGTAGTATAAAATCTTATACCTTGATTACTATAATTTGGTTTCATCTTTTTAGACAATAAGGAAATCCAAGTCAAGTACATAGACAACTAATTTAACTCCTTACAAAGACATTAAAAAGGATACCCAATTTTGATTAGGCTTATAAGTATATCTAAATTAAGTACACCAAAAACTTGAAAGTTGATCCCTTGACTAATTTGTTTGAATAGGATATATTAGTAAAAAAAATTACATTTTTATCAATATTAATACCAAAAGATCCAATATCAAAAAGAAAATGGATATCACCCAAACATGGTTTGGAAACTTATTTTAGAAGAGTGTTTGTACATAAATCAACTAGGTCACTATCTTTTGGTTCCATAAAACATTGGCTCTCTTGGATATTATTAAAAGTATTCATTCATTTAAAATTTGGTAGGAAATTGAAGATGTGTCATCATCAAAATTTGAGTTCCCTAAAACTTCCAAATTTTTGCACCAATATGTAGACTAGGTTGAAAAGATTAATTTTCATGATTAACAATTAGTATGATTTTAAATTTTACTTTATTATTTTTAATTTTTAAAATTTTGAGAACCTTGGTAACTTCCTTAATTTCTCGACGTACCTAAAAATTCTAAAATTCCCAAACAACTAAACAGTTCTACCACTTCTCTGAAGTCCAAAAGTGTCTAGTTTAAACTAAGTTCCAAAGTAACCTCAATACCTTGAATGCCTGAAATACCCAAAATACAATCTAATTATATAGAGTATAATTTTTTTTTTTTTAATTTCATATCTATAGGGAAATAATGGTAGTATTGGTAGTTATTTTACTACCTGAAATACCTGAAAACCACAAAACCCTATTTAACATTGATACAAAATGAAAATATTTTGTATATAGTTCTGAAGGCATCTCAAAATCCTAAAAAATAAATAGAGACATAATTTTTCTATCCAAAAACATTTTAAAATCAATATAATTTAAATTTAAAGGATCCTTTTGCATGTAAAACTTATGAACTCTTCTATTGTTGTGTATGGTTATGTCAATGACTTCTTGCTTCTCCATTTGTGCTCAAGATTATTTTATTTCACCCTCTATATGGTTGGTGATTCTTCCCAAGCCATTTTCATTTGATTCCATGTATTTTAGTTAATTTTTCACATTATTTCCTATTGAGTTTGTTGTGCCTCATTTTTCCTCATCTTTAAGTAGTTTTTATTTCGTTATCTCTTATCAGCTTGAGCACTTTCACCTTCTAAGTGATATAAAACCTTGATCATAAAATCCTATTTTTCATTATGATTTTTTTTTAGTTTAGGTTTTTTGAAGTATTTTGGGTACCTAAAAGTTTTGATTTGCTCAAACTCAATCTATAAGAAGTATTAAATAAAATTTTAAATATTTTTATGGCCATTGTGGTCGAAACCTTATGCTCACATAAACATTTTCTACCTCATGACCTTACTATAAAAAATTTGTCACTACTAGTTGAAACTAAAAAAATGAAATTTAAATACATGGGGTATGAACCTATGTCCACCCTTGAGACAAATATTTTAAAAATCACATATAGTGAAATAAGTCATATAGATGTTGAATAATTTTTGGAAATGATGGAATATGTAAAAATAACTATGTTGGGACAATGTATTTTTAATAGTGGTATTGCATATGTTGGTGGCTTTCTCACATCCATTCAGTGCATAGACCTGGGGATGGCATGTGTCAAATACTATGACCCAAAAAATATGGACATCAAATATGTCAATGATGTATTAATAGCCAAACTTGATGGTCATTCAATCATTACAACATTTGGTAATCAAATCATGATGCAACTATGGATATAAACAAGGATGTTGCACTAAACTAATAGTATCAGAATAATTATAAATGTTTATAATATAATTAAACTTGAAATTGAAATTTGATGCCAAAACAATGAACATGCAAATGACTAAAAATCCAATTTTAAATCTCTCTAAAACCATGATTTGGCAAGGTAGATAAATTATAAGCAATTAATAATGAAATTAAAGCATGTTATACCATAATCTTTCTCCAATTTACTTCTAAATTATATGATGTACCCCAAATATGAATGATTATTAGTACTTGAAGTTTGATTTTTGGGTTTGTTATGGATGCTAAAGACTTGGATAATGGAAATGGACACAATGGTAGCAAGATATTCTAATACTTAAGAGATGATGTCCCTTTGACTAGAAATAAATTGGTTTATAAATAAGTTGGAAAAGAGAATGAAGGGATAGATTTCAATCTTGTAGGTGGCAAGATCAATGGTCTAGGAATTTCCTAGTAATTAAAAAATTACTTGTAATATCTTAGAAGGATATTAGGGATGGGATCAAGGATAATTAGAGGATTCTAGATCCCATTAGGTTAGTCAAGTGTGATTATAGGGTGCTTAGGGGATAGGTTATTAGGAGTGGTAGTTTGGGGTGGTTGGGCTTTGGAATTAAAAAATCCAAAAAGGATATAATGAAGGTTAATGGGTTAATAGGGACATTATAAGAATGTAATAAGATAATTAATTGATATGTGGGAAATGTAAGTTAGTGTGGTGAGGGGAATATAAGGGGTATTATATTTAATATGAATTGATGGATTAATAATCAAAATTAATATGATATCTATTAGAATAATAGAGTGAGTGGAATAAGATTATACATTTTTCCCCTCTTTGAAAGGGCATTTCAACTAGAAAAAAAGTAATGGTCTTTCAAAAAAAAGGATGGTCATGGAAGAATGTTAGTATGTTAGGATGGCTTATGCCCCATCAAGGTGACATGTGGAGAGGGAAAATATATGGGAGGGATGAGATAGATATACACTTGAAAGGAAACAAGAGTGGGAGGTAATAAATGAGGGGATTAAATGTGATAGATAGGATGTCAAATAAATTTGACCATAGAAATGAGTCACCAATAGAGGATTCCCTTGGCCAAGATATAGGCAAGGGAATAGAAATAAATGATATCATAGGTTTATAAATGCCCCAAATTAGAATCAACTATGACATTATTGTGATAAAAAGGTTACAAGCTTCAAATATATCATGAGCAAGGATGCATTCCAAGAGAGCTATAGGCTTGGAGTGAATGATTAGCCATGGGCTTGAGATGTGTCCAAGGAAATGATACATGCCAAGTAGATTCATGGACAAGAAATATGAGGATCCATTATGTTTATATGTGTCCAAGGCAAGTATACATGCCAAGGAGAGATATGAAAATATGGTATTAGATTTAGTAATTTCTAGGTAAGGACTTAAGCTAGGAGAGTCGTAACCCTAAAATAATATGTTTTATGATAATTATGATAGGGGTGAATCCAAGCATAAGTAGATGGGTAATTAATTTGATAATATTCAAGTGGCCAAAGGATAATGATAAATATAATAAGAATGTTGGTTGATCTATATTTGGGCATATTAAGTGGTTAAGCATGCCTATAGGGTCCCAAAATACCTCAAGCTGATGTAATTCTCCCTAATGAGAAATTAGATGGAAATATTGTGGCAAGATGATGATGAAATAAAGTTTTTATGGGGTTACAAATATTTTTCTAAGGAATAATGTAGATAATGGGTTATTTAATATGGAAAATTAGGTCTAAAATGATGGAAATAAGATGGTAAATAAGGTTAACAGACTAAAATAGACTAAGATGGGAAAAAATAGAAAAAATAAGTGAGATGGGTGAAGAGAAGAGGATGACAGGGGGTAAAAATGGGGATAAATAAGATGATGGGGGTAAAATAAATCATTTTCAACTAATCCCTAATTGAGAATTTGCCTTTGGTATATGCAAGAGTGATGGATAGAATCCCCCATGATAGGCATCAGAGCGAGTAGGTTCAAGAGCACCAGTATCCATATGACTACAAGGATCCAATAGGTGACTTTGATTTCATTATTTAGTTTTTAATTTATAATTTATGGGTATTTATGAGGGTCAATTAGGTTTTAATAATGAATCCTTCTTTTTCAAAATTTGAGTTCATTTTTAGTAAATATGGGTTTGGTCTTTGTACCTATGGATTCAAACATAAGACACGTAGGTTCACATGGGTTAGGGTAGTTAGGCATGATAATGCAAAAAATGTGGAATCATGGTTAATGTCAACTATTTACAATCGATAGT
Source organism: Torreya grandis (assembly GCA_037957365.1). NCBI lineage: Eukaryota > Viridiplantae > Streptophyta > Pinopsida > Cupressales > Taxaceae > Torreya > Torreya grandis. The sequence continues at coordinate 216,887 of JARHVA010005553.1, forward strand.
CATAGGTTCATGAAATTGACCAATGGAATAGCTAGGGTAGATGAAATGATCTCACTCTACAAAGATATAAGATTGGGATATATGTCATAATATGAGGTAAGCAACATATGATTTAGAAGGGTTAGGAAGATGATGAAATCATGTATGTAGATACATGGGTTTGTTAAGTAATATAGGACTCTATATGAGGTACCTATGAAGTTGGAGATAAGGGATCAAAATGATTTCACAGCTTTATCACTGATAAATTACTCATAAGAGATGTCTGATAGTATGAGAGGGTTATGAGGTTGAAGGTGGTAGAATAGAATGAAGTCACATATCTATAGACATGATATCACTCATAAGAGATATGAATTATTAGGATGGGTTCATGAGTTTATAAAAAAGGGAAAAAATGGAATGGATTAAGGAAAATTAGGGGGAATTAGTGATTTGACAAAGTTAGGAATGAGGTTAATGATAGACAAGATGACATGGTGATTTTTGGATGTGATAAAAGAATATTTTCCATTGAAAAAGTCATAGGGGTAGTGATCAGTGATGCTCCAAGTGATCTATATGTTGTATGTGGCAAGCTTTGGTGTGTTGGATATGGTTGGGTTATATTACATGGCCTAGATACCATTGATTAGGATGGATAGGTCATTGATTATTACATTAGTCAAGTGGTGGTATAGTGAGATCGGTACCTTTCAAATTTTAATAAGTGAGATGATGATCACCCTAGAAAATGTGTGGAAGATCTACCATATCCACATTATAGATGAGTGATTATATTGGAGGTCCTAGGATTTGATGGTGACCATTATATGAATAACAGATCATATGAGGGTAGGATTATATTAGGGGAGACTAGACATGGACCAGTTATATCGACATTAGAAGATGGACCAATTAACATTGACACTCATGTATATTATCAATAATATTCTACTGGAAGATAAGAGTGGGTGGTTCTTTCCTATCAAACTTGGGGATGTGGATTTATACATGGTCAAGAACCACCACATATTGTTTTAGGTCCTTTCATGCTAGCATAGTTATATAGAGACTTACACTTGGAGAATTATGGAGGAGTGAGAATTGGCACCATGATTTTGCTTCATATCTAGGCTTGGGAGTACGTGGTAATAGAGAGTACCATGGAGACCCGATAGGTTTGAGCACTAGATGAGCCTATTTTTTTGGGTGGGAGATCATAGTGGGTGTGTAAAGGGGATATACAAGGGACCTCCATTTTTATAATTATTTTATTGATGATTTGACTATTACCCATATTGCATGGATTTCCTATAGAGGATTAAAAGGGGGTGGGATAATGATGGATAGTATTAGTGATCCCTATATTAGTAGGTTGTACTAGTGGTTCTAAGAACACCTATATTTGATAATAAAAATCATTTAGGGTTTATTTGAGGACCAGATCTACAAAAAATTTGCATCCACCACCATGGGCACCATAACCACCACCATTTGAAATATTGAGTGGCATGTAATTATATATGTATATTTTATTATGGCACATGGATGTCCATGATGCATATTAAATATACCATTTTGATGTGTTCATAGACATTTTTTAGGTATGTGTGTGTGTGATCATTCATTCTTAGTATCTGATGTAATTATGGATGTACTTTGTGATTATGATGATTTAATGTTTATGTATGATGTATTATGATTATACATTTATGTTTTATGGAGGTTAAATTATTACATGTTTAGTTTAGATGTGATTTTATTACATGGATTTAGTTGATGATGTGATTTATATATGAGGTGATATATTTTCATGGATTGTATGATAAATGCAAATAATAATTAGATGAATTATATGATATTGATTATTTTCATAGATGTGCCATAATTTTGTTATCTAGAAAGTGATGAGATTGATCATCCTATATGTGAGATGATGTAAATAGGTTTATGTGAGGAGAGGGATATGGTTTTACTAGGATTATATGATAGTCTAAGGATCATATTAGTTTATATTTATTGGATGGTTAGATTTTGAGATGGTGATTGATGAGGGTATTGATGAGGATAGTCAGTGTGGAACATAGGATGAATAGGGAACATGGTGTTATCTTGAGCCTTTTTCATTTTAGCAATCATTTTTAATTTTTCACTAAGTAGTATGCACCATGACATGTATGATCATTATGACATTGCACCTAAGTGTATATTTCAAAAATATGAACATATACAATTAAAAATTCTATGGGATGCATCAATGGCATAGGCACAACCAATTTAACATCATGGAATGGTGTTCCTTGCATGGAATACAAAATAAAATATGCAATGAAAACACATAAATGTAAAAAAAAGGTAGTGAAAGACATAAATACATATACTTAAACAAATAATCATTCACAAATAAAAACATGACATATCAGTATATACATAAATATTTTGAGTGTTATTATTTGATTATGTGAAAAATGTGGGGATTAAGGTGAGAAACCTAGGATTAATCTATGTTAGTGTTATTATTATTATTATTTGGCCTGATTAGGGATGTAAACATATTGAAGACTTTTGTAATAATGACATGAGATGGGTAGATGTGAGAGGAAGGGATTGTGGGATATGCCATGATACCATTATAAGTGTAATGGAAAATGTGTAAGGGTGAATAATAGACTACTTATGGTAACCAAAAAAATCCATAAGGAATAATCAAGATGAGAGGATGATGTATATGGATTTATGATATGAGGGATGAAATGTAGGTGATAAGGGTGAAGGAAGGAAGGAAGCTCCAGATATCTCTCCAACAATATTTTTCTCTTACCACTATTTGATGTGTTTAATTCCTATTCATATTATAGATCACTATCACATGATTTTGGAAACGTGCTCATCAAGTGTAATGGGATGAGGTATGGAAGTGATGGAATAAAATAATAAAGTGATATGGAACAAGAGGTTCCCCCAAGTACTCAAGGTATTTTTCAAGATGAGACACTTATATATCAAGGATATTTCACAAGTGACACTAGAGATTTATTTTTCATCATCGTGCATATCCAAGGTTCTAATAAACTAGTATTCACCATTGGATATTTTTTTTTACACTTTCTGATGTTTAGGCTTTTTGGATAAGACTATGTTCAGTAATGTACAAGGATGAGATGGGATGATGTTGTATTAGGTGTACAACTTTTTTATATTCATGATATTCATATTCTCATCTAATTCCTAGCCATCTTGAGTAGCTAATTATTATGCCCACAATCTGAATTTGACAATAATAACATATGGTCCAAGCCAATTGGGTTCTAACTTTCCCTTTTTCTCATAGTTTGTACTTTTGTTTTTTTATTTTATTTAAGGAGTAGGTCGATAATAAAAAACTCATTGGAGAGGACCTTCTTTTTATATTGATCATGTAGTTGATTTTTATATGATTTTAAATGATCAAGAGCTTACACACATTTCTCATCCAAAATCTTGAGTTCCTGTAAACACATAGCCCTACATGATTCCTTAATGATTAGGCCTTGTAATGAGATACATAATGAATAGATTTTGACCTCAATTAGAAAGATGGCCTTAGTATTGTAGACTAATGAATATGTATCTGCATGAGTTAGAGTATGAACACTTGTGTAGTAGGCCCATAATGCAAGATATAACTTAAAATGTCAATCACATCCTGCATCATTAATGATTTTCTTGATAATTTTAATAATAGATTTATTTGTCGCCTCATCTTGACCATTGCCTTGTGGGTAATATGGTGTATACCATTTTTAATGGATGTGATATTACTAGCAAGAGGATTTAAAATCTTTATTGTTGAATGATTATTCATTGTCTAAGATGATGATGGAAGGGATACCATAATACAAAAAAACATAATTAAAAATGAATTTTGAGATTTGCTTACTAGTGACATATGTGAGTGGCATCACTTCCACCCACTTGGTAAAGTATTATGTGTAAATGTTGATATGATTATGGTCATCAAATTATGAAGGTCTAATATTTCCAATGAGTTCTAATCCCCAAGTGTAAAAAGGCCATGGGCTTGTGATGGGATGTAATTCTTGAGATGGAGCATGTCTTAAATATCCATGTTTTTTATAGGCTACACATTTATATATGTATAGACAGGAATTGTGATCCATGATGGGCCAAAAATAGCCAATCTCAAGATGCTTCTTGGTTAGGACTAGCCCACTAGCATGGCTTCCATAAATGCCATCATGGACCTCTTTGATTACTAAAAGAGCCTTTGTCTAAGTCACATCTCATTCTGCTCTAAAAAACTATTTTAGTATTAATAGTGGATTATGAGACCAATCATTTTAGTTCTAATTTTTATGTATGATTTGGACGTGTACATGTTGTATGGGTGGTAGTTATATTATTTGTTTTATGATCATATTATGATTTGATAACCATTGGCATATGTTATATTATGCTTTGTGATCATGGTGATGGGTTTAATTTGTATATTTATTGCATTCAATAGTTTATTTATGTTTTTATATATTGGTTATTGTGATAATCTCATTTCAACTACCCATTTTTTTTTTATTGAGGTGGCTATAGGATATCCCACCCTCACAGGCAGTACATAAGGAGTATATCATCAGAGAGGGGGATGTAGATGCTAGCATTGGGGGTTGAGATAACTAAACTAAAACCCACACATACCACATTTGAAATTTATCAAATTAAATAGATGTTAATATAGATTATACATCACTAATTATTGTTACTTACTTGTTTGTACTTTCAGTAAATCATGCTTGTTTACATTATTTGGATGTGTCACTTGTCATGATTTGCATAATATGTTAATTTGATGATTTGACTGGAAGTTTTGATTAGCATTAGGTTTATGTTGACTATCTTGATTTCATGAAATCATGTCATAAATTGTATCATGTTGTATTGCATGTGTAAGTCAATTAATTATGTGTTTTAATGCTAGGAGAGTGTTGATTACTTAATTTATCTCATTCAGTTATGTTTCAATAATTTGACTACATTCTGGTTATTTGATTTTGAGTGTTAATTGTATTATTTACTTACCTTATTTATATTGCTTTGATGGATCACATTTTTCCCTTTGGTAACATGGCATAGAAGGAAAAATAGGTAAAATATCCCAAAGTAGATTCATTTAAATAAACTCCAAAACTTTGGATAGTGTTTTGATTATTCATATCCATTAACATACTTTATTTAGATGCAAAGCAATATAGTTAGATTTGTTTTATAAATTTCATGATTTAATATTGTGATGTTATTATCATATTCATATGCTTCGAAGTGAAAAGCTAAATGAAATATTAGGGTTATTTTTTTTTATGGAGATAATAATAGGAGTTGACTCTGTATTTGAAGAGATGATGCTTTTCTTCATTTTCCATGCAAGGGTATGAATAGAATACTATGAGTTAACTGTAAGCTTGAATAAGTTGGACATTTATGACTTGAAGGGGAATGATGGTGAACTAGTATAATAGTTTGAGAATAACTTGGACATGCAAAACGTGTGTGGAGGGAAAAAGAATAGGAAATAATAACATAGTAGAGGGGGTGTTGATGCCTAAATGTGTACCACATGTGCCCAGAGTGTTTAGAAAACACTTATCATTTTAGAATTTAGATAATTTAGCACATGATTTTTAGGTTTTGATAATAATATTATTTTTTGGTATAATAGAGGCAAAACAAGTGGACTATTTTACAATATTTATATTAGTTTGGTGGTTGGGAGCCACCATGGCCAAATAGTAGATCTATACAAAGTATGAAGCATCTATGCTAAGTACAGTGAATTATGATCAATAACTAATATAAAAACCAATCTAATATGAATATTTATAATGGCAATTAAACTAAGGTAATCTGGTTTAAAAAGAATCAAAAGGAAGGATAGGGGAAAAAAATGTTGTTGATCTTCAGTCCAAACAACATGACAAAATTTAGATTTCATCTAATTATGCACTTAAAACCAACATGTGAAGTGAAACAACTTATCCCAAATCACATCACACATCAGGTAGACTTATAATTAAATTATGGAAAGATACAGATAAGAACTAGGCTCACTTTAAATATTTACCCCTGCCAACAAACAACATTGGCCCAAATACTAAAGGAGCAAGAAAATGAAATGAACCTAACAAATTTTAGTAAACCTAGAATTAGCACAAGTTAAAAAATTTTACATAAAAGGTACACACTAAGAATCCATAAAAACCATTCAAATATAGCAATAAAAATGAGCAAATGAGATAAAATCCATGATAGCAAACACAGACAAATACTAGACAATCTTTGTAGAATTCCTTACTTGTATTGTTTGCTCCAAGTTTACAAAGTAATTTTGGCTCTAAGAACTCCCTCCCTTTTGGAAATTTAAAATGCTCATTTTATAAGATAAAAGGTAGTATGTCAATTAGTCTCATCCAATTACATTTGGACAAGTGTATAGAATAGGTATCCTTTCTTTTGCATTCTAGAACAAATGACCTTTTCCTTTTAATAGACTGGTTTATAGACAATGTACTCTTATAAATTGCACATGTCTTAACAAAATAATATCATATTTGAAAATATTATACAAATTTGGTTATAAAAGGAATATTCTAATTTCATTGGTCTTTGGTACCCTTATGATACTAGAATTATGTGTTACTATTGTAGGGCCCTCATTGCTCATTAATGTTGTTTTTCAATTGGCACAAGGTTGACAATTAGTTTTATGAATAAATCCTTCATTTTATCTACTAATACCTTTGTGTTATTTATCCATTATATCTAATTCTTCTAATTTCACTGATGTTTTCAACCTTGTCTATTAATAACCCATCTAGATTTTAGGTCAACTTCTGGATCGAAGTGTTTTTGCACTAGTAATAATCCATCTCTCTTTAGCTCAGTCCTTCACATCTTCAGTCCATAAAATATTCATTTTATCACTTTTACTTATGTTTCACCTTCATTACACTTCCTTGGCATCTTGCTCAAATTTCATTAGTTTTGAGCCTCTTTAAAAATTCCATCTTTGCTTCGCACCATCAGATCAGCTTAAATGAATCAACATGGATTGTAGATCTTTATATTATTTAGATCTAGTCAACTATCTCAAATTTGATGTCTTTGTAACTATCATTTGATGTCCACATGGACCTTATTGATGGGTATGTGACTATCAATTTTAAATGCATCCACAGGGATCTTTTCTATATTAAATTTGACATCCATATGATTGTCATTTAATGTTTGCATGGATGTCATTGATGGGTGCATGATCATCAATTTTAAATGCATCATCGAGGTTCTTTGATATGTTAATTTATCATTCATGTAGACATCATTGATGGGCATGTGACCATCAATTTTAATTGAATCATCAAGGCTCTTTGTTGTGTTAAATTTGACATCTGCATAACCATCATTTGATGTTTGTGAGAACATCTTTAATGGGTGCATGATCATCAATTTTAAGCACATCCCTAGGAATTTTTACTATCTTAAATTTGACATCCACATAACCATCATTTGATGTTCACATGAACATATTTGATAGGTGCATCACCATCAATTTTAAGCACATTCATAAGAATTTTTGTTGGGCCTACCACTTGTAATTTCTAGGGTTATTCTTCATCATGCATATGCCACTTGGTGGTCTCGCATCATTTGATTAATTATGTATGAGAAAACATGGATCATAGATCATGCAGAGATGCATAATATTTAAGTAGGGTTTGGGAAAAATATAAACTTAAGTTAAAATATTAAGATAAGGTTTAATACATATTAAAGTGACCTCACGAATTCAAAGGGACTTGGTAGTGGGGAATTATTTTGAGACTTTTACGTCAAACAAAATAACCAATGATGAAAGTTTGAAGGGTCCTTTTAGAAAATCCCAAAGGGTATGTATGGAAGACAAAGTTCCCCTTATAAAAATCTCTAAGGGTATGTCTGGAAGATAAAGTGCATCTTACAAAAATCCCAAAGGGCATATTCAAAAAGTTGAAGGATCATTTCAAAAAATCTGTAGGGCATTCCAAAAAACTTGAAGGGTATGTGCCCTTCACAAAAATCCTTAAAGGTATTTTCAAAGAAGCCAAAGGGTAATTTAAAAATGTCTAAAAGAATAATTTGCCTAAATAAAAATTTTGAAGGATAATTCTATTAAGGTAAAGGGCAATTTGAAAAAGGACAAAGGGTAATTTGGTCAGGCAAGAAGCCTTGATAATAAAACCCAAAAGATAGGTCTGTAGGGTAAATGTATTTGACAAAATTTTTGAAGGGTAATTTCAAAAATATTGAAAGGTAGGCTTCAACAAAATTATCATGGGAATGATGATTCCATAGGATCATTTCAAAAAATAATAAGTCCAAAAACAAATATGCTAAAGGGAAATTCTATCAGTAAAAATGCCTGATAGATTAAGTCCATGGGGAAATTATTTTGGACAAAATGTTTGAAAAATTTATCCTGACATAGATAATTTTGAAGGAATAATTTTGACATAGACCAATTGCATAAGTCCTAAAATAATTCCTAAACAAAAGCCCAAAATTACTTGGACAAAGTATCTAAAATATAAACCTCGAAGGGTAGTTCATTTAGGACAAATCTCCAAAGGAAAATCCTAAAAAGACATGTCTAAATATAAAACCTGATATTTAGAAATATAAGAAAAGGAATTCACATTTAGATTAGACCACATGAATAATAGAAAGGTCTGAAAGGGGGGCTTGAGACATAAAATGGAATAAGCATGGATGTTAGACTAAGGTTTGGTCATGTTGAAAAATATGACTAAGCCTTAGGAAATAAAAACAAACTAAGCTCATAGCATTATTTAAAATGTTCCCACATAGAAAGTTCCTACTAGATTCAAATCAAGTACTTAGATTAACTTGGATTAAGGGTTTAGCTATTCAAATATGAATCTAACAAACCAAAGGTTAGTAAAGAATCAAGTTAACATTAAAATCATGAAACCTAAGCATTGTTCATTCCAAGTAAACCTTACTGAATCTACAACCTAAAACATAGAGGTCCAATGTTAACACTATAGATAAGGGCAAACTAAAACCATGAACAAATATGCTAACCAAACCAAGTGTGGATGATCTTCAAATTAAAAAAGTGTGCAATCATGCTAATGACACTCTAATCAAGTGAATATTCAATTTCAAGGTACAAATTTATACAATTTGACACATGGGTCCCCATTTTTTAGAAATGGCGGTATGTTGACCTCAACAAGGTGGAAGATAGAGTTTGGTCAAAGGAGAATAATTATTTTTCCACCCATAGAGACTACAATTTTCTTATAACCAGGTTTTTTCATCTCTTTATTAATTGGTATATTTGAATAGTAAAGAAAATAAGAATCATTTATGGGTTATTATTTATGAATGTGTGGAAGGGTACTTTTTAGGCACATATAAAATTTTGGGTTTCATGACTACAGACCTAGGAATGGAACTTGATTCCATACACATGCCCATAATCATGATACCAGCACCTTGTATTTAAATAAAATTAAATTCTTGGGTAAAATCTTAACTAAAAATCTAGGGCTCATGCATGTAGAGTTAGGATCGATCCTAAATTTAGGAAAAGTTAGACATTTAAATGAGTAGATGAACCTAAAATAGAAATGGTTATGTTATGTTATTAGTAAGAGCCTCTTTTGTTTAAATGATAAATCACTATGTATTTTGGGCCATTATGGTAAACTGATAATAGTGGTAAGATCTTATTATTGGTTATAAATATTTAAATTCCTTAAAATCTGAGAATGTATATGTTTTATCATAGAATTTTATAACACTTATACTTTGGTGAAATAATACATAGATTATGTATATTGTATACACTTTTCAATAACTAGTCAAAGCTCATTGTAATGGTAATCATTTTGATCTTGTTCATAGACTGCCATGAAGAATAGTGAGTTAATAACTTTATTTTGTATGGTGCATACCCAATATTAATTATGGAAAGGAAGACTTACCTTTATATGCATATTTATAATAGGAAGTTTAGACATGTAGCATTAGCTTATTAGTTACAATGGCTCAGATGGGAAAGCTTAATTTTAAATATAGTATGTAATTAATAAAATTCATGTATATTTATATTTATAAACACCCACATATATATCTGGGTGAGGACATATGTAGACATGTGTATGGACAATAAAACCTATGCATTCATAATCTCCTTTTGCGTAAAATAGTATAGTTTTTAATGTTATTGAAATAATTTGGGCTTGTATGTATAGTCTGTACTTATTATTTGGGTTTTGATGACCTAGGTTTTTAGGGTCAATTTACATATTTTAAAGGAAAAATAGGTAATCCAAGTGTGTGTGTGTGTGTGTGTGTGTGTGTGTGTGTGTGTGTGTGTGTGTGTGTGTGTTTGTGTGTGTGTGTGTGTGTGTGTGTGTGTGTGTGTGTGTGTGTGTGTGTGTGTGTGTGTGTGTGTGTGCGTGTGTACGCACGCACGCATGTGTGCATATACATGAGAGAATGAAATATGTAAATACATACATATGTATGTATGTAGTCAAACATCTTGTAAAGATATAAGTGATAATTTGATTACATCTAGTTGTGCATGGAATTCATAGTCATTCAACATAGAGATATTAACCTAAGCATTCACTTGTTCCCTACTTGATGATTTAGGATGATTTTCAGATAGATTGTATGTTTTGGAATAGATTTAAAGAAGACTCATGTGACATTCATAGGTTTATTTGGACCTATATTAAATAATCAACATAAATTTGCTACATAGTTGTTACAAATATACACACACACACACACACACACACACACACACACACACACACATATACTTTGAGAGGTTGTAAAGTGCTAAGTAATGTTATCTTAAAATTGTAAATCTATTGAATTAAATGAGTATTTAAATTAATTACAAGGTTTTACTCTTTTATGATAGTGAAAATAATGATAATCCTTCCTACAATAAAATAAGAATAGAATTGGGCAAGTGTTATAAAGAGCTTGAGAAACTGTATTATGTCCAAGAATTATTCATAAATTGTCCACGTTATTTGGAATGGCCATTTGGTTTATTTAATAACAATATGTAAATTATGATGAATGAAATAATTATAGGTCATACATATGAGGGTTCTTGTATTAAGTTAAAAAGGTAACAAGTGGGAAATAAATTAAGTGTGAAATAAGTTTAGGACACTTTGTGTATAATTTATGAGCTACTTTGAGATTATATAAATTATATTATTGGTTGAGTTCTATCATCAGATATATGTATGCATATGAATGATGTTTTAGGGATATGTGGAGAAGAGACATAATGTACTAGGATTCTTGCTTTGGTATCCTATACATATTAGATTATGAATGTAGCTCATTTTGATACACCTATACTTGTCACTTTGAGGTTGAGTGAATGATGTTATTGTTTATTATGATTTTTTGATTGGAAATAATGATATTTTCATGTAATGAAGAAAAGAAGTCTAGGAATGGAAAAATCTGACAAAAAAATACAAGATAGGTTTAGATACATTATTTGTGTTTAATGGGTTAACTAAAGACTCATTTGATTATATCATTAATGAATTGTGTTTGAAGGATTTTTGAGAAGGGAATTAGAATATTTTTCTTCTTTTTATATTCTCTTATACATTCATAGCTTTGAATGTAGATCATTTCATACACTTTTATGGTTGAGTAAATTGAAATAATGAGATCCATGTTTATGATTGCTTGTACTTTATATTAATATTCAACGTAGTATGTGTTATAATTTTAATTCATTATACTTGAATCTATATGCAAAAGTTATTAGACTCATGTGTCTATCCTTTGATAGCTTATGCTAGTTATGATCTAGTAGCAGAGAGTTTTATTTGAGTGAATTAGACTCAAATCCTTAGATCTAATTTCTATAATAAAAACTTTGGTCAAAGTAATGTTATAGTTGAGACATTATCATTCCACTATACTTTCTAATTTACATTTTTATGTTATTTTCATAGTAGATAAAGGATGGGATTCCATGGTCTGCATGATTATTACATGTATTAGTGATTATACACATATAGGTTCTAGTTGATTTCTTCATATTTTTACTGTTCTTATCTACCCCTATGCGAAAGGAGGTGTGAAGGAAACTATTGGTCTATGGTTAGAGTTAAACCACTCAGATGATGCTCTCCTTTTGTTTAGTTGATCGGCCATTTAGAATCATATTCAGGTTATATTCATAAATATGTGAGCTATTGTCAAGCTCTTTTTGTATTATTGTACACATTATATTGTATATTTGAGTTTGTAATATATTATACATTATTATTTGATGGATATTCAACACATTAGTGGCTATGTAACTTGTAACTTATTCTAAATATTATGATAGTAATGGATGTAAGCTTACTTATGGCTAAAATGTGGATTATATCAATATTTTTTGTACTTGACTCTTTTTATTGTACATTTAATAAGAGGTATTCATCTTGAAATTTGATTTAGATTGTTTGGAAACTAATTGAATCATATTTTTAGCTAGTGGATTAATTTATCTTTATAATTAATACTTTAGATACAATCAACATCCAAATAGTAATCTTATAGATAGATAAAGATGATCCTATAAGTGTACTTTATGTATTTTAAATAAAAATAGTGTAAATTTTGGTTAACCCAGTGGGGTTTTGACAATCTATTTTTAAACATATTAACAAAGTACCATCATAACCATGACAATAGAACGTGTTGCCAAGGATAGTGTAATTAGAATATTTTTGGATGAAGGATTTGTAGTGGTGATGGTTAATATTGGGTGGAAGGATGTCATCATGGAGATAGGTATAGATATCTTGGTACTAGGGAAGACCGGGATCAATAATTTCACATACTTGTTTAGATGCCATGTTTTGATGGGTCGGTGATAAGATTTGTTCCACTAAGAAGTTATTTTTTTGCATATTAGGGGTCATATCTAATATTAATATAATAGTGGACATCACATCATATAAATTATTACTACCCCTTGGTATTTTTTTAAAGGATATGACCTAAAATTTTAGCTTTAAATTATACTTGTTTTGGTAACTCTATGTTTGATTTGAGTGGATTTTTAGAGCATAAGGTTACATTGGAAGTTAAACCAATTTCTTTATTTTATATGAATTTTATTACATTTTTATAGTAAATACCATATAAAATATGATTTGGATTCTTTCTCCTTTGTGTACACTCAGTTGTGACTCTATTTGGTGTCATGACTCTTTTCAGTGTCAATATGATTTGAGAATATTTGATGTCTACTTTTTGGGGTTAATTTTGGAGAATAGAAGTAGTTATGAATAAAATTAGTATTATTTGATTATTAAAATACCTACATGCTATGTATATGAATATCATAATTAAATTCAATTGATATAATAATCATTTTTCATCCATAGAAGTCAAATGTATATGTTCACATGTTGAACGATAGTGCTAAAGGTATTCATAAGTACTTTTCTTTCATGCACTTATCTTTGAGTCAATTATTTTTTATTATTTTATGGTTTTGATTTTGAAAGATCATAATCTCCATTATTGATCACTCTTCTATATACCTTATTGTTTAACTCCACATCTAACTAATGGATGGGGTGGTCTAGGGCCATAAATGTGGGGCTCATTGGGTAGTATGGGTGGGCATTTGCTTGTTTCTCTTCAAAAAATGATTCGAGTGTTTGGATTCTTCTTTTAATTTAATTTATTTTATGTTGTCATTTATTGAAATACATTATTTAAATCAGAGTCTTATTATAATTTAGAAAATATAATTCATTGTATAGTCTTATTTTTTAAGTGTAATTAATTTTTTATTTAAAGTTGAAAACATTAAGTTGTTATGTTGATAGATATATAAGCAGTTGTAATGTTCTTTTAAGTTTCTATTGTAAAAAGTGGATATATTTTCTCTATTTCCCTATAAATACAAATTTATATGAAAGTTATTTGTTAAGTGATGTGATCATTGGACTATGAACAATGAAGTTTATGTTCAAATACTATTTACATATTGTAATTTGAAAAGTGGATATGTTACCTTGAATTGGAAATATTATTTATTATTCAGTGTTATTAAGAGTCATAGTTTAATTAATTTATTATGTTGGTTTCTGAGGAGTTTTATTCAATTTTATATTCATTAATGGATAAGAAGCTAATTTGATTGATTGATAAGGTATTTTGGGAATATTATTATACTTGTATTAATTTAGAAAGTTTTAGCTATTGAATGTAACATATAGAAACTATATACGTGTTGCTCTCATTTTATAGGTATTGTATTCATAACAAAATAGAATGAAGATATGTTATATATTCTTTAGTATTGTAAACTTGTAAGATAATTCCAAGTTGTTGAATGATATGTCCATAATGTGAATAATATATTTTACATCAATTTTCCAATTCTATTTGAATTCAATGAAATAAAGTTAAAAATATTTTAGATTTGGCATGAGATTTTAAGAGTTTTTAGACCCATTTCGGAACATTATTTTCATATATAGATTGATATTTATATATCATGTTGAAGATTAAAATATAATGTGTATGTTAACTATAACTAGTTTTTATTAATGAATTTATATCACTATAATCTATCTTATTGGTTGACTATTTGTATATGATAATATATAGGTCTTAAAGATAATTATTCTTCATATTTTTATGTCGATTAATATAATCAGTTAATGGATATTTCAAAATCCTGAATGACTGAGAAGGAAATTGTTAAGGTGTTCATAATGTGGAACTCTAATAAATAATATGAGTTTTTGTGACTTAGTCTTTCATTAAATAAAAAGGAAATATCATTGAATAAGTTAATAATAGGATGTTTGATGTTTTGTGTAACAAGCTAAGGTAGTGAAGGTCTTCATGAAATATATTAAGTTGGAATTATGCAAAGTATAAGCATGTTTGTTGAAACATAAATAGTATGTTTAAGTCTTAAAGAAATGTTTGATTATTTTTCATTATTTATCTTAATGTCATACAATTAGACCATATGACTAAGCATATTTTGCATATTATAAGTTATTACTATATGATATTGTGGGATGGTAAAGTGAACACACTTAAGTAAAATTGTTTGGAATTAATTATTTTTTTATGTTCAAAATATAGGTGATTCTTATTGATGTAATAGCCACGTATGTGGTCATGATCATCAATAAAGAATCAATAATGTAATTTTACTTTATTCATATTATATTAACAAATTTATTGAATTTTATCAATATAAAAGACATGAGGGCTGTGATCCTAACTTGAGTCATGTTGACATAATAAAGTATCTTTAATTTATGGCAACAAAATTATTGAAACTTTTAATTATAGAAGGGTGTCAAATAAATTACATTGTATTACTTTTGGAAATAAACCTAAAGCTTAAATATTGTTGTTCACATAATTATGTAAATCATTGAATATGTGAGTCTAGTATTATTCTTCTTTTATGAATTGAATTATTTCTACTTGATCTTGATGTGATTCTTCTTGATGGTGACCTATGCACTCAGGTTAAATTTTAACTTCTGTGTATGGTCAAGGTGTATATTGTTTTATTTTAAGTACATGCATTTGATTAAGGCTAAAATTTAGTATTGGTCCTTTTAGGAATGCCATAGGTGAAGTATTTATACTTGAGTGTATGAGTGTATAATAAGTACATTGATACACCCCAATCTACATAGTTATTGGTTAAATTAACTTACTAGTAGTGTCCTTTAGAAAAATCTAACCTTAGTCAAATACCTATGTTTAGCCTAACATAGTTATGGACTTGATCACACTTTTATGAATTAGTTACATTTTGTTAGGTTTGAGATAGTGTTGAGTAACTCAAACTTGATTTATAATATATATAGTCCTCATCCATGTGGAAGAGATAAATAGAGACTAATTCCTCATGTGTTTGAGAAATAAGGGAGACCAATTCCTCATGTGTTTGATAAATAAGGGGGAATTTAGTTGTTAGTTGAAAGTTCATCATGAATGAGTCAATGTAGGTAGATGACTCACCATGTTGGTTGAAAGGTTCAATTATGACTCAAAAATTGGTTGAGTAAGTTAAGGAAATGATTGGATGACTCAACATTTGGTTGAGATAAATGTGGAAGATGTTTGGTGACTTAGAAATTTTGGACTTTAATAATTTTGTGTAATTATGTGTGGATAAATAATTAAGTAATATTGATTAATTAAAAATTCAAAAAATGGATAAAAATGATTTTAGTGAACATTAGATTAAGTCTAAATTAGTGATAAATAATGTAATCTGTGTATACAATCTCTATACATAAAAATATTTCAAATTTTATTTTCTATTTCTTGTTTCTTGTTTTTAGTAACTATGTGCTGGTAGTTATAAAACTACATAGAGAGTTGTCATTTTTGGATAAGATGTGATCTATTTTACCGGCACCATGAAGTGAAGGGTACACTCCTAAAAATAAGAAATTAGATAGTGTTATACATGTAATTTAATTCCCCATACTTCATGGTGTATTATAAATTCCTAGGGTCCCTTATTTATACCATCAAAAGCCTCTTTAGTTGTTTGATTTTTGGTGCACCTGAGAGGAGTGTATCATCCAAAGAAGTTACTCTCATTTTTCCCTTGGAGATGAGATAGTGGATTACATGCATGGTTTATCCTCTATAATTAATGATCTCAAATATTGGGTCAACACTAATAAATGAATAAGAAAGTATAATTGAGAGCTCACACAACCATTTAAACCCTTTCCTAGATAACCTATTATACCTTGATTTTGCTTGTATTGTGTCCACTATCATTAGCTCCTTTGTACATGCAAGATTACTTGATAACACCAGTTATTTTATTTATTGCATTTACTATATTTAAATTCTTTTTATATATCATGGATATTCAAAATAAATATGATAATGATTTTATCCTCTATATATGTTTTTTTATAGAATTCACTTTTGACCATAGCTATCAACTAATTTGGGACATAATCAGGGGCCCAAATCTCCAAGTAATCATCTACCACATATACTAGATATACCAACAACAGCCACAACCAACCTGATAATACTAACAATAGCCACTATCATCTTTAATAATAACTAACATCCACTAATGGCCCTAATAATATAAACCATGGCCATAACCAACCACATATTCTTTTTCCTAATATTTGAACCTAGGTAGGGATTGAAGCAACCAAGCCACTTAACCAACTCATCCACATCTCATTAGTTATCCTCTATATATGTTATTCTTTAATCAAGATATGCATTTTTAGTTGTGATGATACATGTAAAATTTTCAATATTCAAAAATTTATGTAAGAAGCATATGTTGATGATTATAATTTTGATGATATATTAATGAATAGACAATTTGATTTTAATGAAATTTGGGAACATGAGTCCATAATAGTGAATTCACCCCTAGATTATTATTTGGTTTCACCTCTAGATTCCTCTTTGGAGTCACCTCTAGATTACTCTTTAGATTAACCTTTAGATTTCTCTTTAGAGTCACCACTAGATTCCTCTTTAGAGTCACCTCTAGACTCCTCTTAAAATTCACTTATAAATTCCTCTTTGGTTTCATCTTTATAATCTTATTTTGTTTCACCTATTTATTCCTCTCTAGATTCATATTTATCTTCCACTCTATATTTACCTTTAGATTCCACTCGGGGTCCTCCTTTATTTTCTTCCTTAACTCATGATCTAAATCAAAAATAACATTATAAAAATAAATATCTACTCTATCTTAAATTTCCACTTACCATTAAATAGTAGTGACCTTATCCTTATATTCCTAATATATCTATTAATTTTTCCACCACGCTTAATCATATTCAAAACAATAAATTAAATATGCATATAGTATGCATTAAAAATTGATGTTGTTGTTCACAAACACATTCTTTCTTCTAATAATAAATAGGTTTTTTATTATCTTTTAAAAATAATGGATATTAAGCCCATATGGCATATCTCTCCACCCTTTTCAACCAATGAGGATTAGTTTCCTTCATCTTCACTTAACACATAAAAAGCTATAATTAAAAGCAATGGAATTCCATTTAACATATCTTGTGATGGTGCCTCTACTTTACCCTCATGATTTTATTTAGATGGTACTCCTCTTATGTCACATATGTCATAGTTAGTCACCACATGAGGAAAATACATCTCTTATAAATGATGATTCTATCCATTTTATTAGTCAAAAATAAACAAGTGGTCCATATATATCCATTGAATTTCCCAACCCAAAGGAAGAGCTTATCCTTCCACCTTCTTCTCCTATTATAAATAATGTTGTAATGGCTAAAATAAATAATTTAATTTAAGCCTTAAATGAACCATTTAATAACCTCAACATGCCTTACCAATAATTCATATTCTTAATTCATGTTATAGGTATTTTTCAAGCTAAATTACATCACTCATCCTTATGAGGTAAATTTTATCACACTTGGGTTGACTCCAACACAGTGTATGGTAATAATATTGTGTGAAATATTTTTTATGCATATTTACCCCTAACTTCCAAATGCCTAAATTTTATACATTTTATAGAAGTGGGGACCCTTACCTACTTCTCATAGATTTTCAAGAATCCATGAATGGTTACAATGGTATTCAAATATTATTTAAATTATTTCCTAAAAGTCTAGTGGGATGTGCACTTGTTTGGTTTCATTATCTCCCTAGTGGGTCCTTAAATACTTATCTAGAATTAGAGGAATATTTTTTGATATAATATATTCAAAATAAGGACCTAAAATCACCTATGAGAGGTTAATTTCCTTACATCAAGATAAATTGAGCAAGTTTACAATTATGTTTTAAGATTTAAGACTTTCATGCATCAATTAGTTTATCAACCAATAGATTTGGAAGTCCAATACATATTTTTTAAAGATATTAGTTATACATTACAGTTGAAGATAATTTATCATATAATTTTGAGTCATTTTTAGCTCCTTGTTATTAGGTCTTAGCATTAGAATAATAATTGGGTCTTGTTCAAGTATCAAACAATTTGCATTAGGATATTGAGTTATATCATGAATATCCACATAATGAAATTCAATCATCTAAATTTTACAAAAATATTCCCTATAAATTAAAACATTTAAATTATAAATTATCTTCTAAAAGCCTATGCATTCAATGACTATTTAATAATAAGTCACACCTTAAATTTCATAATCTAGAGCATAATGTTGAATCTACCTTGGAACAAGTTAAATTCCTACATAAATGGAAATAATACATTTTAAAAGTTAATAATACTTATGTTGTTACATTAAATAAGGTGCAACCAATCAAATTTGACAATGATTGCCCATATGATATTTTACATACATTTTGGACAAAAGATTAGTCAAACTATGCACTAATTACTATCACTCTTCTCATCGATTGGAAAAAATTAAGGTTCAACCATTTTTTAATTATCATGGCATTAATGGACATTTTGATACTGATCTTTATGTGTTACAAGAAAAGATAAAATAAATTGTAGATAAATCAATTATCTCATTTCAAATAATTGATAATAAGCTAGCTAATTATTTATCTTTGTCTTCTAAATATCTAAATGTTAAACAAAAAACCTCAAAAAAATACAATACAAGATACAATAGTTTCAAAGGATTTTCTTAATTACAAACATCAAGATAATGTTAGCAGCGATAATTCTGAAATTAACAATATAAGAAATAAAAAAAACATTAACACAAGAGGTTTCTAAGGTGAAAAATTTACAAAATTAAGGTGTCAACTAAGTTACCTACACAAGTATGGATTCCTAAGCCAAAATAGTTTTAAATTGAGCAAAAGGAAATACATACATATAATGAACCAACTATTACACATATAAGAAATAAAATAAAAAATGATTATTCTGCATTCATTTTCCCATAAATTTGGTAGTTTAATTAATTTTTAATTCTCAAATTCCAAAAAGAGATAACATAAATTATTTTTAAGTCTATCAATTCATACCAACATAACATAATTCAAGCATATGCATAAATGAAATTGTTAAATATATATTAAAATCCCATATTCTGAGCATTTCTCTAGCCCTTGGATTTATTTTTTTACATTGGACACTTTCCCTTTTAATTTTAAAACTGATTTGAACAATCCAAAAACAATTATCTTAAAATGCTTTCAATGTTCATTATTTATGGCAATTTGCTTACTTAATATGGTTTATATATAATTATATGACTTTGCACTTACATAATCACACTTATATACTCCTACACACTATATGGTAAACATATTATTTTTCCCATTTGGTGCATGTACATTCTTATTTATATCAATAATTTGTGTTACATTGTTATAACTCTCTTACACATGCATTGGGGGCACATTGTTTTCCTTCCTTCTTGCCACACTATGCTTTAGCACCTTGATACGTATTGTTTGAATCCCTATAATTTCTTATATTTTTTAAGCCTTGATTCTTATCACTTTTCAAATATTTTAAGTTCAAATATTTAAAAAAATTCACAAAATTTTCAAATATGGAAAAAATTCAAAAAAAACCATATGTTAAACTTTTAAAAAAATCAAGACCTAAAAAATATTTTTAAATGTTGGTAGCTTACTTATTTACATATGTTATTTATTTCATGTTCATTAGATAGCATATTTTAGTTTCCAATACATAATGTTTTTCATGAGGTATTTGAGTGTGATACAAGACATACCATTACATGGTTTTTTGATGTTGGGCTCTCCTTTTTACCTAGAAACTTTGCTAAGCTATGGGAATATCTTAATTATGACATAAACAATTAAATAAGTTATATCTATCCAAAACCTCTCTACCATGTTGATATATATATCATACAAGTGTTTTTCTAGTCACTCATACTTTGCATTTGTTACATGGATATGATATTTTCTAACAATGGCATTCATTCAAATGGTAGAGTAGTCTCATTTGTTCTATAATTTTTTAGAATTATTAATTTACTACATGATAAGTTGGACCTTATTATTTATTTTGTGTGGCCCTTGGCCTTATGTGTGCAACATATACATGTTCTTGATTTTTTATCATCCTCATGCCATTTGATTATTTCCCTTGGCCTTGTTTGTTTTTGTAACATTAACATGTCCTTTATATGTGGCCTTTGTAGCCTTATTGTGGCATATTATATAAATTACATTAAATTTTTTAATATTATTTGCATGTTAATTTTTTTACTATTATGTCATGGTTGTGGCATGATACATATCATGTGCATCCTGCTTATGCCCTTAAATGTTATATTTATCTAACACATGTTTCCTATGAAATTAAATGTTATATATATATATATATATATATATATATATATATATATATATATATATATATATATATATATATATATATATATATCTAACACATGTTTCATATGAAATTAATAGTTATATACATCTAAGACATGTTTAATATATGTATGCACATAAAATTAATCATTAAGTTTTTTATAATGTTTATTCTTGACATTCTTACCTTACTTGGTCTATTTTCCATTTATCTAACTTAAAATATATACAAGAGTTTTCATTGTGTTGAAAAAAATTCAAGTATCATATATACATCCTTGTTTTATCCAAATTTACCCTTATTAAAACTCTAGGATCCTATCAAACCTATCCCTATAGTCTGGAGTCTTTTGGGATAAGTTTGTGTTAAGTCAGTCAAGGCTGCACTACAACCTTGTCCACTAACATAGTGTTATCCACCACACTATAATGGTTAATTTTTAAAATAGATACATTTCACAAAATCTATCCCATGTAAATTGTAAATTTAGTTATAAAAAAATTCAAATATTCCCTTATAAAATCACATCATGGCATTCACTTGAACGAACTTAGAAAGATGAATTCAAATCACTACACACTAAGCAAAAGAGCACTATTTCTTACAATTCTAATTTTGTTTCATTCTAATAGTAATAAACCAATTTTGAATAACATTTATTTCAAGTCAAGGGCATCCATTTTTAAGAATTTCAATCAATCTTATATCTATAGTTATATATTTTCACAATCATGGATCACATAATCACCCTAAGAGGGAGAACAACATCAATCTGAGCCCCATTTAGGTTATGTAAGAAGCACTCAAATTACATAGGGTTTTTTTAAGGTAGCTCAGTTATTCCTCTAACCTTATTCCCCTTTTTTCATTTGAACCTTATCTTTTTTATTATGTAGGAATAAGGTTTTGTGTTTTTTAGGTCTTTTGTATATCAACTTGACACACAAAATTAATTATAAAACCTTTGTATACTATCACACATACCTAGATCATAAAATCAAGCACAAAATCAACTAAGATGTGACTACAATCATCAGACAAGATTGTAGTACAGACCTATCCTCCTGTAATGGACTTGTCCCATCAAACTGTCAATTAGTGTATTTTATCACAACACAGAACATAGGTCCATACAATCTATTTTTAGTCATAGTAATTTTATACAATCATAATTATATTTATTTAAGGAAGTTTTACACATCCTTAGGTCCATTTACTGTTTTTAACAAATTCTAAATTCTTTTTAAAAAATAGAATAATGTATATTAATATCGTATTTGTATATTATAGCATTTACATTTAAATATTTTAATATTCTATTAGTTTGGATTTATTTAAATTATAATAGATTAAACATTCTATTCAACCCACATTTTATTTTAAACATTACTTGTCACTTGCTTAATTTTTATGTGGCTTAGGGTTTCAACATATTTTTTTTATTTCAAAAAAAATTGAATTTCCTTATTTCTTAAAAACACAAAAATTAATTTTATTTTTCACTTTATTTTTTATTTTCTTCTACTTATTTTTAAAATGTGTGTTCCAATAGTTTTAAAACTACTTAGTAACTATCATGAATAGCTACGCAGTGTTCTTTTTATAAACATCATGATGTGAGGGGTTTACCCCAATACTCATAGCCTTTGTACAACACTAAACATGAAATTTAGTTTCCATGTACCTCATGGTATATTAAAAATACTTAGGATCCATTGTTTATGCCATAAGAAGCTTATTTTAGTCATTTGATTTGTGATGCACCTAAGAGAAGTGCAACACTGAGGCAAATTACTCTCATCATACCCTTAGAAATATAATTAGTGGGCTACAGGTATAGTTATACCTATATAGTTAGTGATCTAAAAAATTAGGCTAACACTAATCAATGAACAAGAAAGTATATTTGATATCCCACATAATCATTTAGACACTTACTTAGAGCCCAATGAATGAATGTTTATTTCATACGGTACATATGATTATGTAATTTTTGTAAAATATTCTTTTACTTTCCAAGATCTTATTCATTACATGCATACATGGTTTAGTTTCAATAATGTTCAAACTCATTCCATTTATATTTCAAATAATTACAATACTATATCATAAGCCATATCACATTCAGTTGACTCATCACTAAATTTTAATCACTATGGTTTTAGATTTAAATACTTAGATAGGTATTAGGAAAACATGCTCATGGAATTATCTATCTTATTGATATTTCTGCTAATGATGGGTGAAAATGCCTTGGGTATATTTCCATGTCCACCTCTCAAGGACTAGGTCAAATCAAGTAATCCTCTATGATTTTTCTTACTACTAATACCTATTATTAAAATACCTAATCTAAAATTACTTTAGAATAAGAGGAAACATATGTCACAAATTGTATCATATGTACCATGTTATACGTAGGATTTAGCATGAGACATACATAAGGTGTATATACTATGTAAAGAGAACCTAAATTGAAAAATTAAATCACTTTTTAGATTTTAAACACTTCTATAGACTTTAGCTCACTAGGTTAGACTATTACGGACTGTATTAAGCCAATATAATGCAATAGTTGGTTTTTTTTTTGGTATTTTTGAGGTGACTAAATCACTCAATATTTTTAATTTTATAGGCTAGAATTTATTACATCATCCAAAATCCCCATATTTATAGTGTGAGTTGACTTGGTTCACTCACACTCCCCTGGTTATAAGTATGATTGGGTTGTATGATTGAGCTAATATCAACTATCAAGTGGAAACTTGTCTTTTTCTCCAAGGTTGGGGTCATGTAGCCTCTAATATCTATATATTTATTCACTTTCTAGATTCATATTTGTCTTAATCTCAACTTTAATGGTTCAAATGATACATCTTTTCAAATAAAATTTCCAAAAGGCAAGGTGGTTACATCAATACACAGGTGTACTCCTAAACCTTGATTTATTTCTATTTTAATGATTTCAATGCTTTTAATTTCAGATTATATGCATTTATTATATATTACAACATGTTTTTGGTTGCATGTCAGTCACCAACAAAGCACTCAAGGTTTTCCTAGACAAAGGCGAGGTGTGTTATATACTCCCAAGTATATATTTATTTTCCTTTAAATTAGAAATTTAGGTCTATATTAAAGGGGGGAAATGTATACATTATTTCTAAATTATATATCACCTTAGTCTTGTACACTTGGAAAATATGGACCTTGATTTTTCCTCTCAGTTCTATACCTTTCCCACTATTGAAAGGCTTGCATTTGTTATCTCATTGTGTTTGTTGCTTATCTATTAGTCTATCCATTGTCATTATGATGAATCATGCCTTATATCTTGCCCAAAATGTTGTAAAATTGCCTATATATTGTCTCTATAGTTTTGGACATGTACCTATTTTCTTACTTTTTAGACACTTGTATCCTAGTCAGATACCTACATCGATGCAAGTGTCTTATTCCAATGCAAGTGTCGAGTGCCCAGAAATCATCAAATTTACAAATTATAATTTATCCTTATTGCATCCTAAGTGATTTAATGTGGTATATTTCCTTAATGTATTGGTATATATGCATGATCAATTCTCATTCATTTCAAACCTAACGACTTCTTACCTCTTAAAATGAAAATTACCAAAAACATTCAATCAAGAATTCAAGTGAGAAATATTTCCCTATTTTTTCCTATTTCCATATCATTCATAGGGATAACACATATATAGATATGAAGTATTGAATGAGTATGGAATGATTTCTATTTATCAAGTTATAAGCTAGGTCATTGTTGTACTTTATTTTCATATATTACACCCTTGTGCAGACATAAGATAACACATTACAAGAGAACTACATTAGTTTGAGGCCCTCTTTAGAGTAGTGTCTATGTAGATAGCACCCATCAATAAAGGGGTATTTAGGGTTATCTCAACACTATGATCCTACTAACCCATTTTTGATGATTTAACAAGAGTGACAGACCATGAGCTAGATTTGAATGTACTAGAGTGAAGGCAACATATAACCCAAAACATTCCAAGTGGTCGCATCCAAATCTAGTAGGTATTTCATACTATACACCTAAATCCAAGTCAGACATAAGTGTCAACACAACCATCTAAGGTCAACACAAGTTTCTAATGTCACATAGGTCAAGTTCTAGAATCTAACAAGTGGTCCATAATCTAGATCCAAACTATTCCAATGTGTTCCACATTAGATCCACATGCACACTATAATCAACTAAGTACCATTATTTTCCATTTATTACAATATCAATCATTTATTATACTTATTATTTTTAGCATATCTTAGTATTTAAATTTAGAATAATGTTTATTTGAGTTTATAATTAATTGTCCTACTATAGAGATAGTTTATCACCCTTATGCCCTAGGCTCTCTCTATCCCCTTTAACCTTGGATTCCTTAATCTAGATTTTAAGGTTAAACAAATATTTAAAATTTTCAAAAAAATCAAAATATTATTCAAATATTCAAAAACAATACCTATAAATATTTTTAAAATGTTGTTACCTTATCTTATTTGTATATGTTATTTATTTTATGTTTGTTAGATAACATATTTCATTTTTTTATACACATTATGTATCACAAGGTATTTAAGTGTGGTACATGACATATTTTTATATGGTTTTGATGTTAGGCTTACCTCTCCATGAATAATTATAAGTACTCAAGTGGGGAATCTTTTCATTCTCCATGAATAATTCAAATGGGTTGTATCTATACACAAACTTCCTACCATGTTGATTTACATATCATACAAATGTTTTTCCACTCACTCATACTCTACATATGTTACATGAGTATGCCACTTGCTAATAATGGCATGATTTCATATGGTGGATGTATACTATATGTAATAAATTAAAATATATCTATAACTAATCTTACTTAGTAAATCCAAGTTCAGATAAATTAATCAACTAACATCTATTGTGATACTTTTTATATCATGGGCATGACCAAATTGGATCTGCTAAACCTAACCAAGGAATCTCTTATCACACAACACTAAATGAGAGGTTTTCAAAGCCTATATTAAAATAACACTATGTAATAACCCTATCTAGGTATTCTAATACATAAAATGAAACTAATCTAGTGTTCACCAAAGCTTATGGCCTAAAGGGGGATGGTTTAACACAAACAAACAACAAGGGATCATGGTATGCAAATGGGGGCCTAG
This sequence comes from Torreya grandis, assembly GCA_037957365.1. Taxonomy (NCBI): domain Eukaryota; kingdom Viridiplantae; phylum Streptophyta; class Pinopsida; order Cupressales; family Taxaceae; genus Torreya; species Torreya grandis. The sequence goes on from JARHVA010005553.1 coordinate 243,495, forward strand.
ATCACCTAAAGTGGAAGATGAAAATTAAATAAGATCTTATATCTATAATAATTTTAAGTATATAGGTAATATAAATGAGTTATACATTCAAAACCTATTATTTTATGAAATATCTATCTATCAAATTAAATAGTAAAAGCTAGGATATTCCCATAACCCTAATCTCACATTTTGCATTTGATTCCTATATTTTTATTATGAAGGAATAAATTTTTATGTTTTCAAGTATTTCACATATTAACTTAGCACAAAAAATTAATCAACAACCCCTCATAGAGTCACACATACCTAGATCAAAAAATTAGGCACACAATCAACTAGGATGTAATAACAACCATCAGTCGAGGCCATAGTGTAGCCCTGTCCTCCTCCTAAAGACTTGTCCTAGCACATAATCAATTACTAAATTTGGTTATAAAATATTACATATGTCCTTGCAATCTATTTTTAGTCACATTCAGCCTACACAGTCATAATTAAATATATATATAAGGGAAGTTGATGCAAGTAGATACAACTTGCTTTTGATTACTTCCAAACTATTAGGCTTGTAACCTTTATTTTATTTTTTATCTCTTAGATAAATCTTTATAGATATTGATATCCTTTTATATTTTGTTCATTTTATGTAATTAACCTCTACAATGGTTATCTTTATATCTCTTTCTCCTATATCAATCATTGTCATTGGTATAGGTCTTCTTAATAATAAAAATAGACTTGGAGGCTATATAGTAAGACTAATCTCTCTCTCTCTTAGGATTTGATTCTAAAATCCTTTAAATAATGCCTTAAAATATTTATTCAAATGAATTTATGTGTTCAAAACTTATTACACAAGTATCATGCTCTTTTTCATGATTGTTCTATAAACAAATAGAGATTATTAGGGTTGTTTCTAGACCTAATTGGCAACATATAGGGATATGGATCTACTTTTATGACTTCCAAGATCTACTACATGAATTTTAAAATTAATAAAAATGTTCTATATTATAACCAATTTAATTCATACCTTACTTTAATTGAGAATCTTTAGAACAACACAAAATTCACTTTTTAACCATATTCTTAACCCTACTAATAGGCCTAAAAATACACAGTCAACTTTATATAATTTTATAGAGATTATTTAAAAATTAAGACATTTTTATACTCTTAAATAAACTTTCAATATTATTCCTATGGATTTTCAAATGATTTGGATCAATATTTTGAGATAAAAATGAGTTTTCCTGCCTAAACCCAGCTATTCTTGACTTTCTACAGGTTTGTTCAACTTAGTTTCTTATATATTGGTTTTTGTAGCTATAAAAGTCATAAAACCACTTAAATACATTTTAAATGACCAAAAATCATGTTTATACAATTTTTTGAAGTTTTTTTATGCTTTGTTTTCTCAAAAATCCATTTTTAGTAGCTTAAACCCTCATCTAGGGTTTACAAACCTGTATAAAATGTGAGAGCTTGAATAATAAGTAATTTCATCATCCACCAATGTAATTTAACTATTTAATACTTTAAAATATTCTATCAACATACACCTTAATCTATCATCACTCTTAATTCTTTAATAGACTTATAAAATGCCAAAACCATCACTCTTTCTCTGACGGTTATAGTCTAAATTGTGTATACAGACCCAATAGCTAATACTTGGAGTAATATCAAAATGTACTCACTTTAAAATATTAATTTTGAAATTTTTTTAATCTCTACATGTTCCCACTATACTTACAAATATTCCTCTAGATTTATCAATGCAAAAGTATGTATAACAATTACTTTTCTTTAGATTGTTACGCTCAAAACCCTATTATCAGGCCCTCAAAAATGAGATTCATCTTGACAACAAAAAATAAGAACCAAAAATAGTTAAAATATGAATTAAAAATTCAATTTTTTAATCATAATTAATCTATGTTATTCATATTATCTTTCATCTTATACTTTAAACCTTGTAGATTGGTTTTTTAAATTATAAAATGTGCATGTCCCTCACCTCTAAGATTGGCAACTGATCTTTTCACAAATTATATTCATATGTTATAGACTCCTCTTTAGTTTCTAAGTCTATCATATGTAAAAACCTATCTAAACTTGTTTTATTCTTGTTTTAAATCATAAGAATCTCTAAACAATAATAATCCAACTTAGAACATGCCTAATTTTACCTTCTTCTTATGTTGGACTAGCCTAATATGGATTTTATGATAATTATAGATTAAATGGAGGATTTAAAACACTTATAACATTAGACTAGACCTTAGAGATTCTCTATCATAGGACATAGACTCTTGAAACATGCCAAAACCTTACAAACTATTAAAATAAAATTCAAATTTTCAAAATGCTCATTTTGGGGACAAAGATAGATAACCTCCAAATGGATTAAAAATTATAATTGAAGCTCAAATAAGGAATATTAGTGAATAATTAATACCATATAATACTCCCTAAGACCCAAAACAAACATAGTCAATTTATTTATAATGATGCTCCTATATCATACTCGCTAATTGGGAAGATTTGAGCCCCAACTCAATTATAATTTGTTAAAATTTTTCCTTCACTTCAAATTATTTCTTATTTTTTCATCTTGTATTTCTCCTCTACTGCTCTTCTCATTATTAGTCTTCCTCTTTGCTTCAACATCTCTCTTATGCTTGTTAGTACATGACTACAACTGCTTACCTGGTTCAAAGGTTCCTTATATGGCTCCAGTATGTTATTCTTCATCAACACTTCTCTCCTCTAACTTGATCAAATATCCAAGATAAAAAACATATTTTGTATCTACCATGTGTACAAATTGAAATGGATTAAAACCATGTTTTTACCTCACTAACTTGTCTCTTATGGTATCCTTTCTTATGTATGATTATTCTTCTTTTCATAACAGTGTATCCTAGATCAAATAATCTATACATAGACTCTTATCCATGAAAATTATATGTCCATAAACCTCATAGGTTTATTTTAAATCATACTCTTTCTCATATAATTCCTTGGATAATTCAACTCTCCAACTACTCTAAAATTATTTTGGCAACAATTAGTGCTACAATATTTTCATTTTTTGTACTATGAAATAATATTTTTTATCATATACTAAACATTCCTTCTCAACCTTATTCAACTCTTAATTGAAAAAAACAAATAATCTTCCTCCTTGGCTCAAAACAACCTCTATGGTTTGTTCACTATCACCATCATCAACCTTGTCTTGGTTGACCTTCAAATCATCTTCCTTAGGAGTTTTAAATATTATACCATCACATGATTTTGTGTTCTTGTAGTCATATAAAATTTGAAATTGGATGACTTGATTATGGATAATGAGACCCAATCCATAGGTCTTCCTACTTACTTACACAACCCTTATAGGCTATTCTTTCACTTATTCCTAGCCATCCACATCCTTTCAAACTTAACCCTTACAGACCCAGGCAATTCTTTCAGGCCCAGTTCTATCCCCTCAAGTCTCATTCCCTTAGGAAAATAGTGCCCAACTTGGGCAAGAGTGATAGAACCCAGGGTGTCCTAATTTTAGCATTCTTGTCTAAGTTCAAAATTGGTCCTAATGGTAATATTCCCCTGAATCAATATATTTTTCCCTATTGGCCTCATGTGAATTCATTTAAACCATGATCATTATTTTCCCTATAAAAGTCCATTAAAATTCCATTTACAATGGTTGAGACTCATTTATAAGAGAGAAGCAAAAATACAAGCAATTACATTCAATCACTCTTCTCTATTCTTTGCAAATAGCCTTCCAAGATCATTTCAAGTTTATTCAAACCTTTGCATCAATCCCTAACCATCTGAAGTACAACCAATTTCACATCTATTTACATTTATCATACACAATTACACCAATCACTTCAATGGGATAACTACATTAGCGTGATCCCTCTTCAGAGTATTGGTATGTAGGTAGCATGCCCACACATGGGGTGTGAAGTGCATCTAATGTATCCTTTCTGCACGAACAATTTTTCTATATTTTCAAAGTTTTCATTCAATTTCAAGCATAAATACCTCTTAGGGATTTGAATATTTAAAATAGATGTACAATGAGATCCACAAGCTTTCAAGCTTTGAGATTTCACTAACAGGGTAATGTAGGCCTGTTGAACAGAACCTAGAAAGCTCAAACCACCTGGACAATAGGGAAAAGGAATAAAGTGCTAAATATTAGGGTGTTACACTTTTGGTTCTCCTATATAATCCAAAAATTAACCTCAAGATCTATTTTTTGATAGTTTTCCAGTCCTACTCCTCTAATATCATACCATGTCTCAGTTTGGATCATTCAGAATAAGCTAAGTTAGATTTCTCTTACTTATTAATATATTTAGAAAAGGAAAAAATAGAAATATATTTACACAAATTATTATCTTAATTCTTACATATTATTTACTAATTGACTTTGCTCAAACTTGTTTATTTAATTAGGAATAAAACTCCATTATTCTAAAAATAACAAAACATTTGGTGAACTCAGCTTCAAATTTTTGCATAAAAACCCTAGAAACCCTAGGGTAAATTATTTTTTATTTTTTTTCATAATTTCCTAATTTATATTATATTTAAAAACCAAAAATCTAAAAATTAATTATAAAATTAACCCATGTTTTGTTAAAACCCTAGTTTGCACATACTAGGTCCTTTTTGCATATAAACACATTCCAAACACTAGGAAAAATATATTACTAATTTTAGAAATGTTTTCTTATTTTTCCTAAATTTTCCAAGCAAAATTATAAAAAAAATATCTATATTCATATCAAATTTCTAAAATTATCATACTAATTTTTAAAAAAACTAGTATTAACTAGCTCCCAGTTATTTTCCAGTACTTTTCCAATCATTTTCTGAATTTTTAGTTGCATACCAAACTCAAAAATTCAATTTAAAATTCAAAAATTCATAGTATTTTGCATAAATATTTTTTTTAAATCCCTAGTTACATATACTATTTCCTAATTTGCTTCTTGAGGTATCACCTTACATCCATAGCCAAATTGCAAAAAAGATGCTCATCTATGCAAAAACTTTTCTTACATTTCTTGCAAATAATTAGGAAACCATAATAGTTCCTATCAAGTACATGAATGATGAAATCTATCATATGTTAGTATAAAGTTTCATTCTTTGTATTTCATGCTTAATTTTCATAATAAGAGATGGTATTACAAAATTTATTGCTAAACTTACACAAGATTTCAATATGCCTTTTGCATACTCTCTATCTCTCATATGGAATAATTTTTAAGTTTATCATGCTAAAAATGTTATAAATATTATGTTACAAGTCAAAGCTCTTTATGAATTTAGGCACAAAATAATTTTCTCTATCCTTTACCCTCTATTTGTCATATGGAAAAATCTCCAGATTCATTATGTTAAACACATTACAAATTTCATAATACATGTCAAAGATAGCTCTGCATTCTTGCACAAATCCATGCTCTCAACCCTTTATTTTTTATCTTTCCTATGGAAAAATTTTCAAGCTTATCATAATAAACACATTAAAAATGTTATGTCACATGTCAAAACTCTTTATGCATTCATGCACAATTTCAATCTCTCTAACCTTTTCTCTCTATCTCTCATAGGGAAAAATATACAAGTTTATCATCCTAAATACATTAGAAATCGCATAGCACATGTCACAATTTCTTATGCATACATGCACAAATTCATTATTTTTATCCCTTTTTCTATATCTTTCATATGGAATGTTCTCTATAATCATATTTATATATAATTTATAACTCTACTCACATGCATTTTAGCCTACATGCATAGTTTCTACCTAGATGTATACGCCTCTTTGGGGCTACTCTTGTTTTAATGTCATATTTCATGTAGAGGAAAGAAATCCTTTCTCCTCCTCTCCCTCAAGAGGGTGATAACTACTTTCCCTCTAACTCGGTCCATGCTATCACCCCTATAAAAAGTGAGGTAGCATATATTGTTTCTCTTAATACATACATTTTGCCTATAGCTTCTTCAAACCCTCTTCAACATGTGTGCTTACATGTTCAATCAAAAGCAACAAAGATTTTCACTTGTGAGACTCTAAGGAATCAAATCACCAGCATGAGAAAGCTATTTTTATATTTACAAACATATAATCAACTATTACATGATAATATCACAACATTGGATAATCAGATTACAATACAAAAGCTTTAAAGGTACCCTAGTGCAAATCATGTATATGTACCTTCACCTAGTCAATTGGTTGCAAGAAATGTTACATATCAAAATAAAAAATCATAACCTACAATAAGCACTATAGAGAGCAGAAGTAGGGTACCATTACACTTTGATTTAGAGAGGGATATCCCATATGTTATATTATCAACACTACTAGATATGAGGTTAATCATATTACCTTCTACTCATCAATGGGATCCACATCTCCTACATAGGCAACCACATCATCCATTTTACAACTACCATCATATCCATGGACACATAGATAATGATTGTTATAGACTAAAGAATTGAATTAATAGATTTACTGATAATGGCATCATAGCATTCACATAAGGGGTACCAAGATCTCCTCCATAATGGAACCATAGACCTCATTCCTTCATGATTGAGTCCTCCTAGGACATTCCTTCATAGGAATCATCAGTTACTCATCGTGAGAGTAATGTGATTTATCAGATAGAGCCTCCTAGGAGATCTCCTATCCCACATACTTAGTAGATTTGGAGACCAGTATAGTGAGCTAAACCTACATACAGTAGTGTAGTATGTGGCATATATAGTATAGTTCCATACACACACACATCACAGAGTACTACTTCAGCAAAATATTCACTATGACCAAGTTTTCTAGGACCTATTTCAAGTAGCAACCCATAATGATTGGTATTAAATGATCCACCAACATATGTTTTAACTCCATATCAATCTATTACTCAGTTATACACATCACAAAGTACCACTTTAGATAAATATTCACTACAACCAAGTTTTCTACAACCTATTTCACGTATCAACCTGCTACAATTGGTTTTAAATGAGCCATCATGATACGGGACACCATGATAGGGAATCTCCCATGAGACTCATCGGTTAGTATCATTTCTTCCTAGTTTTTCCTATACATAGCTTATATTAAAACATAAAAACATTAAAATAATTCAAAAATACCAAAAAACATTAGTACATTTCTCAAGTTGGATTTCATATAAGCCTGGTATATTAGTTTTGGAGTGGCTTTCACACAAGCCTAACTTCAATCTTTCAAAATGGCCAAGAGTGGCCTAATTTCTAGCATACATTCAAGCTATCCACACCACATTATCAGATTTTTAGAACATCCATGGGCTCTAAGATCCATCTCATATGGCATATATTCTATATCAATATCACTTCATAGCTTCACTTCATAGGGCAATGATGGAACCAAAGGGCCAGCCTTTGTATTTTTGAGACACCTATTCAGAGGGATTGGACACAGTCTAGACATCAATTATCACATACATGATTCATTAACTTCACTTAGTTGGTTATGATGGAGCTAAATGTCTATCCTTTACATTCTTGATCCACCTTCAATGGAATTTATCACTTAGCTTCATTCATGATATTACTCTAGATTCAACTTATACCTAGCATCATCTAACACAATCCAACATCACAATAGGTTTTGTGTTGTTTTGGTACTTGGTGAGGTGTATTTATTCCTTTTTATTCCACTTAATTATATTTTGTACATTCTTATTTTAGATATAGCATATATAGTAAGAACTGATCTACTTTTATGTTTTCATTATAGATTCACAATTCACAATGTACCTTTCTATACACATCCAGCATCACATAGCTTCATGAGATTCTCCCTTACATGTAAGTTTAGGTATGATTTTTACTTTCATTTATCCTATTATTTTGATTTACTACATCACTAGAATAAAGGGGGGGGCAAATGTAGTCATATAAAATGTGAAATTGGATGACTTAAACATGGCTAATGATACCCAATCCATAGGTCTTCCTACTTGCTTACACAACCCTTCTTGGCTATTCTTTCACTAATTCCCAATCATCCACATCCTTCTAAACTTAACCCTTATATACCTAGGCATCTCTTTCAGGCCCAGTTCCATCCCCCTAGGTCTCATTCCCTTAGGACAATAGCACCCAACTTGGACAGGAGCATTGGAACCCAAGGTGTCCTGATTTTGGCATTGTTGTCCAAGTTCAAAATTGATCCTAACAGTCATATTCCCCCAAATCATTATCTTTTTCCCTATCAACCTCATGCAAATTAATTTAACCTATGATCATTAGTTTCCCTATGAAAGGCCATTCAAAGTCCATTTATAAGGGTTGGCACTCATTTATAAGAGAGAAGCAAGAATACAAACAAGTACACTCAAGTAATCTTCCCTATTCTCTATAAATAGCCTTCTAAGATCATTTCAATTTTATTCAAACCTTTGCACCAATCCCTAGTCATCTAAAGTATATCCAGTTATGCATCTAGTTGCATTTATCATACACAATTGCATCAAGAACTTCAATGGGAGAATTCATTAGCTTGATCCCTCATCAAAGTATTGGTATGTAGATAGCATACCCACACACAAGGTGTGAAGTGATTCCAACATATCCTTTACACACTAACCCCTTCTATATCTTTTCCAATTTTTCATTCAAGTTCAAACATAAAGAGCTCCTAGCGCTTTGAATATTTAAAATAGATGCATAGTGAGCTTTGTAGGCTTCCAAGCTTCAATATTTCATTCATAGGGTAATAAAGCCTATCTAATATAACTTAGAAATCTTAGACCACCTAGACAACAATGCCAAAAAAGGACTATAGTGCCAAATAGTAGGGTGTCCCACTTTTGATGTTCCTATCCAATCCAAAAATGAACCTTAGGATCTAGTTTTCAATAGAGTCTTGTTCTTCCAGTATCAGACCCTGTCTCAGTCCAGATCATTTAGAATAAGCTAATTTAGATTTCTCTTACTTATTACTATATTTAAAAAAGTAAAAAACACAAATCTATTTACATAAACTAGTAGATTAATTCTTGCATATTATTTATTGATTTACTTTGCTTAGACCTATTTATTTAATTAGAAATAAAACTCCATTATTTTGAAAATAACAAAATAGTTCTCTTTGAACATCCTCTTGTCTACTAGTTCTTGTCATTGAATTTTGATCTCTTCACTCTCCTTAATTTTACATTCTTTATTCTTCAAATGTTCTAATGGTTCATTAATAACCTACTTTTCCTTGAAAGCTTGTATACTTTTATCTTGACCTCTTTTGGTTTACTCATGATGACATTCCACTTCTTTGCGGGCTCCTTTCTCCTCTTGAACTATAATTTCCTTAATTAAATGATTTTCATAATGGCATATGGAACTCTAACATTTTCTTTGCTTAATTGGCTCATCTTCTTGTGGCCTCTCTTCTTGACTTGCTTTCCTTGGATCTTCATTCTTTATCATATCCAATTTTTATTGGATGTCATCTTCAATTGGACTCATTTTTGGACTGATGTTGTCTTATTACAAACTTACTTCCACATTCAATTTTCCCTTTTCATGAGGAATATTTTTGTCCTTCTCTTTATCTTTCTCCATCATGATATCTTAAATTCCATCTTTTTCCTTTTCCATATGTTCATGCATTTTATCTTACAACTACATTTCCATACCATCACAATCAACATTATTAGTGCAAATCAACTCATAGTCATGAGACTCAATGGTCTCATCAAGGATTTCATAACCCTCTACTTCTTCTTCCCTTCTTGAGTTCTCAAGATTTCTCCAAAGTCCTTTTGGGACTCTTTCCACATTTTTAGATTACTCATCATTGGCTTTATAATTATCTCTTGGTCTACCTTTCTATGGTGACCTTATCTTATCCTTTATTCAACTATGCCCTTTTGTTATTTGGGCCTTGATGTTATTTTTAAATCTCCTACATCTCCTCTTATGCTTCATTGAAGTGCCCCTTCATTATAATGTCCTTCAACATCACTTTTATTTACCTCTCTCATGATCTTGGATATCCATACTTTGCCTTTCATCTCCTTGTGTCATCCTATACTTGATTTGTTCATGTCTTTGGTCTAATACATGTTCATAATTTTGCTTTCCTTTCTTGGTTCATAGACTTTACATTGTCCTAGTGTACATTCTTCATGTTCTTCATCTTTATTGCTTACCTTATGACCTTTTATCAACCTAAATTTTTCCTTCTTATTCATTTTTTTTTACCTCCTCCTTACTTTGCTCATGAGTCACTAAGGTCACTCCTTGTCTTATTGTGTCTTGAGGTGCTACACTTCATCTTTTCTCTTTCATTCTTGGACTAGATTCTTTCTCTTGAGATAATAACATAAGATCTCATTTTCTTGAGTCCTTTTTGAGGTTCTCTTTTGATCCCTTCTCTTGTCTTGGACCTGTTTGAGCTATATTGTCCTTGAGATTGAAAATATCTATCACTTTTTCCTCCTTTTGCTTATCTATTTGGCTAGGTATCACTCTTTATTTATGGTATTTAGGCTTCACATCAACAACCTAGTTTTCAATGTGTATTGGCACCTTTTCCTTCATGACCTTGTCAAAATTTAAGTCCTCAAACTAAAATTTTTCTCTATCAACCTACATGCCTACAATACAACACTCATTATAATAAAAATATTGAGGCCAACTTGCCTCTTCAAAGGTTTATTCTAATGGTATTCTTTTCTTCATGATTTGTGTCCTTGAAGGCACCTTCTTCTTGTGTACTTCCTCTCCTTTAATTAAAATATCTTACAAGTCATCATGGAACTCTTCATCACCTTAAAAATATTTTAGTGCATCCTGGAATACTTCAACCTCTTCATAATTTCCAAGATTTTCTTGATTATCATGCCATACTTCCTCTTTGAGTTCCTCATTGGATTGTTTTTGTAGTATTTTTTCATCTTTTTCATGCCTCAAAATTCTTGTTATCTCTTTCTTATTTTCATGATTTGATTGAGTGGCCACTTGACCACCTTATTGATGAATATCCCTTATTCTAATGGATCCCATTATTTTAAACATTAATTCAAATGAGCTAAGTCCTGCTTCAGCTCATCTATTTCCTTCTACATGCCCATGTCTTTTCTCACCTCATTCTATTTTAGCATTAGACTCTTCTTGATTATTAATCCTTTCATTATTTTATTCTTTGAATTACCTATTTCCATGCCTTTATATGCATCTTATCTAGCCTTAAGGCCTATAAATAACTTCTTGGTACAATACACTTCATAAATACGATTCAAAATAATAAAACAAATATACTTACATATGCATTTCTTCATTTTGAGACTCAATGTGCTCTCCTCTTCACTTTTTCAATCCTCAATGGGATTATAGGACTTCCTTCTCATCCTATTCTATTATTTATTAAGGCTTAAATAACCTATCTCAATCGCTTCTCACTCAGTGGGGTCCTCACCTAAGTCTTTTTCACCATGGTCTATTGGCCTACTTAGATCCTCACCTAGGTCTATTTCACCCTAGTCTCTTGATATTTTCCTCTTAGATTCAAATAGAATTAAAACTTATCAAATTTCCAAATTAATTGTAAATTACACTTGTATAAATTATTCCAAATATCTCTTGATGAGATCTGATACCACTCTGATGCAAGTAGATACAATTTGCCTTTGATTACCTCTAAACTATTAGGCTTGTAAACTTTATTTTCTTTTTGATCTCTTAGAAAACTCTTTATATAGTGTATATCCTTAAATATTTTAGTCACTTTATGTAATTAACCTCTAAAATGTTTATCTTTATATCTCTTTCTCTTATATCAATCCTTATTATTGGTATAGGTCTTTTTGACAATAAAAATAGACATGGAGGCTATGTAGTAAGACTGTTCTTTCTCTCTCTTAGGATTTGATTCTAAAATAATTTAAATCATTCTTTAAAATAGTTATTAAAATTAATTTCGGTGTTAAAAACATCATAAACAAGTATCATGCTCTTTTTCATGATTATTTTATAGAGAAACGGAGATTATCAGGCTTGTTTCTAAACCTAGTTGGTAACTTAGAGGGATGTGAATCTAATTTAAGGAATTATAAGATATATTAAATGTATTTTAAAATTTATAATCATGTTATATATTATAACCAATTTAATTCATACCTTACTTTAATTTAGAAGCTTTAGAATGACACAAAATTCACTTTTTATCCTTGTTCTTAACCCTGTTAATAGACTTATGAATATATAGTCAATTGTGTATGATTTTATAGAGATTGTTTAAAAATTAAAACACTTTTATCCTATTAAATACACTTTAATTATTCTTCCTAACAATTTTTAAATGATTTGGATAAATAGTTTGAGAGAAAAATGAGTTTCCCTCCTTAAAACCTTATTTTTCTTGACTTTCTACATGTTTGTTCCACTTAGTTTCTTATATATTGATTTGTGGAGATATAAAAGTCATAAAACCACTTAAATACTTTTTAAATGACCCCAAATAATTTTTATAAAAAAATTTGAAGGATTTTGATGGTTTGTTTTCTCAAAAATCCATGTTTAGTAGCTTAAACCCTCATCAAGGGGTTACAGACCTACAAAAAACCTAAGAGCTTAAATAGTAGATAATTTCATCATCCACCATTTTATTTTAAATATTTAATAATTTAAAATATTATCTTCACATCCACATTATTCTATCATCGCTCTTAATGCTTGAAAAGACTTAGAAAATTCTAGAACCATCACTCTTATAACTATTATAGTCTAAATTATGTATGTAGACCTGGTAGTTGATAATTGGAGAAAAATAAAGATTTGATATATTTAAAAGAATAATTTTGATATTTTTATAATCTCTACATCTTCCCACTATGATAAAAAAAAAATCTTCAAGCTTTATCAATGTAAAAGTATGTATAACAATTACTTTTCTTGAAATTATTATAATCAAAACCTTGTTATCAGGCCCTATAGACTGATATTCATCTTAAGAACATAAAATAAGAACCAAAAATAGTTACAAACATGACTTAAACACTAAAAATCACTTCAATAAAATTTTAGAATATCAATGAATCTATGTTATTCATGTGATCTTTCATCTTGTATGTCAAACCTTGTAGACTGATTTTTAGAATTATAAAATGTGTATATCCCTCACCTTTAAGACTACCAATTGATATTTTCACAACTTATCTTCATGCTTTCTAGTATCCTAATCTTTAAGTTCAAATTATATCACCTATAACAAATTATCTATTTTTTCTTTGTTCTTATTTTAGATCACAAGAATCTCTCAACAGTAATAATCCAACTTAGAACATGCCTAATTTTACTTTCTTCCTACATTGCACCTACCTAATATGGAGTTTATGATAATTATATATTAAGTGGAGGATTAAAAACACTTATAAAATTAGACTATACCTTATATATTCTCCACCATAGGACCTATACTCTTGAAACATGTCAAAACCTTACAAACCATTAAAAGCAAATTCAAATTTTCAAACTGCTCATTTTGGTAGGAAAGCTAGATACCCCTCCAAATGGATTACAAATGAAAATTGAAGATCAAATAAGGCTTCATATTGAATACTTAATACCATATAAGACTCCCTAAAACCCAAAACAAACATAGTCAAGCTATTTACAATGCTTTTCTTGCATCAAAGGTTTGCACATCCTTAGACCCATTTACTATTTTTAGCAAATTCTAACTTATGTAAAAATATATAATATATTTTATATTAATATTAGAATTGTATATTCCATCATTTCCATTTCAATATTTTAATATTCTATTAGTTTGGATTCATTCAAATTAAAATATATTAAGCAATATTCAATTTAATTCTATATCAATCCAATTCAATTATATATTAATTTAACACATGTTTCATATACAATTCATTGTTATATTTAATACTATGAGGAAATAAAACTTAGCCATTCACATGCTACTACATGATCACATCTTTCATATATTTATAGTTTTATATGCACACTTACACACAATATATCACATATAGTTCATAGGCTTTCTATTATATTTAATGACAATGAAATTGTGGATGATGACTTAGATCTCCGCTCATTGTTTATTAGAGCACATATTGATCATTAACCTATACACCATATTATTTTAGATAATGGTTCTAGTTAGATTGTATGTACCATGACATTAATTACACACTTTGGATACACATGTGATGATGTATTATTGGGATGACCTTAGATTCATAAGCTTCATGTAGTGCCCTCCATAGTGCATATATGTCTCAATAATATTCATTCCAGCATGGTAATCATAGTTTTAGGGATTCAATATAAATCATTAATACAAGATAGGTTTATTCCAATATAATTAATTATAAAACCTATTTATGTTAATCATGAGCAAAAGGTTAATCAAAATTCAATCTCCTTTCCTAGGAAGCTAATACTAGAGAGTACATTGCATTAAAAATATATATTATACTCCATGGATCCATCATCTATGCATACATGAAATAGCCAATTGTGGAAAGTAGATCGACATGTTTTAGAGAGGGCACAAATACCCAAAAGTATAGTTACACTAAAAAATAAATAGAGTATTAAGAATCAGGTTCCATAAACCACTACAACTTATACTATTACTTCACGACCATAGAGTACTGTGTGGCATAGGCATAGTATAACATATTCTACAATTCTATATTTGGCACATATACATGAACCTTGGAGTATGACTAGTTTTTTATACCCTATCATAAGTCTATAAAGGCATATGAGCATCCCTTAGATGGGATCATTGGATAGCCTTATCTTTCCTAAAATTTAAGTAAATCAAAACATCAAAAAAATCAAAACATTCAAAAAAATAAAAAAATATTTAACATACACATGTTTACTATATTTTTCATATATGTTGTTTACTCTGTTAGTATATGGCATATCATTTTCTTTCTATACACATATATGTTTCATGGGTACTTGAGTATGATGCATGGACATACTAGATACATGACATATACACATACAAAATGTTGGCCCATCACTCCACCCATGTGACACACTACATTGGTGGCATATACTTCATTGATCATGATTGATACAGGTTACATTCTTTTATGATCACTTTACATTAACATTTTGAGATTATATACTAATGCTTATGCATTTTTATACTCATGCTTGCATTTTACGTAGTGTTTCAAATATGTTATACTACAATGCAAATTGATAATGCATATATGCAGTAATAAATATGTATGCTTATGTTCATTGCTTATATTTCACTTATCCATATTGTCACATGGCTTAATTGAGTGCACTTTTTATTTTCTACTTCATCTCCATTGTAGAACATTGGAAAATGTTATTTGTTTGTTGGTTGTATAACCCATAATTTTTAATTCCTTGGTGTGCTTACATTTAAACATTTCCTCCACTTGAGTGTGAAACATTTAAACATGTCTATTTATTGCATTCTTCTTAGACCCCTTTTATATGACATTGAGTTCTCTTGTGTGTGCGCTTGATTTGTATTGAGCTTATGTTTATTACTTATAGACATTTACATGATCCATATCATACATCTTAGGGTTTTTTGTGATTGGATATTGAGTTTCATTAATATATCTACTTATACATGATACCACTTTATGCTTACTTATTACATGATTGATACTTATATGGCATGGTTATCTTATCTTTTTGAGATAAGGTGACTACTAGATTACATTCTCCTCATCTCAAAATGGAGGCATGTCATAGAGAATTTAGTCCACACACATATAATTTATAGAATTGTCATAATTTGATACAATTTACATGATTTAGATATACATTTAGGTTAGAATCTTATGCACTTGGTAGCAATTTTCACAGGGTTGGGACAATTTTTTCATATTTATGATAGATATTGTACATAATTTTTAGTGCATAGGTTACATTTTGACAAATAATTCAATTTGAGACACATAATAGGTACTTACACCATGAAAATGCACCAAATCATAGATACACATCTAAATTATATACATATTTATGCATTGACCTCACCAAAATGCATTGACCTTACCAAAATACATTGATTAAGCCTTTATATGTCTAAAATAGTTGGATCCCTTGAGTAGTGTGATTGAGATTCAGATCCCTTAAAGGCCTTGGCATTACTTTAATTTTCAAGCTTGAGAGGGTTACACCATTTGACCTAGGCAAGATTAGATAGATTATGTATACATTTGAGTTATGCAATTGAGATTCATTGATTCATTTGACCTTGGAGATGTGAAGAGGAATTAGAGGGTGGCCTTGGCATAACTCACCCTTATACCAAATTTGGGTCATGGTCACCCTCCAATTCCTCTTCACATCTCCAAGGTTTAGTTTTAAAACTCTATCTCCAATACTTTAGTAAATAAGTATCATTACTAAATTTAAGAACTAAGGGGAAACATGGTTACATCAACACACGTGTATTCTTTCTTTGTTATCTTTACTTTTAGGATTTCAATTATTCAATTTCCATATTATATGCACTAATTACACTATAACATGATCTTGGTTATAGGTAATATACAAAAAAAAAATTCAAACATGGCTCAAGTACAAAGTGTGTTACACACACCAAGGTATGCATTTATTTCTATAGTCATCTAAAATTTCACTTGAGTGCCAAGAGTGTTAATTGAGACCACCTATCCTTAGCTTAGACTTAGACCTATCTTAGGGCCTATTTGGAGACTTATCCAAACTTTATGTGGGTCACACTCATCCCTATACATCTCAAAATTATTCTCAAACCCTTCCTAGGGCATTCAGGCCCCTAGTGCCTCAGGTTATGCCACCTAGACATTAGCACCATAATTAGACGCTAGTGCCATAGTGTTAATGTCTTATTTGGGCGTTATTGTCTTTTTCCCTCTTTTTAGCCCTAATGAATATATTTTTAATCTTAAAGATACCTATGGTTGGCCTAAACCTAATTCAAACCCTGCACAGTCTCTATATTAGTATATATACATAATTTTTAGCCCTTTATTTACTAGAAGGAAATTAGATGCAAATACACATAAACAAACTTAGAATAAGTTGTGCAAAATCAAGCTTATTAATCCTTATTCTACCCTACTTATGCATATAGTCATCTACATGCCTCCTAAGCTCAAAATACATAGATTTATAGTCTCAAGCCTCACTCAAAGAACTCAAACCAACATTCATACTAGCTTTACTTTCACATACACCAGCACTTAGGTGGGGAGAACTACATCAGCTTGATCCCTCCTCAAAGTATTAGTATGTAGGCAAATCTCATCACATCTAGGTGTTGAGGATATCCATCCTACCCAAAAAACACCACATTTTTACTAATTAAGCCAATCAAATGCCCTAGTCATATGGAGGTCTAGGGCTTACATACAAAATCAGCCAAAATAGGTCATAGACAGTGAGACAGGGTTTGTCCACATAGGAATAGACTTGGTAGACTTATACACAAGTGTTCCTAAAATTATAGATTAGTTCTTACAAAAAGGATATTTGCATCAAATATGGACACTAGTGCCATAATACTACTATCCAAAGTATGTCACTATTTTCCAAGAGGTCTTTTGACACCTAGATCATGTTTTTGACACTCAGACTGGTTCTTGTATCTTTTTTTAGCATCCAGATCCTTCATCTCAAGAAATTTATAGATAAGTATTTATTTATGTCATTTTTTACTATTATTAGAAATATTAGACTAGCTTAGTTCTTTCATAAATTCATGGTTGTATTTATTACATATTTTATACCCTAATTTATTGTAGTCCAACCTTTTAACCTAGGGCTCAAACTCAATCATTTAGTGAACCTAACTTATTTTGAACATATTGCTTTAAACCCTAGTGTACCATTAGGGTTTTTAATATTATTTCTAGAATTGGCTCAGTTTTTAATTTGTAGACTTTCATCATGATTATCATGATGGATGCCATTTTATACTTTTTTATGTGAAGTCTTGTGGCTTGTCTTGCATGCCTAATACCCACCATTTGTAGAAATTTTCATTGTCACTCCTCTCATGGACCATGTTAGAACTCTTCACACATTGTTCCACTCTCTCTTGAGTCCTAATTCTATTAGTATCATTGTTTTAAGGCTCACTTTATGTTACCTCTAGTTCCTACTCAATGATAGAGAGCTCAGAGGACTCCTTTTGTTTCACCTCTACCTAGACCAATTGATTACATTCACTCACATCCTGCCTTTACCACTGACCCTTGGAAAATAGTAGATCTTATAGTCTAAGTTATTACTAGATAGAACAAGATGCCTCCTTAGCCTATATAAGAACAATGTAATCCCATCATCCCTCTTCATCCCCAAAACATTACAATGAGACCTAGGGATCAACAAAAAACATTTGATACTGTGGATCAGTTGATAAATTCACCAACTAAGATTTCCATATTGGAATTACTCCAAAATGAAACCATTTTCAAAGATATTCTTTTTTCAAACACTCCATCATACATATTTACCTCGTGACACAGAGCCAGCTAACTTTGCATATGTTGTGAACACTATCAAGGACATTGAGGATGTTATATCTTTTTCCAATGAGGATTTTCCCTCATAGTTAGTTACTAATTAGAATCTTCCACTCATCATTTAGGTGCAAATAAAGACTACTAATATTAAATGATTTCTAATTAAAATTGGTGTGTAACTTAACATATGTAACCTCACATTTATACATACTATCAGGCTTGATATAGCATCTATTCAAAAGACATATAATAACATCAGAGGTTTTGATGACATTCATAGATAGGCATTAGGTTATATTACATTCGATATTATGGTTGGTCCAAAAACCCTACCTACATAGTTTAAAGTGATGCCTAATCATTGTCACTACAATTTATTACTTAGGAGACCTTATATATATATATATATATATATATATATATATATATATATATATATATATATATATATATATATATGTTATGGATATTATACCTTCTACCTTGCATAGATGTATCAATATTTTACATAATGGATACTTATACACTTGTCTAGCAAATAATCAATCATTTAGATATTAAAAATTCACTAAGATTACCCCCCCAAGTACATCTTTAGATGGGACACCTAATGTTCTCATAGAGTCACCACCTCACAAGATTATGATAGAGAAGATGCATACATATAAGGTTAGGGAATCTAGCACCACTATTCCTATACCCATTCCAAATCCTCCTACAACATAGTTAATTTCACACATGATGGAGGAGGACCCTCCTATAGCATAGTTATCCCCACCCATGGTGGATGATAGGATTCACATAGCATAGTTACCATTACATGTTAATTTAGAAGAAGTATATATCTTAAACTCTGATATATATTCCTAGACCACCATAGAGGATGATCCAACACCCATTGGCATTGATGATTACTTATGTGGATTGAGATTCACACCAATTGGCCCTAGATACTATAGAGATTATTCTAAGGAAATCATGCCTTTTCCCACATAGGTAGCACCACTAGTTCATAGTCTTATAGTTGTAATCCCAACCACTCAATTATAGTTAAAGGTGGATTCCTCCATACACTTATTATATGTGGTTACATCTATGTATATTAACCTAGTTATATAGATTTAGGCTAATGGTTCACAAGATAGACCACATCGGATTCTATAGATATTACTTGATAGAGAATTGATGGAATTACCCATAGTTCATCATAGATCTGTCAGCAAATTGCCATATTAGGATGGTAAACCCTTTTATCATTTTTATAGGATTACAAGACATGGCATAAATACATTCTCACCATTATAGTAGAATTTAAATAAGTTCAAGGCTCAAGGCCTTATTCAGATTACACAGCCTCCACCTCCACAAGTACAAGAACCATGAAATAATCTTCACCAACATAGATATTCATGAAATGATCCATTGACTATCCAAGTTTTTATCTAGGACCAATACATCCCTCATGTCACTATAGATGAGGACTTATATCCAAACACTTGCACATTGGCATTCTTATAACACATATGACATTAGGAGAGTGAGATACAACATGTTATACATTGTTAGGATTCCTTAAAACATATCACAGTATGAATTACATGTGGCCCAAAGGTGGGTAACACATTACTCTTCATCATGATCATGAGCACTCATATATAGGTTACACTTGGAAGCATATGGTTATAGGAAATGGATGCCACGGTTGATTATATATATAGATGCTTGACTTTTAGTCATGAAGGACACACATTTCATATTTTACATGATGTCTCAAAAGAGAATCATAGGTTTTATATAGATACCCTATAGTCCAATGTGGTTTACCCTGGGACCATATGAGAGGCTTCTTACATAGTATAGCAGAATGTTATTTAGATACACAAAATCTAGAATAATGGTAAGGATAAGGCTACACTTATACAAATAGCATAGTATGATGATCACGATGATGATGATTTATTTGAGTTTGGATAGATTCATTATCTAACATTGGATGACCTCCCACTAGATATATCATTTCATTATCCACATCTCATGGATGTGATCTTAGGTCTATAGAGATATTACACTTCATTTGTACATTATATCATTTATTTATAGCATTTACTCATACATAGTTTCATTCATTATTTCTTCTTGTATATAGTTTTATTTTCATGTTACTTATACATATCTTATATCCAAAAAATTAAAAAAAATAATTTAGTATGTCAAAAACAAAAAAACATTCAAATATTTGCTCAGAAAATACAAATTATAGATTCTATGCATTTCCATGTTTATATTTTACAATGAACTGATACACTAAAACCTCAAGGCATAAGTGAAATCCACCCATTAGGATCATAACATCCCACCATGCTTTTGAATCCTAGACTCTGGGCTAGATTTGTACCTATACCACCAAGATTCCCTATGTGTACAAGCCCCAGATGAACACTATCATGCTGACGTAACCACCCACTCTATGACTTAAACCCAAGTGGAGGCTCTAATATCACTTGTAATGAAATTACTTAGATGTTCATATAAATTCACATAGAATAAATAGATATGAGGGATCGCATAGCAATAATCGATAGCAAATCAAAATACTAGATAGTATAGAAAAGCCACTTTAAGGGGGAAACCTCAAAAATAATGTAATAAGAGTAGAATTATTCATATATGATGATTAAACACTAACCAATACTTCATATATATAGTCTACTTATCCATGGTTATTCCATAGATTGACCTATCCAAGAACATAGAGAAATTTAACAAGCATATAAAAGAGGTATGTAAGCCATAATTTAGCCACACATATCCCTAAACACACCAATAGTTAAGGGTGTAGCATCCCCCCCTTCAAAACAATATTATCCTCAATGTTGAGGTAACTCTAGATATTATTGCACAAATGCTTCATCCTCCCAAGTGGAATCTTCACATGGTAGATTCTTCCATTTGATCAGGTACTTTGTAATCACTCTAGACCACAGCTGCTTAGTGTGCATAGGAAGGATTGCCTCAAGATCAAGAACAAATCTGCCTTCCTCATCCAATTCTGGTTACTCTATTTGAATGGTAACTCTATGTCTAATGAATTTATTCAAGCATGATACATGAAATACTGGATGTATGTGAGTGGATGAAGGAAACTCTAACTTGTAGGCCACATTACCAATTTTTTTCAAGATTTGATAAGGCCCATAATACTTAGGGGGCAGCTTGTTATCCTTTTTTTTTGCTTTAATGACATCTTCTTATATGGTTGTAAGTGAACAAAGACCCAATCACCAATGTCAAAATGCCTCTCACTTCTATGTTGATCTACCTATTGCTTCATGCAATTTTGGGCCATAGATAAATTTTTATGGAAGCTTGCAAGGACCTCCTTTTGATGGTGAATATGTTATTCAAATGCACAAACTTTAGGATGGACCTTCAAGGTTGAACTAATGGATGGAGAATGGTATCCATATAGTGCCATAAAGGGAGACATTTTGGAAGCACTATGAATAAAAGTATTATGCCATCATTTAGCAAGTGGCAACCAATGAACCCATTTATCCTGTTTATCAAAAACAAAACAAAAGAGATATCCTTCAAAATATTTATTGACTACTTCAGTTTGTCCATCAATTTTAGGATGATAGGATGAACTATGAGCCAATTGGGTGCCCAAACATGCAAATAACTTAGTCTAAAAATTACTAGTAAAAATAGGATCTCTATTACTGACAATGATCTTAGGGGTCCCATGTAATTTTTGAACTATATTGAGAAAATTAGAAGCTATTATACTAGCAACAAATGGTTGTGATAAAGAACAAAAATGAGCATACTGAGACGATCCACAACAACCATGATAACATTTTGACCATCAGATCTTAGTAACCATGTAATGAAATCCATAGATACCTCTTCCCAACACTGGCTAGGGATGGATAAAGGCTATAGAAGACTTGTAGTTTTAATGGTTTTGTCTTTGTTTTATTAACAGATCATACATTTAGCCACATATTTCTAGATATCCCCCTTGAATCCTTCCCAAAAAAAATCCTACTTAATTTTGTGATAGTTTTTAAAAATCCTGAATGACCCCCAAGTGGAGTTGCATGAAGTTTCTAAAGGATTTTTATTTAAGAATAGAATTATTACATAGGTATAATATGTATTTATACCATAATGCATTACCCTTCCATGTTAATTTTTCAAATCCACCTAAACCTTGCTAAATATTTTGAATCAAATCATGGGTAGCACTATCATTTTTCCATTTTGATCATGCTTCTTCTAGCCAATCTACCTACAAAATGGTTATAGCACATAGCAATGCCTCAATTGATTCATCCTTTCTAGATAGTGCATCTACCACTACATTATCCTTGCCTTTTTTGTAGATCATTTAAAAATCATAGCCTAACATCTTAGTTACCCATTTTTGTTGTTCTTCAAATAACAACTATTATTCCAAAAAATATTTAAGACTATCATGATCAATCTTCACTTAAAAGTGATGACCCATTAAATAAGGTCTCCATTTTTTGATTGCATGCAAAATGGCCATCATTTATTTTTCATAGATGGGTTTGTGCTGATTTTTACCTTTTAGTTAATGACTTTCAAATGCAAGTGGTCTACCTTCTTGCATGAGTACAGCACCCATACCATACATAGATAAATCACATTCAACCACAAAAGTCTTGGAAAAATTAGGAGTGGCTAATACTAGAGTGGTGCACATAGCCAATTTCAATTGTTCAAATGCCTTGGTAGTTGTATCAGTCCACTTAAAGGAGTCTTTCTTTAACAAAGAGGTGAGTGGGGTTGCAATGCTACTATAATTTTTGACAAACTTGTGATAGTAACTAGTTAGACCTAAAAATCCCTGTAGTTGCTTGAGTGTCTTAGAAATTGGCCAGTCCACCATTGCTTAGATTTTTTTAGGATCCAATTTCACTCCATGAGAAACAAGATGACCCAAATATTCAACTTCACAAACCCTAAAAGTATGTTTTGAAGGTTTGGCATACAATTGATGTTGTTCCAAAATTGGGAGTACATGTTGCACATGTTTCAAATGGTCTTCCCAATTTTTACTATAAATGAGGATATCATCAAAAAATACTAGAATAAATTTCCTCAAAAATAGCCTAAAAACAATATTCATCAAACTCTGAAAAGTAGATGGTGCATTTGTTAGACCAAAAGGCATAACCAAAAACTCATAATGGCCCTCATGAGTCCTGAAATCTATTTTCTATGTCTTCATCATGGATCCAAATTTGATGATACTTAGAACATAAATTTAACTTGGTAAAATAAAAAGCACCATTCAATTCATCTAGGAAATCATCAATGATAGGAATAGGAAACTTATCTTTAATTATGTACTTGTTGAGTTCTCTGTAGTTAGAACACATCCTCCAAGTGTTATCCTTCTTTCTCACCATAACAACTAGAGAAGAATATTCACTTTGACTATGGTGAATGATTCTTGCAGCCAACATCTCTTGTACCATTTTTATAATTTCACTTTCTAGGCATAGGGATACTTGTATGGCCTAAAATTGGGTGGTGTACTACCAAGAATAAGTTTGATAGCATGATCATGCATGCACCTAGGTGAAATTTCTTTCAACATATCACCAAAAACAATTGAATGACCATCAATCACTTGTTATAGATCAAGAGGTGGAGATGGTTGATTTGATTTTACTTCTATATAAAATAAGTAGCTATGAATCCTTCAGCACCCTTACATAGAATCTTTGTCATTTGATGGGAGCTAACAAGTTGTGAATATTTAGCCTTTAATGCCCTTAGCTCAAATACCCTTTCTTCAAAATGTAAGCACATGAATAATTCTTGGAAATTCATCTCGATATTGCCTAAAGTGGTGAGCCACTATACTCCTAGAACAATGTCATCTCCATCCATGTGAATAGTAAACATAAGAGAATCCAACAAGTAGTCTCCCATGGCTAGCTTAATACTATGGTATTTTATTGAATAGATAATAGTACCACCATCTACAATCATAACCTAAAATTTTAGAGATGGATAAATAAAATAGTTCAAATGAACAGCTAACTTACTATTGATGAAGTTGTGTGTGCTCCCAAAATCAATCAAGATAGTGACTTTTTGTTTCTTAAGGAAACCCATCACCTTAATATTTTGGGGAGTAATAATAGCTAAAAGTGCATGATACTAAATATTAGGTTGAGAGTCTTCAGATTCCTCCTCAGGAACTTCTTCATCCTCAACATTTACCTCTTTATCATCTTTATTGGCACCCTCAATGTAAAATAACTTCTTTTCAGCACAATAATGGTCTTTGCTCTATTTACTATTGTAACCATAACACAACCCTTTGGATCACTTCTCCTCAATTTATCATTGTGTCAATCTAGTGGGTTGATGAAATGATGGTGGTAGAAAGGTGTGATCATGACCAGTAGTGAAAGTTTTCCTTTTGACCATCTCTTTTTCTTCTACCATGCATGCCCTAGGGATAACTTCTAATACAAATATTGGGTGAAACATTCAAACCTTAAATTGGATGATATCTTTGAGACCACCCAAAAAAAGATCAGTCAAATTTACCTCAATGATGTCTTCCCCCTGTAAGGAGAGATTTTGAAATTGATGAATATAATCTTTCACAGATCTTATTTACCGTAGTTTGGTTAATTGACTAAAATAGTTTTTAGATACATTATTTTGATAATGAGTCAACAACTCATCTATGAAAATAGACCATATAAAAGGATCACCATTATTTTTCTTTTGAGCACACAACCAGCAATACCAAATAAACTGCTTAGGTTCTAGATATAGAGACGCCACTATCACCTTATGATAACTAGGAGTTTGATGTAACTCAAATAAATTTTCAATTTGGGTAATCTATGTGAGAGGATCCTTACCATCAAACTAATGCATGTCCACATTTGGCAACATCAGTTTCACACCAGTATGCAAGTTGTTGGTGTTGACAGGAGAATTTGAATGTTGAAGTGGAGGGTTGTTAGGCTGAAACTAAGATGCAAGGGTAGCCAATTGCATAGTGATATGATGTAATTCATTGTAAACCCTATTAATCTATTCAAACATCTTAGAAACATCATCTTGAACTACAACAAAGTCATCATGCCTTACCAAGTTCTTTATGTCAGCCTAAAATTGAGGAATTGTTAGATCTAAAGCTCCAGATTCCATGTCTTTGATAGGAGTCTTAGAAATTTTTGGTGCCTCTTTTCTTCCCCAAGTCAAAGGACCTGCCATAAACAAACCCTAGGAGGGTTTTTACTCCAAAAAAAAGGTACCAAGAGATGATACCGTTGTGATCACCTCACCAAGATGAATCCAATGACTACCTTTGTGCACTAGGGTAAAAATTTTGACACAAAAAAATGTATCGATAGAATATACCGTTGTGATCATCTCATTGAGATGAATCCAATGACTACAATTGTGCAAGAGGAAAAAAAAATCCATATATATATATATATATTTACTAAATATTTTTTTTCAAAAAATCATTTCAAGCAATAATGTGCTGACAAAAATAAATAAATTCTTTTCAGATTGCAAGTCATGTTTTTTCGCTCCTCCCAAAAGCCCACCTCGCTAGATCCAAAAAAAATGTCACAGGAAACTTGCCCAAATCAAATCACTATACCAAAACCTTGAGGCATTAGTGAAATCTATCCATTAAGATCATAACACATTTCTTATACTTGACAAGTAATACATATGATATCTATGTTAGTATAGTCAATTTTATCATACATACATGTTTCACTTGTTCTTGTCAAGTGTTCACAGATACTTATAGGACCTAGCTCTACCATTCAGATCTAGATTTTATACTATCTACCTAGTAGTGGCATATACATAGATACCTGAATTCTTTATTTGATACATTCACCCATTTGGGGCATCCTATACACATTTTTGATTTCCAGGTTACATCTTTCTTAACTCTATATCATAGATTTTGCATTGTTATATCTTGATATTGATCATCCTACATTACACATTTTTTTATGACTACTACTACTACTTTAGACTCCATTTATAAACATTTTTTCTCTTATATAGATTTGTACAACATGTTCATGCATACTTTCATTTCTAAATTTACTAGTTTAGACTTGATTGTGTTTCTATGCTTTTACATCTATTCAAGGGAATTTGAATATGTCATTATTATACAAATCTATGCCACTTCCTTTCATTGTATGCATGCTTTGGACATGTGCCCATATCCTTGTATGTGTCATCTTGATTATGTATGCAAACATTTGAACATGTCCTTCCATGTGGATCCATGCCAACTTTTTTTTGTTTGCATACGTAGGCATTTGAACATGTATTTATATGTATTGATTTCTCATATTTAGTGACATGTGCCCATGTCCCTTGTATTAAGGCCTCTTGGCCTACTTTTTTTACCTCATATATGTTGTATGTATGCATCATGGTCATGACACTTGTCTCTTGCTTATTACACACTCCAGTTTTAGATGCCATGAGGGACCTCAAGGATCTCTCCCTCTTACATGGGTGCCTTGATGGACATCATACCCCATCCCTCTAGGTAGTTGCTCAGTTTATAACTCAATTTTCTTATGCATACACATGTTTACATTATTATATCCATCTTGATAGCCTTGTGAATGCTAGATCTAACATACATCATACATTACCAACTTATGCTCAGATTATTTTACCTTTTAATGTCATGTATACACATTATATTTTTTTATTACACGGATATCATGTATGCTTAGGCTAACACATATCATGTAGAGATTTTTATTTTGAGGATAGTACTTTCACATGTTCAACAACTCCCCTCAAAAGAGGGGGTATTCACATAGGTTTGTCATAAAGATTAGGCAATCTGGATGCACTCAGATTATATTTTTTAGCATAGAATACATAACTCAAAATTGGGGAAACACAGTGAAAAATAGTCAAATAGAGATCAGAGTTAGTTTGGTAGAAAAATAATAGATAGACACTAGCAATAAAAGTGAAAACTAGTCCCACAACACTACTATCCAATGTATGGCACTAATATCTAGTAGCCCCAAAAATAGGAAATTCTAGAATTTCTAGAAAGGCATAATAGTTACAATCTAAGTTTATACAAATTCACTTATAGATTATCAATTTTTTCTTAGTTATTACTCATTTTCACAAAAAATGATATTAGTTTGCTCAGATTAGAGGCATCATACATGGCATGATCATTTTTGTTTCAATTTTAGATACTTAGATGCATATTATTAAAACTCAATCCAGAATCCATATACTCAAATATCAGATTTGGAGGCATGTGTGTGGCACATTATTTTTGTATGCTTGCTTATGCACCAATTGATTATATGGAACGGAAAATTCCATGGAATTCTCTACATTTTACACACCAAACACCATGTTCTAGTTATGTACCATAATGATGCCTTACTCTACCTATAGTGGTTTCCATTACTATGTAGTCCCTAAGCTACATACCCGAGGGCTTGAGAGACCCCTAGGCTGACTTTCATTCTAGATTTCTCGAGTGGTTGCAGATCTATTATATATAGTTTTAGTTAGAATCATACAACTTTAGTTACATTATGCAATTCAGTTACAAATGTATTTACTAGACATGGGTAAGCAATGATAAAGTCATAGTCTACTCAAGTTCTTGAGCCACCTACATAAGAGGGTTGGATAAGCCATCAATGCAATCCAAGATATTCATAGGTCATGATCCACCGAGCAGGGGTGGGTGATGATGGATTCAAAATGGATTGAGTTATTAAGACACCCATACATGCGGATTGAGCAATCCATTCAACTCAATCCACATTATTCACCAATTGATCACTAGCTACACACACATAAGATGTCATCAGGTTTATGCATCAGTTCTCGTACCTAATGAGGTGAATTTTTTCCTTTCTTATCTTATCTCTTTAGTCAATTTTATCTTTGCTTTAGATATCTCTTAATTAAGGACTAATCTATACACATTTCATTTATAGGACACGTAATGGAGCATGCTTCACATACTCAAATCTAGATTCACAGTGTTCACCTTTTAAGTAAATCTAGGTATGTTTATTTTATTTATCCTATTCATTTCACTTTTCTACATTTTTATAATAAAAATGGGGCAAATTTAGTCATCTAAAATGTCATTTGAGTGCCAAGATTTTTATTTGAGACCACCCATCCTTAGCCCTAGACCCTATCTTAGGGCCTATTTCGATACTTATCTAGATTTCATGTGGGTCACACTTATCCCTAGACATCTCAAAATCAATCTCGTACCCTTCCTTAGGCATCCAAGCCCCTAGTGCCTCAAGTTATACCACTTGGACATTAGCACCATAATTAGGCACTAGCCCTACTATCTTATTTGGGCATTATTATCCTTTTCCCTCTTTTTAACCCCAACAGATATATTTTCAATCCTAAAGACACCTAGGGTTAATATAGACCTATTTAAAACCCTACACAAGCCCCAGATCAATATATATACATGACTTTTAGCTCTTTATTCACTAGATATAAATAATATGCAAATACACACAAATAAACTTAGAACAAGTTATGCACAATCAAGTTTATTAATATTTATTCTACCTTAATTTTGTATACAGTCATCTACAGCCCTCTTAAGTTTAGAATACATAGCTTTCTAGTCTCAAGCCTCACTCAAAACACTCAAATTAGCAATCATACTAGCTTTAGTTGCACTTGTACTAGCACTTAGGTGGGGATAACTACATCGATCTTCATCCCTCATCAGAGAATTGGTATGTAGGAAACATTCATCATAGCAGGGTGTTGAGGATGTCTAACCTACCCAACTAACACTATACATTTAATACTTGTTCCAATCAAATACCCTAGTCACATGGAGGTCTAGGGTTTGCATATAAAATTGGCCAAAATAAGTCATAGATAATGAAATAAGTACAAATAAAATCTTGTAAAGAGGACATTAGCACCAAAATTAAACACTAGTTCTAGAGCACTACTATCTAAGTTAGGGTTCTATTGTATAGAAGGGTTTTTGACACCTATATTTTGTTTGTGACACTCAAACCAGCTCCTATACCAGTTTTTAGCTTTAAGATCCTTCATCTCAAGTAGTTTCCAACTAAGTGTTTATGTGTCATTTTTTACTATTATAATAAATATTAGATTAGCTCAATTCTTTCACAAATTAATGTCTATATTTATTTCATATTTTATACCCTAATTTACTGTACTCAAACCCCTTAACAACCTAGGGCTTAAACTCTAAAACCCTTAAAATTGAAATCACTTTCTTTTAAATAGGTAAGTTCATCTTTATGCATTACTAGATTAAAAAGGGGGACAAATTTAGAAACAAAAATCTAATTACAAATAATAAATGAGTCATGCACACTTGAAAATTATCACTCATGGATCAACCCTTTATTTAATGACCTTCCCACTATAAAAAGGCTCATGTTTACCATTTCACTATGCCTAAATGATTATCATATAGTCTGACCCTAAAATTTTGTTTACCCAAATTATTTTTAGCCTAAAATATACATGAAACTTGATTTATATCCTACTCTATAAGTTATAAATCATCAACAATTTTATATCCTCTCATACACTATCATCTAAACTATGACACTAGTGTTGATGCTAGTATCCCAAATTTGATGCTAGTGTCTAAGCCTTACAAATGGTCAAAATTGAAAATATTTTGGCATGTATGGTTCACCCTATGATAATATTATAACCCTCCTATGAGATTATTTCAAAATGTGTGGTATAAATATAAAACAAAATGTCATTCATTATCATCTAATAATTACCAAGCAAACACTTGTCAAGCTTGCACTTAATCATTTGCACAAATAAGTTATAATGACCTATTATTTCCTATTTCCAAATTAGTCATAGTATCAATATTTTTACAAGTATGAAGCATTCAAAGATCATCCCATGAGAAGTATTTATCAATTTACAAGTTATATCACTATATGCACTTGCATATAGCATATTGTATAATTGTTCACACACAAACCCACATAAAGGGGAGAAATGCATCGGTCTGAGGCCCTCTTCAAATAATATGGCTATCTAGGCAAGACTCATTGATATATGTTTATTTAAGTTCACCTCAGCTTCACTTTATCCCACTAACCACCATTTTTCAAGGTGACATGCCCAACTTGGAGGACTTAGAGTTTTAAGCAAAAGAGTGATATCCAAAACCTACATGCACAATCTGAGTTAAAAATATGCAAGGGGATAATGAACCCTAATAGGATTAATTGTTCATTCCATAAAATGACATTTATTCCATATTAGATAGAAGCATTGATAGTATTTTTTAGATCCCAATAGTAGTGTCCAAGTTAATATAAATCAAATATTTAGAATCTGGTGAATCACTATGAAGCATCACCCTATCTTTTATTGTACTTGTATCTATCATATATGTTTGTATATCAATAAATAAGATAAGTATTATTTATTATTAATGTTGTTACATTGATATTACTATTTTTTATTGTACTTTCTATATTTAACATTTTTCATAATTCAACATTGTAATACAATATTATGAATCTGACTTATTTAATTAGCCTACTTTTAGAATAGCTTAGTCATTTGTTTGACCAAGCTATTCTCCCCTAACTCTTACCAATTCCAAAAAGGATTAAATAATTATTTTACATATAAATTTCTCAATCTCATGAACATGATTCAAGATATTATTGATGAGAACATTAATGATATTGGCACACCTACCAAAGAGGCTAAGCCACGGTCAAATAAAAATGTAAAGCTCAAAATTACAAATATCCTTTTCCAAATCATGAAGAAAATAAAAAATACAATTATAAATTACATTATATATATAATGCTTATCCATCTCCTTCTACATATTTTCATCCACTTGATAGCATGATTGGTATAGTTACAAGCAAACAAGCATCACATCCTATGATAGCATTTGATGATAGTGAAATTGTTATTGATGATTCAGATAGACAAACACTCTTCATTTGATCATATGTTTAAAAATAAGTCATCCATAGTGTTATGATAGATAATAGATCAAGTGAAAATCTATGCACCATAAGAGTTATTTACTCTATTAGCTATATGAAATAAGATTTACAATATACTTCTACAGTTGTTAAAGCATTTGATAGTCATACACATGATACTCTTGGGCATATATTTATACCTTTAAAATTGGAGCCTCTCATAATTCCCACTTCATTATTATTCATACCAGGCACACAGGTCTTTGATATTCTGTTAGAATTCCCTTGGATAAAAAATATTAGATCATTGCCTTCTATAGTGCATAATGTCTCAAATATATTAATTATAATCAAGTGGTCAAAATTCCATGAATCTAATATGAATATCCTTTGACACCAATCATGTTTATGTATCCTACAAATCATCTTATTGGCATAGTCATTGAGCAACATGGTATTGAAATAGACTATATAAGTATTCAAGAGCATGATTTGCATATCCCAAAGTACATTAAAGTTTCTTCATCTATTAGTGAGCATGGGCATATAAAAAAATTATTTTATCTATCTATTCATGAACATGATAATATTACATAATCATTATATCCATCTCCCTATGAGCATGATCTAGTTCTACATGAGTGTATTCAGTTAATTTCAAAGAGCAATGTATATTATCCAAAGTAAAAGGTGGCACATAAAGAGAGACCTTCATCTCCTAAGGCACAACAAGTTATTCATAAAGCTTCACTACATGTATAGGTTGTTTCATCCTCTCCTATGGAATATGAGGATATAGGTTTACGTGGTAATTTTATCAATGATTCATGGGATTATATTACAACATATGATCATATTTTTGATTCAGATGCATCTATAATTGGCAATTCTTCTTCACTAGAACTCATTCCTTCATATCATGCCATGGGTTATACATACATACCCATCACTAATATAATTGTTTGGATACTTTCATTTTACCTTTTTATATATATTATTTGTTTTTACTTATTTTTTAATTCTTCTATCTACTATCTTGTCATTTTTATAGCCCTTGGCTTTATGTTTTACTTTGGGCACTTGCCCTCTTGGTTTTCAAACCAATTCAAACAATCCAAAGCAACTACCTTAGGAATAATTTTAATGTTGATTCTTGCTTACTATGGCATCTCCACCATACTTGGATTTCATTAAACTTACATGGTCACATCTCGTTCTTTCCCATGAGGAGCATGTATATTCCTACTTATCTTATTCATTTTTTATACAGTGTTGTGATTCATTTGCACATACCTTTGGGGCACATGATTTGCCTTCATTCTTGTCATACTATATTTTTTCACCTTATTTAGGATTTTTTGAATCCCTTCCACTTCCTCTATTTTCAAATATTTGCTTTTTATCACCTTTTTCAACTCATTTTACCAGTGTTTTAAAAAAAATCCAAAAAATTCAAATATGAAAAAAATTCAAAAACATTCAAAAAAGTATATTATTCAAATGCTTAAAAATAAGACCTACAAGAATTTTTCAAATTTTGTTATCTTATATTATTTATATATGTTATTTATTTTATGTTTGTTGGATAACATATTTCATTTTTCTAATACACACTACATATCACAAGGTATTTGAGTGATATACATGACATATTTTTACATGGTTTCAATTCAGACTTCCCTTATTACCTAATAGCCTTACTAAAGTGGGAAATGTTTTCATTCTCTATGAACAATTCAAATAGGTTGTATCTATCCACAACCTTCTTACCACGTTGAGCTAAATATCATACAAATATTTTTCTACTCACTCATACTCTACATATGTTACATGAATAAGTCACTTGCTAACAATGACATGAATTCATATGGTGGATGTATTATGTATTCTAGTTTCATTTATTTTATTCTTCTCTCTTAATTTATTACATGATAGGTTAGAACTTATTTTCTTATTGTGTGTGGCATATGGCCTTGTGTATACAAATTTCATGTTTATATGGCATCATTATGTCATTTGTGTGTGTCCCTTGGCCTTGTGTGTTTATGTGACATTTACATGTCCCTTGTATGTGGCCTTTAGGCCTTATGTGTGACATTATATGACATTATGTTCATTGCTTGTTATTGTGGTGCCATGATTCATATCATGTAGTACATATATATTTTATTACTTTAGTTCCATGATGCATATCGTGCACATCATGATAATGTGATTCAATTATATATCTATCTAACGCATATTTTATATACAATTCAATTATATATTCAAATACTATGATACAATACATTCAAAGGTTCAAATTCTAATACATTATTATATATTCATATATGCTTTCTTTTGAGATAAGTGACTTACATGTTACATCTCTCATCTCAAAAGGGGGCATCACAATGGGCTTGTCTTGAGAAGATAAGTCCTCATGATAAATTTCATATTGAAATCACTATATAGTTTTAAAAATTATATCATGATTCAAAATTTTCAAATTATAGGGGAATGTGGCATGCATGTGCACTCATTCTTACAGTTACAAGTTACAAGTTTGCAAAGAGTTATCTAATTTAATAATTTCAAAGTTCAAATATAATTCAATATCAATATAAGACAGCACAAAGGACAAGATATATGTTCATGTTCAAATTACTACATGGAAATTTTAAAATTTTTAAGTTTCAAAAGTAATCTACATCTCTATGTAGCAGTGTGATTCATCTTCATGTTGTAAATGGGTCAAATTAGAGTATCATGACACTCAATGTCTATGGTTTCACTTTTTCTATGTAGTAAGCCATAATTGGTGGTTTTGCCCCTTCAAACATCTTACAGAGTAATCTAATAGTAAAATGAGAGTTGGAATATACAATCTTTCCAACTCAAGAGCATTCAAAAGTTTCCAAATTCAAACTTGATCACTCTCAATTTTTCATAGGTTCAAGAAATTTTTCAAATGCCTCAATAAGGGGACAAGTACTTCTCTATTTCCAAGTTACAAGGTAATTATATTGCATGCTCTTTCAGGTGTATACGTTCCTTGATTTATTCACAAATTTCAAATTTTAAGTTTACAATTTTCTATTTTAAAATATGGACAATAACTACTTTCAATGGCATTGTTGTAGGTTTTGAATTAAATCATCTCTCAAATTCAAGCTTCACCTTCAAATACAAAGTGTGTATATACACTTAGGTTTGCATCTACTTAAGTCTAGTAATTTCACTTTTTTGCATCGCTTGAATAAAATGGAGGCAAATATAGACACATGAAATTAATCATTAAGTATTTAACAATGTTTATTTTTGACATCCTTACCTTGGTCTATTTTTTATTTCCCTAACTCGCAATCTATAAAATAACCTTCATTATCTTATAAACACTAAAAGTAACATATAGATATCCCTATTTTAGTTAATTTTATCCTTATTTAATAGACATGATCCTGTCAAAACTATCCCTACAGTCTCAAGTCTTTTGCAACAAGTCCACATTAAGTTAGACAAGGCCACACTGTGACCTTGTCCTTTAGTGTGGCTTTGTCCCCCATGTTCTAACGATTAATTTCTCAAATTGAAATGTATCAAAATGGCTCTCTAAGGCCCATATAGGTAGATATATATGGGGGCCATGCCCAATCCCATATAGGCACATCTTGTAAATTTGATTAACAAAAATGTTTCAAATATTTACTTATAAAATCACATCAACGTGTTCACTTGAACAAACCTAGAAAGTTGATTTCAAATCACCACACACTGATCAAAAAAATATGATTTCTATCAATTCTAATTTTGCTGCATTCTAACAGTCATGTCTAAGTTTGAGTATTATTTACTTCAAGTCAAAGGCATCCATTATCAATCATTTGAATCAATATTATAGCTATATTCATATAGTTTCATAATCATGGATTACATAATCAACCTAGGACAGATAACTAGATTGGCCTCATTTTGGCTGTGTAGACAACGCTTAGATTATGCAAGATTTTTTTAAGATAGCTAGGCTATTCCCCTAACCCTATTCCCCCTTTTTGTGTTTTAGCTCTATCTTTTTTATTGTGCAGGAATAAGGTTTTATGTTTTGTAGGTATTCTACATATAAATTCAGCACACATAATCTAGCAACAAATACCCACAAACTTGTATATACCCAAATCAAAAAATCAGGCACATGATCAACAAGGATGCAGTCACAACCATCAGCCAAGGTAATAGTGTACTCTTATATTCTTCCTACATACCCTTCCCATCACACAATCGATTACTGCATTTGGTCACAACACAGTACACAAGTCCTTGCAAGTTATTTCTAGTCATAGTCAACCTACACAGTCAAAATTAAATCTATTTAAAGGAGGTTTGGACATACTTAGGCCCATTTATTATTTTTAATAAATTCTAAATTCTATAAAGTTTTGTAGTATATTGTATATTATTAACATAAATGTATATCCCAACATTTCCATTTCAATAGTTTAATATTCTATTAGTTTGGATTTATTCAAATTAAAATAGATTAAACAATATACGATTCAATTTTGTGTCTATCTAACACATGTTTCATATGTAATTCAATGTTATATTTAATATTATGAGGCAATACAATTCACATATTCATATGCTACTACATGATTACATCTTTCACATATTTTAAAAGTTCTTTTTTGAAACAAGTGACTTGCAGGTTACATCCCTCATCTCAAAAAAGGGGCATCACAATGGGATTGTCTTGAAAATTCAAGTCCTCGAGAAAAAAAATTAAATTTATGACATTATAAAAATTTTATAATTATTTTATAAAAATATTTACTATCAAATTTTGAAAATTGAAAATTAAAAATTACAAGTGAAGCTCAAATAAGGCTTATTAGTGAATAATTAATACCATATAATACTCCCTAAGACCTAAAACAAACATAGTCTACATACCGATACTCTGAGGAGGGATCAATCTAATGTAATTCTCCCATTGAAGTTCTTGATGCAATTGTGTATGATAAATGCAACTAGATGCATAATTGAATATACTTTAGATGGCTAGGGACTGATGCAAAGGTTTGAATAAAATTGAAATGATTTTGGAAGGCTATTTGCAG
Organism: Torreya grandis; assembly: GCA_037957365.1. NCBI lineage: Eukaryota > Viridiplantae > Streptophyta > Pinopsida > Cupressales > Taxaceae > Torreya > Torreya grandis. The sequence continues at coordinate 280,200 of JARHVA010005553.1, forward strand.
AGAATAGGGAAGATTACTTGAGTGTACTTGCTTGTATTCTTGCTTCTCCCCTATAAATGAGTGCCAACCCTTATAAATGGACTTTGAATGGCCTTTTATAGGGAAACTAATGATCATAGGTTAAATGAATTTGCATGAGGCTGATAGGGAAAAGATAATGATTTGGGGGAATATCACTGTTAGGAGCAATTTTGAACTTGGACAACAATGCCAAATCAGGACACCTTGGGTTCCAATGCTCCTGTCCAAGTTGGGTGCTATTATCCTAAGGGAATGAGACCTGGAGGGATGGAGTTGGGCCTAAAAGAGATGCCTAGGTCTATAAGGGTTAAGTTTAGAAGGTTGTGGATGATTGGGAATCAGTGAAAGAATAGTCTAGAAGGATTGTGTAAGCAAGTAGGAAGACCTATGGATTGGGTATCATTAGCCATGCTTAAGTCATCCAATTTCACATTTTATATGACTACATTTATCCACCATTTATTCTAGTGATGTAGTAAAGCAAAATACTAGGATAAAGGAAAGTTAAAAGCATACCTAAACTTACATGTAAGGGAGAAGCTCATGAAGTTGTGTGATGTTGGATGTGTATAGAGAGGTACATTGTGAAGTGTGAATCTATAATGAAAACATAAAAGTAGATCAGTTCTTACTAGATATACTATATCTAAAATAAGAATGTACAAAATCTAAGTAAGAGGAAGAAAAAGGAATAAATACACCTCACCAAGTACCAAAACAATACAAAACCTATTGAGATGTTGGATTGTGTTAGATGATGCTAGGTATATGTTGAATCTAGAGTAATATCATGAATGAAGCTAAGTGCTCAATTCCCTTGAAGGTGGATCAAGAATGTAAAGGATAGACATTTAGCTCCATCATCACCAACTAAGTGAATTTAATGAATCATGCATGTGATAATCGATGTCTAGACTGTGTGTCCAATCCCTTTGAATAGGTGTCTCAAAAATACAAAGGCTGGCCCTTTGGTTCCATCAATGCCCTATGAAGTGAAGCTATGAAGTGATATCGATATAGAATAGATGCCATATGAGATGGCTCTTTGAGCCCATGGATATTATAAAAATATAATAATGTGATGTGGATAGCTTGAATGTATGCTATAAATTAGGCCACTCTTAGCCATTTTGAAAGATGGAAGTTAGGCTTGTGTGAAATCCACTCCAAAACTAATGTACCATGCTTATATGAAATCCAACTCGAGAACTTAGGTACTCATAAAGTTAAACTTGTATGAAATTTCAACTTGAAAGTGATGCCAACCACCTGTAGATGGAGTAAGGCACACAATTACTGAGAATGCCTGAATAATAAATTAAACTTGGAAATAAAAGAAGGCCAATGTGCCATGTACATTGCCCCTAATTACTGGTATTTGGAACATGGATTTTGATCTAGAAGTTATGTCAACCACCTAATGTAAAACTGAAAGTGATAACCATCATGTTGCACATGATAACCCCCTATATCTAGATTCTTTGAGAAAAATATACTGAACTACTGATTCTGACTAATCTGGATGTGCAAAAAATGTATCTAAACTACACTTTTACCTATTTATAAAAAACTTGAGTGTTTTTTTTCTTGGATAGGAGTGAAAAAATGAGGACACCCCTATGTTTGGTGCTACTATCCATTTTTGGTACTATTTTTCTTTGCTAAATTTGGTTGTTGATCTGGAACTGTCACTATTTTTTTGCTATATTCTAACTGGTTTGACCTCTAGATCATGAACTTGGTGATCTAAATGCTACTATTTTGACTATTAGAAGATTTAATCTCTCTGACAAAACCCTTATTTATTTCCCCCTCTTATAAGGGTAGGAATGATGAACCTGTAATGATTGGCCTTAGAAGAAAGAGTCCTACAAGTGTGTTAAGCTATATAGATATATGATATAACAATGAATTTTGACAAGATATTTGTAGATATAGAAATGTTTGTATTGATAAATTGTTAGATCAACAGGGGTATGCCTAGATAGATATAACAATGTAAAAACATGTGTAAAGTACTGAAATAGAATTGTAAATGCTAGATGTTAGTTGGAGGGATAGAGCATGATGTTTATCATGGCATCCAAGACAGCAAGGGAAATACATGATGTGGATCATGGCATTACACACATTGAGAAACAAACAACCAATCAAGAAAACAAGCATGAAGTAAGAATAATATAGGGATGGCCAAGGGGCCATGTAAACAAGGGACTGGGGCACATGTCACTCAAACTAGAAAATAAGCATAGAAGGCATGTTCAAATTCTACATACACATACAAGTGAAATAATGAAAGTTGGCATAGGGGCCATAGTCACATGAAAGAGTACAAGAAAAGGACATTGGAAAATGTCCTAAGTCACACACAATAATAGAATCAAAGGACATTTGTAGATGTCTAAGGCACACATTAAAAAAAAAAATGAAACTGGAAATGCAATCTTATCTAGTTATGTAAAGCAAGAAAGGGAAGCATGTAAAAACTAGAAAGGTACAATCACATCTAACTAATCAAAGCAAGAGTGAAAGTATGTAAGGCACATTTAGTAAAAGATTAGGTATATGCTATGAGACACACAAGTGATAGATACTAGTGAAATGTTGATATAGTAATTTGTATAATCTAGTAAGTAATGTACATCAATATGATAACTCAGAGTGTGTAGTGTAGTATTGACATAACCTAGATGGTGTTGTCATGTAGAAGATGCCCCTAGTGGGTATGTATATCGATGTGTGTCTCAAAAGTAGAAGTAGGAATGCCCCCTCAATGGGTAGAATGAAGAAATCAAGTAACTAAATGTCACTGCACACACTCAAAGAAGATCAAGTGAAGCATGATAATGTAGATAATTGACAAAAAATAGCATGAAATAACAAATGTAAGTCCTAGCATGATAGTAGTAATGTAAAGCACGGATGATGCATAAAATCAAAATGTTTTTTGGTATTTTTGAATTATTTGAATGTTTTTATGTTTTAATATAAGCTATGTATAGGAAAAAATAGGAAGAAATGATACTAACCGATGAGTCTCATGGGAGATTCCCTATCATGGTGTCCCGTATCATGATGGCTCATTTAAAACCAATTGTAGCATGTTGCTACGTGAAATAGGTTGTATAAAACTTGGTTGTAGTGAATATTTATCTAAAGTGGTACTTTGTGATTTGTATAACTGAGTAATAGATTGATATGGAGCTAAAACCTATGTTGGTGGATCATTTAATAACAATCATTGTGGGTTGCTACTTGAAATAGGTCTTATAAAACTTGGTCATAGTGAATATTTTGTTGAAGTAGTACTCTGTGATGTGTGTGTGTGTATGGAACTATACTATATATTCCACATACTACGCTACTGTATGTAGGTTTAGCTCACTATACTGGTCTCTAAATCTACTAAGTATGTGGGGTAGGAGATCTCCTAGGAAGCTCTATCTGATAAATCACATTACTCTCATGATGAGTAACTAATGATTCCTGTGAAGGAATGTCCTAGGAGGACTCAATCGTGAAGGAATGAGGTCTATGGTTCCATTATGGAGGAGATCTTGGTACCCCTTATGTGAATGCTATGATGCCATTATCAATAAATCTATTAATTCAATTCTTTAGTCTATAACAATCATTATCTATGTGTCCATGGATATGATGGTAGTTGTAAAAGGGCTGATGTGGTTGCCTATGTAGGAGATGTGGATCCCATTGATGAGTAGAAGGTAATATGATTAACCTCCTATCTAGTAGTGTTGATAATATAACATATGGGCTATCCCTCTCTAAATCAAAGTGTAATGGTACCCTAATTCTGCTCTATATAGTGCTTATTGTAGGTTATGATTTTTTGTTTTGATATGTAACATTTCTTGCAACCAATTAACTAGGTGAAGGTACATATACATGATTTGCACTAGGGTACCTTTAAAGCTTTTGTATTGTAATCTGATTATCCAATGTTGTGATATTATCATGTAATAGTTGATTATATGTTTGTAAATATAAAAATAGCTTTCTCATGCTGGTGATTTGATTCCTTAGAGTCTCACAAGTGAAAACCTTTGTTGCTTTCGATTGAACATGTAAGCACACATGTTGAAGAGGGTTTGAAGAGCTATAGGCAAAATGTATGTATTAGGAGAAACAATATATGCTACCTCACTTTTTGGAGGGGTGATAGCATGGACCGAGTCAGAGGGAAAGTAGTTATCACCCTCTGGAGGGAGAGGAGGAGAAAGGATTTATTTCTTCTACATGAAATATGACATTAAAACAAGAGTATCCCCAAAGAGGCATATACATCTAGGTAGAAACTATGCATGTAGGCTAAAATGCATGTGAGTAGAGTTATAAATTATATATAAATATGATTATAGAGAACATTCCATATGAAATATATAAAACAAGGGATAAAAAGAATGAATTTGTGCATGTATGCATAAGAAATTGTGACATGTGCTATGCCATTTCTAATGTATTTAGGATGATAAACTTGTATATTTTTCCCTATGAGAGATAGAGATAAAAGGTTAGAGAGCTTGAAATTGTGCATGAATGCATAAAGAGTTTTGACATGTGACATAACATTTTTAATGTGTTTATTATGATAAGCTTGAAAAATTTTCCATATGAAAGATAGAAAGTAAAGGGTTGAGAGCTAGAGATTTTTCCATATGACAAAGAGAGGGTAAAGGATAGAGAACATGATTTTTTGCCTAAATTCATAAAGAGATTTGACTTGCAACATAATATTTATAACATTTTTAGCATGATAAACTTAAAAATTATTCCATATGAGAGATAGAGAGTATGCAAAAGGCATATTGAAATCTTGTGTAAGTTTAGCAATAAATTTTGTAATATCATCTCTTATTATGAAAATTAAGCATGAAATACAAAGAATGAAACTTTGTAATAACATATGATAGACTTCATCATTCATGTACATGATAGGACCTATTATGGTTTCCTAATTATTTACAAGAAATGTAAGAAAAGTTTTTGCATAAATGAGCATCATTTTTGCAATTTGGCTATGGATGTAAGGTGATACCTCGAGAAGCAAAGTAGGAAATAGTATATGTAACTAGGGATTTTTAAAAAATATTTATGCAAAATAATATGAATTTTTGAATTTTAAATTGAATTTTTGAGTTTGGTATGCAACTAAAAATTCAAAAAATGATTGGAAAAGTACTGGAAATTAACTGGGAGCTAGTTAATACTAGGTTTTTTTTAAATTAGTATGATAATTTTAGAAATTTGATATGAATTTATAGATTTTTTTTATAATTTTGCTTGAAAATTTTAGGAAAAATCAAAAAATATTTATAAAATTAGCAATATATTTTTCCTAGTGTTTGGAATGTGTTTATATGCAAAAAGGACCTAGTATGTGCAAACTAGGGTTTTAACAAAACATAGGTTAATTTTATAATTAATTTGTAGATTTTTTATTTTAAAATATAATAAAAATTAGGAAATTATGACAAAAAATCAAAAATAATTTACCTTAGGGTTTCTAGGGTTTTTATGCAAAAATTTGAAGCTGAGTTCACCAAATGTTTTGTTATTTTTAGAATAATGGATTTTTATTCCTAATTAAATAAACAAGTTTGAGCAAAGTCAATTATTAAATAATATGAAAGAATTAATATAATAATTTTGTGTGAATATATTTGTATTTTTGCCTTTTCTAAATATATTAATAAGTAAAAGAAATCTAACTTAGCTTATTCTAAATGATCAAAACTGAGACATGGTCTGATACTAGAGGAGTAGCACTGGAAAACTATCAAAAACTAGATCTTGAGGTTAATTTTTGGATTATATAGGAGAAACAAAAGTGTAACACCCTAATATTTATCACTTTACTCCTTTTCCCTATTGTCCAGGTGGTTTGAGCTTTCTAGGTTCTGTTCGACAGGCCTACATTACCCTGTTAGTAAAATATCAAAGCTTGAAAGCTTGAGGAGCTCATTGTACATTTATTTTAAATATTCAAATCCATAAGAGGTATTTATGCTTGAACTTGAATGGAAACTTGGAAAATATAGAAAAAAGGTTAGTGTGTAAAGGATACACTGGATGCACTTCACACCCCATGTGTGGGCATGTTGCCTACATACCAATACTCTGAAGAGGGATCACGCTAATGTAGTTCTCCCATTGAAGTGATTGGTATATTTTTGTATGATAAATGTAACTAGATGTGAAATTGGTTGTACTTCAGATGGCTAGGGATTGATGCAAAGGTTTGAATAAACTTGAAATGATCTTGGAAGGTTGTTTGCAGAGAATAGAGAAGAGTGATTGAATGTACTTGCTTATATTTTTGCTTTTCTCTTATAAATGAGTCTCAACCCTTCTAAATGGAATTTTAATGGCCTTTTATAGGGAAAATAATGATCATGGTTTAAATGAATTCACATGAGGCCAATAGGGAAAAAGATAATGATTCAGGGGAATATTACCATTAGGACCAATTTTGAACTTAGACAACAATGTTAAAATTAGGATACCCTGGGTTCTATCACTCTTGTCCAAGTTGGGCACTATTGTCCTAAGGGAATGAGACTTGGGGGGATAGAACTGGGCCTGAAAGAATTGTCTGGGTCTGTAAGGGTTGAGTTTGAAAGGATGTGGATGGCTAGGAATCAGTGAAAGAATAGCCTATAAGGGTTGTGTAAGTAAGTAGGAAGACATATGGATTGGGTGCCATTATCCATACTCAAGTCATCCAATTTCACATTTTATATGACTACAAGAACACAAAATCATGTGATGGTACAATATTTACAACTCCTAAGGAAGATGATTTGAAGGTCAACCAAGACAAGGTTGATGATGGTGATAGTGAACAAACCATTAAGGTTGTTTTGAGCCAAGGGGGAAGACTATTTGTTTTATTCAATTAAGAGTTGAATAAGGTTGAGAAGGAACATTTAGTATATGATAAAAAATCTTATTTCATAATAAAAAAATTGAAAATATGGTAGCACTACTTGTTGCCAAAATAATTTTAAAGTAGTTGGAGAGTTTAATTATCCAAGGAACTGTATGAGAAAGAGTATGATTTCAAATAAACCTATGAGGTTTATGGACATATAATTTTCATGGATAAGAGTCTATGTATAGATTATTTGATCTAGGAGAGGTTGTTATGAAAAGAAGAATAGTCATACATAGTAAAGGATACCATAAGAGACAAGTTGGTGAGGTAAAAACATGGTTTTAATCCATTTCAATTTGTACACATGGTAGATACAAAATATGTTTTTTATCTTGGATATTTGATCAAGTTAGAGGAGAGAAGTTCTGATGAAGAATAACATACTTGAGCCATGCAAGGAACCTTTGAACTAGGTAAGCAGTTGTAGTCGTGTACTAACAAGCATAAGAGAGATGTTGAAGCAAATAGGAAGAATAATATTGAGAAGAGCAGTAGAGGAGAAAGACAAGATGACAAAATAAGAAATAATTTGAAGTGAAGGAAAAAATTTAACAAATTATAATTGAGTTGGGGCTCAAATCTTCCCAATTAGGGAGTATGATATAGGAGCATCATTATAATAAATTGACTATGTTTGTTTTGGGTCTTAGGGAGTATTATATGGTATTAATTATTCACTAATAAGCCTTATTAGAGATTCACTTGTAATTTGTAATTTTCAATTTTCAAAATTTTATAGTAAATATTTTTAATGGCATTGTTGCAGGCTTTTTGCATTGGCACCTTGCACAATTAAGCATTGTATCAAAATACAAAGTGTGTATACACACATAGGTTTGTATCTCCTTTACTTTAGTAATTTCACTTTAGTGCATCACTATAATAAGGAGGGACGGGGGGATGTGGGTGCAGGTGGGGACCAAGCTAGGGTAAAAATGTAGACACTCATATTTGATCATTAGGTGTTTGACAATGATTAATATTGATATCCTTACCTTATTTTGCCTATTTGTCATTGTGTTAACTTGCAATCTCTAAAAAAGCCTTCACTATTCTATTTAGTGTCTTGAAAATACTGAAAAACATCATTCAAACATCTTTATTCTACTTATAGATTTTTATCAGACAAGTTTCAACAATTTATGTCCCTTTGGGACAAGACCACACTAGTCAGACAAGGTGCAGCCCAATCTTCTCCACTAGTGCACTCTTGTCCTGTGCACTCTAACGGTCACTTAAATTTGAGACACTCCAACTTTTATCAAAGTCAGTTAACTAAAATATTTTGAATTTGCCACTATATAAGTGCATCAAAGTCACTCAATACACCACATGAAAGACATTACAAAAAGCACTGCACTTTCAGCAAAATAACACTAATATTTACAATTCAAAGTATGATTCATTGTAGCAGTCATATGCCAAGTCTAAAGTTATTTTATTATAGGTCAAGAGCATTCATTGTCAAGCATTCAATTCAATTTACTAGTTGCATCCATTTAATAAATATCAAGATTCACATATTGACTCTAAGAGGGATAGCTATACTAGGTTGAGTCCCTTTTGGGCTATATAGAAAGCACTCATATTACACATAGTTTTCTAAGATAGCTCGAGTATACCCCTTGCCCAATTATCCCCTTTGCATTTGATCTCTATCTTTTTATGTGCAAGAATTAGGGTTTTGTTATTGTAGACTTTCGTATGTCAAACCAACACTCGTAAGAAATCAATAGTGCATATCTGATAGTTACACAAACCCAGATAATAAAATCATTTATACATTTAATCTAGACATGGCCGTGGTCAACAAACAAGGTCGTAGTGCGGACCTATCAACCTAGTACGCTCATGTCCCAATACTTCACATAATTCTTCTTTTGGACATGACATGATTCACATATAATTATAATCAATTTCTCATTAGCAATCAACCTGAACAGTTAGCAAAAATTAGGATTGATCTAAATTCATTTATTTACTTGAAAACTTAGTATTTATAACTCATTTTACATTTAAGTTTCGTATATTCAGTAACCTAAATTACTATTTCAATAGTTTAGGGGTGTATAGCATTTCATCATTAAAACAAAATAACCATTAAACAACTTTTCATAAAGTTTTTGTAACTTGAAATCATTGCATTTCCCTTTATGAGATAATTTGAAAAAGTGAATAGTGAAAGAGAAACTCTTTTTCAATAAGGTAATTACATGGAGTTATAAGGTAAATAAAAAACTTTGAACTATAAATATGGGTGACTCTCATTGTAAACAGGATTTTTTTTAAAAAAACTATTTTTGGAGAAGAAAGAAAGAAAAGATGTGTATTTTTATGGGGGATTAATAAAATAATATTTACATGACTTTGTACCTTTTATGTTCTTGTTGAATGATCAGTATTTCTTATGTTTATTGATTCATTCAATCCATGTTCTTTCTTTATACAAAAAACATGTTTATAGTTGAAATGTGGCCATTCTAGATGTTTTCCAACATGTTGAAATAATTGAAATTTGTGCTTATTCCATTATTGCACGTCTTCTTTCTCCTTTGTTTTCATTTTTTTCTCTCTCCTACTCAATTTTATTTCATATACATTATTTTTTCATTCGTAAAACAAACCTCCAAGAACGATTTTGAATGTATATAACTATAAATATTTTGTTTTCTGCATCTTTATAGTTTCAATAAAGGGAGCCTCCCCTGCTAATAGAGGAGGGACTTCTTGTCCCTTACATTGTTGACAAAAAATCCAAATTTTGTACCTCGTATACAATATTCCGCCAATAAGATGGTCCCCTAAAAGTTGTTGCAATGTCCATGCCAAACTCAATCCCAATTGTCTTTACATTATCCTCAATTTATTTCAAACATTTTTTCCCAACTAATGTTATTTCCACTATGCCTACTTATTTGACTCCTCTTTCTTCCAAAAACATATCTTAGTTACATGTTTGTCTTACTTTTAAATTATTGGCACTTACAAATATTAAATATAATTAAAAAATCAAATGATGGTTACCATTAGCCATCCAACAAACTTGTGTATGTGAGACGTAATTTTATAATGCTTTAGATCAAATTCAGACTCAATAGTAACCAAAAATAAATTCTCTTTTGTTTCCAATAAAGAAGTTTCAACATTGATTTAAGTCATATTTTAACCATTATATTATGAGATTATATGTTTCAAGTGGTTACTTGAGTGATTTTTCTAAGAGGACATAACATAATATCTTTACGTTATTATATTAGAAGAACATTATATAGATAAAACCTACAACTTAAAGAGGGCATTAATGTTGATAGCTAGAGGATGGAGGTTTAAACATTATGTCTAATGATGACGATATTTATAACGTCCTTTAGGCAAACAAGTTTATAACTATTTTCAAGTCGAATTATGAAGTAAAATTACACAATTCAAATTCTAGACTATATGATAAGGTAAAGGGAAAAAATATTGTCATAAGATTTCACAAAGAGTATTCCACCCTTAACCTAAAACAAAATTTACCTTATATTATGGAATCACATAGTTAATATTTATATTAGCGTTGCTTAAGAATGTGTATTAAATTAGAATTAAATCTTTAAAGATACATCATTGTCTTTTAAAATGATATGACATTGTTTGTGGAACAAGCTTGCAATTTTGAAAACCGCTATGTTTTTTTGGCAATAATTACAAGACCAATAGAACACAAGCATATCTAAGAGAAGAGAGAGAGAGAGAGAACAAAATATCATAGGGGTATCTTAATATATGAACAAACATAACATCTATAAAATCCACAAGCTAGAGAGGATCATGTTAGAGCAAGAAATTGAATGCAATAAATGCAAAAAAGGTGGTTGCAATCATGCCATTGGCTTGTCATCAAGTGATTAAAACAACCAAGGGGGCACTCCCTTACACTAGAAAAGTTTTGTAAGTCACCCCTAGACATAATCTAGAGATAAAGGGCTTAAGTCTAGACGAGTGAATATAATCCTTTGGCATCAATACACCTCAATTTAATGTCACTAAACAAGCAATGGGTAATCATTGCTATGTTGCATAGAATGTATTTAACAACATGATAATTATTTCAGATCCACACAATGACACTAATACTTTAACAGTTAATTTAACATTAACCTCAATTTCAATAAAGATATCAAACAACACAAATCCCTTAACAAATTTCCATCATTCATGGTCAGAGCTCACAAGAACTAAAGTAGAAATGATTAATGGTGAAATGAAAAAATATATATTACATCCATACAAGACTAAGGAACATAAACATTATTATGAAATCACTATATTGAAGAAGGAATATAATCCCTAAAAAACTAGCTGAAATTCAATAAACCTACATAATTTTGACTAAAAGTAATTTAAGAGCTAGCACTAATTTATTATTGAAAGAGCTAGTAAAGTTGAACAAAATTATTTTATTATTTTATCTATTTTCCTACACAACATTAGTGGAATGATTTCTACACTCACCTAAGTCTTCTTTTGATAATGCTGAAAAATTGTGTTCCTACAATGGACATTAATGCTTCACTTAATTATTCTTAATTGGATGTAAAATCATATTTTGAACATGCAATATCTTGAAGATTGAAACAATATAAATAAATGTATCCAAGACAAGTAGAACTAGTTGTAGGAGTTGCATACAAGGGTTGCCCACACTATTGGTCGCATTGTGCACAACATATTTCATGTCAAGAAAATTTTGCTAGTTATATTTGATGTTTATGAAAACCCTAAAGGTTGTATCCTACAACTTTCTAGCTTATGTCAATAGTGTGTTAATGAAAATTTGTGTTCAAAAATTCAAAAACAATTTGTATCATATCCCTGCTTGTTTTTATATGCATTTTACTAACAAGTTTAATCCTTGGGCAACCCCACTATCATCATTACACTTGTCAAATAACAAAACATTTTGACAATCCCGGTTTTATAATGGTTGCTTCTATTTTACAAAATCTTGTTGATAGGATTGAGCAATTTGATGTAATGAATTCAAAAAAAAAACACTTTTGTACATTTTGCCTTCATTTTTGTCATGTGTTCCTTTGAATCAAATATAATTCTCAAGAATATTTCGACACTGCGAACACTTTTTATAAGCCTATGTTCCAACGATGGCGATTCAATGGCATGGATGTGTTGGTAAAACCTATAGAAGGAAAAGAAAATAAGCAAAAAGGCTTGGTTTAAAGGGAAAGCAGAGTAGTTATAGACCTAGAAACAACACATCATTGTGCAAGGATAGTGAACTAGCCATCTACAAGACCAAAGGAGTTCACTCTCCTTCAAAAACCATATTTATTGCAGATGATTTATTTGATTCATATTTAGGTGATTTTGAAGACCAAACTGTCATTTGTAGGCTTAGAGTAAGAAGGGCTAATATGAATGAGGTAAGGAATGAAATTAGGGAACTTGAACTGGGAAAGATTTCGAAGTCACCTTTCTACCCAATAACTTCTTTGTCATTACTTTCTCTGGCTTGGAAGATTGAAGATTTGTTTTACAATATAGATCATGTTGGTTTATGGGTCAAAGGGATCTCTTCCTCAAGCCATGGACAAAAGGTTTTAAGCCAATCATTAAAAATACATATCTCATCCCCTTTTGGGTGAATCTTTATGCCTTCCCTATTGTTTTTTTGGGAGAACACATTTTCAAGAAAATAAGAGGATGTCATAGGTGATTACCTATACATGGATGTATAAACTGAGGAATAGTTGAAAACTAAACTCAACATGAGTAAAGCCAAAGTTTTAAGGAATGGGACAATTCCAAGCCCACAAAGTATAACTCTTAATTCCAATGAGAGTATTTGGACTCAACCGCTTGACTATGAGAATCTCTGCATTTGATGTTATGGTTGCCAACAATTTGATCATCTTAAGAGTAAATGCCCACATGCCAACAAGAGCAGAGACCCAAATTCTTATTGCAAATTTGAGAAGATCGAACCCTCTTTTGTGTTCAAGAAAGACGGACCAAGTAGTGACGAATCATTCCTTGAGAAGGATGACTCTAATCTTGGTTATGCTTCGAAGCAGTAGTATATCACCCCTTCTAGGAGACTCGGGATCAGTTAAGGAGCCCTCCTTTAAAGGTGGTGGAAGGATCGGTTTCTTCAAAGTGTACTTTTGAAAAATCAGTGGATCAAATGGAAGAACCACTTCCAGTGTGCCCTCCAAAAAAGTCAGCAATTAGTCTCCTGCAACTTTCTATATTCGCAGATTATGAGCAGTTGAAAGACAACAAAAGTGAAACAAATGAAATAACTGAAAATCTTGAAACTCCAAGATACCATCTTCTAAATTGCAAAGACGATTTTTCTAATCTTGTGACCCTCGAAGAAGAGTAATTTTATCCTAACAGGGAAAGCAAATATATGAAACATAAAGTGTAATGTTGTTTGTTTGTTGTATCGGATGTTGGTTTGCAATGGTCCCTTTGCTTGGGCTTAAGTTAGCCCTATTAATTGTTGTCATTTGTTGAGCTTCTATTTTAAATCTCTTTGTATTTCCGGTTCACAGCTCCGGTCAAAAGCATTGTCCTAGGTCATGGCTCTGATCAAAAGTGTTTAACCTTTATTTTTTTTTAAAGTAGCATTTTCAAGAATATAACTATTTTGCTAGTTGGACCAACTTTGACAATCTTTTCTAACTCTATTTTGCAACAGATCTACCTTGTGAGAGGTCTTACACCTTTTGGTATTCAACAATTTTCTCCAAAGTAATTAGAATGTCATATGGTTTAGAATGGTTGTTGACAAAGATCTTGTTAAGCGTAGCAAGTCCAATGTTGATGCTCATGTTTTTGCAGAATACTATACTAAAGATCACGCTAACAATTAATGTGTAGAATATTGTACCCAAGATAAGTGTGCAAGAAAATCAACCCTTCAAAGTACTCAAACCCTATGAAGAATGGCCACGAGATTGAGATAGGACATTTCTGGGATGGAGAAACAATGGTTAACGCTTAAATTCTTTTCCAAGAGTACATAGAGGCGTTCCCTAGCCTTATGCTAATTTTGGAGGAAATCCCTTAGAGCATGGAAAAATATGAATTCTTCTTAATGCAGTAAGCCAATGCAACAAAGATTGTGTTGCATCCCACATAATTTGGTGCTAGATGAAGTCACGGAAGTGCTTGTCATATCTTAAAAGCCAACATTATTCAACCATGCGAACGTATTAAATAGGCTAAGCCATGGGTAGTTGAAGAAGAGTAGCGAGCGACAACCCGAAATCAATTTCCTATACTTTTCATTGCAAAAATATTACAACATGCTAGTAGTCGTGACATATATTTCGTTACTGATGATTTGTTGGGCCATTTCCAAGTTTGCATTCATCTTGACGACATGAAAAAGATAATCTTCGTAACTTATTAAGAATCCTTCTACTACATGGGCATGACATTTCAATTAACTTCTACTGCAAACATTGAAAGTCATCCACAATATCCATGTGCCTAGATTCGCACCTTCTGCTGCTACAAGGATAATATCACAAGTTCATTTTTGAATATTATATTCTTGATATTTCCACTAGAACAAATGTTGAAGAATGATGTTTTAAGTTTGAATGAGCAAATGCTTTCCGCCAAGCCTTTGAAGCAATGATTCATTAAAGCACCCATACTATGCTTCCCAATTCAGAAGAAGCCATTACATTTCCATACACATGCTTCCAATATCACAGTTGGTGTCATTCTTGTTTGGCCATATGAAAAGATATTGACCATCAAATCTAATTTACCAGTCAAATATTATCTTGAGCCAAAAGAAACTATATCACAACTTTAGCATGATACTTTGGCCATGCTCTATAAAATCATTTTTTTTTTAAATCAAGACTATACGATTCAAATTTACTTGGATCGTCAAGCCTTTGAATTCTGTTGTGCAGAATTCAATTCTCCCTTTTATAACTTAGTTGAACATGGTAATTCAAACTGTGATTTTAAAGTCTTTATTATGCTCAGAAAAACTCATGTCCGACCAAATCAACTATCCAGAATCGATACAGGCAAAGAGGTATAGCTTCACAATCAATTTCCTATTATGAATCTTCTTCGAGTCCAAACTATCCACTATAACATACTGTTTGTTTGGAGCAACAAGTTTCTTGGAAACTTCTCAATAGCCAATGTGCTGCAATTATGCTAGTGAAAGTCTGGCCTACACTTTGGTTGATAATCCTTCTAAATGAATAATAAAAACAAGTGAAAATAAAAGACTATGGAAGGAAAATACATTATGGAAAATTAACCTTAGGTAATGACAGACCATCTCATAAATGTACTTCATGTTGCAACCCCTCCATTCCCAAATTTTTTACTTCCTGTAGAGTTGAACGAAGACCATGAGGATAAAGAAAAGAGTTTTAGATGTGCCTGGATTTCCACTCTCGGTTTGCATTTCATTCATGCAAGGCTTTTAAAGTTGCTATTTTCCCTGACCACATTACTGAGTGATTTATTTATTTGTAGTGTTTTACTGGTTTATTTTTAATTTAGGCAACATTTCTTTCACCACACAAGCGACAACTGTTTATGGATTTATTGAAAAGATCGCCTAGAGCACAATAACACCCATTATGGACTAGCTATAAGGTGACAACTTCTTCCAACATTAGACTAAGATGGGAAATTATACAAACAATTGCTTTGCAACCAAGAAGTAAATCTCATTCACTGTTCTCTTACAATCAAAAATGTTTGAAGAAACAAACCAAAAATACAAGAGCCAAGAATAGATGTTCTACTAATTCATAGCAGAAAATATTTTTATTGTGGTGAACGGATGCGGTTCAAGTAATATTACTAAATCTATATTAACTCATAAGTTGAAAGCTTCATTTTCTCAATTTCAGTGTGATGTTTGGTTTTGACGATAAGTTCAAAACAAGGAGTCCCAATCTAGCATTAAATACCTGTGCGAAAAGAACAGCAGGTAAAGCAAGTAAAATATTATTTAAATATTAGGTGTTCATCACTTAATGGATGATTATCTCCAGTTTACAGACAACATTCAAAAACTTCTATTGTTTGTTAGATCTTACAGACACATTTGTAATGGGATTGGTTCATTTTATGGTCTGCAATCTTGGATTGTACACCAGTTGGGATCCTAACTCAGTCAAATTATTTAAGGTTCAAACTTAAGAGGTGTAATTTGGAATTCTGAATTCTCGTACATTAAAAAAGTGAGAACAAATCAAAACAATAAAAGAATAAATCATCTATGTTCATTGGAGATGATGCAAATTTTTCTAGATCATCTTCAATGGCATTTTGGTTGAGGTAACAAGGTGAGATTGGCATTTGAATTCTCTGGGATTTTTCAAAGATGATATGAAACATGTTCCAAATAACTCTTTGGAGTTAACATTGGCATATTGGCTGCTGCAATAATAGTGCTCCGTTACATTTGCAAACTCTTCTCAATGTGCATTTGGAAAATTTTGCACCTTCTTCATTGATCCGAGTTGCACGGTCTGTAAGGTATAAAGGTCCATAATATCTCCTATATCACCCAAACATCCGGCAAATTTTGTAGAAATGAACAATATCCATCAACTTAGAATAAATTTTTCACTCGTAACTCAAACATAAGTTTTGTCAATCCTTCCCATCACACTATAACATCATTTTCCAATGTCCATGAAACAGTGTTGACCATTTCTGACAAGATTGTAACTCAGCTTGACCAGTGTATTCAGTTTGGTACAGAGGAGGAAAATTCCATCCTGGAATATAAATTGGATTAATTTAAAGATAAATAAGAAACAAACATTGCAAGTGCCTAATAAATACAAGAATGCGCATCATTGTCTGCTGAGCTTATCAAATACATACCTAAGACAATAGGCAGACACTACAAGATACATCAAATGACCTTTCTTGGCACCCAAACAGGTTCGCCTTTTAGAAGACCAAGCTAAATTTAAACTTGGCTCGGATACGTAGACCTTGTAATATTTGCTCATTGTGGTCTAAAATGAGCTATGCTTGAGCACACTGAATACCAATATTTGACTTCAGATTTTTTCAATTCGAAATTGATACAGTTTTGTATAAATTGGTTTGACCTGTTGTATATGCTTCATCGAACATTTCAAATACCAATAATATAATAAAACATTGATCGCAATTATGACAAAATATTTTCTACATCGGTATGTCATGCTGGTAGGAAACTCTACCAACATGAAAAGGAACCAATGGTGGCAGAACTCTGCCTTTGTACATAATACAAGGGACAACTTGCCAACAAGAAGACCGAAAGTTGATTCTAGCCATGTCCCACTGGCCTTGAACGGACTTCGCATGTGACTTTATTCAGGCAAGTTTGACTGCTACAATTGTTACTTGAGGTCAATCCAATACCATTGAAAGGGGAGTCCTTCCAATTGATTTTGAATGCATCCTTCAATTTTCATAAAAATGAAAAACATGGATTTTATTTCTTTGACAGAGTAGCAAGCTCTGCAGAAACAGCAATGCTTGGATGAGTTGGTATCATTGAAAATATTTGATTCTTAACAACACCCATTGATTGCTGTATTTCTCGATATATAACAACATTCTGGCTAGAATAGGGTTGCAAACTTGTAACTACACCATCCAGCATCTGTGCCACATCAGATGGTGGATACTGTCTCTCTGTGCAAGTCTACACCACAATCAAAATACAAAAACTAATCAATGATTTTATAGATTAAAGTTGACATTTCTTGCAATCGCATTTTACAACAATCAACTTATAGGTACAAATAGAAATCCTGAATGCTTCTTCAATATTATTCGAGGTTGTTCCAAACAAAGATACCTGAATCAAGAGCAGTGTGGCAACACATGATGTTATGAGTTCCGATGGTACTGGTACCTCCTTCCTCATTGAAAGACCTTTCTGTTTAACATCAGAAGCATTTTCTACCGTCTGTTCAGCTTCAAATGAGACAAATGTATCCTCTCGTAAAGTAAATGTTTCCTGCTCAGCATCTCTACTCAAATCAAAGTGAGAAGATCCTAATTTCACTCCCAAATTGCCAGCATCTACATAACGTGTGGGATCCAAAGCTCCACCAATCTTTCTGAGAACATCTTCACCTTCTTTCAGTGAAGAAACTGCCTGCAAAGAGAGAGTAAAACAGATCATCATGGGCATCTCATATACATATACTAGTATTCCGAGTGCTTCACTGTAACAAAGCTCATAAGAAACGTACACAAAGCAAGGATGCCAGACTTTCCATTTATAGCTGAAATTGAAGTGAGCTCAAGGACCAGGCAAACCTTTATATGATACTTTCTGCCCAATGGCTTTCTTAGAAAATTATGAATTAGCTAAGCACTCTTAAAACATTGGCAAAATGGTGTAAGTATGCCCAAATTGACCATGTTTCCAAGCATTTGCAAGGTTATATGTCATTTCTATAAGTTTTATCCATAATCTCTATGCTTCTGAATTTATAAAATAGTATGCTTTTCCATCTGAGCACATTTCACTCATTAAGATTTTCTCTACCTAGGACACCGCCAAATGCAGAGGAAAGTTCATTTTATCAAGGGTTTGATTTTAAAAGGACGTTTCAGCCCCATACATAAGTCAATGTAACGGTGTGTTGTTATCCTAATACAGTGATAAGACTACATATGAATTCAGAAAATAAGAAACTGAGTTTGTTCATCTGCACGGACAATTTGCATGAAAGAAGACTTATATTCAGCTGAGAAAAGTCAATGCAATACCTGCATAGCAACATCTACCAATGTTCTTGCCCTCCTCCTTGACTTATTAATTATTTCTCCAATCTGCGGACAGGTATCTAATGAGACAGGGGCACTTGGCTCCATAGAGCTTGAGCTCAGAGCACCTGAAGCAACTGGAATAGTACGATGCCATGGAGGTATTGAGTTTTCTTGGTATGTATTCCGTTGCCTCAAATATAAAAGAGCTGAAGCAACCTGAAACAATTTTAATAGGGCATTAGTTTTATTAAATATTATATCTGCATAAAACTCAAATAATGTCACACAGTATGAAACCCCCACAACTAAGAACATTAATAATACAGTATTGGTTTCTGCTAGCAAGTTACCTGCTCATTGGCGTCCCTGAGCTGGTGAAGAACAGTTGCAAACTGCTTCTGAAAATTCTCTGAACTTCTCACGGCCTCTCCATTTTTCTGGTGACCATTAACTTCATCATTCATATGCCTCAATTCAACTAAAATTGCCTCCTAATAACAACAGAGCATCCAATCACAATTTTTAGAGTCATGTCAATTCTGAGGACCCTATGTACATGTTTAATCTAGTCATTGTCTACATTATTTCTATGACCTGATTTCTATGACTTGGTTCTATACAATTCCTTCGTGTTAACATAGCATCCAACAATCATCATGACAATCTTAGGGCCATAAATCACGTACACTACAGGAGTGCCCTGTGGAAACTGCATTGGTTTGAGGCAGAACTGACTTCAGCATACATGATATCCTATTTGCATAATCTTTTCCTTGAAAGAGTATGGAATTTACCCAATCCTTACGTCCGGCAATGCCAAAACTAGTTAGTTCATGAGGATGGTGAAATATTATTCTTAGATAGCCACCTAAAATGCAGTTAATTACAAATAATGCAATCTGAAAATTACTCCAGAAATTTATTTACATTGATTGAGAGGATTTTGCATAATAAATTATTTTAAACGTGTAAAAAAAAAATGGGGTTGT
Organism: Torreya grandis; assembly: GCA_037957365.1. Lineage (NCBI taxonomy): Eukaryota > Viridiplantae > Streptophyta > Pinopsida > Cupressales > Taxaceae > Torreya > Torreya grandis. Next base: position 299,952 of record JARHVA010005553.1, read on the forward strand.
CATCCACAATATAGACATGTTAAAAATTCATAAGAGTAAATACAATGTGACACATGGGAAAAAAATGGGGGACGTGTGACACCCCCAGGAACGTGTCCAAATAACAATGTTTAAATGGGAGAGGAGAGAGAAGAAATTAGACTTAAGAGTAAAGACAGTGTTCCAATTATGGAATCCATCATTAACACACCTCCAATCTAGCAGAAAAACAAGAAGTCAATCATAAACCATGAATTGGTATCTCAAAGCTCAAGTACTCCCAATCAGCAGATTACATATAGCAAGTCTTGCACATCAACCTTTATAAAAATTAGGTGCCCAGTCTTGTTAACGTTCACTGGGCATTTAGTCCTTGTTGCTTCAACAAAAAACTCAACCAAATAAATACTAAGCACATTTACCACTGATTTATTATTTTATATTAGAATTTTTGCACATTCCAACCAGATTGAGGGATTCCAATGTTTCTTGATTTTATCTCCACTTTCAAAAATTAATGTCACTTCAAAAACCAAACTGAATAATCCTAAATGAAATTTTCGACTTCCGTGCTGAACTTGCCATATGAAAGCCTCTAGCTACCCCACATTCACTAATAATCATAACACTTAGTGCACCAAGCACCTCAACCAACCTCTGAAATAGGATATTAAAACTAGCAAATCGTGTATCAGCAGGTTTCAGAAGCTCTCCTTTTTCTTATAGCTGATACATTGCTTGCACTTGATAATCGTTTATATGAACATCTAAATCCCTTGCCCATATGTGATGTAAGAAAAAATCAACTCAACTTTTGAAATATCCTTGGTACATAGCATGAACACAAGTCCAAAAAATATGCATGTACTTCTGTTGAACATGCAAACTTGCAGCTTACAAAATTACATATGAGAGCAGTATCTATAACCTGCACAACACTAGAGGGCCCAACATCCTCTATCACCTCATACAATATGTTTGTATGATAAATGCAAATTTTCTCCTTATGAATATAATTGATGCACCTCAAGAACGAAGATACAGAAGAAAACGAAACAAATATTTTCTATTAAAGTGTGTTCCTAGCATCAATCCATCCTTCCATATTGATTAAGCATCCCCCCTTTTCCCACTCACAGGATTGGCTCAAACAATTTCTCAAGAGCTTCCTTCCCCTTGTGCAAAAGGGAAGAGTGGAGTCTCACAAATCCAAAGAGCTTCTACCCTTCTGGTACCTCATACCATCTGATAACAAAAAGAGTCGCTACATCTACACATATACCACAAGAATAAAATGCAGGATACAGCATTGTCTAACTTATCCCTATTGTCATTATCAAATAAGGATGTAATGGAGAGAACTTGTATCTCTTCAGAGGGTTCATATTGTCATACATTGAAAGGAATACCACAAGCATAAAACAGAAGCAATAGCATTGTCTATTTTATCCCTATTGTCATTGTCAAATACGGGTGTAATGGATGGACTATTGCATCCTTTTAAAGGATTCATTTGTCCAGAAAACAATATGCACGAAAGGTAGATGTATATCCACTTTCATTGCCCAAACCAATGGAATTTTTGAGTTCCAAAACAAATATTATTTCTCTTCATCAGGAACAGGGTTCCTTGTGCCTTGGTTCTCTCCTCCAGCCAAGATTGCTAAAAGTTTTTCATCGTAATTTTCTACATGGTAAACTTCTTAATCCACCCAAGTATGCTTTTGTTCACAAATAACTACCCTACCATTCCTAGCTATAAAGATTGCATCTCATCAATTCTATTCAAGAATAGTCAGAGTCATGTATTCTCATACTGGGATCTTAGCTATAAAGATTGCATCTCATTAGTTTTATTCATGAACAGTTATGTACTATCATAGTGGGGTCTTAAGAGACTTTTTGGAGAGCCATTATGGTTTAGAATATAAAAAGCATTCTTAAAAACAAATACCAGCTACCAACAAGAAATGTTCCCCACTGTGCAAAACGGTCTCCCAAATATTAAAAAACAGCCTTCCAACTGTAAAAAATGTGTGTCCAACTGTCCAAAAACTGCCTCCCAAGTGTGAAAACGGCTGTCCCACTGTAAGGAATGGTGCCCCATTGAAAAAAAAACAGGAAAGAAGCCTACCAATTTGAAAATCGGCTGTTCAACTGCAAAACGTGCCTCCAGAAAGGCATACCACTTGTAGCAGTTGAGAACAGTGGTGAAGTCTTCAGTGCAAATTGCCCAAAATTTACAGCACTTACAGTAGTAAGAGCACACAAAAAAGCTGACATGAGACACAAAACTGTTGTGAAATGGATGTATGGTGATTCTTCAGATTTTTGGGTAAAAGAAGGTAAGTCATTTCAATTTCTAAAACCAAGCGTCCTTATTTTGGGGGAAACATACCCCTAAATTGAGTTACATCTCCACTGCACCTGTAACATGTACCAATGGGATACATACTCAAAATGCTCAATTATGATGGCAGTACATGCACCCAGTAACACTGCTTAAAATCATGTGGTGGTGAAAAGAACACCCATAAATATGTTTAATTGTTGTCCTGACTGCAATTAATCTTGAGAGTAGGACAGCTTGTTGTAGCTCATACCTCTGTTTTTGTGATCTCTAGTGATATCACACTCATTTATAGGAATTGAATTGGTTTACTTGGTCATGAGATGTCTGTAGCTCCCCCTGTTATATGATACATTCTACTACAATGTACAGTATGCAATTCTGAGATGACAGTATGATAGCTTGTTCTACTTGTACAAATGTCTACTCTGATTTTATGTACATTCTACAGACATTATGCTTAATTAGGAGGGTTGATTGGTTAAATTTGAGTTCTGAGAGGTTGGGTTCCCCATCCCCAGCATATGACTGCATACCACTATTGATGTTATTGAGTGAATGATAGCATTCAAGTTGTTCAAAAGTCCATACCTATTCTTTATCTATGCTGCCAATGCTTATGACATAAAACCTATTCAGTTATAGGATGTCTAAACATGTGCATGTACTCTGAAGGGGCCTGCAATCACTTAGAGCTGAGTTTCTTAATGTTTTAAACTCGTGGAAATCCTTTAATATTATTGGCTTCTCTAACAGCATCATTACCCAAAATATACTATAAATTTTTAAATCAAGTAGCAGGTTTCAAGTGGTAAATACCCTGCTCTTCAAAAGTATGCTCACTCGCAGGTCCTTGTTCAGCCTATGTACTTCAAAGTGATGTATGAACATGTTTTGATCTATGTACCAGTGAAAACCTGGCATTGCGCATGTCTAATGATTGTTGACATCAAAAGCCATATTAATTTGAAATTTGAAATACTAGGCTAGGTACCTATTGCAATAACATAAAAGTTCCTAGCAAAATTCTTGGCTGTAATTATGTGTATATGTATTCTCAACGTAAATGTAAATGCCATCTACAGATTGTGACCTCTACCAATTGTGATAGATTTTCTTCGCCTTATTTACGTTATTGTTCCAAATGGCACACACTATACTATGATTTGGTCAAGTACGGACAGCACATTAATGTAAGAGTCAATGGTTAAGAATGTGCATAAAAATGGTTAATGCTCTGAAAATCCTAGATAATGTCCCTAGAAATATGTCCCAAATTTTGGGAAAAAATTCCGACATTTCCCTGGGGACAAAGGAATGAATTCGAAACACCGTTGACTCATCCCTGAAATGCCAAGAACATCAAGCGATTCTTATAAATTTCACCCTTATACGTCCCTAGTGCAGTTTTAAATTTATATCATCATTTTCCAGGAAGTGGATGACACTTAAAGATCCTAGGAAATGTCTCACAGGGCACCCAACTATCTCTTAACTGTCCTGGGGTGATACAAGTGCCCCTTACAACATCAACAACTAACTCAGCATTTGGACCACCCAAAAAAAGAAAAGAAAAACAGTATGGTACAGACCATCACTCTAATATAGAAGCTTAAAAACCCTATGTGAAATTTGATTCATCATGTAGATGCTCATTATTAATCGTATTTATTATGATTAAAATATTGTAATTTTGTAAAGTTTTATGTTTGTTCCTATATTTTTTTAGGCGGTCCCCTGTGTCTTGGGCACACCATCCTCTGTTGTCCCAATTGCGAAATTTAGGCAGCTTTTGTAGCCGTCTTCCAAATGTGTTCCCTTATCTCGTATTGTCCACGTCATTATAACTTGGGCTAACATAAATCCTTGATGACTGGGATTTGATCCTTTTATATATCATTAGTGGATGAATAAATTGGTTGAAGGAACTAGCACAAGCTCAAATGCTGTGATTAAGATTATATTAACCGACAGGAGTCTGAGATGCAACTCTTTCTTGCATTGTGTAATATAATGAACCAATAGAATCGAAGGAAGGGAATTGAGATGTCAAGTTGAGCTAAAGATAATGCATCTTATGACAAGACCTTGCTATCGGTTGGAGATGAAACAACTTAAAGGATATTTGGTAGTCAAACACCATGCTCCTAGAAGCATTGGACCTTTACACAACAATATTGAATGATTAATAATATCACATTCCCTTGGTGATTGAGTAGGAGTGCATCCATGATAGTGCCATAACCATCTTAATCATCGAGCTTATTATTCTTTGTAAAGGAAGCATTGATCCACAGCAATGTTATCAAAGAAAGAAAATTATTTTTCCTACCTACACTATCGGTTTTAGGTAATAAGAAAGATTCTGCTAAGCACAAGAATCAGCCTTCGATAAGATTTGATGTTTGTTGCCATAAGTCTTCATCAAAGGGCATGCCAATGTTATTTTAAAATTGATATTGATAAGATCAACATTCTTGCCTGTACCTGTAAGGTTCTATAAAAGCATTATCGATTCATAAAGATCCTCTACATATTAAGAGATTCTCCTGTATCCTCTTCACTTGGGTCATTTGACCAGTTAATTAGATCCTAGAATTTCTGTATAAGGAGCTTCTTTATCTATTATAGTCTAGTAAAATAAATAGTTCATGGGTCGCTTACATTTCTTAGAGGTCCACACGAGTAGGAAACATATTATCAACTCTAGGCCATGCATTCTTTAACAATCCCAAGGAAATAGTATTTTCACAAACTTGGATGACTACTAAGGCCCTAATAGCATAGAAAGTGCCATAACCACTCCTTAAAAACAATGAGGCATTGAACATAATTATGAAATAAACCATGTAGCATACTTCAAACAATCAACACACTTTTTTTATCAACATATTGCTTAGTTCTAGCTATATTTCTTTAATAATAGGCTTGTAAAGTTGTAATCATTTTGCATCCCTTCTTGTGGTCAATGATTTTAGTGAGCCCACCTTGAGGCCCATCTAGCTCTCCTTGCCCACATCCCAAACCACAAGGAATTGAGTGCATTACCAGTTTTCCATCTACATTTGGAGGTTCATCGACCTTGGGTGTTAAAAAATGGTTCCAAAGAGAGTACCCAACTTCCTCCTATGATTGTTAAATGTTGCCCGCATGCTCAAGACATTACCTTATGAACAAAATTTGATCCTAATTTGGCCCTGTTAGAGAAATCCTAGGGTGGCTAGTACTACATAAGTATATTATTATATTAGATTGTGTTGTGAGAGGTTATGTGGGTTGTGATAACAACTCACCCCCTTAGAATAGGGATTAGTTGAGTGTTTTTAGGAAAGATTGAGATGATATTTGACTCCTCATATGTAAGGGGATACAACTTATATGAATATCTCACATTATAATGAATAAAGTGACTCATTAGCTTACTTGAGTTGGTAGCATAGCAATCTCTGATCTTGTCCCTATGATGGAAGAATGAGTTGTTTGCAAGGGCAACTTTAATAGTCTTTGTTGTCCCGAATTATGTGATTCATACGTAGATAAAATCATTGTAGTTCAAGGCACTTTTGGGCTCTTTAAGGTATTATTTGCAAAAGTCAACAATTTCTTCATAGAGTTTAAGGACTCTATCCACCAAGCCCATGTGACGATCTTTCAGCAATCGATGTCATCATTGTTTTGTGCTTCTTTTGTTCATGAAAACTATTATTCCCGTGTATTGTAGTTTTTTATCTCATTGTGCATCACAATTTGACAATGAAGTGTCTAGTACTGTGCATGAATAATAACGCTGACAAGCATAAATGCTCTACCAAAAAAAACCAATTAATTATTCCTCAATAAATGTGTTTCGATGATTCTACAGATCTCCATGTGCTAACTACTTGATCCATTCAATCATCAAGCATCCACCCATTTGTGCGTCTTTCACTTCTTCAATCATCATCTCATGCATTTATTTGTTGAATGTTATCATTGTCCTTTTGTTTTGAGCAATGTTTGAGTTCGTCAACGCTTGAAAAATCACACCTGTGCCTATCTACAATTCTCTTCAACTATTATGCCCTGCCATTTTCGCCATGCATCCCATCATTACTCCATCTCAGATCCCATCATGCATGAAATCGTCACTTTTTACTCATCGGTGATACGCCAGTGACCATAAGCAATATAACGTCGACATCAGTCATGCCTTCAATAGCATAAAGCTAAAAGGCATAAGTTGTTAATAGTTATTTTGTTGGTGTTTTAGATTGTCTATGAGTTTGTTTATATCTTTTTAAGTTGTTTGTTAATTGTTCTATAGTTTGGTTAACATATATTATAAATATTAGTATATAGCTTTTACACTATTAATTTTTTAATGTGTTGTTTAATAATCTAAGTAGTTTATAAGGCCATGTCAAGGGCATGTTTTATAATCTATGGTCCATTTTTTCTATTTTGTAATCTTTTAAGTTTTAGTTGTAATTTTTTAATGTGTTGTTTAATAATCTAAGTAGTTTATAAGCCCAAGTCAAGGGCATGTTTTATAATCTATGGTCCATTTTTATATATTAACAAGTACTCATTATTTATAATGTTAAGTCTATAGTGTTTTAAATGAGTCTAAAGTCAATAAGTAGTTATTTTTTAGTGTTCTAGTATTTGTGTCTAGTATCATTTGGATCTAAAGTTTGTGTCAATAAACCAGTTGTGTGTCGTCAAAGTCAAATTTCTACTTTTTGTTGGGACAAATTATCAGGAGAACCCGACATCCAACTAAAAGTGTGTGTCCATTTTGAGGGGGGGTGGAATTTGTTCAATAGTATCAACCTAGCTAATTGAGCTAAGTCATGCAGAAGGTTGGAAGAAATGGAGGAAGGCAGTCAATCCAACCTCAAGTTCGCCACTAACTCAGAATTTGCAATCCATTGTAGTGGCAAAACACAATGCGCCCAAACAACTACATAGTCTGAAGAGTTATTAATCATCAATGGCAATAATGATGTACTCTAACCATACACGATTTATAAACATGCCCCAAAAAGACTAAAGCTGAGATCGGTATCTAGTAAAGCAGTTGCAAACACAAAGATTGGTGAGGTGGCCAGCACCCATTGAAGACATAGTAAGGACTCAGTCCCACTAAAAATTTTGTATTTATGTGTGTTCAGTGATGATATGTTCTCACTGAAAAATAAATTGTAAACAGATGTGTGTCCCCATTTACATGTGTAGTGTGATCAGTAATGATGTGTTCTCATTGATTATAAATTCTAAACAGATGTGTTAGTCTCTATTTACATATGTAGGTTATCACGAATAACATAGTATGTCCCTATTCACGCATACATGGTGTGTTTGTAAACAAATGTGTATGTTCACATATACATGGAGTATGAATTAATGTGTGTCCTATTCATACTTGGATTGGTAATGTGTTCTCATCCGTGGATTGGTTATGTGTTCTCATCCGTGGATTGGTTATGTGTTCTCATCCGTGGATTGGTTGATACATTCCCGTCCATCAAAGTATCTTCCAATACGTATAGTGTGTTTGTTTTCACTATGTTCATACTAAGGAGGGATTGTTGGAGAAACCCTTGGGTGGTTAGTACTACATAAGTATATTATTATATTGGATTGTGTTGTGAGAAGTTTCATGAGTTTTGATAATAACTCACCCCCTTATAATAGGGATTAGTCGAGTGTTTGTAGGAAAAAGTGAGATGACGTTTCACTCCTTATATGTAGTAGGATACAACTTGTATAAATATATCACATTATAATGAATAAAGCGAATCATTAGTTTACTTCAAGCCCCTATGTTTCCGTATTCAAATTCGGCAAACATAAAAATTGAAAGAAATTCACAAAAAAAGAAAAAAAGAAAAAAAGCTATAAGATTTTCCATTAAATTTGTTTAAACAAATTAGGTACTTTTGTTTTTCCTAAAGATACAAAGGGAAACGTCCCTAAACTGTAAAAGCATTAAAGTGAAAATGCCAGTCATAGATAACTAAGCTCATTAGGACCATAATAAATATACGCATGTTAGCATGCTCAAGACATCACCTTTTAGAAGCAACAAACGCAGAGCCAAGCCACAGCCTTCTTGGAGGGTAATGAACAATTACCACTTACCAATGTAACTGTGAGAAGCCTGACCACAAAAATCATCTTACAGCTTAGCTAGATAGTCAGCTGGCCTTCCAAAATATACGTCTGCTTCCTCAAGATCGGCTGCTTAGGCTTCCAGGTAAAATCAAGCCCGATCTAGGCCCAAACTGAAACAAGTATTCGGACCATTTCTTTAAAGCTCAACTTTCATTAAAGCAACTCATTTCTTGAGGCAGGTCTTGATGTAACAATAGGATAGATATCAGATGCATCTCCATCCCATGAAGAAAAAATGACCAATGCAAGACAGGAAGCAGGATGCAAGCTTGAAGCAAGGTCACGAGGAGATAGAATCCAGATTTTCATTGAACCATAAATAACAAAAACTCATAACCGAAAAGCCACGTTCCTTTTTTCTGAGCAATTATCATATCATATCTGGATGCCCTTCAGAACTGGAAAGGCAGAGACCAACAGTAGTAAGAAGTGAACACTACATCCCTTAATTATCAATGTTTTCCTTGTCTAGATAAAAGTAAATCAAGCTACTTGTTTTGGGATAAAATTTTGCCGGACAGGCGATAATTCTTCAAAATCAATTCTTCCCATATGAAGAGTCGGCCCATAGATGCCAAAGTGAGTAAATCTTTATCATTTTTCACCATATAGAAGCTTTGCAAGACTGAAACCAAAACGAGAGAGTAACAGATACTCTTCTTCATTAGTTTAGCTTTTGCAAGGGTCCATCCTCTGAAAACAAGGAGCATTTAACACCCTAATCAGACTCTCACTCATGGCTGCGCATAGAGATTACAGGAAATAATGAAAAACTTTGAAACTCATGCATGCAGGCTACTTGATTTTTTTACTCTTCAGTGAGTTATGTATAAAACCAACATCTTTTTCTATCAAGGTAAATACAGGAGCAGTTGATGCATCACCTTCAGATTTACCTATTATGCCACAGATTACAGGCGGACTTCTATATTTCCACAAAAAGAGCTTCTTATTCCAATCTCAAAAAAATGAAGAAGATGGCCAATGCACTTCTCTTCTATCTTGCTCTTCAATTTTCAGTTTTAACCATTTAGAACTAGCACTATCATTTCATTTTCAAATGCCAAATGCTTGGAAATTAAGATGCACAGTGCGAAGGCAAAATGAAGATTCTACTTGGATAATTTATGGCCATAGATTTGCCCCAATTGCCATCTTCCTATCTACTACATATCAAATGCAGAAGAGATAATATAAGAGTAGGCGTTTTAGTATTATCCAAAATTATCAAGGTAGAATTCAAGCCATTATATATAAACTAGACAGTTTTTGAAGAGCATTTTGGTGCTTAAGCGTCTTATACAAAAACACAATGTAAAAGCTGAGCCCATTCGAAAGAACTTTCTTGTCTCATTTTAATTTTTACTCAAAACCTGGTCTAAAATTATGGTATCCACAGGACAAAACTCCATTTCTTCACCTTCTTCTGAATCAGAGACATCAAAAACTGGAGTAGGCAGCAGAGTGACAGAGAGTGCTGCAATGATCTTTTCCAAACATGCCTGGAAGTAGTCCAACCTCCTAGTTTTTTCTTTGAACCTGTATCTGGTTCTTTCATGATTTATCTTGTTGTTGACATCAGCAATAGTCGCATTTCTATTCACCTAAAGGCTAATATAAGGTTCCAACAATGGCCACCACATTATGTGCATTACTCCTCCAGTATGTTGTACCTGAGTCTTTCATGATGTGACTGACTAACTGCTGAGCAGTGACAATATCATCAGCATCCAGTTCCCAGCTAACTTTGACACAATTTAATACCCAACATTTCACATATTCATGGTAAATGAGTCGATACAGGGTGGTACAAAATCTCTCCATCAGATTCTGTGTTTGGTCCTTTTGACCCACTCTTGCTGTGACCATCCCCGGACAATTTCTCCCCCAAAACAGGGGTGTTTATTCCGACAATCTCTTTCCCTTTCCCCAGCTTATGTTACAGAGATACTGGAGGGGGGTTTCGATGTTTTATAGGAAAATAGCAGATCAACATATATGTAACAACCATGCATGCTTGGCAATATAATGCATGCAGACATTTGCATTTTCCAGATATTATAGGATTGCTTTAATTTCACAGGTGAATCCAAATGCATAAGATTAAAATTGCTTTAGATGACTTATACGATTCAGTCTTGACAAGAGGAATTTTGAGATCCATACCAACAAAGGCAAGAAGAATCATACCTGTATGAGAAACCACTGGCGACACCCAACTATCACCCACCACCAACTTACCGATTTCAACACTTATTGCTCAGAAAATCCTATGCAGAATTTCATGCATTATGGGCTTTTTTGAAATTTACAAACATTTTTCCTCACACATTTTAATTAAGAGTTCTTTTGAAATTTACAAAAAATTGATCGCCCATTTTCCCATAGCTTTAATCCATAAGCTACGGGCATAGGATCAATGACTGAATATGCAGTTGATACTCTCTTCATTCTCCTCGCATAAATAGGTACTTTCTATTTCAAATTAAAAAAAATTGTTTATTATGTTTACTAAATACTCTTCTATTATTTTTTATTTAAATTTCTAATTATATCACTCCATTAATATAAATTTTATATTACCAATGTATTATTAAGCTTACATTTTACATTTCAGTTTTTTCTAAGGGCAACCGGAGACTTTATTGGCTCCAGTTTCATCCTAGGAAATGTCCTAGGCTATAGCCTGCCTTACCTCAATGGGGCTTGTGAAGAGCCTACAAGGGACCAATCCCCAGACTTCAACCTAGTCAAGCACCTTACCAATCGATCTGGCCTGAGATATTTCTACAATAGGTTTTATTATTAATGTATTTGATTTAAATAGTAAAAACTAATCGATTTCCATTTTAATAAATATTTCATATATACAAGTTAGAGTTCATTAATGTGTAAATAAATTTTATATGTGAAAAGGTATCTATAAATTAGAGCATTGGGATTGTATTATCTAATATTAAGCATACATTATGGCAAGCGACACATGTATAGCTACTAAAATCAAAACATAAAACAATTAAGTCATAAGCTTGACCCAAACAGACAGACACGAATTCTTGACTTTACAAAAAATTGATTGTACTTCAATTCTAGTAATCATCAAATTGAGAATTTATTATGAATCTTCTATTTTCCTTGCAGATCATGCTTTCAATCTGCCCATTTCATTTACAGATTAGTTGCTTGGCATCCCAATAAATATTCTTTAGAGTTTTATGATTCCAAATATAATCTTGACAAACACATTTCTATCAATCTCCATTTTCTGTTTGATAAGGCTTGGATAAAGTTCTTCGGAGAATTGAAATCCAGATCTACGAAACATGCTTGCAAAACAGAGCATCTCATAGATAAAAAATCATGGATTTCGCTGATGATAGAGAAATCATGGATGCAGAAGCAGGCCACTACAAACACAAGAAAATATTTGCCCGGTCGCTCAAATTTTATTTTGGCCTCTTTAAAAATGCCAAATATCAAATTTCTACCATTGAAATTGGTAAACCTGGCAAGCATAGATTTTGCCGATTCTTTTTCTCCGAACTTTGATATAGGCATGTGACAACATCACTTTCTTGCCTTGGTCATCATTAGCTACTTGTTTCTAGATTCTTTCCCTATGATGGCTATTTGTAGTAAGTACTTCTATTAGGATCACATGGTTTGGGTTTACCCGTTTTTAGGTTTAACCCATCTAGTTGTGTTTGCATTGTTTTAGTGTTTTTGTGTTTTTGTGTTTAGTTACTCTTTAGATCCTAGGTTCTTTTTATCAGAATACGTTTTTAACACAACTAGGTGTACTTTGGAGTCCCATTGACCTATTTTGGTCATTTGTGACATCAATATCAAGTCGAATCAAAGGACCAAAGCCATACAGTGGTCCACAAAATGTCGTATCTATTGGAGAATGCAAGTTGCTTTTCAAGGCTAGTGGATCCATGGCTAGGAATTCGAATCTATAATCCATTGGTTTAGCCTGAATTTGGCTGAAATCTATATACTCAAATCCCAAAATAACTTATATACACCCTGCCATAGATTCCCTGAAAATAACTTCTAGAACTTCATCTAAGAACAGTAGAAATAACATAAACCCCAAAACGGCCTTGTTGCAAACTACAGAAACCCTAATTTAGTAATATTCTATGTTCCACCAAGTTCCTTTAGCAAGGGAGTTCGAAACGTGGGAGTGCAAAATGGGAACACCAGAAGTTCCCTTAAAATCCTAGGCAAATAGCAAAGGCCAAGGGAACAGATTAAAATATATTTACCTATAGAAAAAATTGAAACAATCACTGATTTTCTCATTAAAAGTAGCAGCCAAATACTAAAAATGAAAACAAAATGATGAATCGCACAACAATCTTAAAAAAACCAAAAGACTAATCATAACACTTGTCTCTTACAATACGGCAACATACAACAATACAAAAAAGTTAAAACTGAAATAATGTGTCAATATTAGAAATACATATTGGGCTTATGTAATCGAATAAAAAAGTGTTCATGGTTACTTTTATTCCTTTAGGCATTTTTTACCATTTTTTTACATATTTCTGTCGGGCCCCTAAGAAAGGATGAGTCCCCATGGAGAACGGGAGGGGGTCCATGTCGTCTTTCATTCAAAAGGGATGGCTCTGGGATGTCCCACAAGGTCAACCTGTCCCTATCCCCATAGGGATGCATCCCTTCAAAGATTGTGGGGTGATTATGTCTCCCCGTGGAACATGGGTAATATTCCATTATTCCAATATGTTTTTGCATTTAAAATTTCATTAATAAAATTCACCGTGTTTCATTAAACATACTTCTTGAATAACCCTAAATCATAAATAGCAAACCAAGAGCCCACTTCCCTACATGTGCATGGATGTGCATCTGAGTACGTTTGTGTTAGATATTAATTAGATATCATAGTGTAACAAAATCCTCAACTAGTGGGATATGCCATTGTCTTGAATGGCCTTGTAATGTTTTAGGATATATTGGCAATAATTGCAAGGCAAAGAGATCCACAAAGCACACAAGCACCTATAAGTGATGTTAGTATGGCAAAGGAGGTTGCTAACAGATCAACCCAGGGAATAGGACCCCAAAATCATGCTTCCAGATATGCAACGCTTTTAGTGCACACAGTGCCTTCATATTTTACATGTATTAAAATGTTTCAAACCTCTTTCTCAACTCATACATGTCAAGGCAATTGACTTGGAATCATCTAGATTTTTTAAAATGTCAAAAAATCATTTTTAATCCACAAAAATTATCATTGAGTATAACAAGTTTGTACCTCTAAGGATTGGCAAACACATTCAAATTATACATAATCAAGATTTTCATGAGTATCAAAAGTAATAGTTGAGAGTATGGTAACTATGGCGCACAAATGCATGTGTATCAGCATACTTTATATGTATATGCGGATGTGTTAGTATAATTTTGTGTGTGTGTCTGTAATTATGTCTCATATTGGTATCCCCAATCATAAGCATGCACAGATGCAGATGCACTAATCAGCTCATTTCCTATATAGAAGAGTACCATATAATTATTAAATGGTGATAGAAACTATATAACAACTAATATATTATTGATGATAATTACAACAAATTTCACATAACATCAATTAAATGCATTTTCATGGCATTGGGCAATCATTTTCTATGAAACAGATATGTCTATGCATACACACGTCTGCAAATATGCACGAGTAGGCATTCCTAAACGAACATGCAACTCAATATAAAGTATGTTAATAATCATACCAAATAAATCTAGTATCTACCATTGTAAGTGAAAGAAAGAAAGAATTATAGTAATGTCCACAGATGACCAAAAGCAGGTCAATGGGACTCAAGGAAACAACCGTTAACAATAGAAAGTTCAAGGAAAGAGATTCCAAAAAGCTCAAGTACATAAGACAAACTAAAGCAGTGTGCCACTAACAAAGGTGGTAGTGGAACTAATACAAATAGCAATGAGAGGCAAACAAGAGCCTCCAAAAACATGTGCCGATGAAGACTGGAAAACCTCGTCGGAAATCTCTCTATGCCAGAAGTGGAGGGGCCATCCGACCTATCATCAATCATTGTGAAAAGATCTAATAGTGTTTGTCAAGGAGTAGCCACTGTCGAAGGGACCTGGTCGGGAGATCCTAGGAAGGAAGCAAAGCACTTCCTCTAGAACCTCCCCTAACATCCAAGGCCGAAGTACTTCCCATAGTACAAAAGAAACTTGTAATATGAGTTTGTCCCTGTGGTCTGGGAGGCGGCCAATAAGTAGGTCCATGTCGTCGGGAAGGGGTAGAGCCACATTAGCAGGGAGAAGCAAGGCCACGATACCGAGGGAGAGCAAGATGGGGGATCTAAGTACTCTGAGTGGTAATGATACGTTGAAAGAAGTGCCGACTAACTGATCTATTAGCTCTAATGTGTGATGCACCAGTGTCCAAAGGGCACTAAGTGTTGCCAATCACCTAGATGGGTTGGAAGAAAGATATGATCAAAATGGGGGCTCTACAACCTCTAGGCTCCACCTGTGGGGATCTGCACTCGAGGGTGATGGCCTCACAAAGATAAAGAGCCGGGAACTACTAGTCTAGATATCTAAAGAAAGTAGATAGATGGTTGAGTCCTTGCAGAGGTAAGGATATCGTCCCCGAATCTCATTGTAAATGGGGCATCTGAAAATGAAGTGTTGTGCCATATTAATATTAAAGTTGTTAGAAAATTTAATAACTAAACTAAGATTGTAGGGGGTTCTTGATGGATAAGTTAAGATGGAAGGTTCAAGTTGGGAACCATGTAGACTTTTGGCAAGAATCCTGGCTGAAAGATATCCCCATAGATATTGAGGATGATTAGGTGGAGTTCATGGAGTTTGCTTAAGGGCAGTGGGGCTCAAATGGTTTCAGATTACTATGACTTGATAGAGGGAAGGAAGGTTTGGAAACCGTTGATAGGGTCTTCTGAGGAGTTTAGAGAGGCCAATGTGAGGCTCAGTAACCTTTTTAGATGCTATCCATTGCCCTCTTTTGCAGGGGAAGATCGATTAGTCTAAAACGGTGGTAAAAGCAAAACAGTTATAGTCAAAGAAGCTTATAAAGAAATTCTGGCAGCCACTCATCGAGAGGTTGAATCCTTCCCCGGCAGTAAGGTTTGGGTTCATTTTGGACTTCAAATATTTAACATATTCCTAAGGTTAGCTATTCAGGAGAAAGCATTAACTCATGATAAGTTAATGAAGAGAGAATTCTATGGCCCGTCAAGTTGTTTGTTGTGTGGTGAGGCTGCAGAAAGTAATAATCATATTTCTTAGCATTGTTCCTTTGCAGAGGCTATTTGGGACTTTGCCAAGCAAAAATGGAGTTTCAGTTTTGTCTTTCCTAGAACAGTGAAGGATTTTATTGAACAGTGGAATTTGACAATAAAGAATGAGGATCTTAGGACCCTGTCACCCTGTGTCAACTTTCCCCAGAAATAATAATTTGGAACATCTGGATTGAGAGAAATCGGAGAATTTTCAAGTAAATTTTGCAATCATCTGGGCAGGATTCGTCTTTTGTAAAGTCCATGTCCAATTATTACGATCCCCAACAGAAACTTTGTGAGGAACCACATGATAACAAGAATTTATGGCGGCCACAACCGATTTCAAGAGAGAGTAAGGAGAAAAAATGCTCTGAACATGTTGTCTAAACACTTCCCGAATCTCCTCTGTATTCTCTTCCAAAAAGCCATCAGGATTACGTAAACCAAGCTCTTTGTTCGATACAAATGGGAAATCCCCTGGAATAGATGGTTTGCCTTGTGAGTTCTAAAAAGCAATGTGGGACACTATTGCAGATGATTTCTGTTGCTTGGCCTTTGAAGCTTTTTCCATAAAATCAGGATTTGATTAAGCTGATTCCCAAGAACATTGCCAAAGATTTTATAGGGGGTTGGCGTCCTATCACATTGCTGAGTGTAGCCTATAATATTTTGGCTAAGGCGATTGCTCTGCAGGTAAAGGATATGGCCAAGAGGATTGTTCAGGGTAAGCAAACTGGTTTTGTGCAAGGGCGTTTTATTCTGGATACAGTAATTTCAGCATGGGAGGCCGGCGAGCAGACCAAGGAGACCGGTCAGCAGACTCTCTTCTTGAAGATTGATTTTGATAAGGCTTATGATCAGATTGATTGGTCCTTTATTATTGATTTAGGATTTAGTCCGCGTTTTGTGGGGATGGTGCACACACTCCTCTTGTGTTTCTGCCTTCATTTCTGTAAATAATCTTTGTCACCCCGTATTCTTCTTCATTGGTCTATCAGACAGGGGTGCCCCTTGGCCCCTTATCTATACGTGTTAACCGTTGACACTTTGGGTTATTTGCTGGAATCTGCTCGCATTCAGGGTCGATTGCAGGGTGTTTCTCTGCCTGATGGTTCAGAGATGATCAACAACCATTTTGCAGATGACTCGCTCCTTTTTGTGCAAACTAATTTGGAGTCAGTTGATGGTGTTAGAGACTGCTTGGTTGTTTTTTGTGAGGCCTCGGGGGTTGTAGTTAGTGATCATAAAACTAATTTTTGGCTGGTTGGTTTGGACAAACCTCCTGCTTGGATTCCTTATGAGTGGTCCTTTGTTCATCCTGGAGTTATTGTGAGATACCTTGGCATTCCTTTTGGAGTGGGGCTCTTCCCAATGCCGATGTGGGATTAGTGCCTTCAGCAATTAGGGCGTAAACTTCTCTTTTGGCAGAATAAGGACCTCCCATTGGCTGGGAAATTGACTATGGTAAGCAGAATTCTTCAGGCCTCTCATATTTATTATGTTTCTTGTTGGTTGCCTAGCAAGATGCAGTTTCGATGGTTACAGCAGATATTGAGGTTTATTTATGGGCCAAGTATGGTGGAGCTCGTGGTCTTCCCATGCTGCCTTGGATTGTCTGTACCATGCCCAAGGAGGAGGGAGGCCTTGGTTTGACTGCTATGGCAACGCAAGGAAGTATTCTTGCGGCTAAATGGGGGGTTCGGTGCTTGGAAGGTTCTTCTCCATGGCAGGCCTTGTTGAGACATATATTTCTCACTGCGCAGCATATTGGCAAGGTTAGGGGCTCTTTGGGCTATGTGACATTATTTTTTACCCTCAACATTTTCAGATTTCAGGGACCTTTATTCTTAGAAGTATTAGGTCATCTTGGAGAAAGGTTGTAAGCTTGGTTAGGTGGCAAATGTCAAGCAGCAGTGCGGGGTGGGATTTGATCAAAAGAACAATTTGGAACTAGAAACTGCAGGACACCTGTATCGTGGATCTACCTCACTTTCAGGCCAAAAGATTGAGTAAATGGGATGACAATGCACGTTCTTGGAAGGATTGGCGTTCCTTACCTTGTGAGTATGCTCTTTCCTCCACCGATTGGCCTACCATTATGGAGATGAAGAACCTTATCCCTCAAGAAGATCTATTTAAAATGAATATCAATATGTCGCAACCCATTTGGCATGATTGGGTGTACAGTTATGGGCACCCTTTAGTGCAATTTGACACTCATGGATTATGTTCCATTCTTCATCAGCAGCGGAAGCTTGGCCCAATTCTTAATGCAAGATGGGAATCCTCTGATGCTGAGAGCAGATGGATACAAAGGTTGCACGGTGTGTGGTCGGTGAACGTGTCTTACAAGCTCCGGGTGTTCGCTTGGTTAGTGATCTATCAAGGGCTTCCCACTAAGGCACATTTGGCTAAAAGTGGTCTTTCTGACAGCCTTTGTCCGTGCTGCCACAGATTGGAAATGGTGAAGCACTTATTCTAGGGCTGTCCTTTTGCTAGGTCATGTTGGAATCATGTGCAGATGGAGCAGTAAACTAATCTTTAGGGGAACCTACATTGGCATGTTGAACCTACATTGGCGTGTTGTAGTGTTTGGGGACTGGGACTACAAATCTATAATTCAGGCTTCATCTAGAGGTGGAAAACCATGATAGAATTAGTTAGTGGATTAAATTTTCCCTTTTGGCATAGACACCTAGGCAATCTTTTGATTTTTTTTTTACACTTTCTAATTTGAATTTTCTTTCTTTGATTTTTTCCTTCTTTTTGACATCTTTAATACTTATTTTCATGTGATTTAGAAGACACATAGGCTCATCACCAAAGAATATATTTATGCACGTAAGGACATCTCCCACTAGTGTTAACCATTACCCTAGGTAAATAGTGACATGTGAGTGATCAACACCAAAGTTCAAAAAAGGGTGAGAGATGTGAAAATGATTTGATTTTCACAAGCTTTTTATTTTGTATTTGTGTCTTTATTTCTTTTTTTTTTAGTTGTTTCGTAAGGCTCCTACCCTTAGATCTTGGCACTATGTAACCACTAAGACACAATGGATTATCACCAACGACCAAGTTAAGTGACTAAGGATACTTGGTTTGAGAATGCTAGTGTTTTTTATTAGAAGGATCTATAGAAGGAGAATATGTCATGGAGAAGTATCTACACTAGGTTGTAGGCTATAATTTTATAAGTTTTTAGGAAAGTATGGAGGAATATAGTACACTATGTTCATAATAACTAAGACAAGAAACTATGTCTTAGGAGCATTTGGCATAATTTGAGGATTTCATTTCTGTTTATTCTGTGGAAGCTTCGATGCAAGTATGTTTTTGCGAATGAGGTTAGCTCTTTATATGATTTTTGCCTTATGTGGAAAGAGGGTGTTCATATGCAGTTTTTGGCAAAAGGGTATCTACTGATCAAGGAAGCCAAATTGTTTGATCCTAATGATTATTAGAATTTTATCTGTCCTTGTCGCTTTGAGGAAGAGATTGTAATTTTTTTTTTGTATATCCCTAGCCTTTGTAAAGGTTCTTTTGTAACTAACTTTTTTGTGAATATATGAAGTATCTTTTCAATTTCTAAAAAAAAAGTTTGGGGCAGGATTGACGTAGTTATTTCAGATTTAGGGAAACTTTGGGTGAAAAACAGGAAAGGTTTTTTGAGTTATGAAGAACGCTGGTGTAAGGATTGGTTGCTCATTCCTTGGCCTTCTAATCATAGACTCCCCGATAATGGGTTAGGTTTGGCGAGTTCCAAGTATAAGGGTGTCTTGTGGTCTCCCCCGCCGCATGGTGTTGTAAAATTTAACTTTGATGGGGCAGCTAAGGGAAACCTAGACCCCATCAAGGAAGGTTATGTGTTTCGAAATGAGTAACGGAAACCACTCCTCCTCTTTGCTTTGGAATTTCGTAGGGATACCAATAATCAAGCAGAATGGTTGGCCATGCTAAAGGGCCTAGAGGTCACTGATGCAAGACGTTGGAAGAATTTGATAGCTGAAGGGGATTCCCAAATCTTGATTCAGGTAATGGGCAACAACAAAATCAACTCCTTGCAACTGAAGGCAGTGATTGACACGACAAAATGGTTAAAGTAGCATTTTGAGAAAATTGAGTTTTGGCATACCAAAAGAGAAGGCAACAAGGTGGCAGACAAACTAGCCAATCCAGGGGTGGCGCTTCTTTTGCTATCCAAGAATTCAAAACAATTTTGGGTCAACAATTTGCTTAAGAACTATATTGCAGGAAATGCCCGCGCCCCCCCCCCCCCCCCCGCCCCACGTTTCTCCCTAGAAACGTTTTTGGTACGGAAACACTCTGGGTACACCCTAGAAACGCCCTGAAAATGTACCAAAAGCGCCCGAGTACACCTCGAAAACGTATAGTACATTTCCGTGACGTACACAAGCATTTTCGAGGTGTTTCTCAGCATTTTCGATAGGAAAAAACAATCGAAGTCAACAAAAAATTAAAAAAAAAATGTAAAACCAGCCCGAACCAAACAATATATAAATAAAATAAGCATTTAAGTATAAGTTTACATTTATACTTTAAGTTATATTTTATTTATATACTTTCAGGATGTTTGAGAGTGGTTTCGGACCTCTAGGAGCTATAATGCAAATTCTAGGTTTTGGAGCTATATGCACCTAAATCCGCTCGCTCTAATAAACCCGCTAATTTAACCCATTTAACCATATCCCTAGCCAATTAACTGATATCCTAATTCCTACACAAAATTCCCTACATCCCATGAACCTTACCTTACCCTTGCAACCAATTAATTACCCCATTAACCCACTAACTAGCCTATTTAGCTACTAATCCACCCACTAGCCCACTTGACAATTTAAAATTCCCTTTTATTCAACTACCCATCTACCTAGCCTATTCCTAGGCTCTCCCACACCCCTCGTCCCTAATCACCCACCTAATCCCTCACTAATCCCAATTAGTCCCTAAGGAGATTCTAGAATTCTTCAATTCTAAAACCTCCTCTAACTTGGCCCTTCCCCTCTAGAAGCGCCTTTATTCTAGAGGTTTTCAAGAAATTTTTAATTTCTTGAAAATTCCTCCACCCTTGATCCCCAAGGCTCAAGTTTGAATATGAGCCATTGATTTTCCCCCCCCTTGGCTTATATATACAAGTCACTCCTCCATGACCAACTTAACTTGAAAAAGCCATAAGCATCCATTATACTTACCAGTCATTATCAAAAGCATCCCTACACACTTATCAAGCAATCAAACAAGTCAAAAATGCCATTGAAGCCATTTGGAAGCTCAATCAAGCAATCCACAATCCAATCATTTTGCATTCAAATTAGCTTGGAAATCTTGGAGAGAAGCTCTAAGGGACAAAAGGATGGTAAGAATCTCATTATAAATATTTGATTGTTCCTTTATCCCCTCCTTTGATGATGTTTGTGTTCTTGGATTTTTATTGTTAAATATAGTAATATTGTGAAGAATCCAAAATACATTCACACAGAAGGATCCTATCATATGTCAGACTTAGTAAAATTCTAGGGTTTCAGCATTTCAGACTTACCCATATTTCAAGGTTTCAAGATTTCAAGGAGACATCATAGGAGGTATGAAGGCTGCATGAAGGGATGTAGGTATGATAGAATAGTATGAGAACATCTCTCGCAAAGTGACACAAGTCGATCCCACCCTATTCCCTGTGCGGCATACACTCTAGGAGATTCAATGCACTGGCAAGCCCCTGCGAGAGACAGCGTCAGTAAACGA
Organism: Torreya grandis; assembly: GCA_037957365.1. Taxonomy (NCBI): domain Eukaryota; kingdom Viridiplantae; phylum Streptophyta; class Pinopsida; order Cupressales; family Taxaceae; genus Torreya; species Torreya grandis. The sequence continues at coordinate 321,510 of JARHVA010005553.1, forward strand.
TAAAGTTGAAAAATAGTGGGAGTGGCATTCATGATTTTGAGGGAAATCTAGATGATTTATTCTAGATTTAAAGAACATTTTGTCTTTGAAGTAATGAAATGAATATTATATTTTTTTTCAAGTGTTTTATCTTTTATAGACAAATATTTTCATACTATGTATTTTCAAGTGTTTTACTAAAAAAATGAGTAATATGCATTGTTTATATATATATGTATGTATGTATGTATGTATACGGACGTATCCACAGCATTTTCAAATCAAGGTTTTTGAAAAATGGCATTTTTGCATTTCCAAAACGTACCAGTACCAAAACAACATAGCTTACAAAGTTAAGGGAGCCCCTAGTTAATGATGTGATTAAATTTTTTAATAGATTGCCATCAACTTAAAATTAATTCTTCAGATCTCTTTAGCATCATTTGGAGTTACAGCGGTGGAGTGATTTTCATTAATGAATTTCATCATTATCAACTCTCCTCATTAGTGATGTGAAGGAATGCACCCCTCAATTGTCTTGCTCAAATCCCTTTGTGTGGTGAGATTTGTCTTTTCCTCTCATTTGTGAAGTGGCAAGTGTGAAGATAGAGCATGGTAGCATGGTGGGCAAGAAAATATTGGCTCGGCTCCAGTCTATAGGATTCTTGTGGTGTTTTCGATAAGTAGGTTTGCCACGCTATTATCTTTTGCATTGAATGTTTCGGTGGTTTTTGCACTTTGTGAAAGCTTGCATATTGGTCCTTGTGAGTGGGGTTGTCTGTGTCTGGTTTTTCCAAGTCAAAGGGCTCTATTCAAGTCTCCTTGATAGCTTGGTTTTTTACCAATTATATTGGGGGGATCTCACTTGCTCACTTGAATATGAAAGGGTGTTATGGAAATTCAAAAAGGATGAAATAGTTATGGGTATTTGGTGTTTCCCTGTTTGATAGATGAGAAGTTGTCAGTTAGGTCTACAGTGCTTGTAAGCCCAAACTGTGTGGTGTGAAATTTTTTTTGCGAGCATGAGTTTGGTGAGTGTTTACAGATTGATTTGGGGTTGGTTTCAAATGAGCATGGTTTGCTTGAAAATGCTATCTAGGTGTGCCTCTCTGTTTATGGTAACAAGGATTATTCCCTGAATTCTATGCTCCTCTTGGTGCGAGGTTGATAGATCAGTGGTTTGCAGAATGGAAGGCGAGAGCGATTCCCCTCCTAGCTTCCCTGTGTCGAGACATTCTCCCCGCTTGGCAAAGAATCAAGATGTTGTGAAGGGTTAAACGTTGACACTGGATGATCGTGCCAAATCAGGGAAGGCTAGTCCAAAAGCAGAAAATCTTATGGATGAAGTTTGCAAAACCTCATACAATTTGGTTCAGCAAGATGTTTGTGCTTAGTCAATTGATTGTGTGAAAGTTGGCACGGAAATTGATAAGCAAGATTGGATTCAGCCTAGGATCTTGTTAAACGGATGATGAAGGATTTGGGCACCACCTATGGCCATTGGAATTCATTCAATGGCATTCACGACATGGCAGCCACAAGTATGGTGGGTATTAGCAGGTACCTCCTATTGATTGACTCGTAATGTGGTAGTATCTAATGCAAACAGTAAGATCAAGCATAAGAGGGCTCGAAAGGGGACTAGGGAAGTCATCAAGCATGTGAAGCATCTCTAGTCCTGCATAGAAGCTATTGCAGCGCAGCTGCAATCTCGATCACTCTCCCTCCTCCATGTATGGATGATTTGGACTCTGACGGAGGAAGCTGATCCAGTCAGTCCTCTTTTTTGTGAAATGTATAAGGTTGGAGAGACCTGGGGCCTGAGGTGATACTCTTTTTTTGATAACTAAGACTTAGAACTAATATTCTATAATAGATAAGCAGACTTTCCAGTAGTTTTGAGGTTAATGAATAATTGAGTCCTCACTACCACACACAACACCTTGAATTCTGGTATTTCTCCTATGCTTAATCTGAGAGGTGGATTAAAATGTGGCATTCTCTGTGGTTTGGAAGAGGTGATGGTTTTTTATCAGTTGAATGATGTTATCCCCTTGGTTGTTGATCGGTTCATGGTGGCAACTCAGTTCGAAAGGGGACAGTCTCTTTCACTTAATGCTTGATTGGCTTAATCGGCGTGATAATATGTCTTACTTCATCTTTTTGGATTGTTGGGCCTTAGCCAGTAAATCCTGCGCTTTGTCACTTTTTTTCAGGACTAGGACTGTCTCCCTAGCTATATTTAGCATATATATATACTATTGATTTTGGTGGGATTTTACCCATGTGTTTTAAGTCATTTCAAGATGACCTCCATGAGTGTCATTACCCTAATGACATTTTCCCTCAAGTACTTTTGGTAATAATCATGAGGCAAGGGGTCTCACTTAGCACACAAGCACCTTAAAGCATGATTACTACCATAAATACAAGAAGAAAAATGTCATTAAAGCAATGACTACTTATGGAGGTAACCTTGAGATGACTTAAACACACATGGGTAAAATCCCACAAAAATCAATAATCTAAATTAAATTGCTCATGAAACCCTTTAATTAATTTAAGTTAACTAATATATTATTGATGACTATTAAAACAAATTTTGAATAATATCAATTAAATACATTGTCATGGCATTCGTTTTCCATGAGCAGATATATTTGTGCATGTGCTCCCACCTGCAAGTGTGCATGAGTTGGCATGCCTGCAAGAGCATGCTTCCCAATATATAAGTATGTTAATAATTAAACCAAAGAAATCTGGTGTCTGCCACTGTATGTCTGGATAATTAGATTAAGGTTATCAAACCAGCAATATTTGGACACTAAAATTCAAATGTAGACTTTCTGAGCTCAATATTTGGATAAAAGTGCTAATAAGAAATTCTAAGCATTCTCTTGGGAAAAAAGGAAAAAAATTCTAGACGGCAAAACATATTTGCTAAGTTTAAATGTACAACACTATATAGTTATTATAGGCATAGCATCTAGTACATAATAAGTGATATTCACTCCACATCAAAAAGAAAAAGGATCAAAAAGACACTTAGATATATGCAAAACAAATAAAATTTTGAACACAGACCTTCTTATCAAGTGAACGAGTCAGTTCAGCAAGTGCCCTGATATCAGCTTCCCTGGCTTGTATTTGTGCCAATGTACATGGCTGGTTATACATAGCTTGCTGAGCAGCTGCAACAACTTCATTTGCTGCAGCCTTTGCTTGTAAAACAGAATCAACGGTATCACCCTGTTTAAAGCATATGAATCAAGGCAACTTGTACTGCATAAAATAATGGCGAGAAAAATAACGACGTACACACAAAGATGACATAGTAAATAGATATTGCATGACTAATAGGAGAATGATGATAAACCTTTGCCTGCTTCAATAAAGTATTGAAAGAATATTTAGACAGTGGACCAAAAGAAGGTCCAGCTCCAGCCTTGTCCAGTTTGTCATTCAGAGTGATCTTTGGAGAAATACCAACACCCCATCCTCTAGATTTTATCTCCAATTGTGTGTCTTCAGACATCCGACCCAATCCTTCCAAGACCATATTGTTCCTTCTCAGTGCATCTGGAATATTCTCCAATGGATTCAATGGCATGCAATCAATGTCCTGACCCACAAAAGATAGTGCATTATTTTAGTACAAATAAAAAAATTGTACTTTATGAGAACATTTTCGAAACAGTTCATTGTTAAGGAATAGATCGATTACAGTCAAAAGACATCAATTTTTCAACTACAAATTTTTACAGCCCTAATTTTATTTTCAACTGACTAAAAGGATCTTCACGACGCACATAAAATTCAAAACATCCTAAGACATTTTCCAAACCTATGTAGCTGGATCCTTCACCCCAGAAGTGCTGGTCCTGGTACGGCATGTACCAGGTACCGGTCCCAGTTCAATGCGGCTTTGGGTGTATCCTGGGCACTGCCCGGCAGGGTCGGAAATGCCTGGATTTGTCATGAACTCTGCCAGGCAGTACCCAGGCTTTACTCCCAGCGAACCCACAGGTAAAAGCATTTTTTAACTTAGAAAAGGTCAAAATTTGACTTTTCAAAATAATAAAAAACTACTAAAAATATGGGCAAGCCCTAAAAGCCACTGCCATATTGACTTTTTCAGAAGCAAACAACGACAACAACACATTACCACATGATGGTGTTGATACTCTTGATGAAGAGCATTATGAATATAATGAATATGCTGATTTATCTTGATTTTTATGTATACATTTGCACTGCGCACTTGTTCTAAGTTTGAACATTGAATATGGCATTTGGCATTGAATTATCAGTAGTGTTTTCAACTATTTTTTGGTTACGTAACTTATTTTTTTTACTCTATGCATATTTGGCTATATTTTTTAATATTTTCTATATTATTTTGTACAGCCATACCCGAGCAAAAAAAATCGTTGTACCAACATACCTGAACCCCATAACCATACCTGTACAAGTACCAAGATCAGCTACTTAGTTCCAAACAGCACTCACAGCAAAAAATGAGGCCTTTCAGGTAAGATTAAACATAGAAATCAGGTAGACAATTTTCACACTTCTTCAAAATAAAGTCGAGTTTTGGTGTAGGTTGAACAGAATTATGAGCTCAATATCAGAATTAAACCTAGACAATACATTCTGTTACTGCATTTTTTATTTTTCATAAAACCCTCAATCTTCATTCTGATATATGATTTCCTTGGAATCTAAACTGACTATCTTTTCTCCAAAACTTGGTGAGACTCATATAATTAAGGTGCTTTCAGATAACAAGCCTTGGTAAAGTATATCAAAGACAAACCTAGATAAAGTACAACAAAGACAGCAGAACTGTCATTGTTTGGCCATAAAAACTAACCAAAAAGAACACGCATTTCAAATGAGAGATTTTAATCCCCATATATTATAGACATTAAAAATTGTAGCCAAACAATCTATTGGAAGTTTTTTTGTTGTGGATGGAGAGCATCCTTTGATGTAATATCCATTCAAACTGCATAAAAATGCTACCGAGAGGCTACTGTCAACGGCACTGAGAGTATATAAATTTTCAGTGTCCATTAAGGAGTGTACTTTATTAGACTCAATATGTCTATTAAAAAGAAATATTAATGGGCTCAATTAAAACAAAATATGAGAAAGCTCTACCAACGTAAAGCCTACCTAATCTGCATACACTTTGTGTTCCAGCTCTAGATTGCCAAGTCAATTAGCCAAGGGAACACATGCCAAACACTCAATTAAGATTTTACTCCTTGTTAGCAAGGTCATTACGTTGAGTTCATAATTACCTTCAATGGATGGTCATGGGTCCTATAGGAACATCATGCAAACACATTGCAACTGTTTTAATTCTATTGGTCGTTATGCAATGTAAGCTATACAGGCACAATTGTACAGCAAGATGTCTTTTGATTCAAACAATGGCTCGGTTGGTTAAAATGTCCATGTGGATCCTCAAAATCATACAGAGCCTTGGTTAGACTAAGAAAAAAACTGATTAACTCTAAGTATCTAAAGGTAATTGATGAATAAGTTTTAACACACATTTAACGTTAAATTTGGTTAGAGATTTTATAAATTTGAAACACAAATAATTGCACAAAATAAATATTCAGCACACGACTTAATTATTTAGTGAAATAGAGAGGACCATCTCTCTTAGGGTCTATGGGAATTATGATGGACCGTCTCCCTCCATTTCAGTACTCCTTGAACGCTCCACGCCACCTTCTACCTACCAGACAAGAGATGAACAGGATTATCAGGGAGGATATTTACAAACAGTATATTCATACCACTTGGGTTAACCCCTATGGGGGGTTACGCCCAAAGATGGCCTTTTATGCGGAACACTATCTGGCACTGAGGGACAGGCTTATTGTCCGCCCTCAGTACACTATCTGCCATTGGATGCATGCTCTCCATATTCCCCTTGGACAGTTCAGAGTGGGTTCTCATAGGCTTCGGATTGAGACAAATCACCAAATGGATCAGACAGACAGGATATGTCAATTATGCAACCTTTAGGAGGTCAAGTCGGAAGAGCACTTCATCTTCCATTGCCCCATCTACTACGAGATCAAAGGGAGGTTCCACTGCCTCTTCAGGGAGACCTAGGCTCTCTCCATCCTCTTCAGATATGAGGACCAAAGATGTCTAGCTCTATAAATACAGGATGCCCTCAGGGTTCCTGACCACATGATTCAGGGCCACACTAGACCACAGTCTCTCCAGCGGATTACTTCCTTCTTCACTATGCTACCTTCAAGGAGAGGCACTAAGCACTAGATCGACACCAACACAGCCTCACACTCCATATCAGTACAGATCCAAGGGACCATTCACAACCCCCCAAGATCTTATCAACATAGCCATTCCAAGTCCAACCCCAGGAGTCAAACTAGGTCCACCACATCGTCGCGGCAGTCTACTCCCTCCAGACGACAGCACACGGGACAGACCAGACACTCCACCTCCTCCTCCACTAGTTATCCATCTATTTTGAGCTTTTTCTCGATGGCCTCAGATGTTAGGAGAGTTGGGTCCACTCCTTGATGGACCGCCTTCATTGCTTTTCCTAGTTCTCTCATTTTGTATTTTCCCAACTCTCTGTTTGGCTAGGGTTGTTGGTTGCGGGTTGTTCTTCACCTCCTTCCTTTCTGGCTACTCCCGCTATTTGTTGTATTATATCTCTTTCAGCTTTGTTTTCTCCTTGGGAAACCGTTTGGTCCTCCCGCTTTGCTTTGACACTTTTGTACTCTACAGTGCCTTTGACCCACTTTTGTGGTCATTTGTCGGACATTAATATAATTATCTTATCTTATCTATACAATTGTTTGATCATATTATCTAGGATTCAAACCTTATCACTATCCGCTCTTCTCTCAACCTCAAACATATCTACTTGAAAGAGACTATAACAACCCCCTAAAATAGACTAACAACCCAATAACCTATTAAACCAAGTATTTAGTAATACTCTAGAGTAATAACATTGTTTTCCAAACATTCCCCCCTTATTACATCATAGTTCAAACACTAGGAGAGAATACATATATATGAACTAGGACATGCACACAATTCGACATACTTAAAATCAGTTGTGGGAACATCCTCACTACACTTATATGAACACGGCCACACTTGATATTACACCTTTTTTGGAATAACTGTGTTATCTTTTTTTTGTCTCAACATTTCGGATCACTACCCATGATCCTTCATAAGGTCTTTTTCTCTTGATGAAGGATCATGGGTGGTGATTTGAAACATCAAGATAAAAAACCGTAACACGGTTATTCCATAAAAGGTGCAAAATTAATTTGTATGGATTGTGAAAGCATAAAATCTCTAAAGGACACACTTTACTTTCCATAATAACACAATATACAAATAGGGACACACTCAACCATTCGCTTAGAAACAATATTAACATTGGGATTCGCTATGTTTCCTCGGTGGGAATTGGCCTCATTCGATAACGTCGACCGTATTGGAAAACGGCCTCACCGAACAAAATCATTTCATCTCATGTAGCAGAAGCTCAGTCTTCATCATCACCTTCACTAGTGATCTTTGTCTTCGGTTTTGTAGTCTTATTCGCATTGAATTGCTTCTAAATAAATAAGCCAGCCTCTGAGCTAGTAGCGAACTCAAGACTGGTAATTATCCTACATCCTCCTCTTAAACTTGGCTCCCACAACCAAGTCAATCTTTATGGTCTTGTGGACCACAAACCGTTACATGAAGGTCTTCAACAGTTATGTCAGTGCTTTTCCAGAACATTTCACCTTCATGAGAATATATCCCCCCTGCCCCCACTTCAACTTTTGTACTTTGGACACCTATATTTCACAAGCAATGTTGCTGCCTCATGGATGTTTTCTAAAGCCTCTATTGCAACTAGATCTTAGCAATCGCACAAAAAAACCTTGCCCCTTTGGAAATATTTGATGGCTGCAGATCCGGATTCCTCCCTTTGCAATAAGTGTTTCATTTCAAAGCTATCCTTCAAATTGTTGTTCAAAGACAAATATGCCTTTGCCGCTTCCACTCTTTTACCAGGCTCTATATTTTTCTCCAGCCCACAATCTAAATAAATACATGCAGGTTCTAACTTCAGCAGTGTTGTGAAATACAATCGCACAAAAAACTAAACTAAACACAACACAGAAAACAAACTGCTGCTTACTAAAACTACAAACAATTTTATTATAGCAAGGAAATCGCCAATCAGGGCAACAACACAATGGAAATGCCCCTTGATCAATTATCAAAAACCCATATACCCTTCCATCACATGCTTTCTCTTTGCTCTAAACCACTCTGATACCAAATGTAAAGTTTGGTCAACGATTTTATAAATTTGCAATACAGATAATTGCACAAAATAAATACCCAATACAAGACTTAATTATTTAGTGGAATAGAGGTATTTATACAATTATGTGATCCTATTATCTAAGATTCAAGCCTTATCACTATCCGCTTTTCTCTCAAACTCACACATCTCTCCGTGAAAGACACTATAACAACCCCTTAAAATAGACTAACAACCCAATAACCTGTTTAACCAAGTATTTAGTTACTAGTAATGTTATGGCATAATAACATAGCTTTACTAACAGCATTTCAGTTTACTCTTCGCATTGGAGTTTATCCTCATTTTCCACTCTCCACAACTACAAGAGGTCTTAATATGTTTGGATGACAATCAAAAGCATAAGCATACCCTTCAAAATATCTTACACAACTTGGCATTGTATTTCTTAGTTCCCTTCTAACCATAAACCATATTTTTGCTTCATGATTCTCTAATACGAATCTGTTTATGCTATACATCGTTTTACGAATATTCTTCTTTGTTCATGTGATTTTGTTCCATGTTTCATGGAGTTATTACAATGACGAGGGCAGGGAGCACTCAGACGAGTTTTCAGTACAGAAATTTTGCTCAGATATTGGGAGATATATGCTGCTGATGGGACGAAAGATGCCCCCAGCCATCCAACTCAAGGAATCCCAGGTGGTTAAGGCCACCATAGTCAATATCCCTGCATATCTGTGCCTTGTCGGAGGAAAAGATAAGAACTAAAACTCGGTAGATAGTTTGCTGGTCTACACATTCAAGAGGGCCCCCATGCATATTTGCTGCCTTACAATTGCAGCCCAAATGAAAAAAGATCAGCAAATAACCATATAACCAACACTGATCTAAGAAAAGTGTTCTAAATGGGGAATAATTATAAATTGTATTATTGTATGCCTTTAGGAGGCATTTTAAATCCTACGTGGCAAGGTATATCCACAATGCTAAAATAGGTAGCAGACCATAATGATTTGGTGGCCTTTAGTCTAACTAGCGATTGCTCAATAATCACCAACTTGTCCTAAAAACCGGTGAGGCTGAATAATTGCCAGCTTGTCCTAAAAATTAATGGTGGGATAGGAACTAATGGTAGACACCAATTAGTTAGCAAGTTGATCAAGGAAAGAGGCTTTTCCGGTATTTTTCCCTAGGTAAAGGGAAAAGATATAATTTCATATTATGATCCATATTTGATCACTATAACCCTACTTGTATCCCACATTAATGATTTACATTGAATTTTATATGTAATACAATGCACTAGTGCATCTTGATTACAAGTACAAGTTGGGGAATTTTTGCATATATTGAAAGCAAAATTTACTGTACAATTACATGTCAAGTGAGTGATATTTACATTACCACCAAAATTAACTATTATAGACAGGTTTAACCCCTCACAAGACTACTACTATATGTCAAGTGATAGATATTTACATTATCGCCAAAATTAACTATCATAGGAGAGACTTTAACCCCTCAGAAGACAACTACTACATGTCAAGAGACATATTTACATCACCACCAAAATTAACTAGTATAGCCTAAAGGAGAATTTGACCCTTCACATGACTACCACCCAACATCAGGAATTTGACCCCTCTATGAGCAACAAGACTTGCTGAAAGTTTTGGTACAGATACTTCAAACAAACCTGCTATAATTTAGAAAGAGTGAAATACATTACCATCACAAATTCAACTCCCAATTCTGGCCTGTCAAACTGAACTCTACATCTATTTCGATCAACTGTCAAAATATTCCCATCATGCACTTCCCTTGTTTTCCGATGGCAAGCAATAACGCGCTGGCCTACTGATAAAGGCCGAGCGAAATCTGCTGGCAAACCCTCACAAATTCCAGCTCGGACTTCATTGTAATGCTTCCGCACTGATTCACGATACTGTTCCAATTTCTCCCTTTCCTCTTGAAGGAATCTTTTAGATAAGCGGCGTGGCTTTCCAAGTGAACTGCAACACCATTAAAGAAATCATCAACACCCAAATTGCAAATACTTTGTAAGTGGTAAATGTGCATTAATGGTCGGATTGCACTTGTTCATATTAACATTTAGTATTAAGAGTTTGTGGTCTTAAATAGCATTAAGTAGCCATTGAGATATAATAACAAGACACTAATCAGGTTAAATTGTCTCTAGTTAATTATTGGAAACTTCTTGTCTCCCTTTATCTTTCAAACTTCATCAATATAAATTGATTGCTAACTATTGAACAAACAGTACCATTTCCCTACTTTTCACTCATTAGCTCTACTTATTATAAATCTTACATGGTATCCAGGACTGTGAATTGCACATCTGGAAAAGCATCCGGGATGGTTGGAATAAACACCAGCAAAAGAATGTCACAGGTGAAAGGAAAATGAGGGAGAGAAAGCATGGTTCAGTTCTTGAAAAGATAGATTTGTGCTTGTTCAGAAGCCATACCACTGTAACCCATAAGATGCATTTGTTATTCGTCTAAATTTCAATTAAAGTTCACTGCTGCCAATTTTTGGTGTATCTTAATGTCCAGAATCAAGTTTTCTTTGAGGAAACAGGTGAATATATGAGCATAAATTAATCTTTAAGCAACCTGAAAAAGAATTTAAATGATTGTTGGTTTTCAGAATATAATGCTCACGGAATCATAGAAATTAATTGCACTGAACTATAACATATCAAAGCACACTATGGCTGCCATCTTTGTGTACATGGAATTGTGGGAGATTATGACAGAAAAAGATAATAGAGATCCATCAGACAAACAAGCAGAAGGTGTTTAATTATAATGACCAAGAGACCCTTATATTTACAAAATTATCAATAGTTGATGAATTAGTGCCATAGGTGGGTGTTAAGATGTAAGGGACTTGTCGAATAGGTTGAAATCTTTGTAAGTAACATTAGATAGAGGGAGGGAACTTTATCTGAGGAAAATGCTCTTCTCACCAAAAACGACAGAATGGAAAATTTATTGCCAACCATCCACTGAAACTAAAAGTTATAGTGGACCAGTTTACTGCAATTGAAAAGAGCTTGGATGAGGAAGACGTGAATGCAATAACACTAAGAAAATTGCCACCCTGTTTTAAAACTTTTGTAACCAATTTTAATGTTACTAGTAACGCTTCAGCCACTAATGTGTCTTTTGATCTATGGTGCACCTATCTTTTGCAAAAAAAGCATTAGAAAAATTACTTTGGCAATGGTGAAGTGCCAGAGAGTACTTTTGTATCAAAATTTGAAGGAAAGGGAAACCAGCAAAAATAATCTAAAGCACAAGGCAGTCCAGTATTTCAGGTAACAATAATTCTGGTTCTAGATGCAGTGTGTGTTGTTATTATTGTCAAAAGATATGTAGAAAAAGATTATGGAATCTTGCTAAGTTACCGGGTTCTCCAGAGCACTGCAAATACATATCCGAAACAACAAACTTTTTGTTTTGTGCCCAGATATGTCTCGGATATGGAATTATCCAGGTTATGTCTGAAAATACACAGCCGTATCTGGGCCATGTTCAATCACCAATCTAGCGCTTTATGGAAAAATAAAATAGAATCCTGTATACCCAGCCACAAATCTAGTATGTCTGCTTACAGTGGGTGAAAACTGGCTAACTTTTGGTTTTGGCAAAGACCAAAAATATCTTAATACGAATTTCTCATTTCTGACATAAATAAAGCTTCACACTTAATAGAGAATAAAACAATGGATACGTTTTTCAGGGCATTCAAAGCACTAATAATGTTAAAATACTAAAATGCATTTGCAGCCATTGCGATTTTTGACCTTGCAGTTTATTAATGACACTCTAGTCAAATGAGATGGAGAAAAAAGGAAGGTTCAAAGAACAATACCAAAAAATTATATAAAATGAAAATAGAGAAGCACACTGAAATTCAAAGCAACACCATTCTAGCCACGTCAACAAGATAAGTCGTGAAATGTTGGAATTGTAAGTATGCAAGTGGATGTCAAGAAACAAACATACGATGTTCAACATCTAAAGCACACATTTTTTAATTTTGTTTATTAATGTTATATATAATACATTTGTTGTACGGACATATCCAGATCATAATGTATCCTAGGGTCTCTAAAATACTGCTGTACACATACTCTGAAAGCATTGGGATCTTGAGAACAGGAAAACTTAGCAACGCAAATGTTGCAACGCATGAGGAGAATGAAGTCAAGGTCCATGAAGAAATCACTTCTATTGTTTCTTTAAACAGAGGACGAGTCTTTGTGCGATGGTGACTAGTACTTTGAATCAGGTGCTTCAAAGTATATTACAAATAGGAATCACTAGTTCATTTCATTTTAAGGAGTCAAAACAAAGTCACAATATGTGATTCTAGGTGATGATAGGCTTAGATGTATTCAACGAAGAGGTGATGATAAGCTGAATCTCGAAAACGATAAGATATTCTTGTTCCAGAATGTGTTTTATATTCCAAATTACAGAAAAAATACCTATCTGTCAATCAGATCTGAAATTAAAGCATGCATTTCAGGTGGTGTGTTCAAAGGTAGGAGATGTTTCATGGGTAGGAGATGTTTCATGAAGGACAAAAGGATCGAAATGGTACTTACTTCAGGTGTGGGTACAAAAGCTACATACAGATTTGAAGAGAGCATGATAAAAACACAATCATTTTCCCGCAATGCCGATTAAGCATAAGCACATTATGGAATCAAAGGTATGGTCAACCCAATTTTAAGCATTTAGTTGAAGATGGTTTTTGGTTTGTTTTCAGTTGGGGGGTTGGGGAGCGGGGAAGATGTATGTACAACATGGTCGGAAATCAACAAAGAGAAGCATTTGACTTATGCAGGCCATGAAGATCTCTTCACTGTCTAGTGTGAGGTATTTCCTTCTTTCTTGTGGATAATGTTTCCTGAAAAGTGTTTGTGTATTTTTTTGAAATTTTAAAATCAGCATTTTGAGATGTTTAAAGTGTTTTGTAAACATGCATAGGCTCTAAAGCATTTTTTATGGTTTAATTAGGAAAGCTGAATAACAGAATATAACAGCAACAAACAATCAGCTATGAATACAATAAACAGCTATGATTTGCAATAGAATGATATAACTTGTTATACCTTTATGATTTCTTAAAGTGGAATAAGTTCACCTATTTATGATAATAATGTTATCATCAAAGGTTGCAACCTTGGATGACATCTTTTCAATAGACTAACTAAACTTAACTGGAAAAAGTTAAGCAACTTCATCAGACCTAGCGTACTTGGTCCTCCACTGTGTATTAAATCCACCTAAGTATCATCCCCTATGATGTCTACATTGTGCCCCCTACATAAATGGATAGACTCCTAATTGTCGAATCTTGGAGCTGCGGACTGGGATAGTGCTACTACTGCATGGTATCAACCGTATTAGGCCTAGAAATGGGTCTCTCAAATACAAGTCTCTAAATAGGTAAAAGGTAGAAGGCCTTTCTAAAACTAACACATATAAAATGACAAAGCCGCAGCACAGTCATAGTTATAGGCAAGTGATCGTCATTGGATAATGCAGTAAAAAACTAGATTATAACTAGGATTTGGATGGGTCTCATAAGAGGTTTATACACATGCGACCTCTAAATAGAGAGAAGGGTAGAGGAACTTTCTAGAACCAGCATTAAGAGGTGATAAGCAAGGCTATGGTAATTAGGTCAAGCATCGTGGTAATAGACAAGAGTAATGATAATAAAGTAAAGATAACAATAGTACTAGACAAGAGTAATGATAATAAAGTAAAGATAACAATGGTAATAGACAAGAGTAATGATAATAAAGAAAAGATAACAATAAAATAACAGTAACAAGCATGTGTTGTAACATAAATAAAATGAAGCATTCAACATACATAATCAGACCATGCACAAAATAAAGGGTGATATGGCAAAGGGGTACTTACATAATAGTGCAATGAAATCCCCCTTGCCTCTAAACATTTTGTGAGAGATGGTTGTAGGTGGAGTTAAGATGGATAGCAGAAACCCTAAGTAGATGACAATTGGGGAATCCAAGGACTTGATGTAATTCTAAATTTGATATTAGTTTCTTTGTAGTATAAAAATGAGTAAGTTTCTTCTAGAATCAATTGCATAAAATTGTTATTGTCTGACATTTTGGATCTTGCTACTGAATCCATCTTCAGGGAAGAAAATAATGAAGCCAATGCTTGAAGGATAAGAAAGAAAAGCAGGCTCATAGATAGGTGTGATACAAACGGGAAAGGCTTAAGCAAGGAGGTAGGCTCATAATTTTTTTAGTTTTATTTAATAATCAAAATAATAAACAAGAAAAATAAGAAAAAAATAAAAGAAAGAGAAAAGGTGAGATCAAAAATCAAAAATCAAAAATAAATTCATTGAAAGGAGCAAATAAAAATTAATTAATAAGCTAAAAACTATTTAATAGAAAAGGCAATAAAATGATAGTTTGAGAAATGTTACAATGTAGTTAAAATATAATTTTTTATTTTAATTATTAATGTTAACTAGTTTTAAAAAGTTAATATGTCCCAATTAATTAAAGATAAATAATTAATAACAACCCAAAATAATAAAGTTATCAAGAAGAAATTTTAAAAACATTTTAAGGAAATTGAAAAAGATTAATTATAGTATGAGAAATGGAGGTCACATGCCTTGAAATATGGCCCAAGTTTCTATAGTTTATAGAAAATGTGAAATGAAAAACAAAACAAGAAATGATTGAGGCAACATAACATTGCCTATAAGCAAAACATCGTAATATACACTATCTAGATTTATTTATCTTTCTTAATATATCAGTTCAAGCAATAATGCAATGGAAGCAGAGAGTACTATATGTTTTTTATATTTTATACAAAGATGCTTGTGAAAGAAGAGAAGAAACAAATATACTAACAACAATGTAACCAAATAGAAAAAGGGGCTTAGCAGACAAAAACAACTATTGCCCTGGATTTGAACAAGTGCACACCAACATAACTAGGATTTGAATGAGGTTTTAGGTTTGTGGTTGGAAGATACTGAGATCTTAAGAGTCCCACCATTGTTATTTCCCTAGGCAAAAACAAAAACTAGATTAGAGCTTTGTCTGCAAAATCCAATGCCATAAATTCCTTACCTAGAGTAATTGATGGCCATAAAGGCAACAGACACAATGTTGGCAGCATTGCCATTGAATCATCTGAGAAATCTACTTGTGTTTAATGAGGGCTTTCAATATGAACATAACCTTGACCTATTTGCATAAAGGCAGTAGACACAATGTTTCACATTATAAATAAATAAAATGAAACCAGATAACAGACCAAAAAATAGGATTTCCTTGCAGGGATAAGTTTTTTGCATATTGTTAAATGATATAAAAAATGAGTATTGCAGGGAAATCGATGCTCAGGGAGAAAAATTACAAAGATCTATGCCAAGGCGCTGCTAGACAGGCTAGATGCATAAGGACTGCTTTGTTTTAGGTTTTGATATATTAAACCTTGTATATTCATGGGGCGAGCCATAGATAGGTGAGCCTCAGTATCTTAACCTAAAATGGCCAAAATAAAAATAAAACTAATTTAGAATAGAACTATTCCATTCTCGTAGAAAACTATTTTGAAAAATCAAATGAAACTTGAAGCTATCAAAAGTCGCTGGCATCTAAAAAGAAAAAAAAAAAGGATAATTTTCTCCAAAACCCTCAAAATAACTGCAAAAACTAAAAATTAAAAACAAACTGGACAAATAAAAGAGATGGTGGATTGACCAAAATTTATTGGGTATTCCAGCAAAAAAAAAGAACTCCACAATAAATTAAAAGATAAAAAACAAAACTATTTATTGCATATTTGAGGTTTGTGATTTTTCGATAAACCATATGACTTCTAATTCTTTTTACTGCAGACATGATCCCAATCAAGAATAAAAACCAAAAAATAAAGTACATGGAAATTGAATGAAATACAGATTGAAGGTTGATAACAAATCAGTTACATGATAGAAGTGGATTTGTTGAGATTATTGGAGGCTCAACTTGCTCTGCAAAAATTAAGAAGTTGGTTAAGTATCAGGCAAGTGGCAACATACACAAGCCCTAGACGGATGGCCATATCAACATTAATCTGTCCTCCACCATATGCTAATTCTCCCAATGTACATTGACACTAGGGCTGCCATCAACAAGAAAACACTGCCATCAAAAAAATGCTGCCATCCAGTCAAAAATGTTGTCATAAAGGTTTTGGCCAATGATGCCTTACTTGAACAAGAGAATGCCTTACAAAGACAAATATTGGCTCACATCCAAATAAGATACAGGGGCATGATTTAAGTCCTTAGAAAGATGGAGTTCACAACTTCGGTATGAAATGGAACCTATTGCATATCTTAAGATTGGGGCAAAACTTTAGCAGTTGAGTGCATGATGCCGTGAACAAAGGCCTAACCTAACTGATATAGTAAGAATTTGTAAAGCTCATGGCAGAATCGAAGAAAGATACTTTCATGATATAATTGTTAAACACAATAAAAAGACGTGAAGAAACTCACACTCTCACAAAGTAAAATGCCCATAGTACATATACATTATATATATGCCATGTATAGACATGGAGATAAATGCATATTTTTAGTCTGTTGAAAGCGCAAAGGGGCTTTATGAGTCTATTAAAATCCTTGCCTGAAATGGAATGTGGTTTCACTTGAGTTGAAACAGCTGGAAAAAAAAGAATGGTGGTGGTGTTGCTCTTAGATTGAGTTAAAGAACAGAACAGAACAGAACTTGATATGGTAATCATTTTAATGTTATTGGAAAAAAAAGGCTTCTTAGGGAGGTTTGAACCCTCAACATGGTGACAATAAGGATTGTGTGAAGGCAATGAAATGCAATAATGGTGGACCTACTAAACAAAAAATTAAAAAGGACCAAGATCCATTTGTTTTTTCACCTTAGTTCTGCCACTTAGATAACAGACACGCAGGACAAGTGTCAATTGAAGCATGCATTTACGTGGCTAGAATTGCCAATTTACAGGTTTTTATTTATGCTTTCCACCTTCATCACTGCTGATAGCAGTTATCAATGATCCAATTGGATAAAATAATGGTGTGATAGTTATAATTATCTTGATATACGTGAGCTCTATAATAACATTAAAAAATTTGAGCTAATGAATTCATGAAAATAATAATATTATAATTGATTCCTTAAAAGAACTACAGCTTCTTATAAATAATTTTTGTGTATTAGAAAGTATATAAAATTAAGGAATTTGATTGATAAATGTCAAGTAGACTAATAAACAGTTAAGTGCAATCGAAGACTAAAGTAGCCCTTTGGGACTAATAATTAATAAGATAAATTAATTAATTTATAAATTAGTTGATAATTGAATTAATAAATAAATTATTTATTATTAAAAAATTTATTTAATTAGTTAATAATATTGGTTAGCTATAATGATTAATTAGTATTAATTAAAAAGCAAATTAATTAAGCTATTAAATCCTAGAAAATAAAATAAAAAGAAAAAAAATAGTAGGGTGAGGTGTTAAAAACCAGAGGATACCACCTAGACCATGCACGGGTTGAGCTTGTGGATCAAGGGCTCCCATAAATGGCTTAATTTGAAACCGTCATTCCTATTAAGGTTGTGCATTTACTTCTCAATTTCAATAGCTTCTCTAATCCTTCTATCTTTCCATCTACCTTCCAAAGCTAAGATTTTAGCATAACCCATGAGCATAGTGTGATTGGTTTTGTGTTTGTGCTCCACCAAAACTTTTCATTTGATATTGCCTAGTTGCAAGTCTTGGGCATGTTCCTTGAACCTAGTTTAAAATGGTCTTCCAGTTTCACCGATGTAGGGAATGTCATGAGCATGTGATCTCACATACTTCTTTTTTAAGCTTAGGTTCATGAGGGTCCTTCACACTTCTTAGGCAATTTCTAATGGTTTTGATGGGTTTGAAATAAGTTTAAATGCAATCTCTTCTAAGAATCCTTGCTATTTTTTCCAAGGTCCCTTGAACATATGGTGTGTAAGCTTTTTTACCCTTTGAGTTTGTGACAATATTAAGGTGACCCTAGCTTCTTTTGACTTTATTACATGTTCTCTTAATGTGTCAATCTTGAAACCTATTTTTCTATAGAGATTTGTGTAGGTGTTTCTCTACATTTATCAAGTGTTCAAGATCTGAGATATGAGGGCTCTAGTATACAAAGTTTTTGAAAACCATGTTTTCTAAGAAGGGTGGTGATAGGAATCAGCTCTAATATAAACATTTGTGTGTCTTCTTTCTATAAACTTGCTTTGATAGGGTACCATCAGGTCTTTGAGTAGTAAGGACATCAAGGGATGGAAGACATTTGTTTTCTTCTACCTCCATAGTGAACTTAATATGTTTGGAAATGGAGTTTAAGTGAGTCAAGAAGTCAATAATCGCTTCCATACCATGTGACTATCTAACACTGGTGTCATCTACTAATCGGTACCACCATTCCGAAAACACTGAATAGCAAACTTCTCAAATCTTTCCATGAATAGATTAGCAACAATTGGGGAAAGAGGAAAGCCCATTGCTACACCTTCAATTTGTTCAAAAATATCACTTTGGAAGCTACAAAAGATGGATCTAAGGCAGAATTAAACTAAATTTGTAGTTTCACCATCAATAACGTCTCTCACAACATCCATGGCCTCATCTAACAGAATTTTAGAGAAGAGGGAAACAACATCAAAGCTTAATTAAATGTAATTGTCATTGAGTTTTGTGTTTGCCATAGTATTCACAAAGACAATTGAATATTTGATGAAGGAAGGTGGTGCAGTCACGATAGGGAATCCCAGTGAAGGGAAACACTTCTCCGTGTAGCTAGAGTCACACAACAGAATATGTTCATTATTCATTATTATTATCGTCCTTAAATGCATCTAAAATCAGCCTCAACGGCATCTATATTTGCAGGACTCTCTATGGCTACTCTATCCTTTATGTCTCAGCCTCTCAAGATTTACAATCCCACCCTTTGTTGCAAACCCTGCAACTCCTCTATGAGACCTCTCTCTGATCTGTATTGTGGCCCCTTTCTAATCTATGGCCCGTTTCCTTCTTTGTGTTGTAGCCATCCTCTATTTGGGAACCTTCTTCTTACTAGTGGGGAACCCCTTCTTTATGGTTGTGAACCCTTTTTATCCCTTTGGTCCCAACTCTCCAACTTTCTCGTAACCATCTTGTCGAATCAAGAGACAATTGAATCATCACATAAATAGTTTCTTGATCTTTCCCCAGTGATCAGTTATCCGCACAAGTGATCATTTGACGTGTAGCCACTACTGATTGAAAGCTCTGATCAATAGCTTTCCAACGAGACCAAAAATGCCTCATTTGGTGATCCCAAGTGGAAGTTATGTCCACTTGAAATCTATTGTGTCATTCTCATGTCTATGAACAATCCATGAACTTGTGACCGCAAGTTGCCCATGATCATGCCACCTGGTATTATCTCAGGGTCTCTATACCATGGGCTCCAAAAGGTCCCCGTGACTTGTATATTTTCCCATGGAAGAAAATCAAGGTCGTGGCCTCTAAGATTTATTAAATCCACTTTATAAATTGATCACGCGTCCACCCCTTTTCATTGTAGCTTGTCTTTATATTTACAGACCCATGGATCAAATTAAATCCACTTAAATGTGATCACGCATCCGTGCAAAGTTGTGGCCCCACCATTGACTTGTGACTTGCAAGCAAAGCATGATTGTGACACTTGTCACAATCCTGGACACATGCGACTGCTTAAGTCTCCATGGGAGGAACAAAAGGCAAAACGTATTCCATGGACTTTGTACAATCCATGTGTGCTTCCCAAGGCAAACAAACTGCAGGTCTCGTGAACATGAGAATAAATTTGACGGCGACTTTGTACAATCCATGTGTGCTTCCCAAGGCAAACAAACTGCAGGTCTCGTGAACATGAGAATAAATTTGACGGCCGTCAAATTTATTCTCATGTTCACGAGACCTGCAGTTTGTTTGCCATCATCTCGTGAACCAAGTACCCCATGATGCTGCCACGTGTATGATGGAGATGTCCCATTCACATAATCTTAAATTTGAACCCTATTGTTGCATGTCAACCCATCACTAAGATTTAATCACAATCCCTTATAGTTGGAGACTTTTAAATTTCACACTACCACAAATGCATATATTCAATATAGCCACGTGTATGATGGAGATGTCCCATTCACATAATCTTAAATTTGAACCCTATTGTTGCATGTCAACCCATCACTAAGATTTAATCACAATCCCTTATAGTTGGAGACTTTTAAATTTCACACTACCACAAATGCATATATTCAATATATGTATATGAGGATCTTTGCAAAACATGGAAACTGTGGCCGCCATGACAACTTAGGAATATTGAAGTGACTGCCAAGACATTGCAACTTATGTTGCAAGTAGATTACAAGCAACTTAGAGTTGTGACCATGTGATCCTATGACCTTTGTGAATTAAGAAATTAGCCTTGAGACTTTTTATTGAAAAACCAACAAAACTACCTACTTGTTTTTGGTGATGCAAGATTGTCTGTATGCTTTGGATGCTCACATGGATGGAATAAGTGGTAAAATCACTCTTTTGATCACTGACGTCTACGTTACCGGATACACCTCCCCCAGGCCCTGGGAGCGCGGTGAAACGCGAATACGGTACGGTCCGGGTACGATCCGCAGGGGATACGGCCAGGGCACGTCTTGCCCGTTGCGGATACGGCCGGATACATCCATGACGTCTACGTTACCGGATACGCCTCCCCCAGGCCCTGGGAGCGCGGTGAAACGCGAATACGGTACGGTCCGAGTACGATCTACGGGGGATACGGCCAGGGCACGTCTTGCCCACTGCGGATACGGCCAGATACGTCCATGGACGTATCCGGCCGTATCCGCAACGGGCAAGACGTGCCCTGGCCGTATCCCTCGCAGATCGTACCCTTTAAAAGTTATTTTAAAACTGTAGAAAATAAAAGAGCAGAAATATAACAGACAAAACTCAGATTGCTACAGCAATTCTGGAAAACAAGAATTTTATTGATTTTTCTTGATCTTGCTGATCTTCTTGATCTTGCTTCCTTGATCTTGTGCTCTTCTTGATCTTCTAATCTTCTTGATCTTGCTTCCTTGATCTTGTGCTCTTCTTGATCTTTTGATCTTCTGATCTTCCTTGCTCTTTTTCCAATTACAAAGCTATGCCCATGGGCTTCTTAAATAGATTTGAAAGCAAAAAATAATTAGAAAAACAAACTGAAGACTAATTTTAGTCTTTGCATGCAAACTGAAATTAAAACAAATTTTCTAACTGCTGTTTAACTGTTTGTTAACTGTTGCTGCATGCATAAGGAGTGGAGAAATTATCTCCAATCTCTAACACTCCCCCTTAATTTCTACCACTAACTACTTCAGCATTTACAATGCCTAAATTTTGTCTTAGATAATCAAAGGTCTCCTTTGTTAATGCCTTTGTGAATATATCTGCCAATCATGCGGAATACACCGCCTTGCGAAATACATCGCCTTATATGTGGAATACACCACCTTGCGAAATACATCGCCTTATATGTAGAATACACCACCTTGCGAAATACATCGCCTTATATGTGGTATGTGGAATACACCACCTTGCGAAATACATCGCCTTATATGTGGAATACACCACCTTGCAAAATACATCGCCTTGAATAGAATTGTTTCCCTAATTTTTACAAATTAAATTTTTGTTACGAGCTTTCACGCTATAAATTCTTGAATCTTTTGACCTCACTAGCTCCAAATTTGTTCGAAAATTTTCGCCTCAAAGTCTCGGTCAAATCAAGCCGGGCGTCTGTGAAGAAGAGTGTCAAATCGGCCGCAAAGAAGGCAACTGGGCCAAAGATCCGTACGACGCGCTGTTGTGCGTTGACTTTCCTCCTTGCTAGGCGCCTCTCCTTGACGCTCTCTGTTGTGTGAAGCTTGCGTCGGATCTCTTCTGCCAACTGCTCTTGTCCAGTTGGCCCTGCTGTTCACCTGATGATTCTACTGCTGCAGCAGCCTTTTGCCTTGCTGGATGACCTTCGGGTCTGTTGGCTCTCCACGTCGCTGCACCGTCCCAGGCTTCTTTCCCACGGTCTCTTGCCTAGGCTGTTGCGTTGACTTCTTGCGCAAGCTCAGACCTGCGCTCTCAAATTCTGCTATCTCCCTGGGTTGACTGCGTGCGCTCTGCCTTCACGGCTTTTTTCCAAACTGACTGCGCGCTTCTCACCTCATGTTGATTTGACTTCCTTCAATCTTTTACGACCTGCCAAAATGGTTCGTGACCCACGCTAGTCTTCCACGTTGGCTTATCTTCTCTCCTTCGGCTCAGTGCTTCTGCAACTTCACGATCTTTTGTCCTTCTCACACAAATCTGTCATCGGCTTTTACAGCCGAGATTAACACCCGTCCAACCCCAGACTTCCGCCTATTCCCAGGTTCAACGCCTTCCGATTTTTGACTGGGCTACCACAACGAATGGCGACGAGCTGCAGCTCACACTCTTCTCCAATGTTGGCTTCTCTTTTTCCAATGTTCAGCTGCAATACTCCCTCGATTTGCCTTGTGCCTAACCGCAGCTACCACGGATATTCTAACTGCTCTTACTGGCAGCATTTCACTTTTCTCCGCCAAGACTCAGCTGGCTGCTTCTTCTCAGCGCGTTGCTCTTTTCTTACAGTTCTGCTGCCTGCAGCAACTCTCTACGTTGGCTCGCTTCAATCTTCACAAGATCATATCCTTAAAGCTCTGATACCAATTTGTAGAAAATAAAAGAGCAGAAATATAACAGACAAAAGTCAGATTGCTACAGCAATTCTAGAAAAGAACTTTATTGATTTTTCTTGATCTTGCTGATCTTCTTGATCTTGCTTCCTTGATCTTGTGCTCTTCTTGATCTTCTGATCTTCTTGATCTTCTGATCTTCCTTGCTCTTTTTTCAATTACAAAGCTATGCCCATGGGTTTCTTAAATAGATTTAAAAGCAAACAATAATTAGAAAAACAAACTGAAGACTAATTTTAGTCTTTGCATGCAAACTGAAACTAAAACAAATTCTCTAACTGTTGTTTAACTGTTTGTCAACTGCTGCTGCATGCATGAGTGGAGAAATTATCTCCAGTCTCTAACAAAAACTCTTTTTTCACTTTAAAAAATTTTAAAGTCAAAACTCAAAATAATAACCCTAAAACTGTCATTGTTGTCTTCCGCCACCTGTCTAGGACTCTGCATCCGCCGCTGTCTTCCGCCGATGTTGCTATTGTCCGCTGCTGCCGTAGCTCGCCATTGCTCGCACAGTCCAACTAGGTTACGCCATCCCCAGCCGTAGGTTTAATTTTTTTTTCTTTTAATTTTAGCGTTAAAACTTAATAACTTAATAATAATTATTAATAAATTAATAATATATATTTAGTATTAATAAAAAATATAGTTAATATTAATATTTTTTTCTTTTAAGTTTTTTTAATTTATAATATAGTTAATAACTTAATAATATTTATATTTTTAATATTTTAATTTTTTAATAAAATGAATTTTTTTATTTTAATAGTAATTGTTTTTTTTTTAGTTTTTACTTTTAAATTAATAAATTTTAATAGCAATTTTTTATTTTGTACCAGGACTGGAGCTATAAGCTTATACGGATTTGTCAGAAATTAAAATGTCTCAAGGTGCAAGTGCTAGTTCGGTGGGGCAAGTGATAACCTCCAAATCTGATCCACGAGCACCCCTTTGGAAGTATGGGACAATATTAGAACAAATACCTGGTGGAGGGTGTTTTCATTGGGTTTGCTCAAAGTGTAACGATAAATTCAAGAGCTCGTATAGTTGACTGAAAGCTCATTTGTGTGCGATTTCTGGCACTGGAATCAGAATTTGTGATGGGCCAAGCATAGATGGAAGGCCGGGTAAAGGCTTGCCACAGGGAAAGATCATTGCATACATCAAAGGGCAAGAAGAGGCAGACACTGTTGTGGGGCAAAGATCGAAGCATCCTTTGAGAAAGAAAGGATCACCACCTGTTGATCCAGCTCGTGCTAGTGTGGTGACCCCATCACACACCTCTTTCTTGTAACACCCGTTGCAGCCGAAGAGGAAGAGGATTCACCTCTTGGTCGCAAGAGAACAAAAGATGCAGGCCCATTGGAAAGGGCATTCCAAAATGACTCCAGGAAGATAGCGGAGCAAAGCATCGCGTTTTGTATCTACGCATGTGCGTTGTCATTTAATACTGTTAGATCACCATACTGGCAAGAAATGGTGAGATCTATCAATGTTGCCCCTAATGGGTTTGTCACCCCAGGTTATGAAAAGGTGCGCACCACCTTATTGACAAAAGAAAGAAAACACATTGAAGATGCATTGAAGCCCATCAAGGATTCATGGATCGAAACAGGGGTGTCCATCATTTCCGATGGATGGAAAGATACGGCAAATAGGCCATTGATTAATGTGATTGCAATGAGCCCTAAAGGGGCAATGTTTTTGAAGGCCGTTGATTGTGAGGGGCAAGTGAAGGATGCACAATTCATTGCTAACATCCTGATAGAGTTCATTGAAGCAATGGGGCCTCAAAACATTGTTCAAGTTGTAACTGACAATGCTAAAAATTGCAGAGCTGCGGACATGTTGGTTGAGGCAAAGTATGGACATATATTTTGGACACCTTATGTCATTCATTCCCTCAACCTTATGTTGCAAAAGTTGGGGACAAAAATTGACTGGATCAAACAAGTCTATGAGGAGGCGAATGAGATCCAAATGTTCAAACCAACCATCACATGTCCCAAGCCATCTTTAGAACCTTCTCAAAATTACAATTGTTGAAGGTAACTCTTAATTTAATTATTTAATATTATAACTTATACATTTGTAATTTGTAGTGTTTTTATTTTTGAACAATTTTTTAAGTTTATTAATTATTTCAATTTGTTTTAATTTTGTGTTAGGTTGTTGAGACTCGATTTGCCTCACACACCATCATCTTGAGATGACTTGTTAAGGTGCGTGAAGCATTGAGTAGCATGGTCATCAACAACCTTTGGGGCGTATGGAGGCAGGGAAACAGTGAGAGGGCCACAAAGGTGAAAGGGTGGATTCTTGATGATGCATGGTGAGAACGTGTAGAATATTTGTTGAGTTTTACTGAGCCCATCGTCAGCATGTTGAGATATGTGGACATAGATCATCCATGTTTGGGTGAGATTTATGATGGAATTGACTCAATGATTGAGAACATTAAATCCATCGTAAATGCTAAAGAGCAAGATCCCACGGAAAAGATTTTCAAGGAAGTGCAGTCGCATCTCATTGAAAGGTGGAACAAAATGACCACCCCATTACATCTTGTTTTTGCCTTGACACCCAAATACTACAGTGCAAAGATTCTTTCTTTGCCCAGGAGGGTCGCACCGTATAGGGACGTTGAGGTTGCCGAGGGATATAAGACAGCATTCTCTAAAATCTTTCCCGATCCAGAGATAGAAGACCAAGTTAGAGAAGAGTTTGTGCATTTCACATCTTCGGTGGGTCACTCCCTTGGTGCTATCCGTGACAAGTACAAGATGGATGCTCACTTTTGGTGGTACCTCCATGGGCAAGCATCCACCCACCTTCAACCACTTGCAATAAAAATTCTTTCACAAGTAAGATTTTAATTTTTTTACTCTACCCTTCTTTTGACCTTTTCGATGTTTTGTTTTAACTTTTAGTCTTTTAATTTTTTATTTTTTATAAATTCTAATTCTCTTTATGGCTTCAATAGGTTGCAAGTTCCTCTTTAGCTGAGCGGAGTTGGGGCAGCTATGGCTTTATCCACTCAATTAAATGCAACAAGTTCGCTGGAAAAAGGGCGGAGGATTTGGTTTATGTGCATTCCAACTTACGTCTTCTCTCACATAAACAACCTCAATACAAGGGCCAACAAAGTTGTGGGATGTGAACCCAATGACTGCTGATTTAGATGCCTCCCTTACATACCTTTCTTTATTTGACACGGAGCTAGACAACGCTTCACACGACTTGCACAGTGGAGCTAGTGGGAGTGGCACTGCTACTGCTTGTGGTTCTAATGAACCACATGATGATGAAGACATTGCAGGCGAAGAAGCATATACTATATAGTGAACAATGAGAACGCTGATTTGTTTCTATTTTTATCCATACATTGTAACATTTCCAATTTTCCACCATGTCCCTGTTATAATTTATAAAACTAATATAAGTTCGACTATTGAATATTATGATATTTGGCATCGAGTATATATTTTGTGGTTATATAACTTATTTGAAGTTATTTTGTTTCCTCTATGCATATTATGTGGTTAATTTTGCTTATATGGCTATATTTTTATATTTTTAATTTTTTATATATATTTTTGTATGGCCGTATCCAGCCGTATCCAAACCACCAAAAAAAAAATCGATGTATCCCCATATCCGATAATCGTACCCATATCCGTACCCGTATCCGTATCGGCAACTTAGCTTATCAACCTTTCTATTTAAAAGTTGTATGATTTCTTCCTATTTGGATTCGAAGTCATCTTCATCTCCGTCCCCATGTTGTTTCTACAAGTAATTATATTGTTTTGTATCAAATATTCTTTGATAAGCATCTTCACATTTTGATGTGGGCACTTCTTTTGGATTTCATCAAAAAACTTTTTGTAGCCCAGTCATAAAATATTTTTGTTTTATATCACCTCTAATATGATTGTCCATCATTTGTACAACATTCAGCTTTCTTCAGTTTCAATGCTTAATGAATTTGTAATTTCCTTGATGCTAGTTAGCCATAGTTACCAAGTTCGGAAATTTAGATCCATTCGGGAGGGCAAAAGAATCCGAAATCCAGAATTCTTGAAAAAGTTCGGAAAATCTGATCCGGAATGTGTCTGTGTGTGTAAGTACAGTCTTATAAATATGCAAAACTGACAAATAAAACATTAATAAAATGATATAAAATGTTAATATTATATAATACTTATGGTTTCTGACCCTTTTTTGGTGCAGAAAACCTTAAAAAAATTAAAATTTTGAAAAAAAGCAGGGCCAACCCGAACGAATTTATCTAGGTTGGCCAAAAAATCCGGATCCAATCAGATTTTGTGCAGATCCGGACAGATTTGGTAACTATGTAGTTAACTCAATCAAAATTTGCGAGTCTGTATGCCACTTCTCAAAATATTTTGTAAATGCTGACTTTACTTTTTTCCATGAATTCTTGTCTTCGTCTTTTAACTAATCAAGCCACCTAATTGCATAGTCTTGTAATGTCCCTAGAAAATATTATAGTTTTTTATTATCTTCCATAATGCCATTGGATTTCCAATATTATCCCCAATTTAGGCAATGTGTCGTTGGGTTCTGGTTGGGTTCACCACGAAACCTAGCAGGTTTGGAAATCAAAGATAGTTTGGGATCCATTCTTTTACTTTTTAGTGGTCTTTCACTTAGCTCAATGGTTTTTCAGTTTTGTGGGCAATCGATTAGTCCAAGCGGTTGTTTATCCTTGTTTCAGCAGGTATAGACAATCAGTTCCAAATCCTTCTTAGCAAATAGTGTCTCTTCCTTCCCAATCTCAGGTTCAGCTTGCGATACTTCTAATTGTCCAATTTGAATTGTCAATGAGTCATCTTTTGTTTTTGACATTGGAATCTGATTGATATTTATTTGAATTGGATGCCTTTTCTCCACAAACTTACAACCTCCTCACTTCCCTTTGACTTTTGCTTAATTGTTTGCCTATTCCTCAGTGTATTATCACTCTCTTGGCACTCGTATTTGTTGTTTATAAATGATGACATGAAACTTTCGTTATGCTATTACTTCAGGTCCACCAATGTAAAAATGCATAAGGTCTAAAGTGTTCCTTTACAGGTTGGTTAGGAAATTACAATATAGCAAAATGACAGCAGAATTGTATCACAGAATATAACAGTAATGAAAAATCAGCTAAGTATTCAATAAACAGCTATGACTTGCAATAGAATGAGATAGCTTGTTATAGTTTGATGAATTCCTAAAGTGGAAAGAGTTCACCTATAAATGAGCATAAAGTTATCATAAAAGGTTGCAACCTTTCATGATAGAATTCAATAGACTAACTAAACATAATTAGAATAAATTAATCAGCTTAATCAGACTTAATATACTTGGTTCTACACTATATATTGAATGCACCCAAGTACCCCTTAGGACACCTACATGTTTAGAGCTGCAGTTGACAACGACCAGAAAAAAGAAGTGTCTATGAACTAAAAATGGAGTAGAACTTGAGTGAAATAGCTTCATTGATGTTCGAAAAAGTTAAGGATAACACAGGAAAACAACATCACATACGCCTAAGAAAAATGGAGCAGTTGATAGAAAGATCAAGATAGCAAATAAGTAAGTTGCAATGTGCAATGCTTCTATTGGGTAGAAGCAGTGTACTAGTCGAAAAGGATTCCAACCAAGACAAAAGAACATCACTCTTGAAGAAGCATGATCAGGAAGAAACCTAAGATAAGTCATCTCAGAGCTTTTCGGTTGCTTGGGTTTTCATTCCAAATGAGACGAGAAGTTAGACAAAAAACACAAGACAATGTTGTTTTCTTATTATAGCATGGAAGTCAAGGTTTAAAAAGTTTCTTGGTCCCGCTACCATCCATATAAGTTGTATTTGTGGATGAAAAATCATGTTCGGATCAGATTGTTTCATGTTGAAATCTTTGGAGTGATGGCTGGTTTGAAGCTAATAAGCAGTTGAGTCAGTTGATGGCTGAAAGGAAAGATGAACAGGTGAAGAAAGCTGAAAATGCTACATGTACATCAGACGATATTACTGGTTTATCTGAAAAACGTGGGCCAATATGGTACTGTACTACATTGGAACATGTAAAGGAAGATGAACTTACCTGTGTCTGTGAAATGGAGGAGTAACTGCTAGGTGAAAAAAGGCAAGGCAATAAGATTTTAGAGCATGCAAATTATGCATTTTTGTCTGATGTTTTAAATTCTTTTGATCCTCATTCTTGTCAGGAAGCAAAGGCAAAGTTCAATGGGAGAAGGCAATGATGCCATAGTATGATCTACCTTTTAATAAGTAATCCAATGGGAATTATCAATTAAAAAGAGTAACCCGATGGGTGCAAAAGGACTGATCATACTAAGCATAAGACACATGGCTCTTTGGAAAACCATAAAGCTAGGCAGATCAAGTTGGCAATGGATATTTCAACATAGTTTGGCTGGAAAGTTTGGAAAATGAATTCAAAGGGTGCTTTCCTAAGCAATAGCTATGAATGTAAAGTTCATATGTAGCCTTGGAGATAATAGGTATGAAAGTCGTTTAAGGCTCTTTAAGGTGGAGTGGTATAGAAAAATTGACTAACACCTTACCTCGTACAAATTCAGGAATCCTTATGATACAAGAGCTTCCTCAGGCTAGTGCAATCTTGTATCAACCAAAAAGATTTATTGCTTTCAATCTCATTTTATAGCTCAGATTTCAAGTTGCAGGGGATCAACACAAGTTACTCTCTGGCTTTAATCATTTTCAAATCATTTTTGTACTCATGAAACCCATAGAACAGTGAACCTTGTGTCAGCATTGAAACGTCTATTGGGTATTTGGTTGAGTTTTCAAGGTCATGGTACCTTCCAACAATCTTTCTTCATGGTGACACAGGTTACTAGGCCTCATTACCTTGTTTCCTTCTTCATGGACTATTTTAGACAAGCCAAGGTCAGAGCACTCAGGACCACCTTAGGAGCATCTGAAGATTGTTTTTCTGTGGGTTTTTCTTGGAGAACGTTTACCTTTCTTCAAACCTCATGATCACAGCTTTGTGTGTCATTTTGGACCCAATTTCATGCCTATGTGAAACATAGTAAAGTACAAGCGGGAAGCCTGAGGGATGTTTCAAGCTGGAAATTAAATTTCATCGTGTTAAGGGGGTTGCCACTAGCCTATTGAAACTCAAAAATAGTCAAAAGAACCACCTTATCAAAATAGAAATTGTGCCTTGTAAGAGGCATTTTGAAGCATGGTGAAGGTTGGGAGTCCTTTGGTTATCTCAGCAAAAACTACTTATACAGATTTTGTGGCATGGCAAGTGGTGTTTAGAAAAAGAAGGAATGTGTCATGAGTTTTCAACACAAGAAAAGCTTCCCAAAATGCATTAGAAAAAAAGCCAAAAATGACTTTTCTTTTTTGCTCTGGAAACTGTCGGTTGGAGAGTCCGAAGGGAAGCCATTACACCTAAAAACTAGGGGAAGAAGTCAGTTTTGGAACAGTCATAAGAATGGCTAAGGCACATGTCAGAATAGAGGGAAGAAGAAGGATGTTGGAGCACCTGTGAAGGATAGAACAGTTGAGAAACTCTCAGCACGAACCAAAAAACCATTTGACATGGGTTTTTCCCATATATGGGGAGTTATCCTTCAGATATCTGAAAACATACCAAAATGTTGCTGTATGAAGGTGTTTTCAGTGGTATTGGGCAAAATTTGAAGGGGTAGATTGACCAATATGATGCATCTTCTCCAAATCTGATTCCACGTTTGATATGGATTTTTTGAGCGGGTCTAAGAATATTCAAAACAGTCCGGAAATATTTTGGCTGTACATGTGAATTTGACAGTTAAAAGAAGGCCTAATTGTTTGACAAAATACCTAAAATCCATTTTTTCTGTTGTCATCTTAGGAAGCAATTTATGAACCTGCTGTAGGTTTATTTTTGAAATGTTATAGCCATGAGAACATTGTTTCAAGAGGACAGACTCTGATTTTAGAGTTTGTGAATTTTTAAAATCCATTGTATGCCTTTGAAAAGGCCATAAAAGGAAAAAAAACTCAAATTTTATTAGCAATACCAGTTCTTATTCTAGTTGGGTTCCATATAGAATTGGCTATCTTCTTGAATGTATCATGAGATTCGTTTTGACTCTTGAGTAGTTGTACCCAATACTCTCCTCTCATTTCAAGTAAATTTGTTATTTCAGGCAATTTCCCTGCTTTTTAGTTAAATTTCCCGTCAAATGATGGATTTGCTAAATTTCATGTAAATGGCCTCCAAAAGGGTTGGATCAACTTAGTTTGGGTAAATATCGCGGTGGAAGCTTATTTAGACTGCTAAGACAACATTTTCCTTCATTGGACCCCCTATCCTAGATTGCATCACCTTCTGATATGAATCTTTTAAGTCAAAAAAGGTTATTGTAATCTTAGTGATGTGTGGATAACCTTATCCAGACTGGTAATCACGCCAATGCTAACTGTATAGCCTAGCATGTGTAGTAATATTAGCCATATTATAATATAGTCTAGTATACTATTATTATTAGTCTAGGCTAGTATGTATATTAATAGTATTATATTATTATACTATAATATTATATATAGTAATAATAGTATAAAATATGGTGTACCATATTAGCTACTTACCATATAATATCTATTAGTAACATATTAGCTACTTACCATATAGTATCTATTAGTATACTATAGTCTAAAATACAGTATACTGTAGTAGTCTACAAAGGTAAAATCATACTTACGCATTGCTTTCTACAAGACTGATGTAGGCCTCTTACATTACACCCTAGCTGTGGAGTTTTGGCAAACCAGCAATTGTATTCTTCTTTCTCAAACAAAATATGGCAAAAGCTTGCTTGAAAACTTTCAAATGTAGCGCAAATCAACCTCTGCACCTATGGAGTTTGGGCTAAAATTATCATCTAACGTTGGCTTGAAAAAAACAATTGAGTCAATTAAGGCAACTGACTGGAAGCTTAACATATCTGATACCAATCATCAATATTTCATGTTTTATGGAAGCTCCACAAGTGTTCATTCAGTTGCAGCAAAGAGAATGTTACGATGTAGACATAGCACATTGGATTTTGGCCTTATCTACAGCAGAACAAAGAAGTTCCAATTGATATTATTAGCAGCCTTTCATTGGCCAGGTTCAATTGATGATACAAAATCAACAACCATATATGTTTTCAGCCATGGAACACGTACCATTTGCAGGCTTAGTAACAAACAACCTATTGCAGCACCACCTTTTACCAAATTTAAGAACAGTGCAGCAGTAAGTATAGCATGCGATTCAGTATGGCTGTGAAATCTGCTTATTGATTAGCAAAGAAAAAGAATATCAATTAAATGTACTTCATCGAGATAGATAACCATGCTCAAACAAATCATAAGGAGGCTCAAAGCTAGTTGAAAGAGGAGATAAAGACTTAAAAGTCACAATACTGTCCAACATCAAAGCAGACTGCTTACATTTTCACTCAAGCACTTGATCCAGACAGGTTTGTCAATTTTCCAATAGGAAATGTAAATGACCATGTTTCACTCTTACATGTTAACATTTAACCTTTCATGTTAATGATCTTTTATAAAGTTATGCAGTTATTAAGATGTAATAATAGGACACTAATCAAGCTTAACTGGCTCAAATCAGTTACGGGTTACTTCTTGTCTCCCTCGCTCGTTCAAATGCCATTAATGCAACTTCATTTCTAATTATCAGATGAACATAAGACAAAGGTCATAGAAGCAATGACCGTTCATGGGAAATGGGTCGTTCATAAGAAAATGACTATAGTACTAAATACTAAACACAGATTAAAAATCCCACGAATATCTAAATAAAATTGTCTGTGAAACTGAAAATTCCAATTGCTTTTAAACAAAATATGTTGGGTATGTGATTATCCCACATTAATCCATATTGTGAGAAAAGGTAGCACTATAAGGCATTACATGCACCAAATGCTTTCCTAATCCAGAAGCAGGCTTTGGGATGAAATTTCCCAGGTTGATGTGTTTGCATCCTCACCTCTCTGGTACTAAAATTGCTAAGAGGTGTGTTGTGCTTTGTGGTTCCCCTTACCTTACGATTTTACTAATGAACATGAGGCAAACGTCATCCAAGAAATGACAACCTGTGAGAAATGCATTATTGAAGGATAAATAGATTATTAAAAATCGCTCCAAAGTAAAATATATATATATATATATTAAACTGACTATGAAAACTCAAAACTGCTTTAGAAAAAGTGAAGGTCTATTTTTTACTCACTAGCTAGGCCAAGGTCCCAATGGAGTGAGAACCCCTATATCTATATCGGCCAGCAGGAGAAGAGGTCAAGGGAGAGGTGTTTGACCACCATCCTAGCAAAATTTTACATTAAGAGATGCAACCATGTCTAAGAGAAAAGAAGCCAAAACAAAAATGCATATTAAACAAAACACAGGACTCAAACATTTTAAATAACCCTAGATGGTGCCCAGAATGAATCTCTATCACTAAAACATACAATAGAGCAATTCAAGTCATGTACATACAAGCGCCTAAATTTTTCATGCTGCAATACCACATTATTAACAAAGAAGAAAACCTGCAAACATGAGGTCCAAGACTAGAACATGAATATCATAGCAAATAGTACAAAAATTGACCATAAGACTCACCTGCGTATAACACCCCATTCAACACGAGTAAGTCTAGGAACATGTCCAAGACCAGCATGATCCAAATACTCAACAAACTCATTGCGAGCAAACCATGGCCAATCAATTGCACTATAGAACCACTCATAGGTACACCACTGCCGTAGCAATTGAGACGATAAACAATGAGCAAATTTTGCCTGCACAATTACAAAGTATCAGAATGTGATATTCAGCTAGATTGGCTTGGAAATTAGTAAAAAGAACATGAAAATACCACAAAGAAGAAAAAAGATAACCTTCATGCTTGATGCCCTGTCTGTTACACTATGATGACTAAATACAGTCACATTATTGTGTAGTTCAGATTGCTCATTGACTAGGGTATTCTCCCATTTCTCTGGATTTTCCCCGGTCTTTGATGAAAAAGCCCTTCGTAGGGACATTTTGCGTCTGCTTCGAAGTTTTGTTGGCAAGCTTATTTGGCTTAAAGTAGAATATGGCATTACAGACTCTGTTACACACCTGCCTGATACAGCAACTTCAGCATCTGAATTAGACATAGGAAGAGGCTTCACCAATCCTCCCTGCTTAGAAAGTGCATGTAAATTTGCTGTTCTCTTCTTATTTCTAAACTTTGTTCCATCTCCAACTAGATCCTGCATAAGGGGAGAAAATTTCGCATCATGTGCATTAATCACTACATGTGACTCTAAATATGGCGTATTCAGATGTTTCACTTATTTATTACCAAACTTCTCTCTCTGTTCCACAGCTGACTGCTTTGCAAACTATTCACAGGCATTCTTAGATTAACTCAGCTGGAAAACTGCTTATTAAATACAACCATAAAAATATGGAAGAGACTATCATACATTGAATAACACTCCACAGAAACTTGGCTTCCATACAAAAGCATGACTAATTTTCTAATAGTCCTCATATGGTCATCTTGGAAAAAACAGTTCCCTGTTTTAAATAAGTTGATATTTAATGTTCTATATTCCTTCGTAAAATAAAAACCCTAAAATAAAAAATCAACTGTTAGTGCATGAGCTAGAGAAAACCCCAGGCTTGGCTATCAGCACCTTCTTCTGTTCTTATACACGAAGAACAAATTTTTACCCAAAAAAAGAAATTTATAGTGCCTGGGAATTCTGATATCTCTTATCCAGCTTACATTATAATTTCAAAGTGCTTGTATAGCAGGTACTAAAGTATAGATACTGTTTGTTTGTCAAAGTTTCTAGCTGTTATCCGAGCTACCAATTTATCCATTCTGATTAATACTGCTATCAATGTTATACCAAGTTTCCTTTTGGAGGAGACGGGGAACTGGGGGTAGGTAAAATCCCAATGCTTAGAAGTACCCCTTAGATCCTAGTAATGATATTTGAATAGGAAAATAGCATGGGGATGGGAGGACGGGAACATGGGTCTGGCAATGGCAGATTAAGGGGTGGGGACATGTCCCAGCAGAACCTAGGTTCACAGGGAGCCAACTTGTTCATTTGTCTTCACAAGGGCACTTAATGCTGCCAACCCCCGTGATAGGCTGAAAGAAAAAGGCGATCAGCCTGGGGGCTCTAGGGGCTTCTTTCTTTCTTTCTTTCTTTCTTTCTTCCTTTCTTTCATCTTTCTTCACAAGGGATAGCACAATGCTACCCAATGTTCCCTTTTCTTTATATCATTGCAGAGGTTTCCCCTTCTTAGATTTTCGTTTGGCTATAATGTCATTGTTAAATATCCAGCTTTTGAATTTCAACCTATATTTTACTACCAACTGTTTTATGAAAACACCATCATGTTGTGTGAGGGCCACATGGAGGAAGCTTTAGTCCCGAATCAGGTGATTCAATTTGTTTTTCTCCATCAAGTGTCAAGATAAATTAAGATAAATAACCACTAATATCCTCTCTCAGTTAGTGAAAGTACTTGATGTTTCTTATCCAGAAGAAACAATGAAATTAGATTAATGTCCAAAAGAGACCAAAGTCGGTCAATGGGAATCTTAAGTACAATCAATTTCAATAGGAAAGTTGTAATGTCCCCCTTTTCGAACTAGTCTTGGGAGAAGACCCTTAGCCTTTTCGTTCCCAAGGGCTAAGGAAATTAGAGGCAAAAAGGGAAACATATGAGAGCTTCAAGAGCATTTAATAGAGAAGCACTTTATGATCTATTTTCCAGTTGGGGCCTTTTTGAGGGTCATGGGCACTTAAGGCCTAAAGTGAATTTATAAGGAGGCTTTTGTATTATTTTTAAAAAAGAAGATTTTCTCTCATAATATTGGGCGCTACACTTGGAGGTTGCATATAAAAGGAAAGAAGATGTTCATTTGAAAGTGTTATGCATTTTGTGATATTGAATTGATGATCAAATATGTCAAGCTTGTTCATAGTGTCTTGAGGATGAAAACCTTCAAGTGCACCAAGGGTTTGAGGACGAAAACCTCCAATCCTTCATTGAAGGCAGCTCTATTCAATAGCTGTAATTGTGCTTCAGATTTACATGGTTGCATGCAATTGGTCTTACAAAGGTGTTTTGGAACACCACCTTGTTCAGAAGATTGGTGAGCACCTTGGAAGCTTGGTGATTATATTTTTGAAGGTCAAAGAGGTCAGCGACTTGCTTGTGGAGGTTGTTTGTTGGTTTTGGGAGCCATTTCTAGGGTGACAAATTGGTTGGAAGGTTGAAGACCCCTCTTTAGAGGGTTGTTTTGCTTTGAAACCCTCTTCTAGGGTTTAAATGTATTTTTATCAATTTATTCCAACTTTGGCAATTTGTTTGTGGGATAATTTGCAGGGTTTGAGGGCCATTCCATGCCCTAAAATATTCAGAAATTTATTATATTATTTTCCCAATATTGGTGACTTGCATTGGAGGATTTTGAAGGCCTTTGGAGGGGCTAAATTAGGGGTATTTCATTCCGAATTATTTCGACAATTTTTCATAATTATTTGTGAGTATTTGCAAGGGTTACAAGGTAGAATTGAAGAAGGAAATGCAGCTGTACCAGCAAGCAAAAAGTCAGAATTATTGCAAGGGTAATATTTGATCATATCGCCATTTCTACCTTGACAAAAAAGAGAATTGTTAGGATTTGTGAAAAACCCTTGTTTTGGTCATTTGTCCCAATTTGAGGACATTACAAAAGTGCTAGGGTAAAAAGAACACTAGGACCTGAGAAGTACCTAAATACCAAAAAATAAAATTAAATGCGACCAGAGGGGCTAAACCTAAAGCAGTTAAACCCCAAGCCATATGATCTAAATACATTTCTGCGGTTAAACACTTGGGTACTCCTGCTGTATTTTCCTTCTTTGAGAGAATTGGAATCTTCAAAAGATTGAAAAAAAACTTACAGCTTGGCCAAACCACCTCCGCGCCGCTCAAATTTCTGTCATATACCTACTCCACTTTCTATGCCCCATAGAAAGTTTTGCAACATTTGGTTAAGCGTTTCAGCATTATATATGATACACAGATCATTCCAAGCAGCATTTTCAAAAACTTCTTCCATGGAGTACCACGTGGTACAAAAGATGTTGGAGGCTTTTGGGTGAGAGATCTGTTATGGTTTCCCCTAACAAAAAGTGCCAAGAATATTAGAGATTTACGTTCTGATGGAAATTATCTTTGGAAAGACATAATTTGATTCAAGCAGCTGCATAACAAGGTCCAATTGAAATCAATTTATCAAAACTGTCCATAGGTCTCCTGTTAGTCTTTGTAGCAGCTTGTGCGTAAATCCTGCCACATAATTGTCCCTGGCTTCTTTTATCATGCTGAGATGGGTGACAAAGATTTCAATTGTTGGGACATCAATTGAAGGTTCATTGTCTTCCTCCCCTCCAAAATATGGGGATTTTCCATTATTGCAGCAGAATCAGGAGGTATCAGGTTCAAATATTATATAATCCTGAAAGTCTAATTTTTCTGTAGAATGACTAAAGATAATGAAAGGATGACTTTCATGCTCAAGATTATCAATTGAAACTGCTCTCCAGGAGGGATACTGTCACAAGTTCTGCATTAAGCTAACACAGGCGTATGTGGATTGATAGGGATTCTCTATCTTCCACCAAAAAGTTTCACAGTGATTTCTACTCATCCTTGCAATTTCTTTTTCTTTATTTCATGGATAAGGGAATGACTGAGGAAATATGCTCTCCCAAAGAAAATCTGATTCTCTTCACAGATCTCCTATAGGATTTTGATCAGAGCTGACTCTCACGCTTGGTGGCACAGTCATCCTGCCTCAATGTGCCCTTGTTGTCAATAATAGGAAGATGCTTTTCACAGATCTCCTATAGGGTTTTGATCAGAGCTGACTCTCACGCTTGGTGGTACGGTCATCCTGCCTCAATGTGCCCTTGTCAATAATAGGAAGATGCTTTCCAGCACTTTCTCTGGGAATATGCTTGGGTTCAGGGTTTGTAACTCATTGCTTGAGTGCTTTGACCTCAACACTTCGTGTAGAAATAAATTAGATTAATGTCCACAAATGAACAAAATTACGTCAATGGAACTCAAGAAAACATCCAATTATAGTAGAAAGTGCTAGGGTAAAGGACCCTAGAATCAACGACTAACTAAATAAAAGAATAACAAAAGTACTGAAAATAAACAAGAAAACCAGCACAATGACCCATGTGGTTAGAATACCAATATAAATTTCCATGTGGGAATTGGCAAGAACACCAAAGAGCATAAGTTGATTTAAGACAGAAAGACTGACTGGTAGTCTCATCAAATATCTCTAATTGTGCCCAAGACAAAGGAATCATTTGTGTCATCTTCTATCATTGTCAAAGGGCCAATGCAAGATCTGATAATGCTCATCGCGGAATGTCTAGGGTTGAGGGGGCCAGGTTGGGTAATCCTAGGAGGAAGCAAAGCACTCCCCTCAAAATCCCTCCTAACATCCACGGCTAAAGAAAATCCCAAGGTAGTGAAGACACTCGTAATGTGTGTTTATGTCCACAACTCAAGAAGCAGTCACGAAGGAGCAAATCCATGATGTCAAGGAGTAGATCCATGACATGGAGCAAAGGCAGATCCCATTTGTCAAGAGCTAGTGTGTTGGGGCACCTTAGTAGCAGTGCTTTGCAGAGAAGAGTATCGCCTCACTAACCGACCCCTTCAGTGTGTGAACCAACAGTATGCAAACGGTGTTTACTACCACCAACCTCCATGATGGGCTGAAAGAAAGACGTGATCAACTTGGGGGCTCTAGGGGCTTCTGTCTTTCTTCTTCTTTTTCTTCTATCTTCTTTCTTCACAAAGGATACCACAATGTGACCAAATGTTCCATTTTCTTTCAAAAACGCAATGTTTTAGTCACATATGCTTGTCGTATCTCTAGTGAACAATTAGATGCAACAAACAGGTCAAGGATTGTTTTTTAGCAAGGTCGTTAGGGTGCACATGCTAGACCAAATTTAGCCACACCAAATGACACACCCACACCCAGTATGTAGGTGTGTGCACAAAAATCATCCAAATCCACACCTCGGGAGCAGCGTATGACACCCTAGGTGCACTCGGTGCATTTTCTCTAGTTTGAAATGCAACCCAATAAAAAGTCATTAAAACCCTCGCACATTTAACTGTTCACATATCACTACTGAGTACTGACTATTAATTTTTCAATGCATTTTCAACAAGTATTGTTGAGATTTATTAAGGATATCAAAGTGAAGTCCCAAATAATTTTGAAACATATTGTTGAGCACAGAAGAATTTCATTTAGTATAATGATGCATTAATTTATGTAACACAATATGTCATATTTGATTTACTAAGTTTTATGATCTTATGTTTCAACTTTCAAGTTTTACGTTTCGGTTTGAATGTTAAAACATACCTACATTTTTGGCGTCTGTAGCTGTGAATCCATGATTTGGGGGTTCGCATCAAATGCTCCATACCCGCACCATGTATACCTCCCCATCCCCCCAACCACCCATGTCACCTTGGCTTTTAGTATTTACATCATTTTGAGGAAAAAATCATTTTTTCAAAAGTGCAAGTGTTTTTCAAAAAATTGTGATTAAACAAGAAAAAATCCAAAAAAACATAAAACCGTCGAAAAAATGTGGAAAAGGAGAAAAAACTATTTTTTTTTTAATTTAAAAGCATAAAGATACATATTAGGCATTTCAATTGCATAGAGAATAGATGCAGATTATGAGAAGTTAAATGAGGTTGTATGCTATCAAAATCTATCAATTGTTTTCTTTCATTAATTTCTAGACTATTTAATTTGCATTTCAAAATGCATACTATTGTCATTTACAAATGAACAAAAAACGAGGAGCCAATGGCAATGAGGTAGACTAGGGATCAACAGGTGTAGATGTTGAAGCTCTAGGGCTAGAGCCTCTCCTAATTTTAGAGACAACCTCAATGTCGTACCCAACCTTCTCCAACAAGTTAAAGTCAACTTCATCATAAAAAGGTTCATCATTATTCTCAAGCCATTCAAAATTTGGATTGATTTTGTCAAGTTCAATTGATTGATCTTCCTTGATAGTACCTAACATTATCAAATAGAATGCATATGCTAAGTTACTTGGAGAATAATACTTTAGAAGAATATAAATCAACTTTTCATATAAATTGAAAATTAAAATTGCAACATTTATTAACTTTGAGCTTTCTTCATCTTTAAGTAAAGATTATGTTGGACAAACACCAAATCATTCATCCGTTCTTGAGTACTTCAATTGCATTTTTTGGAATATATATGCTCGAACACACTCCAACTACGCTTGCAAGCAGGTGAACCGTGGTTGGTTCAAAATGTGCATTATCATCCATCGAAGGTGTTTGGTTTATTTGCAAAAAGAAACTCAGCAATGTACAACAAAAACAAATTTTGTCAACATTGTAACATGCACAATTCAATCAAAATCTAACATTTTCACCGTACGTATATAAAAAAATTGTCTGCCTAGTTTGAAGGTCCTCCTTGTGATGGTTGTCTTACTAAAGAAGAAAACCCTTGCCTGTTAATACATTGGAGACTCCTATAGCCGCCTCAAAAGATCCCTAAGAAATATTCTCTCCATGCACTTAAATAGGCCATCTATGACCTCTGCATCATATCGAAATCAGCGGCTAAAAAACAACGTTGCATTCAATAAATATCCTACTGCATGGAGGGGAAAATGCATCTATTAATCCCATATTTTATCAACTATCTCCCATAATGGCATGTACTTGGCCTTGTTATTCTCCAATATAATCCTAATAGCACATTTGGTCTTATCAATTGCCTAATATAGATAACCCATGGGGGTTTATCTCCATCGATGAGTCAAAATTTGAACTAGAAAATCAAAGAATAACATAATTTTATCTACCTCTTCCCAAAAAGATAGCGATAAAAAAGAGCTACCCACCATTTTGTCTTCCATATGTTTCACAAAAGAAGATTCCATCCACTCAGTTGAAATGAACATTCATATTAAATTCGTTTGTTGTTGAAAAAGAGTTTGCAATGCAATGAGTGGGTTGTAAACCATGTCACCCCTCATTGTTGCCATCTATGAATGTGTACATTATATTAAGCACTCCGGTGTGGGTTTTTTTTAAAGCCTCTTTCACCCATGGAATTTTGCCTATGTCATCCAAGGTCAAATTAAGATAATGTGCCACATATGGAGTCCAAAACATAGTTTCATATTTGTCCATAAGAAGCCTCCCAACAACCACACAAACAACATTATTTGTAATAAATTGGACCACGTTTTGTGTCCCCACCTCAATCACAACCTCATCAAATAGATGAAAAGAGTGTCTTGCCCAATTTTATCATCTCAGATTCATCAACACACTCTTAATAAAAACCGGTGCCAATGTCACATGACACAAGTTGATGAGTGTGTGACTTCATCTGTCCATCCATCTAACATTATAATGCAACATGATTTTCTCTATTTCTTATGATATTTTGCAAGAACATTGCTCACATCCTGTACAACATCCTTCAACAAATCAGTATGCAAAGCATCATATAATGGGGTAGTGAACCCAAAACTTGAAACTACAATTGAATCCACCATATGCTAGAGTTGTACCAAAATTTGAGATTGCCTTCTTTACCTGCTCGTGAACAATATTTTTCCAACCTATTCTCTTTAGCGTGGTTTGCATTCCATGTGTAGTACGAGAGCTAAAAAAGGCATGAATGTTTCCCCTACCTACATCTGGCCCACGAGGTACTAATCCAAGGGTAGATTATTAAAGAGTTATAATGAGAAATATTTTCATCACATTTCACAGTTAAAAATATTAAATATGTTCAAATGAATGTCAAATATAACATTTATCACAGAGGGTTAGGTTTATTGGTTAAGATTAAGTTTAGTTTGTTTTAAAGTTTTAGGTGTATTTAAGTTTTTTTAACTGTAGACAACATTTCGAATTGCCCCATCATATGAGGCTTTGCGGATTGATTTGCTGAAAAAAGCACCAAAAATTTGGGTTGA
The DNA here is from genome assembly GCA_037957365.1 of Torreya grandis. Taxonomy (NCBI): domain Eukaryota; kingdom Viridiplantae; phylum Streptophyta; class Pinopsida; order Cupressales; family Taxaceae; genus Torreya; species Torreya grandis. The sequence continues at coordinate 363,900 of JARHVA010005553.1, forward strand.
AGAAAGCGTTTTGGGCCACGTATAAGAATTAATCATGTTTAAATGGCACATTCTACTACTATGATTTACATCACATTATGTCCCTGTACTGTAATGTGTGGCAAGGTTGGAATGCTCACTTCTTTCCACACTTGGTTTACTGACCATATGAGATAAAATCACTAGGTAGTTTCCAAGATTATTTGCCAAGAATGAGTTTTCACCAACCAGAAACTCAGTCTTGGCAAATTCTCTTTCCTCCAAGCTGCAATGGTTCCTTAAGCTTTGGAGAGTTTTTGTCAGTCTGGTTGCAGCAGGGTAAAATTAATGAATTGCATTTTTTTGCTCTCTTGAGAATCATTGACGAAGATAAATACTACTCTTTCTGATTAATGGCAATTGCATTAACCTTCGGCTTAAAATTTGTGATCCACTACTGCATTTGAAATTCAGGAGATGGCTTATAATGACAATCTGAAGAGCATTCTAAATGAGTATATTTTGAATTACTCGTGGATAGTTCATATCTATGTGTTTATGTTTATTTCAAAGTTTTCATGGAATGTTTTATGATTCAAAAAGCATTCCAAACCTGTATATTTTGAATTACTGGCGAACAGTTCATCTCGAACTGTTTATGTTTATTTCACAGCTTTCATGGAATGTTTTATGCTTCGGAAAAGCCTATACAGGTTGGTTGGGCATTTGTTAATCTCTGAAATTTAGGATACACCTTCCATTTATATGTGTATGTGTTATGAAGGTTATGGTTCTTTCAACTTCTAACAATGATTCTTTCAACTTATAACAAATGTTTTGATCTTTTCAGTTTGAGAATTGGAAGCAATAATTTTTAGACGTGGTACAAGATCTATGCAAATGGTATGCTTTAACAACAATTTGAGCTTTCTTGGTTAAGCTCTTTGGTAATGAAAAAAGAGTTAGAAATAGTGCCATTTGACCTACTAGATTCAATTTGAATTTCACTAATGTTTCCACGCATATTCTTATCACCTTGAAGATGTTTGTTATAAGACCCTTCAAGCAGGTTAACTTAAAAGGTACACTTGCTTTGATGGGCTTTATTTTACTGTTTGAAGACCTTGTTTGTAGTGAAGGATTCAAATTTGAGATCCCAGTATAAAAAGTTTTCGTGGCTACATAAATGGGATTTTGGCATTTGAGATATTTGAGTAGAAAAAGATGATGTTCACTTCTATACTTGATCCATAATTAGCATAGATATTCTATAGCTAAAGCACCAACGCAAATCTTATCCCATAATGAAAACAACGTGATTGATTTATTTGTTGTTCCCATTGATTTGCTCAAACAAACAATCAATTTGTGCTTAGAAATGTGTTTTTGTGTTGTAAATAATGTAGACTGTTGCATGCACAAAATGAAACAAAAACATGAACTAAAACATCACAAAACAGACCTCAAACACAAGGGACTTTACCCTAGAGAAATGCAATGTGGGAAAACTTTGGAAGAGTAAGGCCTTGCCTTCTCTTGCCACTATCTCATCTTAAATATTACAAGCTTATTGCCTTCTTAAGGCCTTTAAGGACACCAACAGCATATCAACAATATCATGACACTTGGAGTTGCTCTACAACTTGCTTCAAATGCAATATCCCACTGTACTCTTGCATACAAATCCTTAGAACACTCAACCAGGAATGAAAAGATGCCAAAGAATGAATCACAATGGACCCCTTACGGGTGTACAAACCCCAAACTCAACAAAGATTCCTTGAACAATAAGTCTAAAGATAGGAGACAAGAAGAGAGACCATTTCCAGCCATTAATCTACCTATTATATTCAATTAAGCTATACCACCCCAACAATGAGGGAAAAACCTGTATGACACAAACACAACTGCAATTACATAGATGAAACCACCCTGATTGAAACGCAAATACCACCCTGTTGTTTTTGGCGGTTTTGTCACTAACAAAAATTTTCTTTGTTTCTACCATGTTTCTCAAGAACCTGCTTCAACTATGTTTGACTCCAATGTGTCTGGATCAGCCCAAACCATTTGCAACCTCTATAGACCCCTGTACAAACCTGCATACTTTTTTCTAACTGAAAATTGTCATAGAGTGTTTGAGAGAGTTTCCAGTTGCATACCAGGTCGATTTCACCAGTAAGAGAGATTACTGGCTTAGTTGAATTGAACTCAACAAATTTCATGATCCAATTCGGATCACACCTCCACAATTAGGAGGCATTTTTGGTCCCCAAAAGCTTCACTCATGAAATGAGGGAACAATTCCCCCACCTGCTCCTTAGAATAACACTTGGCTTTGCTGGGAAATTTTCATTTCAACCAATTTTCCTGCAATCTTTTCCTTGATGTTTTTAAATTCTTTTGCAAAACATCCTCCTCGTCCAATTCTGCTTGAGCATTAGCTTCGAGGTCTTCAATGAAAGGTAACAAAAGGCCATCTTCTTCATCATCAACATAGAAGGCTCAAAGAGTTTTAAGTCTTTTACATTTACAAATAAATATATTTGCATGAATGGAGGCATGTCTAATCTGAAAGAATTTTTTCCCACATTCTCGAGAATTTCAAATGGACCATACCTAATTGGAATTTTTTACCTTGGAGCCTCTCTTTGTTTAAGTACAAGCATACTTTGTCTCAAACTTGGAGCTTCTACTCAAACTCCATGTTGTTTCTTGCTTTACACTTAGCTTTCGACTCCTTCAACCTCTTGTGCACTTGTAGGTGTATTTGCCTTATCTTCTCAATGAATTTATCAGCTTTATGGATTTTTGAATCCACCTTTTCTTGCCCCCTTTGTCAATGTCCCATCATAATATCAAACAGACTAGGAGATAAGTAACAGAAACCTATCTCAAAAAAATATCTATCAGTAGAGGAATGAATTGACTTATTAAATGAATGCTAGATATATGTCAGATTGTCATCCCAAATCTTAGAATGCTAGATATATGTCATATAGTCATCCTGAATTTTAGAATGCTTCATTATACCCCTTCAACAGTTGCACCGATGTTCTATTCACTAACTCAGTTTTCCCATCCATTTGTGGATGAAAAATGGCATCTCTATTCAACTTTGTACCCCTTTTCTCCCACAATGTAGCCCAAAACTTTCCCAAAGATCTTGAATCCTTATCTGAAATTATAGAACTAGGCAAACCAAAATGAACCCAAACATTAGTGAAAAATGAATCAGATGCATCGTTGCTCTTAAGAGTCTTCTTGAATGGAATGACAACACACATCTTGCTTTGTCTTAGACAAAAGTAAAACTTCTACAAAATCCATAGACATACTCTCCCATGGTCTAGAAAGAACCAGTAGTGGCATATGCAATCCCAATTTTCCATTGCTATGTTTACTATGCTACACAAAATGCATTCCCTTATAAACTTTGCAACATCACATTGCATGTTTGGCAAAGATTCATAGCTTTGCAAATGCGCCATATACTTTAACACACCAAAATTGCAGCCAAATTTTGAAATATGAGTCTCGCTTGCTAGCTGAGCTCTTCCCTCTTCAAACACGTAAAGTTTCCCCAACTTTTAGAGCAAACCTCTTTAAGATAGTAGTCTTCCTAAGGCTCAAAATTTGCACTTTTTCTCCCTTTTACTTAATCATTGTATCTGTCCAAAAACTGCATCATCCGCATTCTATACCATTTACCTTCATGGACAAATGGTTTAGACTAAGTTATAGTTCCCAATGCTAGACAAGTGATTGTTGTGGAAGTTCACTTTTTTTCTCATCATGCAGCACCGTATTCTCCTTCAAAACTTGCAAAATTTGTCTCAAATGCATTAGATGTTTATCGTAAGTCTTATTAAAAACCAATATATCATCCACGTAAACAATGACACAAAAATATATGGCCTCAACATCTAATTCATCATCCTCATGAAAATAGAAGGAGCATTACACAACCCAAAAAGAGGAACAAACCAATCATACAAACATTGCCTTGTCTTGAATTTTTTTTCCATATATCCTTCCTGATTCTTTCTTGATGATACCCGAAATTCAAATCCAACTTTGTAAAGTATTAGCATGTTGAAAGTCCAACAAAACACCAATTTGTGGAAAAGGGTACTTGTTCTTGATGGTTATCTTATTCAAGGCCCTATTTAGTCACAATAAGAGTAGAACCACATGGAGAAGTGCTAGGACCGACTACACCTTGGTTTAACAGAGTCTGCAATCGCTTCCTTACCTCATTTACTTTTGTCAATGACTTTGATAGAGACCAATGTTAGGAAGAGGGTAATCCGATAATAACTAGATCTCACGTGGAAGTGCTCTTTTTGGTGGCATACCCTTAGGTTCTTGAAAAACTTACTTAAATTGTTGCAACAAGTTAAAGTTGTTTTCACTCTTTGTTAGTAGACATTCTAGACGAAGCTTTGTACTCAACTAGCTCATTCGTTTGCTCTTCTCTCGACAGAAGCAAAACAAACTTCCTACTAGCATCAATCAATATTCTTCCTTGATTGTCACTTACCAAAGAGATTTTTTATTTACTTTCATATGCTTTGATAATGTATTTTTTCCCATCTTTGCCCAAATGGTACTTGTAAGCTCTCCTCGTGAAGATACTATCTCTAACATACATGTATGAGCTGCCAAAGACAACACTACAAACATCAAGACAAACAACATTGACCACAACTTCATCAATGAAAAGCTCCCTTATCCCAAACTTGGCTTTGCATTGTTTGGTAACATCCATCTCTACTCCTTGCTTCACCCAACCTAGAGACCAAGGATTAGTAGGATCATATGTAACCAACCCAAGCTTGCCTACAAACTCAATGGAAATCAAATTTAATTGTGAATAGAATCAAAACAGCATCATCCTTTGTCTTCTTAAATTGAATCTTGATATGTTTAGTAAGTTCACTTAAATCATGAGATTCGTTGCTACTCAATGATACCTCTCCACAGATGGAAATGCAAGCAATCTTCTCATCCACATCACAGTTGCTCCCAATTTCCCTTCCTTTAATAAGTCATGGCCTTCTTATTTTTGATCTTATAAGGATGCAATTCTAGATATAACTTCCAACATTTATCGGGTCAACATCACAATGTCCCCACTGCTTCGTAGAATCTTTCTTTGCAAACATGGTAGCAATGTTATACTTAACTTTCCATTTACCTTTCCCTTTTGGCTTGCTGTTTTTGTACATTTGAAGAGAATGATGGACCCTTTTTCTTGTTCATCTCAAAATAAAGTGCTTGGAAACAAACGTTATCTATGTCCTTAGGCTTGACCAACAATACAAAACTCCTTAGATAATGACATAGCCCTAAAATATACATCATTAAGATGTCACAATCTTGCACATATTTTCTCATTTAGACAGCCTTCAAGCAAAATTTGCTTGTATTATAGTGTACACTTTCGCCTTGTTTTTCCTGAAAAAAATGTCAATTAATAGACCTTTTCTCCTTATAGCAAATAATATAAACTGAATTCTTATATCTTCTTCTTAAATTCATTGCATTTAGAAATCGGTGATAATTTTCTCATAGCCAATGAATAAGCATAACTTTCAAACCAAGTTAGAGCATAAATACCCAATTTCAACCTTGCAAAAGGCAAAAAACAAATCATAAGTTTGATGCATGCTAAAATATACCTCAAGTTGGTCTAGCTAGTGATCAATTGTTTCAGCATTTACTTCATCTCCATAGGGTTATCTTTCTATCTTGGTCTCCACTTTGAATGGAGGTTGAGTTGGTCATGCTCAGTTGGCATGGGGTTGCTCCCTTTCTTAGGCAAGAAATCCTCTTTTCACATCTCTTTACTTGCCTATCAAATCTCCATGGAAACTTCTAGCTTTCCCATGAAAACCACTATGATCCTCTCCAACCTATCAAACTTTTCCAACAAATAGGGAAATGCTTGCAACATCCTCCTCCAACTTGCTAAATCTGGCTTAATCATCATGAGGCACTCTTTCTTTATGAACCATGCTTCTCACTTCTCTATTCCACTTCCTCGTGGATATCACTTTTGTAAGGAAATCAATTCACCTTCTCCTATTGCAATAATTGGTCTAGTCACAGATATCAATCTGAAAAATAGTTGTACCACGAGAAAAACTACACAAGGAACACAACTTTACTCTGAAACCAATCTGATCCATAATGAGCATAGGTAATCCATAGCTAATACACCAACACAATTCTTATTCCATAATGAAAACAACTTGACTGATTTGTTTGATGTTCCCTTTTATTTGCTCAAGAGAAGTTGTGCTTACAAATGAGCTGTTTAAGTGGTAAATAATATAAATTATTGCATGCATGAAACAAAACATAAACATGAACCAAAACATCACAAAACCAAGCTGAAGCACAGGATTTTACACTGAAAAATCAAAAGTGGCTAACTCCATAAGAGTAAGGCATTGACTTCTCTTCCCAATATCTCCTTCAAGAACACCAACAACATATCAACAATATCATGACATTTGCAATTGCTCTACAACATTCTTCAAATGCACACTCTCCACACTACACTCGCATACAACTCCATAGAACACTCAACCAAGAATAAAAAGATGCCAAAGAATCAATTACAATGACCCCTTAAGGGTTTACAAAACCGAAACTTAACCAAGAGGCCTCAAACAAGAAGTCTAAACATCATGAGACATACAAAGACACTGTTTACAGCCATTGATCTGCCTATTTGTTTCACTCGGAAAAAGCCATCACAACCATCAAGGAAGAACTGTAAAGACACAGATGAAACCGCCCTAACATAAAAGCAATGGCTATGAAATAAACCCAACTGCCACCGTATTGTTTCTAGCGGTTTTTTCACTGACCAAATCGTTCTCTATTTATGCTTTGTTTCTCAGGAACGTGCTTCAGTTGTGTTTGTCTCCAAGGTGTATGGATCACCTCCCAACCATCTGCAACCACTATAGACCCCTGTACAAACTTGTACACTCTGTTCTGACTGAAAATCATCATATTAGGAACCTATAACGGTGTTTCAAATTGCATATTAAGTCAATTTGACTAGTAAGAGAGATTAGTCGCTTAGTTGAATTGAACTCAGCTAATTTCATTATCCAATTTCGATCACTACTACAACCATCTTTGAACATAAAAAGATATTATAATTTTTCACAAACAGACCTTTTTTAATTGCATTTCTGGAGGACAAATAAGATCCAAATTCCCACATTTCAAAGAGTATTGCATAGTCACCAAGAAACTCAGGATCATGGAGGAGGGACCCCGTTTTCATACCCATACCCACATCTCCTTGTGCCTAAATTTAAAATTAAAATAGGCTTACACTTATTCATATATTCCAATACCCTGTTTTTAAGTGACATCCCAATCCATGTCCCCGTTACCCATATCCCACATCTCCTAGTGACTATGGATTATTGAAAGCATAGAATATGAAGCATTTAGATGGCTGCTAAGACTTTAAAAGGGCAATACATTGCAATGCCAGATTGCATGACAAGCTTCACTCTGCCTCAGCAAGCTGCTTCTCATACAAAAATATGCAAAGCAAGCCTAGCAATGGTCACTCATTGCCTAGATTCTTGGAATCCACAAAACAAACATTCAAAATGCATGGACAAGCTCACATTTCACAAGTCAACATGCTGACTGTCAATCTGTTCAGCTCAAGTTTCCCCACAGTTATCACTAATCGGAACAGGTGTCCAAAATAAAAAATCTATGAAGTGAGGGAGAAACCTAAGAGATTGATATATATTGATATGCCTTAACGTATCAAGGTGGAAAGTAGGGAACAAGAGCAGGCCAAAATTGCTTCTTTGAACAGAATCAATGGCAATACAATAGTGGATTTAGATTTCTATAATGTAGTCAGATCTCTGTGTACTTGTAGTTATAACTAACTATAGAAGAAACTATGTAGTTAAATTTCTAGATTGACTACAATTCAAATCCTATGACCTTTGGAAAGTGCCAAATAGCTTAATTACTCTTTCAAGGTGTTTCAATAAATAATAAAATCTTTCCCATTTAAGGATATCAAACTTTCATTGGCTAGTTGGCTAATTGACACCAATTAAGGAACCCCAACAAGAGAAATATTAGTTCACTGATGAACACCGACATGACAATCTTTTCATTGTTTAATTCATAGTAGTTCGGAATATTTCTTGACTGAAGTTCAAAATTTCTGATTACCGAGACTCTGATTCTCAAATTTCAAAATAGTTCAACAATTTAAAATTATATCCAATAAAATATTAATTAAGTTTTAAAAATCTAGGAGAAAACAAAGACAAATCCATGGGATACTTAGCTTCCTGCATTTTGAATAAAGTATACTCTATTTTAAAGAGTCCAAGCCTTACAAAGCGTCTCTAATGTCTTCATTATCCACATGTTCCAGAAACCATACATAACCATATTTGATAGATTACCCTCCAATAAACATCAGATAGCCTTGTGCTCATGAATTTGAGAAAAACATTTTCAATACGGTGATTACAAAGGAAAGAATCATTAGAGAGAGGAATTGTCACCTCATACTTTTGCATCTCTCTGGAAGTAGTTTCGCCTAATGCTTGTAACTGCTGAACACAAAATCCACCAATAGTATTTCTTTACAAAAAATTCTAAAAAATGACTTAATTCAGAAAATATACCAAGAATGAAATACTAGAGCATCAAACCAGCAGACTTCAAACATTGTATAAGCACTAAATTACCCTACAAAATTGAAAGCGATGTCATTTTATGTATTCAAAGCCTTATCTCCAACATAATCTTACTCTTACAGCACTTGGTTTCCTTCTCCTCTTCTTCGATTCAGTGATAGGACTTTCATGCTCCCTTTCCAAAGCAACATTTCTTGCATGTCCGGAATGCTTTTCTTTTGTCTCCAATTCAAAGCTATAGACAGAAGTCTTGTACAATGATCCTCTTTCTCGGTTCAATGAAGTTCTAGGTCTCTCTTCTTGGAGATCAACTTCCCTAACACGCCGTCCAATTCTTTCAGGCTTTTGTTGCATGCCATTCTCTTTTTTCTCTTCCTTCACCTGCACAGATGACTCTACAGATACCACCAACACAAAATTTAGAGACCCCAAACCTCATATATGTAGTATATACTAATAAAGATGCATGTGACACCCTAGTACCTGAACAACAACTATACAAATGCTACTATAAAATCCAAAACACACAAACATGTACATGTTCTCACGCCCGTACTTAAATTATAATCAACTATATATGCAGCATTAGTCATAACCTAAGAAATAACCAATCAATTAAATTTTACTTGCGGTCATCAAATAAAAAATATAGTTTCTAGTTTTAATAAAACATAGAGAAAGAAAGGAATTATATTAATGTCCACAAATGACCAAAAGTAGGTCAATGGAAGTCAAGGATACAGCCGTTAACAATAGAAAGTTCTAGGAAGAGAGAATTCTAGAAGCCTAATAAAAGAATAAAAGTACATAAGACAAACTAAAGTAGTGTACCACTGACATAGGTGGTAATGAAATCAATACAAATAGCAATGAAAGGCGAACACGAGCCCCCAAAAGCATGTGTTGATGAAGAATGATAGGAAACCTCATCAAATATATGTTTGTGCCTAAATTTGAGAAATTGTCTAAGCCATCATCAATCACTGTGAAAAGATCTAATAGTGCTCGTCGGGGAGTACCCAACGTTGGAGGGGCCAGGCTGGAAGATCCTAGGAGGAAGTAAAGCACTTCCTCTAAAATCTCCCCTAACATCTGAGGCAAGGGTACCTCCCATAGTAGAAAAGAAACTCGTAATATGAGTTTTCCCTTGTGGTCTGGGAGGTAGAAGAAAATTAGTAAATCCCTATCGCCAAAACGGGACAAAGCCACGTCAACAAGAAGGAGAGGAGCCACGACATTGAGGGAGAGTAGGCTGGGCGATCTGAGTAGTCTGAGTAGTAATGGTGTGTTGAGAGAAGGACCCCCTAACTGATCTATCAACTCTAATGAGTAAGGTATAGGTATCCAAAGGGTACTTAGTGTTGCCAATTGCTTGGATGAGCTGAAAGAAAGAGATGATTAACATGGGGGTTCCAAAGCCTCTAGGCTCCTCCTATAGGGATCTACATAGGAGGGTGACGTTTGCAAACCAACATACTTGGCTACTCAGCACATCCAACAAATAAACTTATTATTTTAGAAATAAGAACTAGAGTAAGCTTACAAATACATATCACATATGTGATCTGGCTTTCTAATAACTATACACATGATATCTTATTGCCCGAGTAGATACCGTAAATTAAATAAATAACAAGAAGGCCACACATTCTTAGCACGTGATCTAGTTGCTTATGAATTCCTGATTTATCATTAGAGTGAATAAAAATACTTGAATTTCCTTTCTCTGTAAACAAGAGGCTCTGAATTGCCTTCTTATCTATTTCACAATATAAAACAGCTCCCCACCACAACAATTTATCTTACCTGACTTGAATAGAATAAGCAAAATAAGAATACTGTTCGTAAAAAAGCTGGACAGAACTTGTTGATTCTCCATCAATTAGCTAGATTATAGGAATGTAATATAATACTATAATGAGTGAAAAATATATAATATATACAATAAATAACAACTATACTCGGATCCAAATGCAGTGTACTTCCACCCACTCATAATCTTCTTCCTTGCTTCAAGTACATGTAGGCTTTCCAACGCTTCAATAACAATAATGAAAAGCTACCAGCACCGTGCAACACTTAAACAACCAATCTACTGAACTATATTTGAACATCTGAAATATAAACGTGACTTCTGAATTTGAAAAAATGCATGACCTGTGAAGACCAACGTCCCTTAAAAAACAACATTGTTATCGAGCTCATCCAACACCCAAAACAAACCCTTGATAAAAGGAAATCACTCAAAATAAACTCAAGAAGACCAACCCTGATATCACCATAACCACAATCTCAAGAAATTAATGGCCTTATGGAATAGGAAGTATTCTTACTATCCTCATTTTGTGATACAATCTCAATGAAAATACGAAAAAATTAAAGACAATTGTTTGTTCCCCAATTCATGCAAAAAGAGTCAAAGGTATATCATTGGTGCGATGGGAGAAACCCAAAGTAGGTTGGGTCAAGCTGAACATTGATAAAGCTTGTATACACCTGATATTTTCATCTTTATCATTTACTAACGATTTCTCTCACAAGGGCTTGTCAGTACATCAATCGAGTGCATGCCTAAAAGGGTGCATCGGGAATAATGTGGGATCGGCTCGTGGTACTTTGCGAGAGATGTGACCCTATATAGAACCTAGAATTTGCATTATAACTCCTAGAGGTCCAAAACCACTATCAAACATCTTGAAAGTATATATATAAAATATAAGTTACAGTATAAGAGACTAAATGTCCATATCTAAATGTATATATATATACTAGTTGTTTGACTCTCATCCGACCCTTTCCTACATTTCAGTCAGCCTAGTTTCATGTGTACCTTTTTGGGTATTGAAGTCGTATATATAGGGGTCATAATTCATTCCTAAATTATATAACAAACTCATATGCTCTACTTGCACTCACATTTCTACTCCAAAGTAGTATTTGCAGGAGTTAAGAGATCGAATTCTTATCTTGGAGTTCTAGTCTTGCTTGTGGTCTTTGAAGCTCAATAGAAGTCAAACTAAGGAGGTACACTTGGTCTTTAGAGTCCCCAATTAAGGATACCTACGTCTTCTTCTTGCCATTTGATGTCTTCAACCTACAACATCTCTTGCACAGTGCCACTTGAGCCAAAGGGGGTGATTGAGGCATCGATAGGTCCACCTAAAGGTAAGTATCTCTATCCCTACTATCTTTCATTTATTTACTTGATAGATTAGATATTGCTTTTTTATTGCTATTGTGAATGTATGTGTTTATCCTTGCCTATGCTCTTTCTTATACCGAATAAGCTAGTATAGATACAAGGTTGCTTACGCTTGACATTTATCACCTTTGGTTGCATAGGTCGCCCATTGGTTAGCTATTGCACCACATCATCTTCTTATTAGTTTAGTACTTTTAGCTATCTTGGATTAGGTTACCGTTGTTCGTCAATTCCTTGCATGTGGTTTCGTTGTTATATCCTTGATACACCCCTTTATTACAACCTTTGTTATCATTGTTACAAAAACTTATCTATATTGGGCCCTAGTGAAAACTATACCCCATGTCATCTATGTTGTTTGGGTACGGGTACGGGGATGTCTCGGGTACGTGAGTACGTCATTTTTCAAAAACCTTGATTTGGATACGTCGTGGGTACGTCTGTATATATATATATATATATAGTATATTACTCATTTTTTTAGTAAAACACTTGAAACTACATAGTATGAAAATATTTGTCTATAAATGATAAAACACTTTAAAATATATAATATTCATTCATTCATTACTTCAAAGACAAGATGTACATTCAAATCTAGAATAAATCATCTCGATTGCCCACAAAATCATGAATGCCACTCCCATTATTTTTCAACTTTATCATTTACTGACACTTTCTCTCACAAGGGCTCATCGGTGCATTGAATCTCACGAGTGCATGCCTTAAGGGGTGCACAGGGAATGGGGTGGGATCGGCTTGTGGCACTTTGCGAGAGATATTCTCATACTATTCTATCACGCATACAACCCTTCATGCAACGTTCATACCTCCTATGATGTCTCCTTGAAATCTTGAAACCCTGAAATATGGCTAAGTCTGAAACTCTGAAACCCTGGAATCTGACTAACTCTGAAATATGATAGGATCCACCAAAACCTAGAATTTGCATTATAGCTCCTAGCGGTCCGAAACCCCTCTCAAACATCCTGAAAGTATATAAATAAAATATAACTTAAAGTATAAGAAACTTCTTATACTTTAATACTTAAATGTTTATTTTATTTATCTACTATTGGGTCCGGACTGGATTTACATTTAGGGTTGCTTAGTTTTTAGGGTTTTTTTTAAGGGTTCTCTGAGTTTTTTTTTTTTTTTAATTTTTGCCATTTTTCTGCCGGAAGCCCTCGGGCACGCCCGGAGACATCCCGGGTACTCCCGGAGGCGTCCGTGGCCATGTCGGACGTTTTCGGCACGGCCACGGATGCCTTCGGGAGTACTCGGGACGTCCCCGTGCCGGAGGCGTCTCCGAACGGGGGGCGCCAGGGGGGGAGGGCGTACCCCCGCAACGTAGCATGTCATAGGCTTAGGATTTGGAAACCTTTCCTCTTGACATTTGAGTGTAGATTACCCTTTGCTAGGTCTACAATTACTCTATGTCCTTGCCCGCTCATCCAAGTATATGCACGCATTATTGTCATGACCTTATTCAAGTCCTAGTCTATTAAGAGAAAGAGGATAGTTATAGGTCATATCGCGCATACAAAGCTTATTGAGGTATATCAAAGAACATTAAAGAACAAATATATTGTTGGTTGCTCGTCAAATATACCAAAAGACATATCAAAGAATATTAACATCAACATCAAATCTTGAAGAAGCAACATCTTAACCAATTTGATCAATCTGAACAAGATCTAAAAGGCAGGGCGCATCAACGCCATGAGATGCAAGACCAACATCAAAATCATAGTCATCATCATTATCATCATCTTTAGACAAATCATCATCACAATCGACAATGGATTGAACTCTTCTATAATACCTAGAAAACATAAGAATCTCAAATTGCCATCTAGAATGATCAATCCAACGAAAATACACCCCTTGTGGAATTAATAGGCAGATTTTGCATATGACAATGCTAGACAAATACACCCCTTGTGGAATTAGTAGGCAGATTTTGCATACGACAATGCTAGACAAAATGAGTGTTTTTGCCACATGATATACAAGGATGCAGGTCAAAACAATCCATGGAGGTATAAACTCCACGTCCATAGTGAGAACAAGTATGATGACTGTAGACTGTCAATTATGATAACATATATTGTTATAGTTGGCATTGTATGTTAGTCTTTTGTCAGCATTTAGTTAGTGATGTAGCAAGATCTTTAGTTATGTAGGTTGTGTGGTTGGGTTAACCGACAATCATTGGGTCTTGTCCTTCAATTAATATATTTTGTGTTGAGGTAGGGGCTCTTTTATCATGTCCTCCCTCTATTGAATGGATTGTATTGAGAATTATCTTTTATGGATACATAACTACTAATGTTCAGATACTCTACTTTGCCATGTTATGTTATGCAATTACTATTTTGTGTGTGTTGTTATTGGTAGCCTAGCATCCTAATAGACATTAACCACTACATTTTGTGTCATTGCCTTAAAGAACGTCAGGTCAAGTTAAATTTGGTTCACAAATCTCTGTGTTAAACATAACCATGCAACATAACAAAAGATATTACAACAGTACAAACAGTTCACAAAGAAGAAGACCGATGCACATGAGCAATAATTCATGTTATTGAGTACAAAGAAAGGCCGGAGAGAGACACACAGTTACGAAGCCGACCAAGAAGTTAAATGGTCTACCCGATTGGTGGAGAAACACCAGAGAAAATAAAGGATGCAATCAACAGCCATTTGTAAAAATCCATCAAGCGAAGTACAAAGCTAGAGCTAAGGCCACAACATAAGAAATCATAGCCATAGTCAGAGCTGAAACCAATCAAGGGTTCAGCCAGAACTGGTTAACCATACGCCACTCACAAGGACTAGGTAGAGATTGCCATAGTCCCTTCAGAAGGAAGTGCAGACCTTACCCAACAAGTTGGGTCAAATGGTGCTACAAGAGAGTCAAGTGGAAAGTCTGGGGCAGCCCAAGTGACAAGTTTGAGAGGGTCGCACGTAAAGAGCACCTAACAATATTGCTAAGAGATTTGAGGAAGATCCAATGCAAACCTTAAGGGGGAGCCTTGAATTCAAAAAACCACGCCAGAGTATAGTGTTAAGAGTGCAATGAGTGGGGCCATTTCGCAAGAGATTTCCCCAACCAAAATGACACTAGACTTCTCTGTAGATGGTGGGGGGCCGATGACCATAACAATGGCAATTTTCCAAAGCAAGCTAGTGTCAATACGATTGGCATAGCCAAGGGAATGGATGTTATGGCAATTACCAGAGCACAAGTGAAGAAAGGCAATTACCTCGACCCATGTACGAAGAGGAAAAGGCTAGCCAAAGCAAGGGTGGAATTCGAGAGGGTCATGGTCAAAGAACGATGTCACTTGAATGAAAATACAAGCATGGTGATGATCAAACTAGAGTCCAATAGAATTGTTGCACATTATGTCTTGCAAACCACTATACCCATGAAGATATCTGACTTATTGCAAAGCATTCCAAAACTCAAGAATGCTCTCATTGCTACCATACAAGACATTGGCCTAAACATGGAGCATACATTGGCACACCTAACATCGGGTAACGGGGAGAGCAAAAAGAAGAAGAATGAACTCATAGTCGAGACCCACTTGTCATGTGACCAAGTGATTGATCCTATGCTCTTGACAATGAACTTAGCCCAACAGCTGACAGTTGTGCATATGGAAGTTCTATGCAAAAATTTGAAAAACATCGTTGATGGTGGTTTTGGTAGGAATGTTCTTCCAGTAGAGACTAGGAAGAGTCTTGGGAAGCCAACTATGTGACCTCCAACATTCCACCTGGTAAGAGTAGATCAATAGGGCATTAAGGTATTGGGTGTATTGATGGGTTAAAAGGTAATAATTGGAACCCATCCCTTTTGTTGAATTTTATAGTCATCTCGTTGAAGAAGAAAGCTTGTGATGCACTTTTGGGTCAAGGTTGGTTGATAACAACCAAAGAACTGACCTCAATGGCCCTTACCATAACATCTAGCAATAAAATTTTAATAAAAGGTGTAGTATGACCTTATAAATAACATTTGAATGGACATATGATTGCCCTGGATGAGCAACGAGTTATGGCACATTCGCCCACTAAGCCTATCTTGTGCACAAATTTTAAATCAAAGGCACTTGTGTTAAAAAGCCGAAGGAAGCATGGCCCTGATACATATTTAAGGTACAAGAATTTCACATTAGAAGAGTTTATATTAAAGAATAATGGTCAATGGGAAATAAAGCCAAGAAACATTACAATGCATTATTGAGGAAACTAGTGAATTTTGACAATACAGAGTGCCCTAACATAGTTAGTGGGTCCGACTTCAAATTATCTCTGCTAAAGCCAAAAGATATTGATATCATTCTATCGAGCTTCTAAACCTGAATGGTCACGTCCTAGCGGGGCCCCTTAGGAAAAGAGACAAAAGTACATTTCATGAAGTTTTGTATATTGATAAACTAAAAAATTATTTATGGGCAAAATATAAGGGAGGAGGTGCACTTAAAAGTGCAGGTGATCAAATGCCATTAAGATTTTATGTAACCCCATCCACATACGTCCCCATTCTTGCCAACTGCACTTCTACATGAAGCACTATACGTTCCAATGGGCATCCTCTCACCGTACACTCCAAAGTGCATTCCACCATACACCCAACAACTGTTTAAGCTTGTATGCCTTTTTCCATCATTCGCCCCACCGTATGCTCCATGTCCCTTCATTCGTTATACGAGAAACCACTGAAACTAGCTCGCAATACATGTTTCCATTGTACGGCATGTGTGTTCTTGTTCTTCTTGTACATCTCAATCCATTGCTTATGCCAAACATTCTCCCAGTTGTACGTCTCAATCCATTGCTTCAGTCGAACATTACCACAATTATTTTTGTACGTCTAGGTTTTTACTTTGCCTTCCAAGCCAACAAGCCAAATGAAAATGTACATTTTCTGCCCTACGGATTTCCCATAATTCCTTCCCTCCATTGTTGCCTTTTGGTCCGTTCAATTTTGATTTGTTAGGAGTACGCCTCAAGGTTTCTTGCATAGTTTTTTTCGCTTCACCCAAGAGATATTTCTAGATACCATGGCAAACCTACTATATCTATATTAAGCTCGCGGCTTCTTGGTTTTTCCTCAGCATATTCAAGAAACAAGGTCATGTGGCCAAACCTAGCATACAGTGCCACATATTTAGGTGCTTTCCACAACAGCGTTTTTTCAAAGACATCTATTTGTCGTCAAAGCTTTTCAAGGGTATATTAAATGTTAATGGAACTTAATGGTGGCCCCAAACCCCCGATTTGATTTTTCAAGAAGAGAAAAGTAAGGTTGGGAATCACGTCAAGTGAAACATGCTTTTCTTTCCTCTAGCAATGCTGCAAAATTTCTACATCCACAGCAGCTCCACCAGAATGTTTTTTGTCTTCCCTCTTCATTCTAAATTTTATCAAATGGTCTATGACTTGTGTCTAAAGGAACCCTGATTTGTTTAAAAGGGGGATAATAAAGACCGTCAATTATGATAATAGGTATTGTTATAGCTGACATTGTTTTGTTAGTATTTTGTCAGCATTTAGTTAGTGATGTTGCAAGATCCTTAGTTATGTCAGTTGTGCCAATTGGGTTAACCAACAACCACTAGGTCTTGTCCTTAAAATAGCATATTATGTGTTGGGGTAGGGGCAATTTTATTAGGTCCTCCCTATACTGTATGGCTTGTATCAAGACTTATATCTTATGAGTACAAAGCTACTGATGTTTGGATACTTTGCTCTACCATGGTATGTTATGCAATTAATATTATGTGTGTACGTTTTTATTGGTAGTCTAGTATCTCGGTAGACATTAATCACTCTACAATACAATGACCTCTAGGAGCAGACATTGAATCAGAAACAGGAGGATCAACAACTCGACTATCACATTGACTACCCCTAGAAACAAAGTAAATAGATTTTGAATTGTCTAGGACATGAAAACTGATACCAATATACCTTAGACCGACACAATACTTACTGATAGGAAAATTCTCCCATAATCGCACAACAAGTGAAGGTTCCACAATAGGAATTTAAACAAATATATGATTCACAATGGGCTTAGACTCTTGCTATGGTTTGGAAATAAACTTGTATTTAGTTTTCTAAGTAGCATGAATGACAATAGGTTTAGACATGTTCTGGTTGACAACAATAGGTTTAGGAATAAGCATGCTTGTATTTTTTGCACAACAATTTGAACATCGATTGTCAATTTGACATCTAGTTGACCTTCTCACCTATCAAGCTCTTGCCTCATAAAACTGAATTTACTGCAAATTTGCTTAAAAGAAAGCTTGTAATATCTTCAAAGCTTGGTATGTGATCGATTGTTTTTGGTGGAGTTTTCATGCATAAAGTTAGGATGCCATTGCCATTGAGAGTAGAACTAGTGATCCAAAAAAAACTCAAAAAACTACCAAAACAATGCAAAACAGGTGCAAGTCGAGTTCCACCAAGAATGCTCAAACAAAATGAGAATATAGCCTCCCTATTCAATTTCCAGTAGGATTTAACAAGAATATGCCAAATAATCAAGGTTGCTCTTATATCAAAAAATACACCCTTAATTATCCACTAAAACAAAACAATGTGACACATGATCAAATTCACAACATGCTTACAATAGGTTGCGAAGTGATAGCAACCAATGCTATCAAAATGCATTGTCAGAAGCTTTAAACACGTGAACTAACTCTACATAAGTGTTCTCAATTCCCTTTCCATTTAGAACAAGTGGTCATAATGCTCATTTGGACACCGGACACCAAAGATATGACAATTTGAATCTTTCTAGTTGGTTTATAGCATGTTTTTCCTTCACTGATGCAAATTTTGGTTTACGTCTGAGTTTTCAAGCTTTAAAATCTATCAAATAAACATTTTGGAACCCATCACGTAACCACACATTAGAAAGCTGGCTGAGTCTAGTTTCTGAAACACTTGAAAAGTTTTTAAAATATGTCAATATTTAAAAGTTATCACAGAATTCGAAATAGGAGGACTGATTTGTTCTAATTGTTGGAAAAAAAATTAGTTTGTTCAATGTGGAAAAAAAAATAGTTTGTTCAATGTGCAAACAACAAATTTTTCACTTTTTGGAGTGGAGAGTGTTTGAACATGGAACCTTTGGACAACTAATGAGTGCCTTCCACCAAAGTAAATCAATCGAACGACTAACGTGGCAAACCTGAGCTTCAAATGGGCTTATATGGATTTATTACAGTTTTTCAAACATTGGCTTTTGAACACGTGACTTCAGGTTAACAAAATCTAACAAAATGTGTTCCACCTACTCCCCTATGCATTCATTTAGATTGTTTAACAAAAACCATCTATAAATTCCTCGCTGAAAATATCTCCAACTTTCAAAAAAATATAATAATAGGATTTTGGAATTATTTACCCAGCAATCAGCAAATGTTTATTTTTCTGACAGTCATAAAATATTCACACCCAACAAATAAGTGTCAATACAACAATTCTGTAAATTTTAGAATCTGTTTTCAAAAATCAAAAAACAGCTTCCTTATTTTTTTAATTCAAAGATTTATCATGTCCCTCTTAATATTGATGTCTTTCAAAAACCTTGCAGGCAGAAAATTGCCCAAACAAAAACAGCACATATTCACATTTGCACCCAAAAATAAACCTTACTCCTTACAGCTCCATGAATCATAACAAAAAGCTCTTCCTTGCTACACACAGCTCCAAGGATTCACTATATGCTCTAAATTTTCTTGCACAAACAACATCTATCCTCCCAACAATTTCTCCATACTCACATCTTCTCTACCTCAGCTCTGATATCACATGTTGATTTCAAGCCATTATTTAAGATAGACACAAGAAAGACAAATAAACATAAAGGCTTATGCGGCAGACCAATCAACCCAGCTTCTTGCTGTTTTCATTCTTGCACAAAGGTATATAATACAGTGCATTATTTTACAATTCCCTTCAATCCACAGGAGAAACCAAAGGTCAAGTGACCTTGCACATTCCCATTCTTTGTGCAATTGTTTTTTCAATATTATTTTATTATACTTTGAATCAATTCCTATTACAGTTGATTGGCACTGACAAGAGTCTTGCCAAGTCGAACAATGATTTTGAATATGAATTCTTGCAGCAACACTAGCCACCGGCTTATCTGACCTGGGAAAATTGGCTTGTTGACCAAGTACTGTAAGCATGGTGGACTACATAGAACATGAAGGGTGTGGTCAATAGACAATGTCAGAACTTTTGCACCACATACACCATTCCAAAGGCGTCTCATTCCAGAGGAATATAGTTTTTCTCAGCATTTGACAAAAGCCAGCTTCCCAAAAAAACTACGGTGATCTAGTTCTTGGGTCCCTACTTGGGCCAACGTAGCTCCAATTGCATAATTGGAAGCATCCACGTGCACAAGAAATTCTTTGTCCCAATCTGGATATACAAGGATGGGTAAACTGATAAGGTTTACCTTAAGTTCTTTAAATGCTACATCTTGTTCACCCCTCCATGCAAAGGGAATCCCCTTCCTTGTTAATGCATTCAAAGAATTGAGATATTTGTGCAAAAAAAATTATAAAGCATCAGTAATAACGGACATGTCCCAAAAGAGACTTTACGTGACATCTTTCAGTGCTTCCATTTCCACTACCACACGTATTGTTTGGATTAGTCTTCCATCCAGTCTTGCAGACAATATGCCCGAGAAGTTTCCCTTGTAGAACCATGAACCTGCATTTCTTCGGATTTAATGCCAACCTTGCAGCTTGACAGCATTGCATACATTTTGTAAAGGCCCCACAGATGAGTATCTTGAGTGTAGTATATGGACCAATCATCGACAAAAGCTTTAAAATTGCATGTTGTCATTTTGTCAAAAATGTGTAGGATGATTCTCTAGAAGGTAATAGGAGCATTACATCACCCAAATGGCATCCAATTATAAGCATAGACTCTGTCATCCACAATAAGAGTGGTTTTAATTTTGTCCTCTTTGGCTATGTTGATCTGGTTGTAGCCAAAGAACTCGTCCATGAATGAGTAAATCTCATGACCAATAACTTCTTCAAGTATGGAATCCGTGAATGGGATCGGAAATGGGTCCATGACAATGACAGTGTTAAGGCTTCAGAAGTCCACGCATATTCTTATCTGTGTGGATTCTTTCTTTAAGCCAATCATGATGGGAGATACACATTCACTTGTCTCTACTTTGAAGATTATACCTGCTTCTAACATCTTGTCGATCTCCTCTTGGACTTTAGCAACTAAAAATTTATTCATCCTATGACCTTTTCTTCTTGTCAGTCGTGCCCTCGGTACTAGGGAGATTCTCTGTACACACATTTCAAGGGGGACCCCTTTCAAGTCTTTGTATGTCCGGGCAAATTGTTGGCAGCCAATTTTGACAAGTATAGAAATGCTTATGATTTTGTTAAGCACTCAGAGGGAACAAAAGATGTGTGCACATTTTGGAAGAATAGCGTGCAGAGGCACAGGGCACTAATCAAACGAGACCCCAATTTTGATGAAGTCCAACAAAGCAACATCAAGCTCAACAACACGCGAGGAAGCCGTCGAACAAATGTACCACGAAACACAAGGGCGCTCAAATCGGAAGGACCTACCAAGTTTTGGCATGTGCCGATGACGACAATTTGGTCGGCGTGAAACATGGAGCACAGTGAATGGAAAGGAGGTCGTGTGAACCATGGAGCGCAAAGGGAGGAGCACCAATCGAAGAAGCTGGCAAGTGGAATGAGTCTTCAAGCAAGTCGAAATTAATGCAAGTCGTTACATGAAAGGATGTTGAATAGATCTAGCATGGTATGGCACGAATCTAGGATTTTGTTATTCAAAGCAATTCATTGTAAACTAATTAAACCCTCCTATAATTAGAAACAATTGCGCACTTCTAGGGGCGAATATTTATTGGATGTAACCACAAGGTGTTGGCTTAAACCTATAAAATCCCACCTTGCCTCTTAGTTTAGGTTGTTGACGTTATTGTTGTTGGAACTATTGTTGATGATGTTATGTTGAACTTTTGTTATCATTAATGAGTTGGTTAAGTCTGAAACATCCTTGGAATTTTGAGTATTAATGCAAAGAGGCTAAAGCTTTCATTAATGGTTGTTATCATTCGTGTTTGTTTACCGAGTTGATGATGTTGTTGATTATGTTTGCTTATGGAATTCTTGCATAGCTCATATTTCATGTTTAAGGTGTCCAAGTGTTAGCTCACACCCATGTTGTTCTAAGTGTTAACAAGGTTAATGGTCTGTCATCTTTTGCAACTAACCCAACTACACCCCAGAAGTCTCTCTCTACACCTCAAGTGAGTGCACAACCCTGCTTGCATAATATGTTGGCACAGTGAGCATCATTTTTCAAGGTAAGTGCAGTGGAGTAGACATAATGGTTGGTGCATAGAAAATTACCCCAACACAAATACCTCCTTATAGTCCATGAATATGCGGAATGTTGTTGCCTTCATTATTGGGTTCCAGTCATCGCCGACCATAATCAATTTGGGCTCTGCTTTTGAACCTAGGTTCACCTTGACCATAGTTGGTTCCTTGTACTTCATATCCTCGATGCCTTGGATTTATGGGTATGTTCCTTATGTAGTTTTGCATTCCCAACTTTATATTATGTAAATCATTTGGGGTACACCGAGTGTGAGGAAGAAGGTTCATCTTGTTGCAATTTCTTGCTTTCCTCGATTTCCATGATCTCCACAAAATTGCACTCCAGTTGAAATACCTCAGTCTTCCATTTCTCAATGGAAAAGGCATTTGGGGGAATTTGTATCATATTTTGAGCATGATTGTACTTCTAAGGCCCCTTCATCATTTGGTTTCATTGTACCAATATTCTCATCCATCGAGCATTCTTCTTCAAATTCAAGGTTTGAATCTAATGAAGTTGCTTCCTCAATTACAGCTTGATTTTTCATATCTATTATGAAATCCCCGTCGTTGTTTTCAAAAGAGATGATATTGTTTTGCCAATTATGGTCAACTTTTGTTGCTATCAGCCAACCCCAACCTAGTAGTGCATCATAAGCCTTCTTTTTTATGAGATGCCTAAAACATTCAACAAGAAGGATTGGGTTCCAATTATTACTTTTTGTCCAATCAAGAGCCCCTATAGTTTGATGCCTTGTTGGACTACTCCTACCAGTTGGAAGGTCGGAGGCCACATGATTGGCTTACCAAGATTCTTCCAAGTATCCTCTAGAAGAACATTCACTCCAGAGCCTCTAGCGACAATAGTATTTGTCAAGTTTCAGCCTAAGATTTCCATGTGCACAACTATCAGTTGTCTAGCTAGATTCATTGTCAGAAGTACGAGATCAATTACTTGCTCACCTGACAATAGGCATTATACTATTAATTCATTGTCTAGCTTCTTGTTTTCTTCTACTTCCACACCTTCGCACACTAGGTGTGTTGCACCCTCCACGTTGTGATCAATGCTTTGCACAATCGAGGTTATAGCATCTATGAACTCTAGAATGCTTTGCAACATGTCCACTACTTTGATGGGTACAATAGATTGTATAGCTTGCCTTGCAATTTCTTTGTCTGACCCTAGTCAATTGGTTACCATACTTGTATGTTCAAGGGAATGTCGTCGTTCCTAAATCATTGCTCTTTCAACCTCTATTCTTGCATCCACCAGTCATTCTTTATTCGTACAAGGGTCATGGTAATTTATCTTCTTTGCTTGGGCCCTAGTGATTGCCATCACCACTTCATTTGTTATGTCAATCATGTTGGCATTTGCTTGCTTCAGGGAATTGGCATTCATGTGATCTTTGGGCCCACACCATTTACAAATAAGTCCAGTGTTTACTTGGTTGGTGGGACAATCTCTTGCGAAATGGCCTGAATGGTTGCACTTCTAGCACGAGAAAATCAGCTGACCTTGGTCGTCTACTAGATGTGTCTACCACCTGCCCCCATATTGTTCTATTGTCTTATATTATTTCTTTGGTTTCTATATGCATCAAGGAATGTGCCAGGGAACGCTTCCTTATTACCTTGGAACTTTGTTGAGGTGGTTGATGGCATCGATGGCTCTCCTTGGGTAAGAATAACTTGGGCACCCATGTTTTACATGTTGTACAAGCAAATTTTTATGTACAGCCATTAGCCTTCAAATAAATTTGGCCTTGGTGTGGCCTTTTGTTTTGTAATCAGTGCACCAAAGGTCCTTTACTTCTTTGTTCGTGTCTTTTTTCAGTCCTCTCCCCATTCAGAGCATGTCCCTCTAAAGAGCCTATACAAAACCTGGTTCACTGTCACTGGAATCAAAGGCCTCATCTTCACTCTATCTTCTCACATGCAAGGATGTTTTATTCTCAATCTCGATGTCTATTGCTCAATATAGGTGTTCCTGTATGACGAGGGAGGAACTAACTTCATTTTTTCTCAATGACAACACCAACCCTTCAATAAATCATCTCTTGTTCAACCCATATGTTGGTTCCTTCTCAAGTTTCCCAAATAATTCTTTGAGTCTTCTATCGTAAGCCTATAACAACTCGTGCTTGCCTTGCCCGTTGTTGTAAATTCTAGCGACAATGTTGTCGTCCCTTAGGAGTTTGAATTCATTATGTAAAACATTCTCGAGTGTTGTCCATGTTGCTTTCTTTGAGCCCGGTGCATCCATGTACCAATCAATAGTCGTTCCCAAAGGGTGGCTGGAATACATCTTAATCGCATATGTTCATTTGTATGCCCATTGGTAGCCCAAATGGTGATGCACGTTCTATAGTGTCGTACCAAATCTCCAAATCCGCCATCAATGAATTTTGGCAGCTTTTGTTTCTCCCATGATCGGTTCCATGAGTACCCATGGTTGTGGGTATTGGAATCTTTTAAGGTGGCCATCTGAATATGATCTTCCTCCTAAGGATGGTCTATGTCGGACATTCCTCTGCTCTTCCAGCATTGGTGGACACATCTTTGTACTCAACCTTCCTTCGGTAGTTATCCATATTTTGTCTTGTACACTATAAGGTCCCCTTTTCTAGGGGGTTGACTTTTGATCAACCTTTTGAAGACCTTTAGCCTACTTTATTCCCCATGGGCTAAGGGATGAATCAAAGGGAATATTTGTGATAATTAAGAGGTTACTAGAGAGTGATTTTAATCATTTGAAATCAAAAAGCAATATTCTTAATTATTAATTGTAATTTATTAGTTAATTGATCCTCAAATAATTTTAATTACCATATTATGAGGTGTAAATTAGATAATAAAATAGGACACTTTCACGAGCACTTGACCCTCAATTAAAAATCCTTAATCACTTTTGACATAAGGGAAGGGACCCAAAAGTGGACACCACACTTGAGAAAGACCCAAGTGGCTAAAAGAGGTCTATCTTTGTCAAGAAGTCCCCATGAGTGGTTTGCCCACCATGGAGGAAATATAAAATCAGGTCTTGTGATCTTTGAAGGATATCTTTTGTCAAACATTTCTATTTTCAGGTTTTGGAGCTTGGCTACCAATCTTGGATCAAGGCACTTGGAGTTCCAAGGAGATCTTGAAGAGGCAATCTCATTTCAAAAATTGCAAATGTGTTGATTTGTGTATTCGTTTGCTTGAAGACCAAAGTGGATAAATTTTTGCATATCCTTGGATTTCAACTTGGGTGACCTAGTTGAGAGCTTGGAGCTTCAGTTTGGAGGTCTTCCCTCGGTGGAAAAAATCTGCTTTTGGGTGCATTTGATAGCTTGTATTTTTAGCTCTTTTTAGAGCTATTCATTGTTGTAAAACTCGCCATATTTTGGGAGTTATCTTTTTTTCAATATTCCAATTTTCTGCAGAATTTCAGATTCAGAACTATTCAGAAATAAAATCGGGGAAGCATTTTTTTCAGGACTAATTGCACCATTGGGTTTGTTATATTTTTGTGGATCTACAGAATTAATTTCATAATTTTTGAAAGTGCTTTGCAATTTTATTTCTCACTAAACCCTAGTCGCCCAAAGGGGAAGAGCGATTTCCAGATTTGGGGCAGAAATTGCAATAAAATTCGAATTTGGTTCATTTGGTTTTTGGCTAAGTGTTTGAGGTTAATTTTGGGATTTTACGGTTTACCCCTTTTGTTTGGTTTCAGCCCAAAAAGGGACCTTACATACACCCTTTAGGTTCCTTCCCTTCGGCAATTATCCATATGTTGTCTTGCACACCCTTAGGTTCCCTCCCTGTGTTATTGCCCCCCCTTTCCATTCAAATTGTACCTGAATTTGTTCTAGCTACCTTGGTGTCCTTAGTACTAGATCTTCAATCAACAATTCTTCAATACTACACATATTTGTTTTGTGTGTGGCTCGTTCTTCCTCTATGAAAAAGTTGTTTTCAATCTCTCTATCAAGGAAAAAAACCATTCTTCCTCTGTGAAGAAGTTGTTTTCAATCTCTCTATCAAGGAAAAAAACTTACTTTAGAAGGAGGAGATCGAGTTGGATCCTCCACACTGGATTTTGTTGTGCGACTCCCCAATTGTATCCAAAGGGGTAGATGCCTAGCAATATCCTCCCACTGTGTAGCTAAGAGAGGTGTAGGGCGTTTGATTACTTGTTTTAATACCAACTGAATATTCTCTCCATTCCAGATCCTACTCCTACGTATACTTTGGCTTCGACCTTGACTCCAGCTACTGATTTCCCGCCCTTCATTTCTTGAACTAGGTGCTTCTTGTAACGTCCTCCTTTGCTCTTGTTGTTCCAAGAGTCTAGTAGACCTTTTGAGTTCGATTCCTCTGCCCTACCATGATGTCTTCTTTGTCCACCTTTATTAGGGTTTAATGGCATCGACGTTGGTATTCCAATTTACATTCTTCTTCACGACTTTGCCTTTCTTTGTACCTTTGTAAATTTGTTGTCTTCAATTCTATAGGTCACGTTCAGCACAAAAGTTTTGCAATATAATGCAGTGTCTAGCAAGAACCCTTGGTAGGGGGTCAAGGAGTCGCTCTACTTCTTCTATTACCACCTGTTTGCCCCAGATGGAATTTGTCAGCACTTGGGTTCTTTTGAATTCTTCCTTTATGTGTTCAAACACAAAAAGGTCCCTCAAGTAATACAAGTCTTTAGTGAGTTCTTTTTGTTGATTGATTTCAACCTCTTCTTGGATAGGTTGACCCATTCAAGTTTCCATCAAAGGTATGTTGTCATCCAACATTTGCTTCCAACAATTTGAAACTTGACATGAATTCTTGAAAGGCCAAATGTGGAATGATTACAGAGATACTAAACTACTAAGAACAGTATGTACACAATAGTAATTGCATAACATACCATGGCATGACAGAGTCTCAGAATAATAGCAGATTTGTATTCATCAAGATAATTCCCATTACAATTCATAAAGTTCAGGGAAGACCTGATACAAGCACCCTTTCTCTGTCAAAGAATATGCTTTTTAAAGGACAAGATGCAACGGTTGTCACTTACCCCAACTGTCACAACCAACATAACTAAGAGTCATGCTACAATAATAACCAAGTGCCAACAAAAGACTAACACAACAATGTTGGCTGCGACAATACATTTAATCATAACTGCCGGTATACGCCATCCACTCTATCAAGAACACGTACCTCTAAGAGAGAAGAAAAGCTAGTTGCAGTTCATAGTTTCTTATATCTTCACCGTAAAGACACCTGAGTACTTGAGAGGGCCAGCCACATATTGGTATGTTTATCCTAATCAGGCAACATGTGCAGATGATGATGAGGGTGCAAGGATTCATATGATCTACAGACATTGGAATGTATGAATAATCAATTCGGATTTTAGATATATGACCACTACTCTGTGTTTGATGGGGATGTCTGTGGTGCAGCACCGTCTGCTCTCTTGCCCTTTTGTTTGCTTCTATTCCATCTTCCACAGTTATGTGGCGTGTTTTCGGAATTACATTGTATAAGCTTCAGGGGAGGGTGAGCAGCCTAATTTTAAAGGCTTCTTTTAAAATTATTTCTCTTCTAGCATTTATAGTATGCTTCTTAAGGTAGACTCTTGTAATGGTGGTATGGGTGGTATGGACAATTGCCAGGAGAATTTTGTTACTCTGAGAGAACCATTGGTTAATGATGCATTTTTTGGGGCCAATTTTGTACATCTCTTAGCGTCTGTAGATACTGTAGGCACTATATGATTTTGAAGACTCGTAATTTTCCTTTTATGATCAGACTCAATAGAATGGACGACAATAGTGATTTTAGAATCTGTCTAAGCAATGGCACCGGTATCAATCCTATGTGAGTTATACCCGGTGGTATTCCTCTTAGAGACTTGAGAGGACCAGCCACATATTGGCATGTTTATCCTAATCAGGCAACACACACAGATGATGATGAGGGCGCAAGGATTCATATGATCTACGGACATTGGAATGTATGAATAATTAATTTGACTTTTAGATATATGACCACTACTTTGTGTTTGATGGGGATGTCTGTGGTGCAGAACCGTCTGTTCTCTTGCCCTTTTGTTTTCTTCTATTCCATCTTCCACAGTTATGTGGTGCGTTTTCAGAATTACATTGTATAAGCTTCAGGGGAGGCTGACCAACCGAATTTAGAAGCTTCTTTTAGAATTATTTCTCTTCTAGCATCTATAGTATGTTTCTTAAGGTAGACTGTTCTAATGGTGGTATGGGTGGTATGGACAATGGCCAGGAGAATTTTGTTACTCTGAGAGAACCCTCGGTTAATGATGCATTTTTTGGGGCAAATTTTGTACATCTCTTAGCATCTGTAGACACTGTATGCACTATATGATGTTGAAGACTCATAATTTTCCTTTTATAATCAGACTCAATAGAATGGATGATAATAGTGATTTTAGAATTTGTCTAAGCAATGGCACCGGTATCAATCCTGTGTGAGTTACCTGGTGGTATTCCTCTGAGAAACTCAGTTGGCTATAGTTGTTTGGAAATGCAGGAGACCAGTGAATTCGAACCCAATAGGAAACCATGACTTATATAGGAGATGTCAAATACTGATAAAGGTCAAATGTTGGAAAATAGCTCATCAAACACAACCAACCAATCCAATGGTGCACGTGATTCTCCTTTATACAAAAAGGTATGTCACCTTACAATTTAGGAACAATGGAAAGCTTGTTTTGTTTATTATCATTTAAAATCTGCCTTGGGGATAATTTTCGATTGTATAACTGTGAAGTTCAATAGACTCTCATGCTTACCAAATTGGCCTCTGCAAGGTAAGGAAAAATACAATCATCAACAAAATCACTCTATTTTATTTCAACTTATGAACCCTGACACCATTTTGATATGGCATTTGGAAAGCAAGACTAATAACTGGATCAGCACTTTAAAAATGGCAAGGAAACTTGCATTACCAGATTCAGCAGTAGGTGACGGCATTAGTCCATTTAGTGTTACTTCTGCCAAAGTTGCCAGAGCATTAAGCCCGAAACTTTGATCTGCAAAAGAAAACAAGAACCTTAACAATGCTTTTAGCATGACCACCAAGTTGTGAACATTATTCCAGCTATTTTTCAACAATCTATTTATACAAAAACTAGTAAATTTTTAAAGGCCTTGTCAATATGTTGGATAGGAATAAACAATCACCTGCTTCAAGAAACTTTCTAGTAAAATACAAGAAGTGCAGAAATAATCAAATTTCATCGAAAGAAAGATTCACTGCTACTCTCAAACATGGCAGGTCCTTAAACATGGGTTTTATCATTTTTTGCTACATGCTTTGCTTCAAACGTCACAAACATAATTAGGGGTGCATTAAGGTGCAACATTACAAATTGAGACAATTCAATCTGGCATTAACTCCCAAATGGTTTTATATACACATGCCTGTTTAAGTGCAACCCAATCTGTTTAATATGCCCATCAACATTCTCCACTCTCAATAGCCATCTAAAGCTTAAATTTGGTACCATTTGGACAAGGACTTACTAGCAGGATTGAGCAATTATATTCAACTTTTGGATTCAACTAAGAAATTGCATTCGAACGTCGCTGATAAAGCTGTTAGAATTTAAAATTTGCATGTGCTCCAGATGAATATAACATTAACATGAAACATCTATTTGCCATTAGTTTACTCGATGGAGGGCTATAATTTGAGATCAACTCAAACAAAATGCATCAGTTTTTCAATGGTGTAGGTCTCTATTAATATTTGAGTGGCACTATAATTGTACATCGCACAGACATGCAATAAATTGGTCCTAGCATGAACACAACATTTTCAGAATATAAGAGATTCTTAATCGCCATTGTCAGTTGCTATGAAAGAAGCACTCATAATTAGAGAAATGAATAAGAGTTTATTTCATACCACAGACCTTTCTAATCCGCTCTTCATTCACAATGGCTATATGTGTCCACATATTCTAAAGGCAATTTAGCAATCTTCACGTAAAATGAGTTGCAGCAATTCTCTCAATTTTGTGTTCTATGGTAACTTAAATGTAACTGTTCAATTCCTAAAGACAATCTCCAAATGCTATAAAAATATCAGTTTGGTATATAGACATCTTTGTTCGCAATCATACAGTAATCTTAGTTCAGGTCCTGCTGCAGCAATTCTCTCAGTTCTGTTATCCATTGAAAGCAACTGTTCAGTTTCTAAAGGCAAATTCCAAATGCTACAAGAATATCATGTTAGTATATGTAGATCTTTGTTCTCAGTCACCTAATAATCTATTCCAAAATAATCTTTGTTCAGGTCCTCGTATTGATAATCAAATACAATTGTAACATGGCAATTTTCCATCCTACTATGACCTACTTTCTGAAACATTTCTTCTCTTTGCAAACACTTGTTCCACAGATATATTTGAAAGATAGAGATAAATTATATTAATGTCCACAAATGACCAAATGTAGGTCAATGGGACTCGAGAATATACCCAATTACAAAGAAAGTGCTATGGTAAAAGGACCCTAGGATCAAAAACCAACTAAACGCAAAGAACTGAAGCACTGAAAATAAACTAAATCTATATATATATATATATATATGGGTAATAGTGGCCCTTGTTTTTAATGTTCTCTTATAGAGGGACACTTACGAGGTTATTACTATCTATGAGCCACCTATGATGGTCCTTCCAAATAGTTGCATTGCTATTGTGGCCCTTGTTTTAACAATCTTCTATGGAAGGACACTCAAGGGGTTACTAGAATGGATGAGGAAAAAACCCCCGTGGGTTACATCTAAGGCTTTGGATAGGATCAATGAGACTATTCAACCTATACATGTGGGAAAGGAGTATAAATGCACGTATAAGGGAGATATTATTGACTTCAGGTCGCAGCATCAGCTTCAAAAACCTGTCCAAGTTTTCATGCAATTGGCAACTCCTAGAATCCAAGTCCCTTTTATGATGAGTGTTTCACTCCCGAATATGTGGTAATGAGAATCCAGAATCCACGCCTAAATATCTTCCAGTGATAAGGACTTCAATTGGGATCCAAGCTACAAATCATGGAAGATGGACTACAATGCAGAGCCCCAAGGATTCATATATCACTTAAATAAGATTTTGAAAACTTAAATAAGATTTTAAAAAAAATATCATGATCAGTACAACCATCACCTATAATTACCAAAACCAAAGAACAAATGGGAAAAAAAATGAAACAACAAAAATAAACAGGGCCTACACCATAGCATTGACCAAAAATTTAGGCTCATAAACTAGGGCTTAATGATAATGCATGCATAAAAATCACTGTTCATACAATAGTAAAATTGATAATCATATATAGAAAAATGATCTATGTAAACTATAACAGTTCACCTCAATGAAGATGTCTCTTGTGTTGAACCTAATGGATGATTGAGAGTGGATAATACAGAGTAAACAAGCATGCTTCTTGAAAATTGTGCTCCAATTAGGAGCATAAGAAAATCTGTGTCATTAATCAGCTTGGATGGTCCTCTTCTAGCATTGTTACCGGCCCATCATGTCCCTTGAGGCAAGTCAGTCTGTCCCCTTCGTTTTTTAATTGGTGTGATTCCAGTTGCCCTACAGGCACAGTTTAAGCACCACCTAGATGCCATTTTGTTAGTGGTATGGTGGAACCGCATTGTTAGCTCAAATGGTGGAAAGCTCACTGGATATACATTACAAGGGCGTAAACCACATGCCATCATGAAGCCTATCTATTATTACAGTTATATTATGGATTAGTTCATAGACCAATATACTCATATAACAGATTATCTATATAATCTGTTATAATTTATAATTTTATAATATAACCTGTTGAATGGTTCAATACCTTACAGATACATTAAAGATAAATAAATATATAGATTACTGGTAATTAGATTCTATTAGTCTATACATTAATCTATGAGTTAGGTTAGAGTAGGATTTTGTTCATTAAATTACTTAGCATGTAGGAGTAATTACTACACGATTCCAGTGCAAAATTGACGATCTGCACTCCCAAGAAGAATTGGCTGGTGGTGGGATAATCTCATGCATGGGTTCCTGCTCTTTGTTTTGGCATTTCATAAGAGACATATTACACTACGCCTGATTTCACTAGAAGACAGCTAAACAACCTGGCAGAAAAAATTATAGTAGCATTAACATTATAGTCTCTAAGAATTTGCTCTTACTGGGCGAACATCAGTTGATTGCATGTAGAAACTCTACAACCTAGGGCATAATATGAAAGTTCCCAACATTATGAGGCCATTGGATTAAAAAAAAAAAGCTCAAAGAAGACAACATTTGACCAATCACGCAGCTCGCAAAATCAAACTAAGTAACGAATTTTTGATGTACCTCCACAAAACAACTGTCTGCTTCTCTTTCTTGACCTTTGTGGGAGTGGTTTCTTCCTCCTCCTGGTATCAACTGTCTCTGTATCCATTATTTCATTTTTCTCGTCTTTAAGTCCAATACCCTCTTCAGTGCAGCTGCACTCTTCTTTAATGTCATCAATATGTTCATGTTCTGACCCCTGCAGATTTATCCTCTGCATAGGCAGCTTTCTCAATTTACTTTTGAGATTGTGTGCAGCTTCAGCCCCAGCTTCTTCTGGTAATATCTGCTCATCTGCCTTTCCCATGCTTCCATTCCCTACTTCTCTGCTTTCTTGACTACCTTCTAAACCACCTTCATCCATTGCAGACCCTGTATGTTTGACAACAGATCCCCCAGACTCATTCCGTACATACAAGCCCTGAATATCATGTAATAGACCAAACTACTTAGCCCCAAAATGATTAATAACATGCAGCCAATAAAATAAGGTACTACAGTAATGAAGGATGGATAACTGCTAGGATTCGCCAAAGTTTCAATTAAAAGCATGTACCTTTAAATCACCATTTCGGACAGGAGATGATCTCAGCTGTAGTGTTGTCCGACTTGGTGTTCGAGAAATCTGAGGAGATGCTGCTCTCTGTGAAGCTTCTGTTAGAGTCAAGGCAGCAGCTTTAGCAACATCATAATCATCATGATACTCATCAGAGACAGGCTCTTTTTTACTGAACAGTACTGTCTCAGAACTGTGCCTATCCATTTTACTTGAAACTGGAAAACGTGGTGTCCTTTTTCCAACAACACGCAGCCGATTACCTGCAGCCAGTTCAACTATTCAAGGGAAATTAATATAAATGAGACAGCAAAGTCCCAATCCCCATATATTTTCTATCTGTTTCATTCAACAAGAAATTCTCAGTAGGCACACTCAATCAGCAAAACACTGAAATAATAAATTGATGAAAAGACCAAATTTCTCACCAAGAGTATAAGATAAGAAGAACACTTGAACTATATAAGAAATATAGTGTAGAATCAAACAGTATAACAAGCTCAAACATGTTAGACACTGGTAAAAGAAATAGATTTCACAAGCTATCATAATTCACTACAAGATAGATTCTTTTCCCAAGCAATTACACATGCTCGATATCTACAGCCAAAGAAGATCAGTCAGTTTTTTGCTTTGCAAACCAGTCATATGCTCATTGTTTTGAACAGTTTCAAATATAATCTTTTCTTAATATTAAGTGTTTTGTTTGGAGAAAAACTATTTGCCATCTTCTTTAGCAACAATTTCAACTTGAAATTGGTAGAGGGAATACAAGGATAGGCGAAAGCATCATGCCGAACCTGATTTCCAAAGTTCCTTGTAAATAATATCACCATAACATGAAAAATAAAGAGTTACTATTAGAGTGGCTAGACGTAAGTGTGGAAATGGAAAAAACTAACTGGCCCTCTCAAACCCAAGAACATACCCATACTGCCAATATCTCCACAGTTATATATCTATATAACCAGAAGCAGACGATGTATTGATCCATTGACATTTCAAATACATAGAATAAAAAAAATATTCGTCTTCAACCATGTTTTTAAAATAACTGGATATTTAAAGGGTTAAACCACAAACTCCTCAAATAGAAACAAGGATCAGAGCACAAACTCTTCAAATACAAAACAAGGATCAGAACACAAGTAGGAAGTGTTTAAAATAAAAAGTAAAAAACTTGCATACAGATCAACAGCACTCTACAGATCTTAACTACAATGAGCCCACATATCTATTAGATCTAAAAACATTAAATTGTCATCAAGCAAGAGATGAATCTATAAGGGATCACAAACTTGCAATTTGACAAGTGCTTCAAACCATAAATCATCAAAATAGAACTCCAAAAGACAAGTGGCTGCAACTTTATCTAGATGGTGACAACCAAAAAGATCAGCGTACTGAGTATGATAATACTCGCCATGAGATGGTATTAGCATGCCCAGCATGATCTATACTTCTGCAGGTAAATTGTATGTAAATGAATTCTATGTGTGGTTAAAAGACAAAACACTGTACCTCCGGACCTCCTTTTCTTCACAGGAGATGGGCACCCATAATTTGAAGGTCCCGATCTACACTGCAACAAGTCTGTATAACTTCCATCAAAATTATTTGCACTGTTCAGCTTCTGCTTGAATCGTGTTTGCTTTTGAGGTCGTCCTAAGCCATCACTGCTGTCTCGATCACTATTACTCCCCTCCTGATAAATGCACACAATAATAAAGATTAGTTCCCATCTTTTTCCACACTTTCCTATGACTAACTCTGAATAACCGTGGTTTTAGTCAGAGATCATGATAAAGATGTGGACCCAAAATCAGGAATAAATAATTAATCGTTTTTACCAGAATGATATGACCGGAAGACTTACTTTAAAGTTTAACCAAAGAACCCAAAATATTTAATTGATATTTCATAACAATACTCTTCATCAGGAACTAAATAAACAATTCTTCTGCAAGAGATGTTTAGAATGTGGGCAGTGCGATCGAACTGATTGGAGATGCATGAACCAAAGCCCAATCCTTTATGTTTCCATGGGGACACATAGAGGAAGGAGTCAAGTGTAACCATATTATGGACCCAAGCCCACCGCCATGGTCTCTACAAGCTTTGCCAAGATTTTCACCCTAAAATTTTAGCTCCAGCACACTATGATCTAGCCATAAGGTTAGCCCTTGTCATAATGACAATCCAGGTTCACACCCATTGCACATGTTCCCCATCTATGCAGTCGCCTTCAGTTGTCTATAAGGCCGGGTGCAAGTCCCGGGTGGATTGTGGCGGAATAGAAACCCATCGGACATGACTTCTTAGACAAAGGGAATTCTAAGTGGGATAGTGCTTCCTTGTTAGAGGTTGTGCATCCCTCTTGATAGTGATATTTCATGATAAAGAACCCAAAATATTTTATTGATAATTCATAACAATACTCTTCACCACAAACTAAATAAATAAATCTTGTACAAGAGATGTTTAAAATGTGGGTGTGATATCGAACTCGTGGAAATGCATTGACCAAAGCCCACTCCTATATGTTGCTAGGGGAACATGTAGAGAAAGCAATCAAGTTTAACCATATTACAGACCCAAGCCCACCACCATGTTCTCTACAAGCTTTGCCAAGATGTTTACCCTAACAGTTATGACCCAGCACACCATGGTCTAGCAGTAAGGTGAATCCATTGTCATAATGATGATCCAGGTTCACACCCATTGGGCATGCTCCCATAGCCGCCTTAAGGCAGGCCAGTGGATAAGGCCGGTGCAAGTCCCAGGTGGATTGTGGCAGAATCGAAACCCATCAGACATGGCTTCTTGGCCAAAGGGAATTCTAAGTGTGATGGCTCTTCCTTGTTAGGGCTTGTGCATCCCTCTCGATAGTTAATCCTACCCACACATTTATTGATGACCCACGATCGAGGAAGTTTCCAAATTTACCAAACTAGAGAAACATAAAAAAATAAAATCACACCTAGCGCCATCAAACAGCAAGTGCATCTAATAGCACCCTTGTTCACAAACCTCTTGTCTGTGTGGTAGCTTTGAATTTAACAAAATTCTCAGTCAATGTTACAAGTTCATGTCACATAAGATGGAAAAAAAATATAAATGAAAGAAAGGACTGGGCCAATATAAGAAAACTTATTTTTAACGATGTGAATGGAAGAGAATCTATAAAACAAAGATATAAACAGTTAAATGCAAATTTGAAAAATTATTCTTATGCCAGAATAAATATATTCATTCATGAGACACTAGAAATTACTCTTCAATTAGAATCAAAGAGAGGTATAATGAGTCTCTTGGTATTATGAAACATCCTAACAATTTGAAGAGTTAGTGGCCTTGAGACCAGCAAAATTTGGAGGCCTATTTAAACTGTCTCGAGGAAAACAAATACTTGACATTTGACAAATGTGGAGAAAAATGGGAAAAATCCCTAAAAAGTCTCTTTCATAGAAAGGTTATGCAAGGGAAGACGCCATATTTTTTTATTCATGAACTGTATATTAATAGTGATATTTGCTACAATCCTTCAATAAACAAATTGTCCTAACAATGTGCTGAGAAGAGTTAGCCCAAAACGACGACATTTACTTACAAAAGATCCAACTTATCCAGAAACCGTCATTCTACCAAAGAACTTTGGAAACCTGAAGAGTTTAAACAAGTTCATGTTTAGCAGAGAAGTCTTGCATGCACGAAGAGAGTTTGAACAACAACTTGACAAACATATAATGAAAATCACCAGGAACATTGTCTATATGTGACTAAAACAGGCAACAAGGCTGGACATTATAAAAACAGCCCCAGATAACAGAGCACCATTAAAGCAAGAAGTGCTAGCAGGTATATTGAAAATCATGGACAGCCTCAGTCCAGTAAAAGGGAAAATTTAGCATAACAAAGGAACTGAAAAAGAGAAAATGGTGCACCTTAGCCAGAGAGGCCACTGGGAGAAGAGAGTAGACCATCTGGAAACCTACAGAAGAAATGTATTAAAACAAAAATGAAAGACCAAATCTATATGAGGAAGACAAGCCATCAAATTCAGTAGCAATTTCAACAGCATATACTGGCCATATTTGAAAGGGAGATATTATATGTTTCATAAGAGCTATGAATGCACCCAAAGGAAGGCGCATTTGATCATCATCATGTTTAAGCCATCTTATCTCCAGTATAGTGCACCAAACATCAAATAACATCAGTGGCTTCATGGAGATATTTTTGGGTCATTGATTTTGCTACCAATGTCACTCTTTACAGGTAATAGTTAGCCCTCATTTTGACATTTACAACTAGGTCTTGTCTGAGTTGTGGTTATTGTGCTGATTTTGGCTACTTAATGCAACTATATATGATAAATTTATGCTATCTGACTTCACTAGATTGGAGTAAGATACAGTGGCATATAAAGATGAATGAGCACCTTTCTGCTAACGACCATTTTATAAAATTTTCATATATTTCAACAGGAACAAAGGAGCCTCCACACATATGACTTGTTTAATCTGTGGGAAAATTACAGGACCTCCAAGGAGCTTTTGCTGGTAACCTATTAATCCATCTTGGTTGTAAGCACTCAACTAGACTGACAAATGGACGTCCTTGGAGAGAACATAGGAGACTTGTCTGACTTACTCTGTATTGGTCCAGGAGTGATAGAGAAGTTGGTTGGAGCCATCAAAAAGCAAACCTCATTCCCAATAGGATGTGTAATGTCCATAGTAGGTTTGGCGATGGCCATAATTCATCTCCGAGCCCAACTGGCTAATTAAGACACTTCAGCATTTCCTCTTTTAGTGCTCAAGTACGTGCACTTTTATGCTACTCTTCAATTCCTTATTTGGCATAGGAGACTCATCCATAACACAGGTATTAGAACATGGGAAACCCATCCCCCACAACCAAAACAGAATATAATGGCTGAGAGTCATGAGTGTCTCCAATATTGAAGGGTTAGGTGACATAGCCCCACAAAACTGAAGCTTGGAGGACAAATTGTCTAGATAATATCATTCAAATGCAAACTAAGCACTAGCACAATTGCTACAGAATCAGAATCCCAACCTCTATTAAGGCTAAGATTTAAAAAACACTTAAATCTACTCGAGCTGAAAGTGAATTGAAGCGCATACCTCAAAACTCTCAAGCTTTGATAGAAAGACAGTAGGGCAACATTTTAAGCATGGATATGGCCAATAGAACTCTAATACAAACTATGTAACATCGGGGAAAATAATCAGATACAAGCTATAGCATTAACTTTCAAGGGAATGGCATATGAGTGTTAAAATAGCAGAGATATAGCCATACAAGCAAAAGGCAGAAGACACTAAACTAATTGGAATCACCTCAGAACTGTCACAATAGGGAGATTCAAATCACAAAATGGTAAAATCAAAGGCCTCAAATCAATGTTATATCTTCTTAACAATTAGGCAAAAGAAAAGAATTTACCATGTAAATCAAAAACCTAGTCAACCAGATGGCCAACATGACTACAAAATAATATTTAAATTTATAGGCATCTTAAAAACACACATCAAAGATACATAAGCATTCACTGAACAAGACTCACTAGAAAAAGCCATAACCCTGGTACGAGAATAGAAGGGCTAGATATAACCAAAAACACAAGCAACGGAAACAACAAAAGCCAACCCTTAAGGAATGCCCCTCTCACTTTAACCTAAACATAACAAATAAAGATATAGAGTGCAAGATATTAAGTATCACTAATAGTCAACATCTCTGCACCCGTACACCATACCACTCAGATGACATAGAAACAAATAAGGAGCCTTGCAACCAGGAAGAAAGATGGCTAGAAGAACCAATAACAAAAGACATGGTATACAAAAGGAGAGAAAAAGAGCAACATAAAATCAATACACAGAAAAATGGTCAATATTTTTCGACCCGTGGAAGTATGATTCATAAGAAGAAAACCCCAAAGACATGAAGTCTCTATTCCAACATATTCAAGTTACTTCCACAAATCTGTATTGTAAACTTTGCAATAAAAGGACACATCCAAACAAAACAAGCAACCTACAAATAATAAACATTATTTGTATATATCCAGGTAAAAATCAGCACCACGACACTTGAGACATCCATTACAATCAACATACAGTTATAAAATAATCACAAAAAAATCAAGATCAAGAAAACATGAAGACGTGATGCAATATTCAGCTACAAAACATACAACCACCCAAGACAGCACATACTACAATTCCAAAGAGGAAGAAAGACAAATCTATACAGTGACAAGGGAAAAATATGCATACTAGTAATATCTGTATTACAAGTCAAACAAATTGTGAGAAATGTGAATAATTGCTTTGATGATTTCATCAAGGAAAGCAACCAAAAAATAGAACCGCCCATAATATTCATCACATTCAATTTCAGTGAATCCAACAATGTATTACCAGACAACCTACGCCCAAGACAACCTCCAAAAAGACAACTTGGCTAACACATCAAATCCGAATCAAAGAACCAACCAATCTTTGGAACTCCATATGGTCACACAAAACAATAATTAGAAGAATATGTCAGAGTACTTATATAAGAGCCAAGCAATACAGGTGCAAAGCTACAGCAAGGACAATAATGGATTTCACCAAAATATGTCCAACGATAACATGGAAAACTCAAGGTCTACAAAAGGATCCAAAAGGAATTGATATAAAAAATGGCTCAAAAGTTTCAATTGGCTCTCCTTATCACAGCTTATATTGTTTTATATAAAAGCTTCTTGGAAAATGGCACCCTTATCAGCAAAGACATATTCATTGAGCAGTTGAGTATTGCATTGAGAGAGAGCACTGTTGCATGCAACGGACTGTGACCTCCACAACGCTAACATGCTTTTGAAGGAGATAGATAGACTTAAATCAGAAAGAAATCCTCTTTGAGCCTTCAGGTGATACATATGGTCCACGTAAAAGATATTCAATATCATAGAAGAGATTTGGATTATTATTTCTTAGAAAATAAGCTTAATATAAAAGAAGTTTTTTTCAAAAGCCTAGTAAGATAATAATCAAGATCGTAAACAGAAAAAAAGACCTACCTTTGACAAACATTATAACACTAAAAAGCAGCCACCACGCCATCGGGCCTAATAAGTCAGAAGTAAATATTTACTGAAATCCTAGTAAGGACAAGGAAAGCATAATACACGTGGAAACTAAAGGGCCAAAATAATGAGAAGGGAATGGTTCAGAAAAGGAAGTGTTTTGGTTCCATCCCACCCCTAAAGAAGAGATTGAATTGCAAGGGATTTAGAGGTCATCTAAGTGACTTTAAAATTCATTCAAGGCCTTCCTCCAAGGCAGATAAGTTTACAGGCATTAATATTTTGTTGTTATTATCAAGCTGTCAAGAAGGTGCGGTGTCTGCTCTCTAGCCAAGGAATATCCAACATTTCAGGGACTATGTAGGGCAACAACCTATATACGATTGTTGGCTGCAAAAAGGGTGCACTTTCCACCCCCATTTCTAGCTGGTTTGCCATTTTTCTACTTCAAATTTTCAGACTATCCCATCAAGGTTTCATGCCAGATACATATGTTTGTTTGGCAGGGGTTCAATACCTAGAAAGTGGTCTATACAGTGGCTGTTCCAAATGGTAGAAAACCAGATTCATAAGGAACTATAACTGGATAGTACTTCTTTTCAGCCAAAATTAATAGGAATTCTTGCTACTTGCTACGCCCAATTTGGTAGGTAATCAGTTCACATAAATAGATTGCATCTGCCAGTACTCTATATGTCTTTTCTGCTGTTAGAAATGCTTTAAGTAGCTCTATACAGGGTGTGCATTAT
Source organism: Torreya grandis (assembly GCA_037957365.1). NCBI lineage: Eukaryota > Viridiplantae > Streptophyta > Pinopsida > Cupressales > Taxaceae > Torreya > Torreya grandis. The sequence continues at coordinate 405,013 of JARHVA010005553.1, forward strand.
TCTGTCCAGTCTCAACTCGCTCCAATAACAATTGATACTTCAGTCATTTGCATATTTGGCCTCTCCTTCCTGATATCGTACATGAATCATTTATATGGTTGGTTTAAATCTGACTTCAATAACTATTAGCATCAGCATGACACACACACATCCCAGATAATGCTTATGTTTATTATACCTAATCTTATTTTACAAGAAAAGTATTTAGACTATTGTACTCAGACAAGAATAATATAAAATTGGGGTATACCAAAAATGATCAAGAAGGCATGTTCCTCGTGTCTGATTACTAATAGGTCTGATGACATCATTGTGTCCACTAGAAATATCAAGATCCAAGTTTAAAATTGGATTTCCATTATAGATAGCAATTGCTACATAGAAAAGGAACAACGAAAAAGTGAATGGAAACAAGTGAAATAATCTTGGAGGAGGGAAGGGTGACAAAAAGTGCAGAGGAAAGGAAGACAATAGGATCTAGGTTGAGTATAGGCAAAGGAATTTTTAGCAGAGATTTGGAAACATCAATAGGACTTTTGGTGCAAATTTGGAAAATTAGGGTCTCAAAGCAAGAAAGTATGGCCTTTTTCACTTAATCCCCCCAAGCCCTCTGACCTTCAACTCAGAAACCCTCTAAGAAGCAAGAAGGAATACCAGACAATAAAAGCCCCTACTTTAGGCAATAACAAAAAAAGCAGATCGACAAAAGTTCAAATAGAGCAACGGAAAAACCTTGCCAATGAGAATCATGCCCTTGATATGGTCATCAAAGATGCACTAGTTGAAGAAGACACAAACTATATATGCCTTATTTTCAATTACTAACATTTTAAATTCACAGGGATCATTGGCCCATTGGTCTCCTTGAGTGTACATCCTAAGGAGTACACCAAGATTGGGGTGGGCCAATTTGTGATGCTTTGTGAGAGTTTACTTGTGTAATGTCCCCAAATGGGACGATTTCATGCAAAAGGGATTTTCTCCAAAATCCACAAATCTGAAAATGAAATCAGCAAACCCTAGTTTGCGAAATAAGCTCACAAAACCCTTATTTAGCCCTAAAAACCCTAGATGCCAAAATAGAAGGGTTTTATGGGTAAATTACAGCCAATCATTTGCTCCAAAATACTTGAAAATTTGTAGGAAAAAATCAGAATTTAAATTGCACAAAACAAGTACCTTTTTGCCCGATGTCTAAAGCTCAAACGCCACTTTTAGGTGGCAGAAAAATCTGATTAATTATCAAAAATTACAGCTGTTGTTCTGAGTGATTTTCCTCTTTAAAACCTTGCCAAAAATAGCCATGAATACCCGAAACATACCAGCAAATTGCAGCGACCTATTTTGGGCATAGAAATTGCCAAACTTGACTCCCCAAGCCAATTGCTCTACTCCTCAAGTGCAGAAAATTAGAGAGTGAATTCTTGCCTTCCGCAAGTGGAAAAATATTCAAAACCCTGTAAAATAATTAAATAATAATTCTGAAAATTATTATTTAATTTTTTTCTTCAAACCCTTCACAAATTTGTCCAATTCTTCACACCAATAATCAAAAAATTAGCAAATAAAATAAAAATATTTAATTTGCATATTTTAGACCAAATGAGGCCTCCAAACCCTAGATCCAAGTTCCCCAAGTGGTTCGCTCCACTTGCAAAAATAGTATTATTAATTAGCAAGTTTAACATGCAAGAAAAGAATCACGAAACCCTCACAAAAATCCAAACGAACACTCCAAAGCAATTCGCCCCACTCATAGGGCAAGAACAAGTTCTCCTTAGCAAAAGGTGGTGTCAAAAGACACATTTTTAGATTGATCAATCACCAACGGTAGCAAACCTCTATTGGGCATGCATCCCAATAATTTTCTTCAAGCATGAAGAAGAATTTTATCAAAATTCAGCATATCCTCCATTGTAACCTTCGCCATGTATTTATATCTTCCAAAGAAGATGAACCACTTTGGGAAGATAAAACACCTTTCGTTTTCCTTGCTTTAGCTCCCATGCCGACATTCTCTTTTTTGAATAATATATTAATTAATTGTCTTAATTAAAATTACTTTAAGGTCAATAAATTAATAATTAATTCATTTAAGCACCTTAGTGGTAAATACCACTGTTTAACAAATACTCTATTAATTTAGTAATAATTGTCTTATGATAAAAATCACTATTTCGACAATTAATAATTAACTAAAAAATATATAATTCCCCAAAAAGGGTTCCTTTAGTCTATGGGGAAATAGACTAAAAGTCTTCAATACCTGCTCAATCATGATGTGGAAATGGGGACATTACAACCTGTCATGATCATCCACTATTGTTGCCTTCTTCATGCATGCCATGACATCAGCTTGCTTGTCCTTCGATGGTTTTCTTTCCCCCTTTCCGCTCCTCTTCTTCCCCTTTGCATACCTCTTCTTATTTGCACACCTCTTCCCAACGTCATCGGCTCGTCTGACGACATCTTGTAGTGTCCCCTCCTTGGCTGACACCATTGGCTAGGCCAATAGTGTTCTATGTCTTTTGAAAACTTTTCTACGCTTTTTGGCTGGGCCGATGATGTCGGCTAAGTTTGAGTTGTGACTATTATGGTTTTGACTTGTATTTCTATGGTTCCCCTTTGTCCTTTCTCAAAGGCAAAACATACAATCCGCTCTACTCATGCATGCAAATCCACCTTAGTAAGAAGAAAAATTAGGGCCAAGTAGCCTACACTTGAGGAAGACTAGTTTGCACAAGGAATTGAAGATTTCAACAAGAGAAGTTGAACCAACAAGGTACACATACTCGTTGTAGTCCCCAAATAAGATCTACTTAAATCTTCTTCTTTCTATCTTGGCTTCCCCTACAACAATCTCTCACAAAGTGCCACTTGATCCAAGGGGAAAATTAATGTGCCAACAAATCACCTGAAGGTAAGTATCCTAACCCTATACTTTTTATTTTATTCTTTGGTGGTTATATTATATTGGTATGTTTATGTCTTCCATGCTTATTACACTCTCTCACAAAGTGCCACTTGAACCAAAGGGAAGATTAAATGTGCCGACAAGTCAACCGAAGGTAAGTATCCTAACCCTACTCTTTATTTTATACTTTGGTGGTTACATTATATTGATATGTTTATGTCTTCCATGCTTATTAGTACATTATTATCTTTACATGATTTATCTCTTCATTTACACCTCATAGTTACCATCTAATGACACCCTTACAACCCTTAGTTTAGATACTGCATGGTTACCACCTAATGGCATTGTATTTCCTTTTATTACCTTTGTTTACACCTCTTGGTTACTTGCTAATGATATCTTGTATCTAGTTAGGCCTACGCTTGCTATTGTGTGTTTAGATTCCACTATTAAATCCCTTACAGCCTCCTTTGATCATGGCCCTTGGCTATAGCGCTAGACCGCTTTGTAGACCAATGTATTGTATGTGTGTTAGATCGACCTTTTACCCTTTCCTATATTAGAGGATCCTTATATTGTTGACCATTCTTAGTTTACATACATTCTAGTGAACCCAACATGAATCTTACCCCACCGCTATGGGTCATTTTCATGTGTTTCTTTATTAGGCTTAGCTTGGCTCTTATCTTATCTCTTGACAATCAACCTCGATGATGTCTCATCTTAGTCTTTTCTTGACAAGCATCAACTCATTTAGATTTTATATGGGTCGTTCCTTTATACCTCCATGCAAACCATCGAGAGCAATCCCTCATGGTTCAATTTTTCTCAATCTAAACCTAATCCGATCGTTCAATGCAACATGGTCTCAATCTCTTCAGAAAGTGATCAAGAAGATCCCAATATCCTATTAGAGACATAAAAGATCTAGATACAAACACTACTTAAACTACCTTGAAGGATGGAAACCTCAAAAGATTTCCCCCACCACCTCAAAAGAACTCTACTTCAATGGCCGAAACATCAAGCAATACTCCCCCTCTTAACGCTCATAACACAAATACTACCCAAAATCCTTCATTAGATAGCACCCAAGTGCTTGCCAAAGTGTTGGATCAAATGGCCCATATGCAAGCCACAAATAGCAATCAAAGAGCCAAAATGCAAAATCACCTTTTGTAAATGGAAAATCAACCACAAGTTATTTGGGGACAACCTAATAAGTGCCCTTCATGCACTCCCCTCACAAATGCTAACAGGAATCATATTCCTCAACTTCCTATTCACAAAAAGATCCTTCAAACACTACAAAGAAACACTTAGTTCCCTATATTGCTTCTATGGACATTGGAGGCATTTCTCCAACCATCACATATGACAGGTCCACCAACTCCAATTTACATCTTAGAACATTTGGCAACACAAGAGTGGATCATAACAAACACTTATGCAGCTACCAAGCTTCTATCAAAAACCCTAACTGGGGAAGCGTCAAAATGGGACAACCAACTTCCAACCCATTCAATTACCAAGACTACCCTTGTCAAAGAATTTCCATATCATGATCTCCTAAAAATAGCCTTGGAAACTTCATCAAGCGATGGAAGTCCTTGGTGCACAAATCCGATCCCAACATGAGTGAGTAAAACCTCTTCAAGCTTTTTATTACCATTTTAAAACCTTGAATCCAATTTAAAGTAAGGTCCTTCTCCCCTATAACATTGGAAAAAGACTTTGAACAAGCTAAACAACAAGACTACCTCATGAACCAATTTAAGCCATCTCAAAAATCTAGCAAAAATTCTTTCAAAACAACAACAAATGTTGTTAACACTAAAGCATCACAAAGCAAACATCCCCAACCATCTACAACGAGAGTATCATTTTCTTCAACTAATAAAATCCATTCGGCCTGCCCTTTGGTCTCCAAGAGCTCAAGCAAAGGATGTCGACATCCCGACCTGTGAGCTTTGATCCTTACATGCCTCAACCAACACGGTATAACTTTGATAAGTTTTGTTGGTTGCATGCTAATGTAGGACATTATCATGAAAATTGTCATGACATTAAGAAAGTCGCTTATGATCTCATGTTAGGAGAAAACTTCAACCATGAGGCCATCACTAAACAACAATATGAAGAACACCTCATGGCTTCTAAAGCTCCATCACATCAACAACATCAACGCCAAAAGTCTCAAAACAAACATCATTATAAAAATACCCTTGCTCAAATGCATGCCTTCAACTGTGAAATCAATTTGGTACATATTCTTATGAATTTGACAATCCTTAATTTGATGCAAGTAATGATGAAGATAACTATGTAACTCCCGCCAATCCACCCCGAAAAACCGTAGGTGGGTAATCCAGCAAATTTCATATTATACTACAAAAAACCCTCAAAGATCACTATTTTAAATTCTTGCAGAAAATTCATCCTATTCTGAAGTCAACGGCCTTGCTGATGGTGTTAAGTTTCAGACAGGCAATTCTGACATCATTGGCCAGGCTGATGATATTCAGATTCGGAGAGAGATTTGCAACATCATTAGCCAACCCAATGATGTTCAAACAACTACTACTGCTCATCTAGAATCCTCGATCGTCGTCCGCCAGGCTGATGATGCACAATTACACTCACAACAGTCCAACAAAATTCCAAAACACCTCCTACAGATCCAGAAATTACCTTAGATGCCAAAGTTAGAAATGTGAGGCGGATTCACACAAAACATGACAGCAAAGGCAATTGAGATGTCAATCTCAAGGTTGACATTGAAAACCATGGTTCTTTACCCACTTTCCCAAGCGATGCAGCCATTCTAGAACACCTTCACGCAATGCAAGATCAATTCCCTCACCAACATCACAAACTTAATAATCTAAGCAGAAATTGTGGCCAATATTCCTACACTGATTTCTGCATAACAAAATCAAAGGCTATTGCATCCCTTCTTTGTCGACAAAGTTTGTCTTCAAAATGCAAAAAGACAAGGACCCAAGCCCTGATAACTGCCCTACAAGATTCTACAAGGCCTTTTGGGACATCTTGGGACCAGAGGTCACAAGAATGGTTAACAAATGCCGAAAATCAAAAATGATTCGAAAAGACATGAACTAAGCATTCCTATCTTAGATCCCATAGAAAAAAAATACAACTCCTTCAACGATTTCAAGCCCGTCGCTCTACACAATACTATTTACAAGACCATCACAAAGGCAATGGTTGAGAGACTTAGTGAAGTTCAGACATAATTACTCAAGAGTAGGGGGTTTCATACAAGACAAGCACGAAACTATGCACTCATTAAATGTAGCCATACAGAAGGGCATGATCATAAAACTAGAAATCAACAAAACCTATGATTGGGTTGTCTGGTTCTTCCTGAGATTGATTCTGGAAAAGTTTGGATTCTAATCAGAATGGTGTGATTGGATCTAAAGATACATCTCAAGACCCCATTTCTTTGTGTTGATTACTAACTGCCCCCAGGCTTTTTCCCCTCCAACTGCATAATTAGGCAAGGAGATCACATTTCCCAATATCTTTTCATAATCCTTGCAGATGCCCTTAGAAGAAACCTTCTTGTTGCATGGAGCCATGAGTTGATCAAAGTCCTAAAGTTGGGAGAAGGGGCAAGGGCTGCTTTGCATCTATTTGTCATGGATGACACGATTTTGTTCTCGCAAGCCTCTAAAAGGGAAGCAAGGTCTCTTAAACACATATTGATATTCTATTCCAAAGACTTGGGCCAAGCCATAAATAACGAAAGTCAAAAGTGTACTTTTGAAGGACTAAGAGGCTCATAACATAGCCCTGTGTGCAAAACTAGCCTAGAGGACCCTCAAAGACGCCCCTTAATAGTGGACCTGCCTTCATCATTCCAGGAACCTAGACTCAATTGACCTTGAAAGGTTCTTCTCTTTGGAGAACTTCCCAATAGGTTCTCATATGTGGAATTTTATAACTGACAACTAAGACATAGTATCCAAAAAACTCACCTAGGAGATTAGGAATGGGGGCTAAGACAAATTCCTAGAATAACTCTTGGTTAGGTTTCCCTTCTCTTGTAGCTTGTGGAAACCTGGATGAAATCAAGGAGGCTTCTTTTAGACTATAGGGATCAAAAGTCAAGAATTTATGTTACAAAGATGATAGCTAAAGGCTCCCAATCACGGTGTGGAAGCATGCCATATTACTTGGGGCCCCAACTGACGAATAGGATGACCTCAAGAACATAATGCGAAGAAGGATACATCTAGACGATCATCTTGTCACCCTTCAATGGGCAAGCATAATAGATGGTAGTTACTCTGCAAAAACTAGGTATTCAGTAGCCTTTTGCCTAGCAATACAGATTGCTAGCCTGGAGTGGCCTAGGAGAGAATTATGATCTAAAAATTTTGTTCCAAAAGCAAGCTCCTTTGATTGGTAGGAAGCTCATCATCACATCCTATCTCAAGACAAGCTCTATAACAAAGGCTTCCAAGGTCCAAGTGGGTATGAATTATGTTGCAACTCAGAAGATGTCCAACACCTTCTGTTGTTCTATGATTATTCTCAAAAAATATGGCACTAGATCTTAGGCACACTCAAACTCTCTTGGGCCACCCTTGATTCAATTCCAATGTTGCTTCGTTATTGACCTTGCCTTGATAAACACTCCCAACTTGAATCCCTATTGAAAGCAATGCTCTCTGTAGTCTTATGGAATCTATGGCTGAAACACAATAGGCATTTTCCAGACAAGGGACTCCCATGGGAAAGTTGTGCCTCTAAAATTGAAGTAGTTGTATCTAAATGGGTGCACCCTGGAACAAAACTTCGCCCACATGAGCTTGAAACCAAGATTTAAGGTTGAAACTCAACTTCGACCGCATGTCCAAACGAAACCCTAGACATCCTAGGACGGATTGCATTCTCAAAGAGGAACTACCTCTTTTATATTCATACCACATGGAACCAACAATGAAGCGGAGGCAATCGCCTTAGGGAAGGCATAAGGATGGCGCTCCAATTCCAACTTCCATCCCTCAAGGTGGAGAGAAATTCAACGACCATGATTCAAGAAATCAGAAAAAGTGCTACCATAAGCTGGAAACTTAATAACATTCTCTACAAAGCTCGAGAGCTCTCATCTCAATTTAATCACATTTCCCTATCCCATCACTTCCACGAGGCCAATACATCAGCAGATTTGCTAGCCAAGGCTAACAATGAACAAGATACTCTCTCTACGATCTGCATCTCTTAAATAGATGAATGGCTAGGGCTAGGATCCCTTCTCTCCCAAGATGCCAAGGACTTGGAAGGCACTCTCCACAATTGTTGAGGAGAATATTAAAAAATATAAAATAAAAAGGGAAAGAAATACTATATGATATATATACTCATAAAACAATGAAAACAAAATCAAATTGATTGGTTTAGGCTCCAATTCTGATTGCTTAACGTCGCTGCTATTTTCATTAATTGCCTAAGATTTGTTGGTTCCGACGAAGCATGAGCTCAATGATGTTCTTAGATGGCTATTTGACAACTATAAGTGGTACTTGGGAGATTTGGTATGGCCTAAACCATGTAATGTTGGATTCACCTCCCCACTTATCTCACTCCATCTTAGATTGCACCCACCTTTGCAAACTATCTAGGGATGAACACAATGGCTCCTTTGAGGATATGGCAGCAAGGGCATTCTACTTAGGGAGGTCCCCTTGGATGGCCCAATCAAAAATATACAACTCAAATGGATTTTGAAATGTTGGAATCCATGGACTTATAGCTTATAAGAGACATTATCAGGTCAAATAGTTTTCCCTGTGGTAAAATGGACAAATTCCAATGTGGCAGTTGACTTCCTCAGAAATTGGCAATGATGGTTTCTATCTTCTTCCTATTTAAATGAATGGCAGATTTTTTTCTCCAAGATGCTCTAATGAAGAGGACTTGAAAGTCTGGTGGGATGCTTGTTATGGTGCAATGGAAACAATGTCAACTGGTGATCAAACTACAACCAATTAGGGTGTCAGAAGAAATGGTGGTGTAGGCAATAGAATGGGGTCAGACGTAATTGTGAAACCTAGTGATCACGATATGCAGTGAAATGAAGGGGACCCTATGTTGACTTCTCTACATGCAAGGCTTCTATCACTTGAGAAAAGGTTTGAAACTACTACCTCTCAAATTCTAGATTTCCTAAAATTCAATCATGGTCGAAAAGATGTGGTTGACAACTAGGGTAACCATAGCCTAGTTAGCAATTTCCTCACCCCAGTTTTTCACCAACTTCCCCAATGCAATGCAGTCGCATCTTGGATTCTTGTACAACAAGGCACTAAGAGAAAGCAGGTTCCTATTAGTACCCCCTGAAATCCAAACTGGCAGGCAAAGGCCCTGCAGATGTTCTATAGGTACTTCAAGGCCCCATAAAATATACACAGGAACATGAGGCTATGGGATTGGACAGAGGTTTTGTAAAAAATATTTCTTGTCTTGGAAGTCAGAGGGGTTGTCATCGAGTGGAACAAAAGAAAACTCAAATGCCTTGCCTCCACTGTTGGTAAGTTGGTAAATCGTGTGATAATGGTCCCTTCTACTATGAGTGGTCGAGGACATAGTCTTGGTGGACGTGGGCAAGGATGTCACTGATGGAGCAGCCAAAAAGGTGCAATCAAGAAAAAGGTGGCACGTTAAGTGGGGAGGGACCCTCCTTGGCTGCTAGTGTGAGAATGGGCTCCCCCCTCCCAAACCCTCCTTTGCATGATGTGTTGTAACGTCATTTTCTGCTCTTTTCAATCTGGCAATCTGAAAGCTCGATATCTTAAAAGTTTAAGAATGTTTTAGCTTCCTCTACATTATCTACGCTATCTCTCCCATTTTAAGATTTAGGTTGCAGGAGTCACTGTTATTTTTTTGGCAAGTATGCTGGAATGTACATCATTTTTGTAACAGCCCACGTGGCCATGTGTCGAGGCTATGGCCCATAGGGACACTTCTTGGTTTTCAGGCAAGCATCCTAAATAAAATCCCTCTTTCACCTATCCAAAACACACACACACACCCCTAAAATGAAAACCTTGACTCGTTAACCATGGGCATAACATGGATGTTATGCTGGCATACATTTTCAATTTCTGCATACACCTTATTTCTATGTTGCTACTCTATATGCAGGAGACAGATGAGAGAATTGTTGTGCAACAGTAAATCCATCTTAAGGACAAGATCGTGCCTGGATTGGCACAAACCACATCATTATGCCTTGTTTGGCATGGATACACCTAATTTGGTGTGTACTTGATCTTTAATCCTCACAATTACTAAGAGGGCCCAGAGGCACCAAGGAGAAAATTATGTGTGTCTGTAGAATTATGACAAAGAAATGGAGTCACAATTGAAACACTGTTGAAATACAGTTCTAATGAACACAAATGCTGCTGATCACAGCAATAGGGTTTTTATGAAATATTTGGGATCAAACTGCATCACTTGAAGGTGACATGTCTCCTAGGTGTGAGTTGCATTGCATAACTTCCAACATTATAAGCAACATCAACAAATTCGATATGAAGAGGACAGGACCAAGAAGGGGAATGCTTTTATTGATCCAGTATCTTTGTAGCAAAAAATGGAAACAATGAAAGGAGAACATATGTTTAAAAAGGACAGAAATGGTCACTAGGATTATCCAATACAAACTCTTAAATCATGTATTAAAGAAACTACAATGGACAAAAAAATTGACAATTCCATTAATGGTTCCAATGAAAGAACAATATTTAAAGTTAAAGAACAGCAATAACAAAAGAAGCAGAAACGTGAGTCGTGGAAGGCAATTTTTTTACCTTGAATTCAAGTAAACGACAATGAACTAAAGTGCAAGGAGTGTGAAAATTTATGGGTGAAGCAATTCTTCTTAAATATTTATTGGAAGAACAGAAGTAGACATAAGAGTTTTTTAGATTGGAAGAGCAGAATACAACTAAAAACATTTTCAACAATTATACCATATGTTTGATGAAAGATCTAACCTATCATAAAGATGAACTCAAGGGCATATTTGGCAACCTATTCAATGCATTCATGAAAAAACAAGTATTGAAGTCTACATGAAGGGAATCCAAATCAATTTCAATTTCAAAATCAAGATATACCCCAAAACGTATGGCTCCAAAAGTTTCACTGATCAAATATAGCAATCTGAAGATATCTGCGCTTTTTCAATGAATGATATACAATACTAATAGCTCCACACTCCAATAAGACATCATACCATGAACTACAACAGTAAGCATGACTCTGTAAGTAGCCTTTGCAACATTCACTGTTTTAGATCAGCTACCTCCAAGAGCTTTAAATTGTGCATCAAACAAAGCCAGATATATAATGATTGTCATTTTTCGATATAGGATAAGTTGTAGGGAAGCAATCTTTATTGAATAAACCATCACAAACTTATGTTTAGTTAGACTAGCTAGTCCTGCACTGATATGGAAAACCCAACTTCAAGAGGTACAGGCACCACACAAATACTTCCCAGGCAAGGGCATATTTCACAACCTTGCATTCAAGAAAAAATCAAGTACTGAAGTCTACTTGAAAGGAATCCAAATCAATTTCAGTTTCAAAATAAAGATATACCTCAAACATTATGGCTAAAAAGTTTCACTGGTCGAGTATATCTATGTTTTTCAATGAAAGATATGCAGTAGCTCCACACTCCAATATGGCATCACACCATGAACTACAACAATAAGTACGGCTCTCCAAGTAGCCTTTACAACATTCACTGATTTAGATGAGCTACCTCCAAGAGGTTTAACTTGTGCATCAGACAAAGCCAGACATATGATGATTGTCATATTTTGATATGGGATAAGTTGTAGGGAAGCAATTTTTATTGAGTAAGCCATCACAAACTTATGTTTGCTTATAGGATATATAGTTATTTGTTGGTATGGAGAACCCAGCTTCAAGTGGTAACACGCAAATACTTCTCAGTCAACTATAAATCATATTTAACCTCTAAAAAGTCATTATGCATACGTTAAACTCAGGCTGATTTTGAAAATAATAATAAAAATGTTACAAAATAAGTAGCTGCAAGATATTTTGGGAGATGCATATAAGCCATAGAAATCACTGAGTACAAATGTTAACAAATTTCTATATAAAGATCCTACTTTAATTTATCAGCCAATGCGCTTTACCCATGTCTTATAATCCTAATTAATTTGACAGATATCATATATGAAATGTTAACATTTGACTTCTCAATTCTAACATGTACCAGATGGGTACCACTCTAGCTCATCCTTAACACCTGTGGAAGATGTAAACTAAGGACTACGAGAATAATTTATAATGTTACAATCAAATGGCAAAGGAATACTACACAAGACACATTGCTTAAGCACTTAGCAGTTTTATGATTGTCAGCTTATGGATTGAAGGGCTACCTTAATGCATATCCCCCATAAAGCCATTTCAACTACACATACTTTTCGATCCCTCACAATCTAGAAACTTTTGGAAATGTTTTCCAAAATTTAAAAAGGAACAGATGACAAGAACCAAAGAGACTGATCTTGCAAGCACAAGAAAACATTAGAAGAAACTAGACTTATTCCTCTTCTCCTGTTGTCCTGTCAACATATGAGGATACCGTGGAAATGATGGGAAGACAATCATTTATATGTTTGTTTTTCAAAGAAAATCAAAACTAACACAATAAGAAGCTGTACTCAAAGGCAAATAAACTACAGAAAACCTAGCAAATAGTGCATGAAAGAAAACGGTTTCTTGATGTTTCAAAGTCTTCTTAGGATAATCAATTCCTACTCACCAAGATATTGTAGTGATCGATCATCATTGCTATGAACCCAGTCACAGAAGCGGTCCCATCAGGAAGGGACAAATAAGCCTGTACATAAGTAAAACAAAAAAGTGATTTCTTCTGTCAGCACAGATGGTAAGTAGACAGCTGGCCCAGATATGATAAATGCATCCTATGCAGTGGGGTGGGGGATGGAAATAAAATTTTCATGGGATTTGCATATTTATGCTGTTTTTCAATAAGATAAAACTATAAGAAAATGCAAACTCTTAATTGCACCACACTTCCTTTACAATAAAGAAACACTTGATCTTCTTAATGGTTGTTTACATTTGCTAAGACCACCTTTTATTCATGAAGTGAATGGTTCGGTGAGCTACATGTACAGAAAACATCCAATGGAAAAAAGATATTCAATAAAAGAGAAATAAGGTATTCGATAACAAAAACAAAAAAAGAATTACAATAGAGGTTGTGGGATTATTTGCCATATCTCTGATTGTCTAGAGTTGTTTGGCTTTAGATCATTTCATTAAGTATAAAGCACGGAAAAACATGGTGCATAACAATAAAACAACCACAATTAAACAATAAAAAATATAATAGATAGCGTATATGTAAGAAAATATAGAAATTGAGAACAAGTTGTGATAAAATCTAGCGTTTTCATAGAAAACCCAAGTCTAAAACAAAAAATGAATGTAAGGCACTCAATTATCCTTGCAAAATAAAAGAATAACACCCAATTATCCGTGCAATATTAAAGAAAAACTTTATTTTCCAAGTATGGCCGTTGTCTACTTTTGATAGAACTGAAAAGAAAGAGACCACAAACTCAAAAACAGTTTTTGTTTGTTCTTATAACATATATTCTAGGGAGGACTCAAGAGGGGCAAAATCAAGTCTCTATTCTCAATAAACAACAATAATTTGTGATCCTAATAAACAAATTTTCAATATTGGCAACCTTTTTGCACCTTTTATTGCTCTAAGACTCTACTAGAGCAATACAAGAAATCTGACAAAGAGGGCAAGCAACAGAAAACATATCAGCAAAGGAAAACCACACTTACAATAGATTTGGTACTGCAACATAATATATATTTGAGCATCATACTTTTTAAAGAAACATGGATCACATGATATATCCCTAACACTGTACTGATTGTATCAATCATTATACAAAGAAATATGGCTTACATATATCGCAGCCAAGACAAAAAATGATACAAATGCAAAATTCAAACAATCTACAAAGAATGTGGATTTATTAATTGCTATTTTAAAAACATAAAGAGGAACATATTCGCCAGATCTTGAAGATGCTCTAGATTTAATATGTAATTGCAGGTGTGTCTATCTATCAGGAGGGCATCCTTGGTTGCTATGACGGCCAGTGTAAAGAATTACTTTCAAGTACACGTATGCAGGAGTCGCACAATGGTATCAGTGTCTGTAAAATGTAAATTACCAGTGGTTACAAGGTGCAGAAGGACGGTTTCTAAAAAAGGAGCAATAATAAATAATTTACAACCAAATTGATATAGCATGGGAGAAATAATTTTAAATACATGCATGTCTATAATTGAGTCGCATGTAGGTTATAGTTATTGATATAGTGTGAACAGTGGGTATGACCCTATTCATGTCCAAAACTAAGAAACATTGATCCAACGTTGATGACCCTTGCAAGAAGGTTTGCAAGGAAATCAGATAGGAGAGGATTGAATTAATGGAGATTAATGTCAGCATGAAACGGTGACTGGATTTGGTAGCAATAAGAAAAATAGTACGCTAAAAGATTTAGTGAAAAAGAAAATATGCCTATGGGTGGTTAATTTATGAGTGAAGAATCAAGACACAGAAGACACCGAAAGTTTATTTGGCATCATCCTCAGATATAGTTCATAATTAATTGATAGTTAATTCTACAATGATAATGATTTCATTTAGTGCACAATTATTTGGTTTGTAATATCCAAATAATGGTACATTTACCTGCCTGGATGTATCTACTATGCAGCAATAAATACACAATTGGTTAACCTTCTAGAGACCTCTCCTATCTGATTCAAAAAACAAGGCTGGTTTGAATATTGACATAACTAAACAACATATGGTAGTCCTTCAAAATCAGCATTGCTCACTGGGATTTTTATTCCCAATTAGAGAGGTCAAGTAATGGAAGAATGATATGATCAACCTTACACTTGTCTGCAAATAGAGAAGTCATGGAGTCAGACAATTCCCTAGTCCAGTGTCTAAACCAAGTTTTCTGCCCAACCCCTAGACAAAATTCAATGTATCAACAGAAATTTCAACTAGACTAAATTGAAATTACACAACAGGTTTTTGTCCAAGTGCCATTAATCTTAAACGGTGACCTTTGATATATGCTTCTACAACTTCTGGTGAATCACAAGATACATCCAAAAAGCATTAATCCATTTCATGATCTACTACCGCACTAACATACTATTTATAATTGAGCAAGAAAAAGGCGTTTTAAATCCCTTGCTCAAGCGTTGACGACTTGGCTAGAAGTAGTTTACCATCTGATCTAGTTTCAGTAATTGTCTTTCAAGAAATCATGAGAAACAACCAGGCAAAATCTCAATATAGGTCTAGAGGCTTCAATCACCTGCAAAGCTCAGTTTAATATTTGTCACATTCAATTTTTTTAAAATACAGATATAATGTTCTTGATCCATTGTTCAACAACTTCGCTAGAAGTAGTTTTCTAGAACTGAATTTTGTGTTTCTCTGCATATGCGAACAGTAGGTTTTCACTCACTTAACGATGCATTAAAAAGAAATGTCATTATTTGTTAAAAACACACATTTCCTTCTGTGCTCCAAAAGACTCTGAGCATCAAGGTCTGGCCCACAATTATGCAGCTGCATTCCCTAAATCAAGCATTTGCCTCCTTACATTACATTGGTTTATGTTTCTCGTCAGCGCATTCATACAACAACTCTCTCTTAAACAACCAGACTCAAAGCACAGACTTTAGAATTACCCTGTTCATATTGTATAGAGCCTCGACCATCTCAGTTGTCCTGCTACGCAGTGCCGCAGCGAGCTAAAACAACAAAACATTGGAATAAACAATGAGTCAGTAAAAAATAATTTTCCATGTGAAAAATATAACCAAATTTCAGACAATATAGTTAGTAACCAGTAAAATCCTCCCAAAAACAAGTATGACAGACATTAGACTTTATCATTTCCTTATGGCACCAGAAACATAAATTCACCACTAAACATGATAAAACACAAACCACTGATGCAAAACACTCGTAAGTACAGAGAAGTTTGCATTGATATACAAAGTATTGAATTCCTATCTGTTATATTTAGTATGAAGTTTGCAACTGAAAGTTTAAAAATCTCTAGTACTCGGACAACATCATCGTCTTGCCCTTCTGCAACCAATATTTTTAAATTGATACAAAAGAATAAATCCTGTTCAGAAAAGTACATACCATCTGTCAAGCAGATCTAAAATAAAAAAAGGATGAAAATAACTGTTTTTTATACACAATTAAAAAAAAACAGCCTAAAGAATTTCACCTTCCTCCAATCCTTCCCATGCTTCCGGTAAGCTTCGTAGAAGTTCTTTAATTCTTCCTTGCTCCACTGTGGTCCCAGCATATCAGACAGTTTGCGCTTCTGCACAAGATTAATTTAGAAAAATAAATTATGAAAATCATTCCCTGAAAACAAAGTATCTGGATCTGTATGCTTGTAATGGATATTTTACAATGAGCTATGAAAAGTATGCAAAAAGACATTTCCATTAACCATAAGAGAGTTTGAAAACCTAAAAAAAAGCACAGAATGACTGACAAGAAGCATGGAAATATCCTAATGAGCATTCAAATTCAAGGATAATGTCAAAATCAAATGGAGAAGCAATCCATAAGCCGAAATGGAACATATTGTTTTGCCACTTTAACCCTTTAAGTATTGCCTATTTTCTGTTTTTATCCTCCGCCAAAGCAGAAACACCCAATGTTAACCACATTCGGCGATTGAAAGACTATAAACCAGCCACTTCGTGTGCTCTGGCACCCGAGCGGAGACCCAGTGGGCAACCACACTTAACGAATTAAGTGGGTTATTGTGGAAGCGTATATTGAATGACAGAGGCCAAGAGATATATTACAGTGCAATAAGACAATGGAAATAGCAAGAATGAGAATGGACACCAAAGTAAAATTGTAATTGCAAAGTTGTATCATGCAAAGTTTTGCACAAGATCCGAGAGGCCAGATGTGTTATGTCTACATACTTCCTAGTCTATTTTTGTTTCACTAACTTATTACAAAGAATACAAGAATATATTAATATACAAAAGAGGAAGATGAAATGTCAATTGAACCATTACAAAAGTAGGTAACAATCGCTTCATAACCAATCATTAGTTTTTCATCTTCTAGTAAGGCGAATGTGGTGTTGCACAGTACAATACAGACACTGTCAATGCTGTGTGGCATTGCAGAAGAGGAGATAAGACTTTACGGTATGCACACGTGTGCTTGGGATGATACTGAAGCTATTGGTGAAGAAGGCAGATGCCGCAGAGCAACAACATGGTACCGTGAGTCAATCAAAGGCTTGGATCCTCTTGGATCAGTGGCCCCTCCTTGAAGAATGGTCCCCATTGCGTGCAATTGCAATACAAGAAGTAGAAAGACGTTGGCAACCTGCACTTTTGTAAACCATTTTCCCTAGGAAGGTACTTGACCTACTTTGACGATCTGAAAGAGAGGTATCTCTTGTTGACATGTCTATTTGACCCTGGCATCAATTACTTGATCCAATTACGTTGGTGCCTTGCAGTCAAGTTTAATCTCTACTTGTTTTAGTGTCTGCAAAATCTAAAGATTCCAACAAATATGGAAATTAATTGCACAATAATTATGTGTTAAAGACTGGATGCAACCCAAGATAAGAAGGAAGATTAAGCTCCAAAGCATTATCTCCTACTTGCTTGTGGTGTAAAGCCCATACTTGATCACCAACATGGAAGATGTGCAATGTCCAATGTTGATCATGGCATTGCTTTTATTTAGCATTTGCATGTTGTAGAATAGTCTGCACTTGCTAATGAATGTGTTTAATGTGCTCAATGAACATAACAGCTTTGTCAACTTTCTTTTGAGTTGAAGGAGTTGTTGTTGATGGCAGTATAGAACAAGCTACGTCAATGGCTGCCAAAGGTTGGAGACCCAAGCATTACTCAAACGGGTTGTATGCGGTAGAGTTGTGCATACCTCTATTGTAGTTGTGTTGAATGAAATGAAGGCTTTCATTCCATGTGTGTTTCTTCTTTGAATTGGACATTAGAAGATGCACGATCTTGTTTACCACTTCCGCCTATCCATTAGTCTGAGGATGGAACGCATTAGACTTGTTCAACCTTGTATCTAACATAGACCAAAGTACTTCCCAAAAATTCCTCAAGAATATTGTATCTCTATCACAGGTGAGAGTTTTGGGATTCCAAAGTGGATCTAAACATTATGAAAATACAATTGAGTTGTTTCTAGAGCTAAAATTATTTTCTTATAAGTATAACAATTTCCATCTTTTAGAATCTAAGAACTATGCATAGACACGATCATTACCATGCTTGGTAGTAAAGATATCTTGAGAGAAAGTCCAAGGGAAACGGATTCCCATTGTCTCGTTGGGATCGGCAGAGGCGTGTACATACCTTGCTTCTTGTTGACCTAAAGTATTTGACAACATTTGACCTGAAGTGTAGCTAAAATAAGTACTTTTGTAACACAGTTTTCAACCCCAAAGTGCCTTGCAACCTTGCTGAAATGAACTTCCCGTGTTAGTTTTTGTCTCTTTGCCTTGTGTGGTACACACAAATGCCTAAGATGATAAAGGAGTCCATCCTACAAGTACAAATTTGGAATTGCAACAAAGCAACTTCTGCTATATTTTTGCAAAGCTTGTGTCAAATGGATTCAATTATGTGTGTTTACTTCATGTCCACATGCGTCAAGCATAATGGGGAGAGCTTGAACCAAAGGTCAGCTAAAACAATCTAATACTGGATTGGCACTTCCCTTCTCATGTTTGATGTTTAGATAGAACTGTTGAAAATAAGAATACCATTTTTTATGCCGCTCTTGTTGTAACTTGTTCTAAGTCTACAAGAACTAAAGCAGCATGTGCTATGTGTGGATCATAGTCTCCTTTCCCAATATGTAATGCTTCGAATGCTTACATGTCTAGGCAATGGCATAAAGCTCACAGTCATATGTGGAATAGTTTCTTATTGGCGTAGTGAATGTTTCATTGTGGTAAGCAACTAGGTGACCATGTTGAATGAGAACTACTCAAAGTGCATAGTCAAATGCATCAGTCTCTATCTCAAATGGACGTTGAAAATCAAGTACCTAAAGTACTGGCACAGAGCAAAGTCTAAAATTCAGTTCTTCAAATGTTTTTTGTTGTGCAACTGACCAAATGAAACTTGTTTTGGTGCAACCTTTAGTAACTTTGTTCGTAGAGTCTAGTCACATGAGAGAAATCAAGTACAAATCCCTTGTAAAAATTTGCTAATCCCAAGAAGTTGTGAAGCTCTGTGAGATTAGTGTAGGCATCCCTGAATGACTTGAATCTTGGTCGGGTCCACATGAACTCCTTGTGCATTTACAATGTATCCCAAGTATTGGATCTCCAACATAGCAAAGGAACATTTCTTCATGTTAGCTTACAGCTTGTGATGCTGCAAAGTGTGAAACACTTGTTCAACATGGCGCAGATGTTCATCCCATGTTTTGTTGAAGATTAGGATGTCATCAAGGTAGACTACGACAAATGTAGTAGTGTAAGGCTTGAGAATGTCATGCATCATTTGCATGGATGTTGTTGGTTCATTAGTTAAGCCGAAGGGCATAACCAACCACTCAAACAAACCTTTGTTTGCTTTCAAGGTTGTTTCTCAAATGTCTGTAGGTTCAACATGAATATGCTAATACCTAGACTTATATATCTATTTGGCTATCTAGAGGGGGAGGAAGTCTAGGAACTCATTAGATTTTGGTGAAGAATTTGTCCCTGCAGAGTTCGTCCAATAGGCCTTCAACCCTTGGAAAAGGATAGTGGTTCTTCATTGTGATCTTGTTGAGAGTTATGTAATCAATTCAGAACCTCCATGTGCCATCCTTCTTTAGTGCAAGCACAATTGGGTTGCCACAAGGCAATACGTTAGTCTTGATATGTCTATCCACTCGTTCATGGATTTGTCACTTGATTTCTTCATTCTCCAAAAATGATATGGAGTATAAAGAAGCATTAGGTAGAGGTAGTCCTAGTATCAAATCAATAAAATGCTTTACCACATAGTGCATAGACACTTCTTTATGCAGCTAAAAGATACCCTTGTATTCTCCCAAAAAGTTGTTCAATTGTTGTGTGTTTACTATTACTAGAGGAATTGCAGGAGTTGATGCTGCAAGGACATTCTTACATTCAAATCTCACCATCAAGGGTACAAACTTCTTACTAGAATTGACTAGCTTCTTTCACTACTTGGCGCTAATGAGTGAGAACTCAGGAACTACTTCTGCTATGTGGTATCTCATATCACAAAGTAATTACTTCTAGGATTTGCTTCATAGACTGCATGTCAATGGTAAAAATATAGTTGACCAAGCAAAACATCACATACCTTTAACGGCACGGCATCACAAATGATTGTGTATACATCTGATATTTTTCATCTTTATCACTTTATTGACAGTTTCTCTTGCAAGGGCTCAACGATGCATCAATCTCCCCAAGTGCATGACCTAAGGAATGCACCAAGAATAGGGTGGGATCAACTCATGGTACTTTGCGAGAGATGATTGTATATTATTCTATCATTCCTTCACTACTACCAATCTGACCTCCTCGAAGTCTCTATTTGTCTTACCTCTCCATCTACTTTACATTCAATTTTGCTAGCCACCTTATATTCCTCCTATATCAACCAAGCCAATACAATTTGTTTCACACTCATCTTTCCTTGTACCATATATACTTGCCTAATATAGTTCTAAGTTTGTCTCTATCATTTATACTATATTGGCCTGGTCGATACAATTCTATGTCAACCAACATCCTATCCTACTGTATCTGCCTAGCCAATACCATCGATTTAGGGTTCAAGGTTAATTATGGGTTTAAGGCCGTATCAGAACACTCATCTGCTCTACTTGCGCTCACATTTATGCTCTTAAGTAGTAGGAGTTAGAGGTTAAGGTCTTATTCTTGGAAGTCTACTCTTGCTTAAAGGTCTTTGAAACTCAATAGAAGTCATGTCAAGGAAGTGTCCCAGTCTTTGGAGTCTCCAACTAAAGATATCTAAGTCTTCTTCTTGCCATTTGAGATCTTCATCTCACAACATCTCTTGCAAAGTTTCACTTGAGCCAAGGGGGAGATTGATGCCCTGGCGAGTCACTCCAAAGGTAAATCTCTATCCCTATTCTTTTTCATTTATTTACTTAGTACGTAGATCTACGTTGTTTATTGTTATAAGAGATGTACGTTTGTGTCCTTGCTTATGCTCCTCCTTATACCAAATAAGTTGGTATATCTATAGGGTTGTTTAGGCTTGTCATTATCATCTTAGGTTGCATACACCACTCATTTGGTTGACCATTGCACCACTTACTTTCTTATTAGTTTAGTATGTTGCAGCTATCTCGTCAATTTCTTGCATGCGGTATCCTTATTATATCCTTGATACACCCTTGTTACTATTGTTATATCATTGATTTACTCTGGGATCTAGCTAGAGCCATACCACATATCTTAGGCATAGGGTTTGGAATCCTATACCCTAGACATAGAGTGCGAATTACCCTCTACTTAATCTACAGCTCCCACGAGTGACATCGTTAACCATCCAAGTATACACAGACTCTATTGTTATGACCTCTGTTTATATCATAATCTATAGTGAGAAAAAGGATTGTTATTTATCATCCCAACCAACACATACAGACTGCATCTTGAAAAGGCATGATTTTGTACACCAAGTGACATTGTTGAGTGATGAGTTTATCAAACCCTGCGTTGAACCATCCAATGGATTATGGTTGACGCTGAGGCATCAATACAAATTACAATTTGCAAACTACTTCAGGAGAAATCAGGTTCTTTTGACTTCCTTATCAAAAATGAAGCGTATGGGTTGACCTATGACCCACATTTGAAAATGAAACAATCTTTCCGCTTACTCTGAGTCGATGTTGGAAGAAGTTGGGATGTTTGGAGTACCTACCATAGCACTAGGTTCAAAATCCATGATCTATTTACCTTTCTCCAATGCTGCAAAGCTAGTACCCGCTACCTCAAGCTATGCAAGTAGAGTTTTCCTAGTGCAACACTCTTCATTGGAATGACTACTAGAATTATGTACTATACACCACTTTCCAGTCTTGGGTTGCTTCTTCAAATCATTTGACGGCGTGTTCTTATGAGGATGGCATGAAGAGCCATTTTCTTGTTTAGAATTCTACTTGGAATGCTTAGGGTGCAGTTTGTCCTAAGACTTGGAATCTTCTTTCTTAGTCTTCAATTTGGCTTTCGCTTCAAACTTGCAAGCAAAACTGCAGGCTTCTCCAATGGAGAAGATCTAGAGGAAATCCAGATTGGATATATGATCTCAATCCTAACCAATACTTCAACACAAGATTTTGCCCAAACTCTTGAACATTTAGTTTTGAAACCAAAGTATGAAAAGTGTGTGTATTCTTGCATAGATTGATCATGACCTTGGTACAACTGAGAGAACTTGATGTATGTAGACACCTAATTTTGGTACAACACCTTTTTCCTTAGCATCTCTGTCATACTTTAACACACTCGATCCGCTTGTGTACATTTCACTATTTTTAGACATTTTTTACCCCCCAATAGCATCTCTCTGACCTTGATTCATATTGATATTCCTTAGATTCATGTAAAATTTGTCTGTTGTCGGCTTCAAGATCCCAGTCATCCACACTTTGAGCAATCTTGTCTCCATTATGAGCCCTTTTGCTTAATGGTAAAGAATCAGCGATCTATTGATTTTGCCCTTTACATAATCGATGACCTGCCAATTGGCCACTTGTCGATTTTGTCCCTTTTGCTTTCGTGGGCCCTTCTTGTCTTGCTCTGATTTCCCCTGCCTTTGATTGTGCTTATCACATCATTACATGGTCGGCCTTTGCACATCATTTTCTGAGAACCCTATTTATAAAATTCAAGCCTTTGTCATTTCCTAACAAGCAATTGGGTACAAGTAAAGTTTTGATCAAATCGAGAGTCCTCCTTAGGTTACCGAATTGCATATACATTCAATCCACAGCTACACTTGTGAAGGAGCCTCCATATAGAGTTTACAAAGCATCTACATCATTTCCAACTCTTGTGTCATCATCACCTTGTGCCAAAAGAGCCTTATAAAGGAAGCATCTAGTTGCATTTGATTATCTAGGAGAGGAGGTGAAGCCCTTCCTCTCACCTAAGTTGGATTACACTCACATGCACGAAAGAACTATATTGACTCTAAGTCCAAGCATGCAGGATATATAGATGCAACTCCTCAAGGGGTACACCGAGTCAGCTAACTTGCACACACTTGTTTTGGTTTTACATTTGAGGGTTTAGTCAAGGAGAGAAAGAGCGACAATTCAACAAATTCCGCCCACCAACTCTGCAAAGCAATCACATAGGGCTACTTGCCATCTATTAGCACAAATGCCCATAAATTTGCAGAATCAAAAAAATAGTAGAGTTTAGAATCAGCGCCCAAGAACACATTTGGCAACAACAGCAATACGCATTCACCGACTTGCCGATTTTGTCCCTTACACATGTGACGACCTACTGATTCTATCCCAATATAGTCAAGAGTCTAGATTTAATAGAGAGCAATATAGACATCTACAGTGCCCAAATCTAGTTACAAATTTCAAAAATTCTGCCGTGTGATCCGAATTTCAGATATAGAATGTTATCCATGTGAGCTATCTACTTCCACTATTCTCATCTACATAATAAATGCTTGTAAGACACTTCTTGAAGACAATTCAAATAATAATATCAATTAAAAAGGTGCACGAGGAGTTTCCAAAGCAAGAGCAAGCCTCAAAATGACCCAAACACTTTGGGAGTATCTCTGCTTTGACAAAGCCCTAATGTCGCACCTTTTCAGAAGAACCTTGCCATGCCTTTTCATTAAAACCCACACCACAGCCGCGGTTTATCAAAAAATTGCCCGCCCAAAGTTCAAACAAGAATGGTTGCAAACATGGCTTGTTTTTTGACTTTCTGTCAGTTTAGTTCATCTCCTAGGCAATCCATGTACCTTCTATAGCTGAGTTTTTGTATAAATACAAGCCTTTCGGATACGCAGAGTAATTCAAGGGAAGTTGGGTTCCGTAACGTAGTTGCAAGTCTTGACTCCTCAAGTCAGTGTTCCATTGTTCTCCTAGCTGAAGTTGTTTGTTAGGTGTCAAGAATCGTCTAAGAAGAGTTGTAAGAAGTTCAAAGCATTGTGTAGGCATTTGGGCAATTATGATTTGTAATATGCCCATAAAGGCCACTAAATGGTAGTAAGCATTTACTTGAAGATGTTATAGTGACACGAGGAGGAGTAAGCACCTCACTCTGCTATAGTTTTCTCAAATTGAGTTTCTCCAAGCTAAATCTTTGTTATGTGTTTTGCATATTTTTTGTACTTGCATTCTATTTCAGTTTATTTCATGTACAACACTTAACATCTCTATTTTTCCAAGAAAAGTAAGGCATAACAATAACCAAACAATCATGTATCAATTCGTATCAAACAATCAAGAATCAATTCGTATCAATCATGCATAAGCAAACAATCATGTACCAACACTTAACATCTCTGTTGAATAGAATTCGTATCAATGAATTGTAAGTGGACTATCCACCAAATTATGGATCAGATTGGTATCAGAAATGGTTTAGTTCCGTTGTGTATGGTTTTTGTGTGACTATTGGTGCAATTTTATGCACATTACTAGAACAGCAAGTGCTAGTGGTGAAGGTATCTTGGTCCCCTTGCAGCAAAATATTTCCATAAGGAAGTGGAATAGAGAAATCAAAGGCAGGCTCATCCTGCTGAAAAAATACCTCTATCCAATGAAGAACAATTCCGCAAGTTGAAAGAGAATGTTGCTAACATCTCTCTATCCATGAGCAATATGAATAAGCTTGATAAGTTGTAGCCCCACATGGGAATCCTCATGGTGAATCTAAGCATTTCTATAAATGCTTTGAAAGCAAGTGAGGAGATGAAAGCTCCCAAATATGAGAAGGTGGAAGGAAAGCCTCATACCAACCAAGCTCCACCACCATACAAAGCTAAAGCAAAGATTGAGATTCAACCATATGAAGGAGAGGTGAATGCAAAGAGTTTAGACCATTGACTAGCTCAACTTGAAGTATATTACAGTTTGTATCAGATTAATGAGAGTCAACAAATTTCTTTTGCAAGGATAAAATTAACCAATCATCTTTTAGCTTGGTTTGAAAGTTATGTTCATACCTTGATTGTTAAGAAGCCTCCTCCAATTGTAAAATGGGATGAATTCAAAATGTTGATTAAGAAAAAAAATTATCCTATTTGTTGGGAGGAAGAAAGGTCCATGTATTGGCAATATGTTAGGCCAAAGCATGCAGGAGTATACAAGCGAGTTACGCAAGAAATCAATCCAAATAGGCAAAGGATATAGCGGACTATGACCTCCTAATGAAGTACATGGGTGGACTCCATAGCCATTTGAGGAGACTCATGCTCTTGGCCAAGCTTATGGATGTAGACTATACTTATTTTCAAACTCACTACTTAGAGATGAACAAAAAGAAGGGTCCATCTACATCTTCAAACACAACAAAGTAACAAGGTGGTTCTAAGCAAAACTGGAGAGGTAAATGGTAAGGTGAGTGTAACGCTGCTACTACTTTTTCTCAAAAGGATACTTAAAGGCATTATGGGCATTGTAATGTTGATAGTCATTCAGAAGAGACTTGTTAGTTGCATCCGGAATTGTATTTGTACAAAGGCAAGAAAAAAAGACTTTGACTTCATTCCAAGGGAAATAAGTTGGCTCAACTCCAATGAGGATGGGACATTATGTTATACCTATATTCAAAAGGAGGTATGTGTAGGTAGCAATAGTGCTCAAGATCAAGGGGAACTTAAAAAACTTTTCCATATTAAAGTTCAAATTAAGAAGACTAAAGTGGATGCCTTTTTATTTTATAGTTCCCAAGCAAAGCATTGGTGGACAAGTTGGGTTTAAATAATTACAATCATCCTAATCCATGTGCTTTGGGTTGGGTAAAGCAAGGAGTAGAGTCAAAGGTGACCAAATCATGCAAGGTCATGTTTGGCATTGATAAACATTTCATTGATGAAATCAGAGTGAATGTTGTTCCTCTTGACATGTATGGTGTAGTTTTTGGCAGCCCTTACATGCATATTCAAGATGCAATCTTCATGCGAAGAGTCAATCAATACAAATTGGTGAAGGACATCAAAAGCTACATCATTAAAGCCTTGAAGGCAACTCAAAGATCTCCTTGGTAAGTGCCTCTACAACCAAAAGGTTAATTAATGCTAGTGGGAAGTTTGCTTTACTCTTTTAAGAGATATACAAGATAAAGAAGTGGCAGCACATAAAACTTCTTGTAGCATATTTACTAATAAAGTGCAGAAGAGAATGGGAGAGCTAGTGCAGCAGCTCAAGGAAGTTTTTCATGAGCTCGTGGATATACCACCCGTGAGGCCTATTGAGCATCAGATTCAATTGCTACATGATTGTCCTCTTCCAAACTTCAACCTCTATCGGCAGTCCTTGGTGAATGCCAATGAGGTAAAACACCAGTTACGGTCTTTGATTAATCAAAGTATAATCTATCCTAGTATTTCTCCATGTAGTTCTCCAATTGTTTTAGTACCTAAGAAAGATGGTTCATAGAGAATGTGTGTTGATTATAGAGCACTCTAATAAAATCATCATCATAAATAGTTACCTCTTCCATAATTTGATGATCTTTTAGATCAACTACAACATGTCAAATACTTTACTAAGTTGGATTTGAGATCTGGGTATCACCAAGTAATGATTAAGGAAGAGGACATATGAAAGAGAGCATTAAAGACAAAGCAAGGTTATATGAATGGTTGGTACTACCTTTTGGGTTGTGCAGTGCCCCGACTACTTTCATGCAGTCAATAAATGAGCTATTAAAGCCATATATATATATATATATATATATATATATATATATTGTGTTATTGTATACTTGAATGATATTCTTGTCTTTAGCAGAACATATGATGAGCATATAATTCGTTTGAAAAAAGTTTTGCAAGTTTTGGAGGAGAACAAATTATTGTTGAATGAAAATAAATATGAGTTTGCACAACAATCATTTGTCTATATGAAATGGAAAGTTGAGAATTAACTTGGCAAAAGTAGATGCCATCATGAATTGACCTAGGCCTTCCAATGTGACCAAAACAAGAAACTTTGTACGTACAGGTTCAATATTTGAGAAAGTTTATCTAGGTTTTCTCGTTCATAGCAGTATCTTTGCATGCCATTACAGTAGAGGGGTAAGTATTTTTCTTGGGGTAAGAAACAACAAGATGCATTTGTTGAGTTTACACATACGATTGGCAAGGCTCTGATATGAGTTTTACCTAACTTGCAACAACCTCTTGAGGTGGAAACAGATGTTAATAACTATGCTATGGGGGATCTCCTATTACAAGGAGAGAAGCCCATATGTTACCATTCAAGGTTATTCTATTAGGCAATTATGAATTATTGTATATATGATAAAGAACTATATGCTCTTGTTTAAGCAATCAAGAAATGGAAGCACTATCCAATGGGTAAGGAAACCATTGTTCATATGGACCACCAACTTTTCTGATATTTGCAAGAACAAACTAAACTTCAGCAAGCTAGACATTATAAGTGGTGGGCTTTTTGCAACAATTTCATTTGGTTATCAAATATATGAAAAGTGTGACTAAAAAGTTAGCGAACATATCGTCTAGACCTCCTTTGATTTTAACGATGGGCACCATAACCCTTCTTGAATCTTTTGTACATGAATCTTATGCAGAAGTATATGAGCATGATACAGATTTGGGAAAAAAGTTTCTTCAAGTAAAGAGACCCCAAGATGCATGTTTTGAAGCCAAGGAGGCTTGCTCTCTTCAAGATAGGTTGCCCTACAAGATGGGTAGACTTTGTGTCCCTGAAAGAGAAAGAGTTCAACTAATGAGAGGACATACTTCAAGAGATATAAGTCACTTTGGAGTTACAAAGACAGTGGCACATTTGCAAAGGTATGTTTATTGGCCAAATATGTAAGATGATGTTGCTAAGTTCACAAGAGGATGTGAATTGTGTAGTACAAGCAAACCTAGTAACCGGAAGTTGGGTGTTTATATGCCATTATCAGTTCCTTCTAGGCAACGGGAGAGCATTTCCATGAATTTTGTAGGTTGGTTGCCTATGCCTAAGAAGGGACATGACTATATGCTTGTAGTTGTCAACCAAGTTGGTAAGATTTGTGTTTCTTATTCCTTGTAAAAAGAACCTTAAAAGTAATGATGCAGCTAAGTTGTTTTGCTTGTGTGTGGGTTCACTTTGGGTTAACTAGCTCTATCATGTCATATTAAGATTCAAAATTTATTGGAAAATTTTGGACCACATTGTGAGAGAAGATGGATATTAGATTGAAATGATCTACCATTTTTCATCCATAAACTGATGAGCAAAGTGAAGTGGTGAATAGAACCTTGGTGCAACTCTTGAGAGGGTGCAATAGAAAGCATCCTAAGACTCGGGATAAAACTTTGGTGTATATTCAATATTCCTATAATAGGGTATTGCATGCTTCTACCAATAGATCTCCTTTTGAAACTTGTTTTGATTACTTACCTCCGTGCATATTTAATGTTGTTTTGGGACAGCCAAACAAAATAAATGGTAAAGTGCATCCAAAGATCCACAAGGCTGAAAGGTTCATTAAGAAGATTCGGCAAATTCACCTCCAAGTGCAAGAGAGGTTGAAGGAGTCACAGGGCAAGTATAACATAAGACATGATCAGCATAGGACTAAATATTGTTTCCTTGTTGGAGACAAGGTATAGTTGTACTTGAGTAAAGAATGAATCCAAGGTAAAACTAAGAAGTTTAAGTCTGTTAGATATGGTCCATTTGTCACTTTGGAGCAAGTGGGCAAAAATGTTTTAAGATTGGATTTACCTACTTACATGAAAATATATTCAGTTGTCAATGTTGAGAACTTAAGACTCTCTGAGCATTCTATGCTAGACAATGAAGAACGAGATATATTGCTACCTTCTATTGAAGACCTTACTACTCATGATCAAATGGAATTGGAGAAGGATATCATGTTGCGTAAGATAAAAAGGACAACGAAGAGAGGAGTGCAAGAAAGATGGCAAATTGAGTTAAAGAGTTAGTGACCCAACAAGACCAAATGGCATTCCAAAGAAGACATGGAGAAGAAATTTCCTCATTTACTAAGTTCCTAAAGCTTTTGGGGACCAAAAGCCTCTAATTGGGGAGGCTTGGTCCGAATTTCGGATCTAGTATGTTAGACACTTCTTGAAGACAATTCACATAACGATCTTAGTTATAAAGGTGTATGAAGAGATTTTAGAGCTAGAGGAGGTCTCATAATAATTCAAACACTTTGGTAGTATCCCTCTATTTTGACATAGACCTAATATCGTGCCTTTTCAGAAGAGCCTATGGCAGTGACGCACCTTTTCAAAAAAACCCATGGTGGAGCCACAACTTATCAAGAAAATCAAGCGACCTAAGTTGAAACAAGTAACAATTGCAAATGTGACTTGTTTTTGGACTTTATATCAGTTCAGTTCATCTCCTGGGTGATCCATGTACCTACTGTAGTTGATTTTTTGTATAAATACAGGCCTTTGGGATAGGAAGAGACATCCAACCGAAGTTGGGTTTAGCAGTGCAGTTGCAAGTCGAGTCCTTGAGTTAGTGTTCCATTGCTCTCCTAGCTAGTGGTGTTTCTTAGGTCTTGTGAAATGTCTAAGAAGAGTTGTAAGAAGTGCAAAGCATTGTGCAGGCATTTGGGCAATTGTGAATTCTAAATGTATCCATAAAGGCCACTAGATGGCAGTAAACATGTACTAGAGGATGATATAGTGGAAAGAGGAGTAAGCACCTCACTCTACTGGAGTTTTCCCATATTGTGTTTCTCCACGCTGAATCTCTGCATCATGTGTTTTGCATATTTTTCCTTGCATTTTGTTTTAGTTTATTTCATGTACAACACTTACTATCTATGTTTTTCCAAGTAATGTAAGGCATAACAATAAGCAAACAATCATGTATGTGTTAGGACTTGATTAGGATTCATATTGATGAATTGTGAGTGGACTCTCCACCAAATTACGAATCATGAGGTGTACTAGTTTGCATCTCCCTTCGTCTTTTCATTATTTCTTATTGCTTGTTCAATCGTTTGCCATACTTTTGGTTTCTATTTTAGCCCTAAGTTAGATCTAATTGTTATAGATTACTGACATTTCTTAGATCTAGCTTGTGTCATTGTTTTAGTGAGTTGTGCATGTGGTATTTGATTATCATGGTTTCTACAATGATAAGAGGTTGATTGAGTGTTTCTACGAAACCATTCCATGTATCTACAGATGTGTCTAAGTCAACATCTTAACATGCAATGTCGTGGTTATCCCACCATTTATTTACAGACAAAGAAACTTTCAATGTGAATGTAATATTTTTTTATCAAAAAAATGATTTACCTATTGTATGAAGAGATTAGATTAAGCTAGATATCAAAGGCATTTGCATCTATTTTGCCTTCATGCATAGAAATGTCTAGATTGACTTGTACTTTGTATGGTATGTGACCACCAAAAGGTCACTATGGATGAGATTTGTTGGAAGGAGTATGAACATGCTTGAGAAGTTGAGTAAAGTGATCAGCAATACCCACTTGTTCACGTGGATGGCATTATTCTAACTCTTCTAGTTGCCCTTGAAAACATCATCTATAATTTTATGAAACATCTATGAAGTGATCTTTGTAGTTGATATCCCTGCCATTTGTAGCATGAATGAAAGTATGATGAAGGGTCATGAGTTTTGAGCCCTAAATTCATGTAATCAGACCTCATATGAGTGGACATACAAATAGAGAAATTTTAGATATAACTTTGATACCATTGTGAGATGATATGGTGTCTATTCCCTGATACATTGATCTAGGGCCCAAGAGGAGACCCAGTGAAAAACCACACTTAACAAAATAAATCGGTTTTTGCGGAAGTGTATATTGAATGATAAAGAGATATATCAATGCAGTAAAACAACGGACAAAGCAAAGATGAGAATGGGCAGCAAATTAGAAATGCAATTGCAAATTTGTACTATGTAAAGTTTTGCACAAGATCTGAGAGGTCAAATGTGTGACGTCTACATACCTCATAGCCTTTGTTTCACTCACTTATTAAAAAGAATAGACGAATGTATTAATATACAACAAATGAATATGAAGCATCAGTTGAACCATTACAAGAGTAGGTAACAACCACTTCATAACCAATCATTAATTTGTCGTCTTCTGGGAATGCCACTATAGTTCTACATGCTACAACACTGACACTTTTGAGTTGAATGTCATCGCAAAAGAGGACTTAGGACTTTACGATATGCACATATGTTCTTGGGATGATGTTGAAACTAGCAGTGAAGACAACACATGTTGCAAAGCAACAACATGGTGTTACAAGTCGATCAAAGGTTCAAATCCTCCTGGATCATCGTGTATAGGCAACCTCCTAATGCATTGAAGTTGGGAGTTATTACCAATTTGTGTATAAGCAGACATGACATCAGGGTGAGTATCAATACAATATCATTGATTTCTCCAATGGTTTTAGTGTAAAGCATTAATGAAAGATTTCCACCAACAAAGGGGGCACTCAGAATTGTCATAGATTGAACTCATGAGATTTAGTAGGATCTAGATCACTTGATACTTGGGGGCAATAAGCTCAAGAGGAAATGGTCAAACATATTTTAAGTGTCTCATACTTTATTTTATCTGGAGCTATTTGCAAAATCCCAACATGATAATCAAAACTAGACTTTCCAACGCTTATGCCAACATTAGACACATTGCACAACCTCAAGGCCATACTTTATTCTTTTTTCCTACATTTGGAAAATCTTTGTTGGATATCATTGCTTTAGGGTTTCTTTCTCGGTGCTCTTCTCAATCGAGCGAATACATGTCCTCAACCTTTCAATACACCACGCCCTCTCTCAAACATTAGCTAGTATCACTCTATGGAATGGATGGATGGCCAAACAAGAGAGAATCATTGAATGCTGCTATGTTAGTCTAACTGATCCATGTGACCAACCCTTAGTTGGTGACCCCTTATTCCATTCATGTGTAGCTATTATTCATGTGACCAGTTACCTAAACAATTAGTTGTTGTTCATGTGACCAATTACATGATCTCAACTCTTTAAACCATTTGAAGTCCTCTCTATTATTGTCTCAGGGATCAGAGAGAGTCTATGGGGGGGCACCCCCTCTCGATAGCTATGGGTGAGGGGGTGCCCCCCCCATAGACTCTATTGGGAAACCCCCCCCATCTTATGACGTCTATATTTAGATACGATACAAAAATCAACACCCTTCCCCATCTCTATATCAATGGAAGCTTGCCTTCCCCATCTCTATATCAATGGAAGCTTGCCTTCCCCATCTTCTTCTATCCTCCAGTGACAATATAGAGATTAGGGAAGCACGCTATACATCTATACTGCCCATTGTATTACATAGAAGAAGATTTTTTTAACGTCCACAAGGATAAATAAATAGCCTATGAGACAACCAGCCAAGTCATATTTGCTTATGCCTTGTATTTCTTCTTTTATTCAAAGATAAAATGAGCTCTCCAACTTTCTCCAAAGACCCCTCTATAAACAAACCATGCCACGAAGTTGCTATCAAGAAATCCACATATTTTGCCCTAATGTCCGTGTAAGCGTCGCAATCTAAAATAAAATGCTTTTTAGATTCAACTACCCCCGCACTACAGAATTCACATACTCTCTCTTCCCAAGTTTCTTTAGCCCTTTTCCACCTCCCCGTTTCGCATCAAAGTTGATGGGAATTAGTTCTAAGCTGAGCAATCAAAATTTTAGCTCTCCAAGGGTTATTTGCCCCAATGTAAGCTTTTTGTTGATGATCACATGTGGAGTTGAACACCTGAAGGTAATAATTCCTCTTTCTCCCTAGAATACCACCCCACATAGACTTGCGAAATTTATCTATGACAAAAGCTTTTATATATTTGCTATCAGTAGGACAAGCGTTCAAATAAATATTCCACTTGATCATCCACTTGTTTTGCTTCATCCAAGACTTCTTTTTTTTGCTGGACACCTCGCTAAAAACTACCTTAGGCCACATGCTTGTTTCTAGCTGCTCAATTCTTTTGAGATATCTTAGGAGACGCACCATTGTAGTGGCTTCCATCGGAACAATCCCTGTTTCAGCTAACAAAATCTCATACGGAGTTGAAACTTTTAGCCTGAACTTGTTGGTGACTCTGTGCTTTTGGATTCTCTCTATTTGCTTCCACTTGGACTCTGACATGCTGCTAGCCCAAAGCTCACACCCATAAAGCACCATCAAGCTTACCAATAGTCCAAAAAGAGTCTGAATAGTTTTCCAATCCCATAATTCAGCTTCTTTGCATATATAATTCATCAAGCGACAATATAGAGTTTAGGGGAGCGATCCTTTCTTTTATACTTGCCTATAGATCAGGGAACCCCCCCTTTCGAACCCTAGATATATATATAGTTCATCGCCCTATATGGGGTGCCAACTATGACTATAGAGAGTCTCCCCCCGCCCCCCAGATATATTGATTGCATCCATTCGGCGTCAACTCCTTTTCATGACTGAGCGGAGAGAAGGATTCGGGATCAGCATTCAAATCGAAGTGGAAAGATCATCATTCCCCGTCCCAACGAGCGAAGCACCCAAACCCGGTCATAGAACTACAATTTTCTTTTGGCCCATACTACTTATTGTACTAATTGCTATATTACATCTTTTGTAAAATTTCCCAGTACTACCCTTCAAGACACTAAGCAATGTCATCATACACCTTGTTCATAGTGATTTCTACAATCACATTAGCCATTTTTTCCCAACAATGGATATTATTATTTAAATTAGAAGTGAATTGAACAATCAAAACCTCAAAGTTACAAACAATGTCATCATAACATAATATTTGTTATATTCACAATCAACATTTAATATAGACATGGGATAAAAGAACCGGACTAGGGCATTCCATGTCAAAGCAAAACAATTGCTTGGGTTGTCTTACAAGTTGAAATCCACAATAACAATCATCCAGTTCTTAAACAACTCTCTACCTTTTATAAATGAAGTTTAATAACAACAATTTGTAATTAATCTCACTAGGCAGTAAATAATATTTATTGATGTTTATTCTAAGGAAACTAACAACTCCTAATAACCTGTTATTTTGATGAGCCCACCGAAGGGAAACCAGGACTGCCTCAGGGTGAAGGAATTTTCAAATATCATCTAGGCCAGTCCCTTCTAGCCTTTGCTACTTCCATTGGTGCAGACACTAACAACCAGGCAGAGCCTATGACCTCACTCTTAAGACCTTCAAATAGCTAGGGCACAGATGGAAGAAGAAATGGGTGGAAGGAGATTCAAAAATATCATGAAAGGCCGTGATTAAGAAAGGTTATAGAGATAGGAGATTATACTCTATCCAATTCCTTCAACACAGTTCAGTACTCTCAGATCAAGAGAAGGAGAAGAGGCTATAAGGTTGCTGATCTGATAGCTAAATGGGGGGATCATATGCCAAGAACTCGTGGGTATAACAAGGTAGTTTTCACTGTTCAACTTCAAAAAAGACAACCTTAGCCTGTTGTTTAAGGATTTTCAAGGCCTGCAATAGATTTCAAAGTCTTGGGAGATAGGTGGAAGATATTGACCAAAAAGACTGGAGTTTTGAAATCCCAAGGAAAGCAGGCCACCCCTATTCTCCTACACGCAGCAAGGAGGCAGGGACATCAGGTGCTGATAATCCAATCAACCTGGATAACAAGGAAGAAAGAAAGAAAGAAAGAAATTATATTAATATCCACAAATGACCAAAAGTAGGTCAATGGGACTGAAGGATACAACCAATAGTAATAGAAAGTTCTACGAAGAGAGAATCCTAGAGAAGAAATAAAGTACGAAGACAAAATAGAATAGCATGTCACAAACACGAGTAGAAAAGAACAAAGACACTAATACAAATAGCAATGAGGGGTGAATAAAAGCCCCAAGAGCAAGTGTCAATGAAGAGAAGAGAGAGAAATAAGGGTTGCTCTAAACAGGTCCAAGGAAACTAATATGACCTATTAAGAAAGGACTTAATAAACATCATTTTATTTATTATGTGATGGGAAACTGAGATCCAAAGACCCGGATGATAATTTTATCAGATCCTTTATTATAAAATTTAATAAGACATTTAAGACAGTAATCTGAATATGCCCTTACTTTGATTTAATTGACTAGAGACAGACTTTGAATTTAATACAAGCATTTTTCTGCATTGCATATTTTCTGTTGCTACTGATCCTTTTTCTCTGAAGCATAATTTGACCCATGAAGCCTTACATTTTCATTATTTGTTTTCTGTGTAAAAAGGGACCGATGGTGAGATCCAAATTTGGTATCCTAAAAAAGATGAGATTGCATATTCAGTAGACTTTGAGTAGATTAAAACCAAAGGTTTCTTATTTGCTCTTCAAAGACAGTATTGCAGGATTGTGTGCATCAGCCTAAGAGTCCATGCATCCTCATATTTGTTCTCACGTTTGTTCTCAGGATTCTGTTGCTTCTGATTCTTTTTCTCTGAAGCGTCATTTGGCCCATGAAGCCTTGCATTTTCATTATTTTCTTTCTGTGGAAAAAAGGACTGAAGGCGAGCTCCAAAACTGGTATTCTAAAAAAGATGAGATCACATATTCAGTAGACTTTGAGCAGGGTTAAACCATAAGTTTATTTTTTGCTCTTCGAAGACAATATTGCATGATTGTTTTCATCTGCCTAAGGGTCCATGCATCCTCATATTTGTTCTCAGGTTTATGTCTGAGATCTGGCTTGCATTGGTAAGATGAGTGAAAATTAGTCGCAGTCCAGTGAGAATGAAATTAGTTGTTTGCAGTGGGGCAGACTTCAATCATGCAATGCTAATTATTAGGTGAAGATGTATGGAATCTGAGTTGTTCACGGTATGAGATGCTTTCTTTGAGTTAGCATACAGTTCCAACGATGTGGTTTTCTTTCCTTTTATTGTCTTTTTTTCAATGATTCGCTGTCTTGACCCTTGAGTAAATAAGGGATCTGTTGGGTATGCTATTTAACGCTACCCTTTTGTTTTGTGGGGTCTGGGGTCTTTATCCTCAGCTATGTCTAGCCAAAAAAAATTACTTAAAATGATACTAAACTGGAATTCAGCATAATTATCCTTTAACAAGTATCAAAATGTCACTGGAGCCAGCCTTGTAACTTGCTTTATCACTCTTCTTCCTCCGACAGGCCATACCTTATAGTTTTATATTTCTATCTCACTTCTTTATGTTATTACGAAAAATATGAAGGGGTGAAAGTATTATTAATATGATAAAAATATATAAACATAAAACTAGTTAAAAATTTAATACCAGTTCACCCCGATAAAGGGGTCAGTATATATGATCATTTGGGGTCAGTAGAAGAGGGCTTGCAGCTGGATCACAGAGCTGTGCATGGACGAGATGGAACAGCCCTGGATGGGCCACTGTATTTCTTCAAAAAGTCAGCTAACCTAGTTGCACATCAAATAAGAGATCAAACCTTGCTGCGCATTGTTATCAGTTTCCCTTGGTTCAAGTGAAAGTATCTATGCTTTATTGTGTGGTTTTGTTGGAGTGGGTAGGGAATAGATCATCTAGCATCGGAATCTTTTTCAGTGATGATGTTGTCACTACAATCTGGGCAGTGATAGTCAGAATAAAACAGGCCTAGGGTCATTTTGGATTGGAGCAAGCTTGCATTAGAAGTATTTGACAAAATGTCAGAGTAAAATTCATTGATTTCTTTAAGGTGTTGTAAGCCAGCGGTGATAGGTTAAAGATGGATGTAGCAAAGGTTAGGAGACATTGTTTCACAGATCTATAAAACGTTCATAGGGAGAAGATCTAGTGGATTATTCTGAAGATCCTCATGTAGGCACAGCTATTTTTTCAGTGGATGGTTGGGAAAATAAACAAAATGGGGATGGTTCTGGTCTCCCCTTGAGTTTTTGGAGGGCCACACACACTTCCAGGGAATCCCCTTTCATCTGTTAGATGATGGTTGTGGGTTTGGAGGTAGTGGATGGACTATCAGGGGTCAGAGAAGGCTTTCTACAAATTTTGGAGTGGTAGGGGACAAGGCCCAAACAAAATCAAAGAATATTATTCCATTCACTCGATATAGGGGTTTTGTGGATCCTTAGACTATTGGTCTCACGAGGGCCTTCGTTGATTGCTTTAAACTATTGGATCACATATTGGTTCGGGGAGAGGAGGCAACCCAGGGAAATGAGCAAAACGGTGTATTCACTGATGGTTTAGGCAAACTTGGGGGTGCTGCAAGAGCCTTGTCGGAGCAACTACTAAATACGACTGAAGTCAGACTCAATCTACCAACAAATCCGGAGGAGAAGATTTTGGATTCGTCCAAGGCAATTTCAGGGAGGAAACGCAGAAGGTGCGTGAAGCTTCGGGGGAAAAGAGTTAGACTCGTTCTAGGGGAGAATGTTCAGATGGATAAAGTTTTGAAGTTGGGGAACACTGCTCTAATTGGCTGTTTTTATGGAAGGAGAATCTCTGTTGAGAATTTATAAATTTGGATGGCACAATATTGGATGCCAGTTCTAGGGTACATTCTAGTCTCTCATATTTTGGTTAGGGGATGCCTTGCTTTACTTTTCAAATTTGAAGAAGGCGTTAGAAAAATTGTGGGAAATGGTTTTGGGGGCCATCTCCTTTAACTCTAAAGGAGTGGTCATTGGGTTTTGATCTTCGAGTGGAGAGGTTCTTGACACAACCAATTTGGGTTAAGCTTTCGAGCTTAATTTTGGAGTTCTGGATTGCGGAGGTCTTTAAGGCAATTGGGGACAGCATAGAGACTTTTCTCAAGGTGGATGATAGCTACTTGAAGAAAGTCTTCTAGGACGGTAGCCAAAATTTTAGTTGAACTAGATCTGAAGGAGGGATTGGAAGAGGAAATAGAAATGGGTTATGGTGCTTGGAAGCATATTCAATCCTTTGACTATGTGGGAATTCCTTTTAGGTGTGCTAGATGTCATGCCTATGCCCAACTGGGAAATGATTGCTCTCTACACTTCACATGCAAAGACTGGAGGAGGAAGTCAATATCAAATATAAGCATCGAGAGGGAGAAAAAGGAAAATAGTGCAATGCAAGTTGGTCAACAGCTAAAGGTGGACAGTAGTGGTGACAACTCGGTGAAAACAAATTCAGAAACTAGTTGTCTAATGGGGGGCATCAATAACGAATTGGGATGAAAGAGGACGAAGCTATGTTGAATCCTACCTTGCACTTGTTTGTGGAAGATTCGGAGCATTATCTAAATGCCAATGAACGGGATGTGATGTTGTTGGATCCCGTTATCCTTCAGCATTCTCATCCTTTGGATAAGAGAACGAGCCATATAGAAAGGCCAGTGATGGTGGAGACTGCAAAGTTTACAACACTTTCTGAGAGGAGGACTGAGTTGGGGTCTCCCAAGGAAAGTTTGGGGAGAAACCCAAGAAAGAATAAGAGAGGAGATGGAAGATCATTGGGAGAGCATGTCAGATCTCAAGAAAATAGAGCAAATAATTTGGATGATAATGGGGAGTTCAGATCAATGATTGTTCAAGATAGATTGGTTAGGACTCGAGTGTGCCTTTCATATTTGGAATCAGCTAAATCATTAGATGCTTCAGACCAACCGAGATATCCCTTACAATCTCGACTAGCAGTTGTAGCCATGGAAAATGTTAGCATCGAAGGAGGCATAGGCAAATTTAGGATTACATAGAGTTCTCATTCAGAGAGATCAGATCTCCCATCTATCTCAAGCAAAATCCAAAGTTGTTAGGGAAAACCAAAAACTCTTTTAGGAGCCTTTAGAGCAGGGCAAGCCCCAAAAGAGGTGTAATCCATGATTATTTTGTCCCTTAACATCAAAGGGATGGGCAACCCTTAAAAAAGACTGCTCTTAAGAGATTGGTTGATTTGCATTAGCCGGACAAGAATCTGATTTAGGAGACAAAGTTTATCAAAAATCCTAATAGATTGGGATTTTTTGGCCATGGACTTTACTAAAATCTCTAGAAGATTGGTCTCAGGATGGAGGAAAACTACTATGGGGCTGATCAGATCTACATTTTTTGTTTATGGCATAGGTGTGGAGCTTCATTCTATGGAGTTGGGAAAAACTTTCGCTATGGCAAATATTTATGAGAAGAGAGTGGCTTTTTGGGAGGTCATGTTTGCACAAAAGTTTTTGGGAGTTGATGACACCATTATTGGGGGAGATTTACACTTAACCACTATAAGCGTTGAAGTGTGGGGGGGATTCAGCGAGAATAGATCCACTGGTTGATTACTTTTAACACAAATTTGAGGAGGCTAGGTTGGTGGACATGGAACCTATTAAGTTGGTACCTACTTGGAGGAATATGGGAGTTGGTTTAGATAGAGTGGCCAAGAGACTCGATAAGTTTTTAATCTCTGATTCCATATTAAATGGCTCTGAGAGAATTAGATCATGGGTGTCTTTAGGAGGCAATTTTGATCATCTTCCCATATTGTTGCAGATTGAAAAGGACATTAAGCCTTCGAGAGCCCATTTAAATTCAATCTGTCACGGTTGAATGAGGACAACTTCATCAAGATGGTTAATGACGAGTGGGTAGCCTTTGATACTATCTCCAATGAGTCGGCTAGTCCACAGTTTGCAGCCAATTTGAAAAGCGTAAAGAAGGCTGCGATAAGATGGGGTGTCATCAAGCATCAAGAAGTTGAACAGGAAATTTTATTTGTGGAACAGATTGTTGATTTCTATGGAAAGGTTTTTGATGAGGCTACCAAACTAAGGCTTAAAGAATTGGAGATGAAGAAGAGGAAACTATTGGTGGATA
Organism: Torreya grandis; assembly: GCA_037957365.1. Classification (NCBI taxonomy): domain Eukaryota; kingdom Viridiplantae; phylum Streptophyta; class Pinopsida; order Cupressales; family Taxaceae; genus Torreya; species Torreya grandis. The sequence goes on from JARHVA010005553.1 coordinate 445,157, forward strand.
TCAAAGAGCAATGGAGATTAAAAAGTAGAACATTGTGGCTGGAAAATGGTGATGAAAACACAAAAAAAAATTAAAATTATGCTAATCACCGTAAAAATAAAAATACAATATGGGAAATGAGAAAAGAAGATGGTTCTATTGTTCGGACATTTTAGGAGATAGCCAGTTTGAGAGTATCTCACTTTGAGAAGTTGTATAAAGAACCTAATAGAGTCAACATAGCAAAGACCGTTAAAATATCTTTTCTTTTCCCAAGCTTCGTCAATGAGGAAGAAAATGAGAGGCTTGTTGAGGAAATCTCTAAGAAAAGTGTTGCGGTCTATCCTGGCTACTTTCCAAAAGGACAAAAGTCCAAGGCCTCACAGAAGGATGGTTGAATTCTTCAGTGGGTTTTTTAATTTGCTTGTTGGGGACTTGTTAAGGGTGGTGGTGGAGTCAAGGCGGACAGGGAAGATCCTCGTGGTTTTCAATTCCACCTACATTGCTCTCACTTTGAAGGACTCCCCAGCCTCTTTTGATGATTTTAGGCCCATTTCCTTATAGAATTGCATCTATTAGATCATTACAAAAATTATTGCCATAAGGATTATGAGGCTTCTTTCTGCGACTATTTCTACTGAACAGTTTAGCTTCTTGCACAAGAGACAAATTCATGATGCTATTTGGGTGGCCCAAGAGGGACTTTGTTCTATTAAAACGAGGAAGTTGCCAGCGATTGTTATGAAGTTGGATTTGTCCAAGGCCTTCAATAGAGCGAATTGGCTCTATTTGAGATTATTATTGATCCATATTGGGTTTAGTTTGCATATGGTGAATTGGATATGAGGGTGCCTGGCTTCTATTTCCTTTGCTTTATTAATAAATGGCTTGGTATCAATGTTTTTTAGACCCACATGTGGATTAAGGTAGGGCTGTCCTCTTTCTCCATTCCTCTCCTTATTGATTACTGAGGGGCTTAGTAAGACCATCTTGAAAGCCAAGAGATCTAGTTCTATCAGAGGGGTTAAGGTTGGAAGGACTACTTTTCTCACGCACTTGCTTTTTATGGACAACGTGTTTTTCTTCAGCAATGGCTCTCATACTTTATTTATGTGGTTCGCCTCTAGGATTCTCGCTTCCTATAATTTTCTATTGCTTTTGGTTGTATCCTTCAGCCCCATTGACCTACTTTTGGTCATATGTGGACATTAATATAATTTATTTCTTCTCAGAGGGATATAAAAGTGTTAAAGGAGTCTTTGGACATCTTTAGTGTGGCTAGCAAAATGGAGTTAAATTTACAAAATTTCAGCATCTCTTTCAATTGTATGGAGGCTCATCAAATTAGTTTGGTTCTTCTGGTTTTCCCCTTTCAAAAAAACTGACCTACACGTTGGTTTCAAGTATTTGGGGTTTTAATTGAAGCCGAATGATTATGAGGAAAATGATTGGAACTCGCTGATCAAAAAGGTGGAAAAGAGAATAAATTGTTGGTTTAATAGATGGCTCTCCCTTGGTGGCAGACTTACTCTTATGAAGTCAATGTTGGAGGTTATTCTAGTCTATTGGCTATCTTTAGCTCACATTCCAAAAGCTAGGTTGTTTGAGTACGGGTACGAGTACATCTCAGGTATGTGGGTATGTCATTTTTCAAAACCTTGATTTGGATACACCGTGGGTACGTCTGTATATATATATATATAAACAATGCATATTACTCATTTTTTTAGTAAAACACTTGAAAATACATAGTGTTTGTTCATTCAATGCTTCAAAAAGTTCAAAGTAGACATTACAAATACATTGAAATCTACATGAATAAAGCATCTGGATCTCATTTTTTTAGTAAAACACTTGAAATACATAGTTTTTGTTCATTCATTGCTTCAGAAGTTCAAAGTCAACATTACAAATACATTGAAATCTACATGAATAAATCATCTAGATCCAGTTTTTCCTCATAATCATGAAAGCCACTCCCACTAGCTACACTTGGGCCACTCAGACCACTCCCACTAGCTCCACTCTCCAACCCTTGCCTCCACAAACAATTCCTCTTTTCAATCAACAACAGCAAACTGCAACAAATCCTCCCACCTTGCAATGACAAACAACTTCTACACTTCTACTTGCAATAAAAAATACCTTCCAACTGCTGTAAACTGAGCTTTTTTTTTTGTTTACAGCTGCAAACTGTTTTTGGTGTGTTGTGAGAGTGAAGGGGGTATCTTTATAGCGTTTAGAATTAGATTAATGTTTCTTTTTTTAATATTTAACAGTATTTTTTTTTTTTTTTCAATGACTACCCAAGTTTTCCGCCGAAAACGTACTGTTACATCCCAAAAACATCCAGGAACGTCACAAATATTTTCGGTACCTTTCCGTACGTTCCCAATACATTTCTAGGAAGTTCCCGAGACGTATCGGTATGGGAAACATACCCAGGCTAGATTCGGTGGGGGGGAGGACTATTCCTGCAACGTAGTCCAAAAGGTGTCCTAGAGAAGGTTCATTAAACAAATTACAAAATCATATGGACTGGAAGAAAGGAGAAGGTATCTCTTTGGTCAAATGGTAGTCCCTTGTTATGCCTAAGGATGTTTGAGGGTGGAGTCTAAAAAATATCCATCTATTTGGTGAGGCCTTGGCTACAAAAATTCTTTGGAGGCTTATCTCGCCGGAGGGATTATGGAATCAAATTATTATTCAAAAATATATTGAACATCTCAATGTTGAAGAGTGGATCAGAAATCCTATCAAATGCTACCACAATATTTTAATTATGTGGAAACCCAAGGGCAATCTTTTATGCTTATTGGTAATTGGCTGGTCTGGAAGGTGGGAATGGTGCAAAAATCAAAGTGGGGATTGATCCTTGGGTCAAATGTGATGGCGATTTCAAACTGATTGAGGGATTGATTAATACTTTCAATGACCTAGGTATTTCAAATTTGGCATAGGCAGAGGATCAAAATTCTATAGATCTTTGGCACCAAGGGTGGAAAAGTGCACTTATGATGGGATTGGCAGGGGAGGATGGTATTAAGTGGGATGAATATGTGAAGAGATTGAAATGGAGTCATGTTAGACTTTAGTGAAGAGGAGGATGAGTTGGTTTGGTCCAAGAACCCATCTTTGGGGGAATACACAGTGAAGTTAGGATATCAATCTAGATTCACAAATGCAGTTCTTGGAGAGAGTTCTTGGTGGTGGCCGAAACTCTAGAAGATAAAAGGCCCTTTGAAAGCTAAAAGATGTATGTGGCTAGCTTTAAAAAACAAAGCCCTCACTTGGAAGGTTTTGTAAAAAAGGAATTGGCATGGACCGGGAAGTTGTAATCTATGTTTCCAGGATATTGAGACTATGAACTATCTTCTCGTCACTTGTTCATATACTCTCAAGGTATGGGCAGATTTGGAGGTGATGATAGAGGCGAGAGGCGGATGGCAAGGAGCTACAGTGGAAGAATACTTCGAGAGATGGTACAAGATGCCGGAGCTAAAACTGTTCAAAGTTTTACCTCTAGTTGTGTCCTGGGGTATATGGGTTGCTAAGAACACTAGCATCTTTCAAGGTGAAAACATCCCTACTTTTCAATGCCTTTCCCAAATTAGATCAATTTTCAAGATTTCAAATGTATCCCAAAGACCAAGAGGCAACAGTTGTTGCTACATCCTCCCATAGATCAGACTGGAGCGTGGGGTTATTTTTATGGTGCTTGTCAAGGCACCCCTGTCGTATGTGGTGCTAGTGGAATACTCTTTACAAATTCCAAGCACTTCATTCGCTTCAGGGCGAGACTAGGAAGGGGCATAAACAATTTCGCAAAGCTGATGGATTTGAAGCTTCTACTCAAGTTGGCAATGGACAAAAGAGTGGAAAAAATGCAAGTCTTCAACGACCCTATGGTTGTCATCAATTGGGTAAAGGGGGTTTATAAAATGCATAATTTCTGCTTACAACCACTTTACATACAGATAAATAAAATGTTGCTCTCTTTCGCTGCCATTTCTTTTATGCATGTCTATAAAGAGTTAAATACAATGGCAGATTTGCTCTCCAAGGAGAGGTTGCACTTGGAGGCATACCTATGGGTCATAAACAAATACAAAGAGAGGGATAGCTTCGAATAATTTAATCTTTCTATGTTAAGAGGATTAATGCTGTCACGGATTCAATACATATGGCTGGTATCCTAGCGGTTCAGCTTTGTGTATCTTAGTTTTCTCTACTTTGGTGTTTTTGGGTGGCTGCTCAGAAACACATCATTGTTTGTTCCTGTAGCAAATGATTTCTTCTCATGCACTTGTTCGTTTGGTAGTGCGCTTAAGGGATATGGGTATGTTGGCTCCTGGTCAGATTATCTAGGTTTTTTATTCCGGTTGGTTGTTGATTGTTAGCTGTTGACAATGATTTCTAATTTTGCATTGTTTTGTTCTACTGATGCCGAGAGGTATTTGGACCTTGGAAGGGATGTCGATCAACATTTGTTTTGCTTTTCAGTTTCGTGGCAGAGTTTTGACTGATTAACATTTTTTTAAATCTAGGGAGGATGCATACACTGACCTTTTCTTCAAATTGCAGATTTAGTTGCGATCTCATTTTGGTGTGACTTCTTGTGGTGAGGCACTTCTTGGCCTTGGGTCCTTGTGACATTTGTTTTTTATCTCCGCTCTTGTTTTCCTTCATTGTATTTTTTCCTTTGGAATGTTTGGATGCATCTTTGAAATGTAATTTCTTATTTCCATTAATATGAAGTTACAATTTTTTTCCGAGTGGAAAAAAAGGAGGCGTTAGAATCAGGACTAGAACAAAAGAAAAAGTATCTTGGATTCCCCCAAATGAAGGATAACTGAAATTAAACACCGGCGGGGCAGCAAAGGGGAATCCAGGTCTGGCAGGCAGAGGTGAGATCTTTAGAGATCACTAAGGACAACCTCAACTAGTATATTCATGGGAAATTGGTAATGACACCAATAACAGGGCTGAGGCAATGGCACTCCTTAAAGGGGTGCAATTGGTTGTTCTAAAGGGATGAAAGAGGTAATAATAGAAGGGGACTCCCAAATCCCAACTAATGCAATGACAAAAGGGTCGACAAAGACTTGGAGAATACACAAAATTATAAGAGACCAAATGGCTTTGTTGCAAATTAGTTTCAGTTGCCAAAGAGACTGAGCAGCTAACAGAAAAATTGATCTAAGAAAAGCAACTCAAGCTCTAGATAAGATGTGGACTCCTCCATTTCCTAATGAGCTTCAAAGAATTCTAGTGGAGGATTTAGTCCCCACCCTTGGGATGGATAGTTATTACCTAAGACTCAAGGATGGGAGGGACGAGGTTTCTGGGACGGCAAAAAAAATCCTAAATTTTGGGGACGGTAGGGGATGGCTATTAAAATAATATATAAAAATTAATATTTAAATATTTTAACTTTATTCAATGAAATTTAGGGTTTAAACTTTATTTAATATTTTCTAGGGTGCTTTTGAGATTAGGGTTCGATGTTTTTTTTGTAATTGTAAAAATAACAACTTTTTCTGGGGGAGGATTCTATTTCAAAGCAAAAAGCATCAGAAAAATTAAACAAACTTGAGGACATCCCCTTCGAGTCCCTAAGTCTCTGAAACATTCAGGACATCCAAAATGTCACCAAGATTGGTGGATGCAAATTTCACATAAAAAAGGAAATTAAGGAATGAAGTCATGGTGGAAAACAATTATTGCAAAGACTCCCCTCCACCACCACCCATCCAATCAATAAGAATGTCATAACAATCTACATGAGATAAGTAAGGCGCAATGAATGTTTTGTTCCATGCTAATTTCAATGTATCATAATGACTGAAAAGGAAGGGATTCAAAGTAATGAATGGTGGTCGTGCATATATGAAAACATTATCAGCTTGATGGTGGAGAGGATTAGCAAACAAGGAAGAACTGACAACTCAATTGTCCTGCAAACCAAGTATGATCCATCTCCTAAATCTTAATTCTCCCTACAAAGTGGTAGGTAAAATAATTATGGCATGACTGCATCCGTGAAGGAAAAAAACCTCTAATTGAGTAAAAAGAGGGTTTTTGGGGTTGTCAAACCAAACATCCTATCTCAAACAACTTAGAGAAGATAGTGAATTCGACAGAGATTGCCAAGCCATGATGGTCATGAGCATAAGCCTGCAATTTGAAAAGTAAAACCATACCCTATGTGCCTCAATATAACTAGTGTCACCTACTTAAGTCAAGAGAAATAGTGTTTTCGTTGTCAATTTAGGGCCAGGAATAAAGCATATACCCCTAGAAGTGGGTAGGAGAGTCCATTCAGAAAAATTAGAAAAGGCGGTAATACATACAAGGAAAATTGAAAGCACACTTGTTTTCCTCTCTTTAGCAAATAATGTGAGGCCTTTAGCAGTAACACCTACTAATATTTATCTAACCCCTAACCTATTGTTGGAATAGTGATGGCATCCTCTGCAGAAAAGTGAAGCCTGGAAAAGATGGAGGTACCGTCGCTTGCTTCTAAACTACAAGCTAAGACAAGCAAGAGTCAAGGTGGCAGATTAACTAGAGAGGTCCTGAAGGAAAATTTTGCTGAATATCTCAGACAGGAAATTTGGAACACGTATATGCGACTGTGGGTCCACCAAATGTGGAGGGCAGCAAAAGAGATAGATAATGTGAAGATAATGAACATTAGCCGTCAAATGAAACGAGTGATGATTGATCCTGGACAATCCATAGACCGAAGTAATGTTTTCAATGTAGCATAGTTGTTGAGTTGTGTGAATATGCTGTCCAATGCAACAGAGACTTTCACCCTCCATGAGGAACATGTTGATTTGGAATTCTCCGATCAGTTTGCTGGGGTTGAGTGCACCCATCACCAGCACATTATCATCAATGGAATTAGGACCATGATGGCAGGTCAAGCCGCTATTGCAAAGCATCTGAAGATCGAGCTGCCTCAAGAGGTCACCATAGAGCTTCCAAAATGCTGCAATCCACCCAGGGATGAGGAAGATATCCAAGACATTCCAGTTGAAAACATGCTGATAGTTGACTGACTGTGAAAGGGAATGTAATACAGTCTGTAGTTTTTGTCAATATGATGGCCCTGTAAGCAAGTATGTAAGTATGTCTTTTTGAGCTGGTGGGGTTGGCCTGCAAAAATTTGCCAAACCCCCAACAAAACTTACAGCCCTGTCTGATTCTCCACTTCAAGGGGCAGCCATGAAACTTCTAAGATGACTCTCAGTACATACAATCAAACTCCAGTATAAAAATTAATGAAGTTCAGTTCGGTAAAAACCATATTCTGTTTGAATAGTCACACTGTTGTTCAGTTCTAGATAGCATAGGTTCAAATCTCTTAAGTCAGCATAGCATGTTGAATTTATAAGAGAGGATGCCAGAAGTAAAAATTTGTATTTGAATTATGCATCTTTTCTGCATTTCCTAGCATTAGTAAGAAAGAGTCAACTGTGAGATTGGCACGGGTTATGGACGTCTTAGAATTAGATTCTAACTGAAAAATGGGTATGGATTTATGCAGCTCCAAAAACACCAGTGCACCCATGGGCTCGGCCTAAAAGTGGTGAGGGATAAGGGAATCTGATTTTTGGTGACAAAGAGAAATGAATTAAAACCCAGCCTCGGAATTTGGCATCCTCTTCCATCTTCAATCTTGATGCCTTCATCTCATGAAAGAAATCTTCCAAGTTTAAAGGTTTTGACATTCCCATGAGGCCAGTTTCTGTAAATAATGCTCACAGCTTTGGGCATCCAGATGAATAACTTCTGTGTTTTTTTAGTATTTTCCCCTTCTAGATTTCAGAATATATAAGATGCATCTGCATTTTTATCTACATCATGTCGAATGATTTCTTAAGAAGGTCTCCTGTGAGAGAGTAGGAGGCTGGTTGAAAAGCATCTGAATCAGCTATGAGTGGGTATGCTCGCTCCAACATCGGTTAAGGAAGTGAATACCTCATTACTTTCTTCCACTAACTAAGCAATTACTGCCTGAGATGCTGCTGTGAAGAAGTCACTGTTTTATTTGCATGATAATGTGCATTCTTAACTTGTGGTCTTGATGAGACTTTGGCTATCCGTGTCCGAATTTTTTCCTCTTTTTTGCGAGTCTATGGCCCTTTCCCTAGTTATTTTAAGCAAGAAAAATTAATGCTAGTTATTATTTGTTTATGGGTAAGCTGATTAATCTTAAAACACATACCATAAATGTGGATGTCAATGTTTAATTTTTCCAAAAATTATGGGATTAAGAACGTTTTGTCTCAAATAAAAGGGTCTTCACTCAGTGACTAAACTATGAAACAGGTCAGGACTCTTACATCATAAACAAGGAAACTGATCTATTGTGTTTTCTGATATCATTAAAGTGATGATCAATACATTGCTACTGGGAGATAGCAACTACATCAAATAATAACATATATTGCCTTGCAGCCAATTAGATTTTATAATTAATCATAAAAAAAATATCTATGCATGCAATAAAAGCTAAGCTTATTGTAATACCTTCATATTTAGATGTCTGCTCTAATTAGTTACAACTGAATGCCTTTGTTTGTCTCAGACATAGCTGAAGTTTCACTTGTCATCTCCACTTTAAATGCAAACACTTATCATCTACACTTTAAATGCAAACATGCATTCCGATAAGCCAATGGCATTTCACTCCATGAAACAAGTCATCCGATGCAACAGAAACATCTGTCTATATCTTTTAGTCTCCCCGTTACCTGATTCGACATTTGAAGTTGAGAAGGGACAAAAAGAGACAGTTATGTTATTTACAGCCTTTGATTGTTTATTACTGTTTCTTCTTCAAACATTTCTTAAGCGTATTTCATTGGACTCCTTCATTGTACTGTCTAAAAATTTCAGCTTTGAATTGCGGTGTAGTGTGTGTGCTTTATACTTAAATCTGTTATTTTATTCTCCGTTGGCTGAAAAGAAACATGAAGGCAGCCAATAATGATTTTATACAATCCATTACAGACAAATTGTGCAATGCACTGCTCAGAACACACTCGAATCTTATAGTAATAGTATTAAAACAAGACAGCATGCTAAATACAATGAGAAAAGATGCATGTATTAAACCAAACACATGTGCATAGACAAGGAAAAAATTATATTGTTCTGAACAATGTTCTTTCTGTTAAGTAATTGACGTCTTCCGCGGGCAATTTAATTAGGTAATTTTTTTTGTGGGATTTTACCCATGCAAGTTTTAAGTCATCTCAAAATGATTTTCAAAGTGGTGGATTACATTCATCACCATTCCTCTCCCCTACTAAAAAATACTTCAAAGTGCTTGTGTGCTAACTGGGTCCCCTTGCCTTCTAACTATTAACAAAAATACATGAGCAAAAGTGTCATTAGGGTAATGACTACTCACAAAGGCCATCTTGATATGACTTAAAACAAACATAAAATCCCATAAAAAATAATGATCGAATGTTCTTTCCACCTGCACATCTTAAGGATATATTTTCTCAAGAAAAATATAAAACTTCCAGGTTGGTCACATTGAGATTAAAAAAATAAATAAAATGCATCCAACACGAGAACAATAGGTACTAACCCGTTGCCGATTTTTATATGTGCCACCACTATCATCTTTATCTGCTGCAGTATCTATGGCTTTTCCAGAGCGCTTACTAGTCAATCGTGGCTTCCTTGAAGAGGCCATTTTATGTTCACTTAACTCTATTTACCCGCTAAAATTAATTAAATGAGAATTATTCCATATCCCCTGTGCTGTTCGCTCTAAGTTTCATACTTTCCCTGGTAATAATCCACTTCCTTTCCAGCTAACCACAAAATAATCATGGCATTTATAGCTGGGAAGGGGCAGTCAGACAAAGAAGCTGCAAATCCATAAATCGGGTAAGTAAGGAACACTCATCCAAAGCTTTGAGTGCAGAAACTGAAAATACAATGCAGAGAAACTAGAATTTTGAAATATTGTTGAAGCTGGTATGCCTCATAGACATTTGAAAGTAAGAGTTAAATTCAAATTTTAAAACTTGAACAATGGGAAAAAACTTACCTCCAAGTTAGCCGGAGCATAATTAGGCGAGGCCAAAGAATTATCGAGGCAGATCTGTAAGAGAATAAACCAAGATTCCCTCTCTAATCAAAACCTTCTCCTTCAGCCGCGTGTCTATGTTCCTCTACTGCAGCCTGGAAACAAGTTCTCCTTATAAGATTGAGTTAGCCATGAAATTGTATTACATATATCTCTAAAAAAATTAAATAGGGATATATTTTCAAAATACATATAAAAGTAAATATAATTGCTTTGACCTGGAAATTATAAAAACATGTACTAACAAAAACCGAAGGGTTAAGGAAAAGCAGGAACGAAAAAAGGTCGTTAGTAGAAGAGATGAAATCAGTAGCCGTGGATTTTTAAAATTTTATATTAAAACTGGACAAGGGATAAGGGCGGATTTGCACGGCTGCTTCTTAATCTAAACCAAATGAATCTCAGTAAACTCTTCTTGCCTAAATTAGTTCGTAATTTAGCAGCTAAGGAATTAAAAACATTTTTACGAATACCAATATACACCCAAAAAATCGATGCATTGCAGTGAAAACAAAAACAGAATAGAAAGTTGTCCTGAAATCTCACAAACACCGAGGCTCTGGGCGCAGCTGCAAAAGGCTCCGGGTAAGAGAACAAGATTCAGTGGAATATAAATTATGAATACGAGGGATCTGCTTAAGCCCAAAATAATTTACACAAGAGAGAGCCTGCCGATGCCGATGCCGATGCCGATGCCGATGACCATCCAACAAAGCTTAAAATCTGAAATTGTAGTTGTGCACTGGCATCGAACCCCCGACCTCTCTGCAAATAAATAAAGCTCGCTGGTTGGCTAGGGTAAAGAGATCCCAGCTCCTTTCTCGTCGCCCCTGTTGTATGTATGGTGTTTTGTGTTGTTCCAGCACACAATTTTTGTATTCAAAACTTGGCTATACCACAAAGAGAGAGAGAAATTAAATAAAAATTATGCTTTTTATTTTTATTTTTATTTTTACCTAGAGAAAGACCCTAGTGATGAAGCACGTGCAAAAATAGGTTAAATTTGGACCTGCTCACGGTTTGTGGGGGGCGAGGGGGTTAAATTAATTGTTGTAAGTTTAGGGTCCATGCCCATTGCCGATTTCTCTTGTGCAAATGTTTGCATTGGCGCCACGGTCCGTCCACTCACCTTGTTTTTACATATGGGTCAACCCGCTAAAACCGATATTTATAAAAAATAAAAGGGAGATAGTTAAGTAAATAGTTACCTAGACCAACTTTACAATTTTAAAAATATTGAATTTTTCAAAATCAGTTGCGTGTTGGAGGAGCCTACCATCCCCATCCCATCCCCATTCCCATCCCCATCGAGGATGAGAAAGAGGATGATCGATTATGCATTTGATATGTCGTGTCATGTCATGTGATGACATGGCATGGCATGGCATTTCATGAGATGAGAATGGGATTTTATCATATAATTAAATTGCAATGATGTAGAATTTGTTTCATTTATGTTTGGATGTATGTTACTTTAAATTTGTCAAAATTTTATTGTGATCGTGATCATGAATGAAGAGAAGGGAGAACCACCCTTTAATGACTTGGTTTGGAAATTGTAATCTTACAAAAACTTTCAATCTCTAGGATATATGGTATGCATAGGGGAGGGAGAAAATAATACAAGAAATTTTTTTCACATATTAATATTTATCATATGTTAAGATTGGTCAATGGAATTGGAGCAAATAATATATTAATTTAGTATATAAGATAGAGATTTTATAATGTCCACCACACCAAAATAATTTATGGGATCTTAAGAGCAAAAAGTGTAATTAAGGGAGTGAAGAAGTTATCATATTTGTATAGTTTGACCCTAGTTTAGAGGTGTGACATTGCTCTGCCTTTGAAGGTTTATTCTTTTGTTATAGATTTTGGTAAGAAGATTTATGTTTTTATAATGTTTTATCTCTTAAGTATACTAGACATAAACACCCCTTGTAGTTTGTCCAAGTATCTAGCTCGAGTATTGTCATGTGCAAGGCACTCTATGATATAGTATTATTATGTCTTACATAAAAGTTGGTGTGATGCGGTTCTCAATTAAGTTATAAGCATCTTCATTCTCCACTTGATTTTTTCTCGTGTAGGTTTTTTGGTCGTGCTCACAAGTGAGATTAAAAGTTCAGTCGTGTAGTGTGTTAGTTTTTCCTCCCAATTTGCTTTGTCCACATGCTTAGTTTAAACTTTTTCTTTGCATAATTCTTTATCTCTTAATTAGTGGTTGGGTATTTATGTATGTTAATACCCCATTTATCCATTCATGGTTTGTTTTATATCATCCACATCCTCTTTCTTTTGTTCAAGTCTTCTTTTATTACTATCTTTAACCACCTATCCTACTTCATGCCCTTTACTTTCTTTATATAGCTTAGGAGACATATCATGGATGTTGCTTATATTGGAAAAATGTATTTTTCTATTAGGATTATCTTGTATGGGACTAATGCTTTGATCTTGAAGGTACTTATGATTAAAGGTTTCTGAATTCTCACAATTTATCTCTACTTTAGATCCAACATACCACTAGCCCAAAATTCACATCCGTAGAGCACCATTGGAGTTACTAACTTCGCCCAAAGAAGAACTTGGTGGTCTTCTAATCCCACAAATCAACATCTTTGCACTTGTTTTAAAGAGAGTATAGTGTTTTTTACCCTCCTTAGATTCTCTTCATTATGCATGTTTCTCATCTGAGCTTGTTCATTGAAATCAAGCCTAGGGTACTTGTATCATGAAATTATCTCGAGTAGACTTCCCTCAAATATGAAGCTTATATGCTTCTTTTCTTTTTAACACAAGAAGATATAAATCTTAGTTTTGGTAGTGTTGACTTGTATCATGGCCTCTTTGCAAAAGAGTTCTAAAGCTTTCAAATGATCTATTAGGTTTTGGATTGTTTTTGTGGTCAAAATAAGATTGTGTGCATATAGAAGGAGTTTTATCACATAAAAAACTGCATCGACTCTACCACCCCTGGTCTATCTATCTGGTCTTCTAATTTGTCAATATAGAGATCAAATAGAGTGGATGATAATGGGCATGCATGTTCAACCCATGTGTCACTGATGAAGAAATTTGATAAAGGGAATGTTAAATGCATCTCTAAAATATTAAAAAATACATGAATGAGAGTTGTGAGAAAAATTCAATGAGGAGTAGTTATTTTGATATTTGAAGGCAATAGGTCTTGAACTAATAAAATGTATGTTGCCTTACAAATCTAGACCATGTTGTGTGGATATATAGCCCTTTGTTTGGAAGTAAGAACTGATATTCCTAGAATTTTTGATATGTGAATACTTCAATTTAAGTGTTCTTTATCGAAGTTGAAGTACCTCATGGATAAACAAACCTAAACATCTACAGTTCTCAAGGATCTATGAGAAATTTTGAAAATACAATGGTATCTTCTACAAATCTCATAGTAAATAGGCCACTTGAATACAAAATTTTCTTCACTTTTAGGTTCAAGAAAACATAATTTGCATATAGGTTCATCATGTGGGAGGTTATGGTCAGACTCCATATCGAGCTGATGAGTGCAAACCCATTTAATCTAAATCAACTCAATTAAGATATGTGTAGTAGGTAATGTTTACATGGGAAGAGTAATTGTGTTGGCCAAAGCAAGCAATGTTTGGAAACTTTACATATATTTATCCACTAATATAGATATCTTAAATATATTTATATGAAAAAATCCAATAAATATCACATTTTAAGTGCTTATTGTAGATTTGTCACATCTCACGTTGATTAATAACTTCATTACCTTTTTTTATGTATTTCTTATTTATGTGTGATAGATGCCCTCAATATAGTAGCACCACTACATTAGGCTACAAACAAAAACATGAGCTACAAACTCCACTACAAGCCCAAGATATCATGATTTTTCAGTCGCTTCCTCTGAGCAAGAACAAAAAGATTTGTATTGAACATCAAACTTAAGATCAAAACTACGCCATGACAATCAAACAAATATCGAATTCTAAGATCCACCATTTTTATCAATATTTTATAATATTACACTCCACCTCCACCCCTGACTATCATTACAAATTAAACCTATTGACATAATTATTATGATGTATAAAGTGTGTGTGTATGTGTGTGCGCGCGCGCGCGCGTGTCTGTGTTCACAAATGATTAAAATAAAATATATTAAAATAGGTAAATGGCATTTGAGAGAATATCTAAAATGGTAGATAAGTGATCGGGAGAGTTCCCTAACTCAAAATACTAACTCTTGGTTATTTTTAAGAGGTACAAGCTCAAGGTAAGTATATACAAATTAAAATAGTTATGAGAAAATAAGAAACAAAATCACCACCATCTCTTCCAAGAAGCAACACTTAAAGCACGAGAAGAGTCCACTAATAACCTTTGTAGTACTAAGACATAATCGAATGAACTATATAAGAATATATAAGAGAGTACCCTAGGTTAAGATATCAAGGTTGGATAGAGAGAAGATCAGTACCTCCATTAAGGCATATCCTAACATTCAAGGTTGATGAATCACACAAAGTAGATAAAAAGATAGTGATGAGGACATGATGCCAATCCTCATGATATCAACAAGAAGAATTAGAAGTCTCTTGGTGTCATGAAGAGGCAGAGGACCAACACCTTACATGTGAGTGAGATGACAAGTAACCACAGTTCACATATGCGAAGTAAGATACATGTAGTATTTACACAAAACTCAATATGCCCGACACCTACAATGGACTGAATGAAGAGGTAATCAACTTAGCATCTTGTAAACACCTATGTAAAGCCTTGCATTTGAAGGTAACAACCTTGTAGAGAAAAAGGGGTAGGCACCTCTAGTTAGGGTATCAGAACAATGTGTATAACAAAAGTCTTAAAATGAAGTGCAAGTAGTGAAACCTCCCCCATAACATATAATAGACATGGAAAATGTATAGGAAGTGCTTCTTGATCTCAACAAACTAGAGATATTGGTGTGTGTCATCTTCACACTTGATATGAAGTCTACCTTAAGTAGATGTGTTACCAAGGTGTTGTGTATTATGTGCACTACATAATTAATATTCACATTTAATGTGGCAATTATCCACATGTGTGAGAAGGGTTAGGTGTAACTTGGGGAATGATCCCACCTTTCACTCCACCGATAATAATATACCACTCACCTTATATTTTTCCTGTATAATGACCCTTTGTGTCCTTATGGAAGCAAACTGGAGCTTAGAGTCATCTCCTGAGTTAGTAGAGATGTAGTCTCATAGAGAGTCATGTTCTACTGAAACCATTGTTGGTTACACATGTACATTGTATATTTTGTTAGTGTAATATGATGTGCTTTTATTGGTGAATCTATTCATATATTCTAAATACATATGTGTGGATGATGTTTGCATTATGGAGTTTCCCTAGGCCCTCCTCACTTCCTACATGGTATCAGAGCCAGATCCACAATCTCCATCTCAAAATTGTCTCGATTCTAGTTTTTCCTTTTGAGTTATTTACATTATTGGTTGTAGATCTGAATGGAGATCTTTTTAAAATAAATTTATACATTTTTCCATTTTTTGAGTGTTTTTGATGGATCTCAAATTCCCTTTGGAGGCATTTTAAGAGAGAATTTTTTTTGGAGATGTTTGGAACAATTTTGACCTCACCATTGCATTTAAAAGACCTCAAAACCTATGGATTGACTATACACACCATATGGTTCTCTAGAATGAGTTATCGTGATTTTTTTGGGGTCCTCTAGATTGTGCTTAGGTACAATTCGAACCGCACATATGATGACATTTTTGTGGTATTTTTAAGGGGAAAATATACCAGGTTTGTAAAATTTGTATAATCTATATGAACATGTTGATTGTGCATCTATATAGCCATGTCATCCTTACACAACTTGTTTATTATGCTCTACATGTCCTCCTATCACTATGCCACATGACATCTCTAGTGTTGTCACATCAACTACATGATTATCCCCTAATCGCCTGCCATATGACCATGTTATGTAATATTTTAGCCCCTAAGGGCTATTCACACCATTATGGGCTTGTTTTGGAGTATTAAAATTTAAAGGCTCGTAACTTTTGTTTCATGAAGCATGGATAAGTGATTTTTTTTCACCTTGGCTAATTTTTTGCTACATAATGGTGGTGTCTTTTTTAACTTTTGATTATTTTTTAACCTTAAATTTAAATATATGTGGTTAAATAGGTTTAAGGGGTATTAGATTAGCTTTTACACAAGGAGGGTGAACTAACCTAATGAACATGTCAATTAATAGAAAACTCAGACAAATAGTATTATAAATTTATACAACTGAGATTGATAAAAAAATAGTAAAGTACATTTATTGATAGATATTGCAATGAATTGGAAATAAATGATACTTAGTTGGTTACTATGTACATGTAGGTCTGATCTGGAACATGTTGGAAGTAGACTAGAAGATGATCTTGAAATAGTCATCATATTCTTGGAATATTCTTTGTGGCCTCGAACACTTGCATCAAATCTAGGAAATTACATCAATGCATGTGTCTTATACAAAATAATGACTAGATCTGTATGTGACTAACTAGAGCCTTCTAGTTTTTTTGTCACCTTTTTTCTAAAGTCTTTAGATCATATGCACACATTGTTGCTCTTTGTCAAATGATCAAACCCTAACACTTCACCCTTTGAGTGACTATGAGAAAAATTTGTTAGTGGGCTCATAGTGTCGAGTTTATCCAAGGATACCTCTATTAATGTGCACTACCTAATAGCCAATACTCTGAAGAGGGCCTCAAACTTATGTAGTTCTCCCCTACATGTTGGTTTATGTGTCCACAAAGATGCAATGTATGATAAGCAAATACATATAGTGACCTAGCTTGTAACTTGGCAAATATGGCTCATGAATTGATTTTCAAATGCATCAAACCTGTGAAAATATTGTTGCTATGACTAATATATAAATAGGGACAAATAGGGGAATTTTACTCACTTGAATGCTTGATTGAGTGCTTTTTGGTGTGTTGCCTTGTGAGTTCCAAGTGTTTACTAGGTAAGGAATGAATGAGAGTTGATCCTGTATATATACCAGTCCCTTTTAGAAATATATTGCATTAAATCACTTAAGTTGACCTTTGAGATATATTTCTTTTGCAAATTAGATGACTTTTGGGCATTGGACATTTTATAAGAAAAGTGGACACTTGTGTTAACGCAGGTGTTTGTATGGGATGCAAGTATCCAGGAAGCAAAAAATAAGTACATGTCTAGAACTAGTGGTGAAATATAATAAGCAAGTTTATAGTTTTTTTGCATAGAATATAAGGCCTAATCATCAGAATAACAATGGTTGAATTAAGCGATAGGCAATTAGACATAAAGAGATAGTGAAAGTGAGCCTTTCGATAGCAGGTAGGTCTAGAACTAAAAGGTACAACCATGATAGGTATATTTCAAGCGTACAAGACTAAGGTACTACATAAATCAAAATTTAGTATCTACATTTTCCCCCCCCCTTTAATATAGTAATGAATTTGTTAGTTTAAAGAAAATAAATGCATACTTGGGTGTGTATAATACGCCTTGTTTTTGCATGAGCCCAACTTGAGTGCTTTGTTGGTGACTAACCTACAACTAAGAATATGATACAATATATAATTAGTATAATAAATCTGAAATTAAAATAATTTGAAATGCTTAAAATTAAAAAAATCAAGGTTAGAAGTACACTTGTGTGTTGATGCAACCATCTTGTCTTTTGGAAATTTGATTTGAAATGATGCCTCATCATGAAGCATTGAAGATGAGATTAGGACAATTCTAAACCTCAAGTGCATACATATACATATACATATACATACACCATGTAACTAGGGTGTGTATGTATGTGTGTGTGTGTGTGTGTGTGTGTGTGTGTGTACTAAGCTTGTTTCATATCAATTGTGTAACCCAAATATGTGCATGATCCGGTGACTATGAATGATTTAATTAACTTACACTATATATCTGGCAAGGGTGGATGATTTAATCAAATCCCATAATTGATATGAAACAAGCTTAGTATATATATATATATACATATATACATATGTGTGTGTGTGTGTGTGTGTGTGTGTGTGTGTGTGTGTGTGTGTGTGTGTATAAAGCTTGTTTCATATCAATTGTGTAACCCAAATATGTGCATGATCTGGTGACTATGAATGATTTAATTAACTCACACTATATATCTGGCAAAGGTAGATGATTTAATCAAATCCCACCTATAGGTCTGATAAAGTTAGATGATCAAAACTAACTTATAAGTTTGGTAAGATTGAATGATTTAATCAACTTAATTGTAATCACATAAAAATGCAATCTGTACAACTTGACATGACTTGTGACATCTAAACCATAGGTCTTTCATGCTTGCTTACACAACCTACTAAGCATCTTTTCACTACTTCCCAATCACCTGAAGCCTTCCTGAATCAGCCCCAATTGCCCCAAACTCCTCTACCAAGCACAAACTTATCCCCTAAGGTCCATTTCCCCTTGGACAATAGTGCCATAAGTTGGACTATAGCATTAGACCCTAGGGTGTCCACTTTCCAGTGTTATTATCCAAGTCACTCTTAGCCTCAAATGATCAAATTTCCCTAGATCCTTATCTTTTTCCCTATCAACCTAACACAAAGTCATCTAACCTATGATCATCAGTTTCCCTATAAAAGCATATTCAATGGTCATTTAGAAGGGTTGACAATAATTCAAAAGGCACAAGTTAGAAATACACTAAGCACACTCAAGCAAATCTTCTTGTTCTCTGCATACAACCAACCACTACTATTTCCAACCTACTCAAGCTCCCACACAATTCATGAGTCATCTCAAGCTTACCCAGATTTGCATAATACTTGCATTACATACATAGGATTGCATAATACACATTCAATTTGGGAGAACTACATTAGCCTTGATCCCTCCTTGGAGTATTGGTATGTAGGCAATGTGCCCACACATGGGGTGTGATCATACGTTCAGTGCATAATACACACTAACCCCTTTTTCCAGTTGATTCAAGACCAATTGTCAAGCCTAAGGAGGAATTAGGAACCTAAAGGATAGAATCGATTGTACACAAAGCTTCATAGATGATCGAGACCTAAGATTCCAGACACAAAGCCTCCTGAAGTATCAAAATAGAACCCAAAAAGCTCAGAAGAAGTAAATCAAAAGGACTATAGCACCAAAAATAGGACTATAGCACTAGACCCCAAAGTGTTCAGTTTCCAGTGCTATTGTCCAAGCAAAAATAGACTTCTGGGTACTATTTTTGGCAGTCTACCCAGTCAGCTCAGTAATTTTTAGTTTCAGAATCCTCTGTTTCAGTCCAAAAATCAACTAAGTTTACTCTATATCCCCTTGTTTGCTATTTTTAGTAATTAATTGATCAAATCGGGATTTAGCAAATTGGTAGGTAATTTAGACATACTATATTCACATATTTTCTAGATTAATCGAGACCCCTTTACTAATTAAGAATATAAACCTTAGTTTCCCAAAAATAGTAAAACATTTGGTGAACCTGACTTACTTAGAATCTTCACACACAAAACCCTATAAACCCTAGGGCTATTTATTTATGATTTTTTGCCTTTTTTTTTAAAATTTTTCCATAATTTAAAAATCAGTAAACTATAAATTAAAGTGCAATATTTTCAATATTTCACTAAAACCCTAATTTCCACATACTAGGTCCTTTTTGCATGAAACCACTTCCAGAGCACTAGAAAAAATATTCTGCTAATTTTAGAAATATTTTTAGATTTTTCCTAATATATTTCAAGTCAAATCTACAAATTCTCAGTAATTTTTTTTCAAATTATTGCATTAATTTTTTTTAAATCATTTCAAACCCTAGTTACATCACTTGATTTCCAGTAATTTTCCAGAATATTCCTCTTATTTTTTGCAAATTTTGATTGAATATTAAAATTAGAAAATCATTTTCAAATTAAAAAGTTCATAATATTATGCAAATAATATTCTTGAAAAATCCTTAGGTGCATACACTAGGTCCTATTGCATTATGAGCTATCACCTTACATGTTTGGCAGCTTCGTATCCTTTTTTGTGCAAATTCTAAACTACTATTTTAGATTTTTGTGTTTCTTTTATCAAGTACTTTCCAGTTTTAACACATTACCTATTACAACTTATTGAAAAACATTCAAATACATTTCAAATTGTTTTCCTACTTGTATAATGGCCAATATACCAGTTTTGATGAAAATGATAAAAGAGAGCTTCAAGAACTCTTAACTAAACACCCATATATGCAAGATGACATGATTAGAATACTACAAGAGGAACAACAAAAGGCAACCAATGGTCAATCTTCTCAAACTATAGAGCCACTAGTTACACATGAAACTATGGGGGTAACTATGTCACAACAACCCCCTGTAGTAGCCCAACCTTCTTTTATGTCATTAGTTGTAGCTAATACATCTCTATCCCCTGATGTGGCAACCCCTGTGCAAGAGACTCGATCTCTTCAATCCAAGGTGCAACATCTTGAACAAGGTACCACTAGATCTACACAGGCATTGGATTCCATCACTTTATTGCATACACCTTTGGCATGACATAGAGTTGTTACACCCCTGCCACCTAGATTTGTACAACCTAAGCTCACTCTTTATGATGGAAAGGGTGATATAGAGACACATTTGAGAGCCTTTCACACAACATGTTTGGATTATGTACCAAATGATTGGCTATAAACTAAGTTATTTCCAAGGAGCCTCAAGGATTAAACACTATAATGATTTTATAGTCTATCGAATCAGTCGGTCAATGCATTCAATCCTCTTGTTGACATGTTCCAAACACACTTTAGTATCAACATCGGTGATAAGGTGTCATATGCTCAAATTACACAACAAAAATAGAAGTCAAATGAACCTCTCACCAAGTATGTTCTCATATATAAAACCATATTGGCTAAGATGACTAGCCCTATGGTATATCAGGAGTTACAAGACCTCTTCAAATATAGTCTTCTACCAGTTTTGCATGAAACAATCAAGTTCAAAAGATCATTTTCTTTCACTGAATTATGTCACACTTTAAAAGAATGAGAAATCAAACTCATATCAATGGGCAAACTCAAGTACACAATTGTATTAGATACAACTAATAAGAGTAATAACAAAGTTCCATATAAGGTCAAGTTTAATGACAACAAAGGACAAACTCAACATACAATCAATACAGCTTCAGAGCCCCCACAGAGAGTCACATTATCAGTACCTCCTCGGTGACCTTTTACAAATCTACTAGTTTCTCTAGCCAGAGTTCTACAATAACTACTAGAATGTAATATCATTTATCTACCTCCTATTAGAGAAGTTGATCTAACAAAGCCTCTTTCACAGGGATATGATCAAAATGCATTTTGTGACTTTCACAGGGCACCAAGCCATACTACAAATAGATGCAATAGTCTTAGGCATAAGATACAATATTTAATTGATGTCAACCAAATTGATCTAGGTGCTTCAGTTGAGCCTCCTCAGGGCAAACCAACACATGATAAGTCACTAAAAATCTTTTTAGATCTGTTTTCACAACATAGCAAGTCAGAGGTATAAGACACATCAAGTGTACATCATGCATATCAAGCACATCATACACCAGCTACATACAGGGCACAGACAGCCGATTTACATCCATTGAGCCACATGATTGGTACCTTTTAGTCTAGCCTTCTAATTCAGCCTTGTATCTCCTTTATCGAGGATAACACAGATTATCATGCACTCTTCATCAGAGCTTTTATTCATGATCATCCCATTCACAGTATTGTAATTGACAACGGATCTAATGTTATTATGTGTACTATGACGCTACTACAACATTTGGGGTATATAGGTAGGATATCACTCAAACGAACATAGTTATCAATGAATTCATTGGACATAATCAAACCACATTAGGTGAGATCATCATTCCATTACAGGTTGGTCCTATATGCATGACCATCCCATTCACTATAGTTCCTAGTGTAGGGGTTTTTGACATGTTACTTGGTAGACCTTGGATACAAAAACTCCAAGCAATTCCATCTACAGTGCATCAATGCATGAAATTCATTTGCATTAATCAATTTATTATAGTTACTGGAGTTCCATATGAGTTACCAATTCTAGTTTCAGTGCCACTTTCAGTTCTAGAGCTAGTTTCAATTTTAGCACCAGTTCTAGCTCCATTACCAATACAGAGGGTCCATACACCTCCATAACTTCAAGATTCTAAACAACTTTCAACTACAATTTTCACACCTAGAGTAGTTTCATTGAGATCTCAAGCATCTACACATCGAGCAGATGTTCAGAGAGCTTTTGCTACTTACAGATGGGTTCCTAAGAGCCCTATAGTTGTATCTACTTCTTAGAGTTACAGAGGATCCCTATAGTCAGTTTCTCCTTCACAAATCTCAGAGTATTTATAACATATCTAGATTTTAGAGCCTCAGTCTCATCACTTCCATCGTGCCTCATGATCATGCATGATTTCACTTTTTAATACTGGACACCATGACAGGGAGTCTCATCCGAGACTCATCAGTTAGTATCATTCCTTTGCAGTATTTCTTGTACATAGTCTCTTTTGAATGATTATACATAGCTTATTCCAAAAATACAAAAATAATACAAACTTAAAAAAAATACAGAAACATGTCAATTGTAGGCATCATCTATGTTTTACATTGCTTATCCCTATGCTGGAGTTACATTATGTTGTTTTATGCTATTGTTTGTCGATTTATCTATATTACCATGCTTCACTTGATCTTCTTTGAGTGTGTGCAGTGCATCTAGATCCTTGATTGCTTTACTCCACCCATCGAGGGGGCATCTTACATCTACATTCTAGTTACATATCGATACATCTACCCACTGGGGGCACACTCTACATGACTACACCATCCAGGTTATGTCATTCTTACAATACACACTTTAGACATCTTGTTGTAGTATGTTCTTTACTTGCTTACGCATATATTACATCGACATCCATTAGCATTTATCACACTTTTGTATTTCATATCATATACATTAGTCTTGTATTACATATCTTGTATACTCTTGCTTCTCACTTTTTATAGTTAGATGCATGTTTACTTCTTTTAGTACTTTGCATGCCTCCACTCTTCGCTTTGATTAACTAGATGTGTTTACATTTTCCAATTCTTGTTTGCTTTATATTTGTGTTTTAGTACATTTACCAAATGTCCTTTGTTCCTATCTATACGTTTGTGCCTTTGGACATTTGCCAATGTCCTTTGTGTGTACCTTGCTATGTGCTTATGGCCCTTGTGCCAATCTTTGCTTATTCCTTTTGTGTGTGTATGTGGAATTTGAACATGCCTTATATGCCATGCATGCTTATTTGGACCCTTGGCCATGTTTATGTATTTCTTGCTTCTTGCTTTGTATGTTTGTTTGCTTGATCATTTCTCTTTGTGTGCAATTCCATGATTTTAATCATGCATTTACCTTGCTTCTTGAATGCCATGATGGAAATCATGCTCCATCCCTCCATGCCACTAACAACTAATAACTAACATCTTGCATTTTATTTTTCTCCTATGCACATGCTATTACATTGTTATATCTATCTAGGCATACCCCCATGAATCTAACAATATCTCTTTACAACTTTTGTTATATCTTGAGATCGAGAATATCAATGCTATATCAAACATTTTTGTAACTTAACACACTTGCAAGGCTTCTTCTTCTGAGGGCAGTCATTATAGGGTCTTTATTCCTACCCTTAGAAGAGGGGGCAACAAACAGGGGTTTTGTCATAGAGATCAGAGCTCTTACTGATCAAAAACCTAGTTTCAAAAAAGTTTAGTCCAAATTCTAGAATTCAACACAGGCAGGTCAAATTAGATAGACAACAAAGAACATAGTCTAGTTTTCAATTTTGGCTTTGGACAATATCACCAAAAGTAGGACTATAACGATGGACCCCAAAGTGTTTAGTTTTTGGTGCTAGTGTCCAGACAATAAAATTTATAGTTTTTCTAGAATCAGGCAAAGGGGTGAGTTTAATAATGATTTTACCATAATAGTACAGTCCAAAATCTAACAATTTTTAGCACTTTTCTGCTCAGAGAATCTAGATATAGGGGGCACCATGTGCGGCATGAGAATTTACACTTACACTTTAGATATGGCAGTTGATACAACTTTTAGTTCAAAATCTATGTTCCAAACACTAGTTATTGGGGGCAATGTGTGCGACACATGGGCCTTCTCTTTTCAAAAGTTTAGTAAATTTTCTTTCATGTTCCTGGTATTTACGTGCCTTACTCCATCTGCAAGTGGTTGACATCACTTTCAAGTAAACTTTCATACAAGTTTGCTTCTTGAGTACTTGAGTTTCTGAGTTGATTCCAATTTTGGAGGGGCTTTTTATATGAGTTCCAATCTCTATCTTTCTAAGTGGCCAACATTGGCCTAGTTTCTAGTTACATTCGGCTATCCACATCAACATTATCAGATTACAACACGTTCATGGGCTTAATGAGCCATTTCATATGACATTCAACTTATACCAGTATCTTTCTATTCAGCTTCACATCATGAGGCAATGATGGAGCCAAAGGTCTAGCTAACGTTTGTATTCTTGAGCCACTTATTCAGAGGGATTAGACACACAGTTCAAACATCGATTAACACATGCATGATTCATTAACTTTACATAGTTGGTGATGATGGAGCCAAAGGGCCTGCCTTTGCATTCTTGAGCCACCTTCTAGGGGATTAAGCACTCAGCTCATCCATAGATATAACTCTTGGTTCAACATTCATCCAACATCACTCAACACAACCCAAGAACATAATAGGATTTGTATTGGTTCACGTACCTGATGAGGTGTATTCATTATTTTCTCTTCCTTTCTCTCTCTTTACCTAAATTTATACGTTCTTATTTTATATATGACACATCTACTAAGAACTAATCTACTTTCACTTTCCTTGTTTGTAGATTCACATAGTACAACATGCTCTCACCATGCACAAATCTATCATCACGCAACTTTTTGGGCTTAGCCTCACAAGTAAGTTTAGGTATACTTTTATTTTCTCCTTTATCCAAGTATTTCACTTAGTTGCATACTTAGAATAAAAGGGGGGGAAAATGTAATCACATAAAAATGCAATTTGTACAACTTGAGCATGACTCGTGACATCCAAACCATAGGTCTTTCTTACTTGCTTACACAACCCACTAGGCATATTTTCACTGCTTCCTAGTCACCCGAAGCCTTCCTAAATTAGCCTCAGCTACCCTAGAATCCTCTCTTAGGCACAAACCTATCCCCTAAGGTCCCTATCCCATTGGATAATAGTGTCATAAGTTGGACTATAGCACTGGACCCTAGAGTGTCCACTTTCTAGTGCTATTGTCCAAGTCACTCTTAGCCTCAAACAATTAGATTTCCCTAGATCCTTATCTTTTTCCCTATCAGCCTAACATGAAGTCATCTAACCTAGGATCATCATTTTCCCTATAAAAGCCTATTTAAGGGTCATTTAGAAGGGTTGATAATCATTCAAAAGGCACAATCTAAAAATACACTAAGCACACTCAAGAAAATCTTCCTATTCTCTACATACAACCAACCACTATTATTTCCAACCTACTCAAGTTCCTGTACAAGTCATGAGTCATCTCAAGCTTGCCCATATTTGCATAATACTTGCATTGCATACACAAGATTGAATAATATAAATTTAATTTAGGAGAACTACATCGGTCTTGATCTCTCCATGGAGTATTGGTATGTAGGCAACATGCCCACACATGGGGTGTGATCATACATTCAATGCATAATACACACTAACTCTTTTTAACAGTTGATTCAAGACCACTTGTCATTCCTAAGGAGGAACTAGGACCCTAAAGGATAGAATCAGTTGCATATGAAGCGTCATGGATGATCGAGACTTGAAATTCTAGACATAGAGCCTCCTAAAGTATCAAAACAAAACCTAAAAAGCTCAAAAAAATAGATTAAAAGGACTATAGCGCCAAAAATAAGACTATAGCATTGGACCCCAAAGTGTCTAGTTTTTGGCACTATTGTCTAGGCAAAAAATAGACTTTTGGATCTTGTTTCTAACAGTCTGTCTAGTTAGTTCAGCAATTTGTAGTTCTAGAATCCTCTGTCTTAGTCCAGAAATTAGCCAAGTTTACTCTTTATCTCCTTATTTGCTATTTTTAGTAATTAATTGATCAAATCCAGATTTAGAAAATTAGTAGGTTAATTTAGACATCCTTTATTCACATATTTTCCAAATTAATCCAAACCCCTTTACTAATTAGGAAATTAAACATTAGTTTCCCAAAAACAATAAAACATTGACCTTCCATAGATAAACCAATTGCTATAGTAGATTGGATTAATAATAATTCATAACAGTCCATATTGGGCATAATAACAGTTTATAATAGTATTTGAAATATAAAAAATGATTTGATTTTATAATTTTAGGTGCCCTTTTCATGGCATATGCACCTCATATATGTATCAAGCTGAAATTTGGCTATAAAAATAGTATTAATGTACAAAATGCAACCCTAAATATGTATATGAATCATATAATTGTGAAATATGGTGAATCTAGAATTGGTGCCAGTGTGGAGGAAATGCTTTTATGACATGCCCCCAATGAATCTATAGACTCTAAGAATTGGTGTAAATGTAGAAGACATGTTTCCATAACATGCCCATGTTGTAATCTGGATATGTTGAATACTAAATAAGTGTGGAGGTCATGCCTTTTTAACATGCCCCCATTGAAAAATGAAACTATTAAAATTTGGAAGCCATGCCTATATGACATGTCCCCACTTATATGCCCCCACCTTTTGAGGTGAGGGGAAATAGAATATGGTAGTTACCTTACCTCAAAAGGATAAGATAATTGTATAAGTTGTGTATGGATCATGTAGCATATAAGAGGAATAATATTAGGTAGATATAGTAATGAAGCACACAATATATGATCACATCAAGTCCTAATATGCATGATGTAAATCATAGCAATGTATAGAGAATAATAGTACAAACTCAGTTAGCAATCAAGCACACACACAAAAACACGCAAAATCAAAGCAACATGAAATGGTTCAAGGAGACCTCATACAAGGGGCAAGTTCAAATACTGAATAATTGAAGGGACATGACTTATTTAAATGTCCATAAAGCATATAAATGACACATTCAAATAATGACAAATAATGACATATTTAAATGTTCATACAACAAATAATGACATATTTAAATGTCCACATAGGCAAATAAAGGCACATGGGCCACAATCAATGGAGCTTATTCAAATGCTCAAATAAGCAATACAATAGCAAGGAAGGAAAATAGGTAACCAACGTGAACATAACATACTAGTTCCTAAACATAAGTGTTTGCAAGCAATATTTAGTGCGTAGCATATAAAGTACACTATGAAAGGTATAAACATGGATATATAAATGTGTAAGTATAAATAAGCTCAAACATGATAATGGAAGGTAATCACAAAATAATATAACTTGGTTGTATCATGATTAAAAAAAAGTAGACGTCCCTAATGTACTTAGGATGTGAGTGGAGGAAACACCCAACATTTGTATGTGCATATATCATGTGATTGGGTATGCCTGTATCATGCTCAAATGAAGCATGAAACATATGTTTATATTTGAAAGGAATGATATTACATCATTAACATGGCACAAATAACATAAGTATAATAAATAGTGCAACTAGAAGCATGCTGAATTTTTTTGGTGTTTTTTGAATTTTTTGAATGTTTTTGGATTTTTGGAATATTTGGAAGGATAAGCAAAGAAGACATGTACAAGGAAAAGTGCCACTAGAAGCCAATGTACTCATTAAGGAGATTCCTCTGTGAAGGCTTTCTATCATGTGTATTGTATTCGTATGCTACATAATCAATATCATTAGGATCATACGAGTATTTTATGGTATTACGATCATAACAATCTTTTGTGTTATTAGCATAAGAAAAATGGAACTTCTTGGGTTGTTCTTGAACTTGTGATATATCATTTTGAGCATCTGTGTATGAAAAAACAACTACACTATAGATTGGAGTTTCCTTCTTGAAAGTTTTATTTTCTTGAGTATGTCCATCATTGTTAGGAACATGCATCTTATTATGGACTAAAGAAGAGTCATGTATCTTTGCTTGAACACCAGGAAAAAAAAATTTGCTTTGACTTCTTGATCTTTTTGTAACATATCTTTCTTTAGCTTGGCCTTTTGAATTTTTTCTTGATCTAATTGTGTCTTTTGAATATTTTCTTGATCTAATTTTTGCATTTGCAAGTGTTTTTGTTTTTAATTATCCATTGATACCCATACTTGTTGTTTTTGCACTTGTGTTTTTGGAAAGACATTCATAATGTGAGTGGGTTGCTTGATTGATCAATGATATGATCACCACTATCATTTATCTTTACAATCTATATGATTCCCATGCATTCTATGATATGTACAATAGTATTTTGATCTCCTTATAGGATGTAAAAGAGGTAATTGGATCACTTTGTTTCAAAACATTTATCTTAAGATATCACTCAGACTCTTATTAGTCTTTTGTTGAATTTTTGAATCACTTATTTTAGATGTATTATATTTTAGTTTTTCATTTTGATAAGAAACCTTGTTGGCTGTAACATTTATAGATGAAGATGTAAACACATGATTAACACTAGTAGGTTTTGGAGTTTGCATGTCTGTAATATGATTTTCCAATGATGTGATCTTTGAATTGAAATAGTGAATTTCCTTTTGTAACTCTTATATTAACTTTCTCATAGTGATTTTTTGATCTTTTACAGTCTTACAAGCACAAGGCCTAGGTGCTTTATATTGAATATGCATATATGTACCATACAAGTATTTTGAAAGGGTTTGTTGGCTACCATCTTTTGGCATTGTAGGATGGGCCACCTTACTTTTTGAAGAAGTGATAGCATGAACCTAGTTAGAGGGATGGTAGTTATCACCCTCTTTAGGGTTATGAGGAGGAAGAGGTTATTTTTTAGCCATTATAAATATTCCAAAGACTAATACAATAATAGGAAAGAAAGTATATACAAATGTCAAGGAACAATCAATCATAAAAATGAAATTCATAACTAAATACTTATAATAATTAGGAAAATTAGAAGACCCTAGGGCAAGCTAGGGTTTAGAGACCAAAGGCCGGATTCACCAAATGTTTAACCCTAAATTTAGATATATATGGTTATCTAAGTTTAAGGGGTATTATATTAGCTTTTACACAATGATGGTGAACTAATCTAATGAACATGCCAATTAATAGAAAACTTGGACAAATAGTATTTTGAATTTATAAAACTGAGATCACTAAAAATAGTAAAGTATATATATTGATAGATATTGCAATGAATTGGAAATAAAATATACTTAGTTGGTTTACTCTGCACATATATGTATGATTTGAAACATGCTGGTAGTGGATTAGAAGATGATCCTAGAATAGTCTCTAGATTTTGAGAATATTCTTTATGTAGCCTCATATGCTTGCATCAAATCTAGACAGTTGTATCGATGTTGTTGTTTGACTTTCACACAAGTGTCCTATACATAATATTGATTGGATCTAGATGCAACTATTTGGAGCTTGCTACTTTTTTGTCACCTTTCTTCTGATGTCTTTAGATCATGCACATGAAATGTCACTCTTTATCAAATAATCAAACCCTAGCTCTTCACCCTTAGAGTGATTGTGAGAAAAATAGGTTAGTGGGATCATGGTGTCAAGTTTCACCAAGGACCCCTTTGTCAATGGGTGTTGCTTACATAGCCAATACTCTAAACAAGGCCTCATACTTATGTAGTTATCCCTTACATTTTGGCTTATGTGAGCACAAAGATGCAATGTGTGATAAGCAAAAACATGTTGTGACCTAACTTGTAACATGAAAAATATGGCTCATGAGCTACTCTTCGAATGATTCATACCTATGAAAATACTACTCTCATGACTAATATATAAATAGGGACAAATAGGTAAGTTTTGCTCACTTGAATGCTTGATTGAGTGATTCTTAGTATGTTGCCTTGTGAGTTCTAGGTGTTTGCTAGGTGAGGATTGAATGAGGGTTTATCTTGTATATATACCAATCCCTTTTAGAAATACATCACATTAAAGCACTTGAGTTGAAATTGAGGATACTTATCTTTTATAATTTGGATGCCTTTTAAGCACTATAAATTTTGTAGGAAAAGTGGACACTTATGTCAACACAGGTGTCTGTCTGGGATGTACATGTCCGAGAAGCTATAAAATAGTTATAGCTCTAGGATTGGAAATAAAGGATAATAATCAGGTTTAAAATATTTTGCATAATATATAAATCCTGGTCATCTGAATAATAATGGTCGGACTAAGAGATAAGTAATTAGGCACAAAGAGATAGTGAACACAAGCCTTTCGATAGCAGACATGTCTATAACTGAAAGGTACAACCATGATAGGTATTTACCAATTATACAAAATTAAGGCACTACATAAATCAAATTTTAGTATCTACAATTATCATTTTTTCCATAATTTGTAGTCTATATCTAGTTTTGTTGGCCAACTTATGTATTTTGGACTTGATGGAGGCCATAACTTTTGATTAGCATCTCAAATTTGCATGTTATTTTTTTAAGTGCATATTTTTTATGTGTTATTCATAGCTATAATATATAAATATTCAAATTTTCACTTAAACTAGTATTTTTTAAACAAAATGGTTTTTCTTTGTAAACTATAAATCATATTGCTTAACATAAAGTATAAGTGCCACCTCATTTTCAGAGGGGATCACTTTACAATGTTTTATACAAATTATGGATGGGTTTTTCTGATGTATTTTGTACTCACACTAATTTATAATGTTACACAAGGGGATTTCTATGTTTACCTTCATGTGTGTGTGCCTTTGTCATACTCCCTTTTAAATTTCAGTTGTTGAGAACTTTCATGTGGTATATTGGGCACTCTTACTTAAGGATTTTGTATTGAATTTTATTCACACCTATCACATTGACATTTTTGTAAATATTGTGTAGTGTTATCTTCACTCCCTATGCAACATTTTAGGGGGTGTTATCTACTACTAATGTTTATTTGGTTGTTTAAGTATGCTATATACATAGTGATTATTCTTAAAGAATGCATAGGCTAATTATTTTTTCATACTAGAGAATTTATATGCCAACCCTTATAGGGTTTTCCAAATCATCTTGTAGTTTTTTCAAGGCTAGAGATATACTCAAGCCAACCCTTCTAGGGTTTTCAAAATTCAAAATAGTTTATAAGCCAACCCTCTTTGGCTTTCACCATGCATTGAATTCATATGGAACATGTATCAATAATCATTATTGTTCACAGAACTGATACATGGAAAGAACTTTTGATTCATTCCTTTGGAGCTACATTAGATTTGGCAGTCATCTAATTTAGCAACTTAATTATTCTTTTTTTATTTCATTGTACATGGGTACCTTATTAGGCCTAGTTATTGGGACCCATACTTATAAGCATAAGATTTTTTCTTTTTTACCACATCACCCAAGATTATCTTCAAGGGGGTGTTAGTGTGTGTCATATTCACACTTGATGTGAAGTTTGTCTTAGGTAGATGTGTTACTAGGGTGTGATATATTATGCATACCACATAATTAATATGCACATTTAATGAGGTAAATATCCTCACATGTGCAAAATGGATTAGGTGTAACAAGCAAAATGATCATGCCTTTCAATCCACCAATAATATTATCCCACTCACTTCATGATTTTCTTATATGAAGACCCATTTTGTCCTTATGGAAGTAAAATGGAGCATTAAGTCATCTCTTGAGCTAATGGAGATGTAGTTTCGTAGAGAGTCATGTTTTGGTGCAACCATTGTTGATTGCAAATATACATTGTATATTTCATTAGTGTAATTTAATGTTTTTTACTAAAGATTCTCTTTCTCTCTTCTAAGTACATATGTGTAGATGATGTTTATATTATGAAGTTTTTATGTGTCCTCATTTCCTATAAGAGAGACCAAAAATAACACAACATATGTCCATGAGGGATAAGGTGGTTTGATTCCACCTATTATTGGTATGAACCAACCCAAAATTATCCAAGGGTAAATTGCAGTCCATGTGACTAGTGGCATTGAAGGTAGTCAAGCCACAAGATGAGGTTGTCAATGATTTATGAAAAAATCTTGACATATAAATTCTTCTTGGGCTTTATAGATGTAATCACTAAAATTAACATTTAATGCTAAAATAATGCACTTGTGACCATTCTTTTTGTCTAGATGATGTTTGTATCATGGAGTTTTTTTGTGCCCTCCTCATTTCCTATAAGAGATACCAAAGATAACACAACATATGTCCATGAGGGATAAGGTGGTTTGATTCCACTTATTATTGGTATAAACCAACCCAAAATTATCCAAAGATAAAGTGTAGTCCATGTGACTAGTGGCATTGAAGGTAATCAAGGCACAAGATGAGGTTGTCAATGATTTGTGAAAACATCTTAACATATAAATTATTCTTGGGATTTATAGGTGTAATCACTAAAATTGACATTTAATGATAAAACAATGTGTATACATGTAAATTTGGCCACCAATGGCATTATATATAACTTTAGATCAATTCTTACCAATCATCGAATACCTAGACCAAAAATTTATATTAGTATCAAATTTGGATTTATAACCTTGCATTAATTCAATTTGGTCTATTAAATCAATTAAACAAGGCAAATACACATATTGAATTAATCAAAATCAAACAAATAACCAAATACCTAAAAATAATTAATTAACTTGTACACCCTAATCAAAATCAATTAGCAAGTTAAATTAGTTTCAAATCCTAATTAATTTCAACCATGAACTAATAAATAAATTAAATCAATTACTAAAAAGAAAATTCAAGAGCATCTTAGAACATTATAGAACACACTCATTACCTTTGTGAGTTCTCACTTTTGGAAAATATCTAAAAGAATATTTTAATAATATGCCAAACTCAATCAAAATTAATAAACTCAACCATGGTAATATTTAACCCATTCTAAAAGATTTTTTAGCCTTTAAAATCAAGCCTAGAGCTCTTGATTTAGGGAGCTCAATCAAAGTAGAGTTATAATGCAAGAATAGATTCATGAAGCTAAAAGCCTAGTGTTATAATGTCAAAATTAAGCCAAGATATATCAATCAAGCCAAGCATTCAACAATGGTGCATAGAGGAGATGATGTTAGCCATATATCATTTATGAAAACTTCTTATGTATAATCTGAGCTAGCCAAATGAAGAAATCATTTGGAGCTCTCAAGAAAGGTAAAAATTGTTATTCTTTGCATTTTAGTTAGATTTTCAATTGTTGTTTGTTCATTAAGCTCCCCCTAAGATATAGGATTAGAGATGTTAGTATGTTAGTGTGTTGATTTCATGGTTTTATAAACTAACACTTGATCTAACCTCCTCTCTTTGTCAAATTTCTTGATCATAAATGGCACACCCGGTGGGACATGATTGTACACCCCACATTTTTGAACAAAAATGACTCTTAAAATAGATCTAATTTTTTTTCTTTTTATTATTTTTTTATAAGATGTTCTTACTAGTTTATTTTTAATTCTCTCAAAATTTTATTAAAATCTGATTTTTAGTTTAGAATTTATGACACTTTTAGTGACTCTCACTTTTTATTTATTAATTTTATGGTAAAAATGATTAGTAAAGAGCTAATAACTTTTTTTTAATTCACTATTTTGACCTAAATTTTTACAGAGAGATTCACCCTAGATATATAAATAACATACAAAAATTTAGTTACAAATGAATGTATATTTTAAAAGTTATGGCTAAATTACTAACTACATGTTTTTATGATTTTTGTGTTTGATTTTCTTGTTTTTAATCGTCTAACTTGTTGTTTGCATGTTTCATAGGTTTATTTTATTTTTTTGAGATTTTATGAGTTTTTTTATTGATATTTGTACTAAATTTTTCCTTACCTAAAATGTTTTATTTTTTGTAGTTTTGCCTTTGGGTTGACAGATTTTACCCTTCAAAGTTGCTTGTCTCATTTGATAAATAAGCTTCAAGACTAAACAAAACTCTGACCTTTTCTTTGCAGGATCTATTTAAAGAAAACAATTTCAATATAAATTAGTCATTTCACACTTCATTTGGATGTCTAAAATGAATAATAAATCATTCATTTTGGTGTTTAAAGAAACATTTTTAGGGTGTTTTATTGGTTAAGTTTTTGTGGTTTCTTTCAAAGTTCACAACATAAAGCCAAGGGGCTAAATGAACACCACCACATATTGCATTTAGTGCTATAAAATTGAATACAATTCAAAGTTTTTGCAAGTTGCTTTCATTATTTATTTATTCTAAACTTGTTTGAGTAAATAGGGAGTTGTGCGTGTATAATCTCCCATTCATCCCTTTTACAGAATTTTTAGGATCAAAAGAGCCAACTTCTTTTTGGATGGTTTGAAATTTTCCATTTGCACTTCTTAAATCCAAGGGGATAGTAAATAATCTAATCAAACACTTTTAATTTAGTGAAAGAAAATTAACCTCACTTCAATTATTTGCAAACTTGCTTGTTGATTGTGTGTTTTAATAAAAAAAGACGTGCGTGTATGCTCTCCCATCTATCCCCTTTAGGGAAATTTTGGGATAAAAATGTCATCTCATTGCACTTTGAGCCTATTCCAAGGTAGGAAAAGAATGTCACTTAAATCCCTCCCCAAAAACTCATAATAGTATTGGGTGATCTTGAGACAACCATAAAGTCTTTCTATTGTGTCATTTATTTCATACATCCTGGCTTGCAAGGTGGACTTCATTACCTCCCATGAATTCTTTAGGGAAGCTTTGACTTGGGGTTTTATCTCTTAGTATCGACTTCATCACCCTCACTAAGATCAAAAGTTTGAGTGGCTAAACTACCTTTTAGTGTTGGGGTTAAGAATTGAGATGTATCTACATATTGGACATCGCACTACACTGAGCAATTGATAGATGTAGTGGTTGAAAAAAGGGCAAGACCTTTTTGCAACAAGCCAAGTGCTGAAGACACCTAATTAAAGTGTGATTCTTTTTCATCATTTGACATGAAAGTCATTGTACAATTGATCCATCTATAATGATCGAAAACTAATTAGTTTAGTCAACCCCACATTGTCATAGCCTTTCTAGGATTTGGATGATTATACTTAATGTGTTTTGGTATTTTTTGCTTGGTATGTTTTGAGACTACAACTAATGTGTTTGTTTATAAACCATGTCAAAATCAATTTGTTTATACGTCACTCATTTATCTAAAGATACATTACGCTGGCCATTTTACACCACACTTGTGGCTTGTATTTTTTGTTAAACTTGGTTGTGTGTGTGTCACTTAAATGAAATAGGTATCATTATGATGCCCAAATCATTATCAAGTTTATACCTTTTGAGTCTTTGAAACAAAACATTGATCACATCGTTAGAGCATGCCAATGTCGTTATGTTGCTCAATTTATTTCAATACTTGTTTGACCTTGTATCAAAAACCATTATTTTAAACCAACCAAACCATGTCACATATGTCATTTAGACCTTGTTCATGCACCATCATACTATCCTATTTTGTCTAGCTTATTTAGTCCAATCATAGTTTTCAACCATTGAGTTTTTAATTAACCTTTCCAAGTTCAAATTCAAACATTGATTGATTTCTATTTAGACCTCACTTCACAGGGGCCAATACACAGATCTTTCTCTTTTGAGTTTTGTAACTTAGGTTAATTGATTGTCTAAATTTGAAAACTATCATTTGTTTGTTCATTCAGCCTATCCTCATCTTTATTTGTTCCTTTATTTGAGAAAACATCATTTTTTCTCCAGGTGCCTTTTGCCTTATGGATTATACCAACTGATCATGTTTATGTTTGATTTCATGTGTCAGGTCTATGTCAAAGTTGTTCCAACCTTGTTAGATTAAATCAAATCATATTAGCTTTTATTTCAAGTCTAGCTTTTGATGCCATGTTTGGCCTAACATCCTAGCAAATCATGTTTGTTTGAGCTTAACTTTTCACTCTATGTTTGAACAAAAGACCTAGCAACTCAACTTTTTCCTTTCCTAGTTTAGACTTTTTTTGGAACACTTAGGCCTAGACTTTGACATACTAGTTTTTCTTCATTTCTTGACCTTTTATGTATATGATATTTGACATTAGACATTGTGACATTAAACTATTTTATGTCAGGTTTTAACACAAACTATTTTGGATTTATAACTCCATTTTCAGACCATATTGGAGATACAACTCTACTTTTGACCAAGCTAGATCATGTTTGAACCCTTTGTCCTCTGGACATAGTTGTTAGAGTTTGTAGAGCTCTAAGCCTTTTGATTTTCAAAGTTTTCTTCATTAATGTGGATATGTCTAGCTACACTTATGGTGGAGTCACATACAATCCAAATTATGATAGAATGTCCACACAAAATGGCTTTATTCAAGACCCTTTTGATGATAACATGGTTTATGAGACAAAATTTTATCCACCTTGCGCAAATCAAATCGAGGACCAAAGTTAAGACCTCAACTAAGATGATGTGGTTGGTGAGGTAGAATTGGGTACAAACCTATATAATGATAATGTTGTTTGTAAAATGGATCCATACTCTCCTTATAATAATCAATACAGGGAATAAAGTCAAGAACTATCTTATAATACAACTCAAAACCTTGATTGGGATGATATGGTTTATGAGGAGGACTTGGATGCTATGGATTATGTGAGCAATCAAGCTCCACAACATCACACCATTTCCATACCAGGACCTCATCCTTTGTCTTGTGTGAGTAATCAAGCTCCATAATGGCCACCCATTATCTAATCATTAGCTATTCCTTGTCTAGTGACTATCATTCCCCACTTTAGAAATCCCCAACCAATCTAACCCAAATATCAACCTCATCCAATCATTCAGCCTCAACCCATCATTCAGCCTAAACCCCAACCAATCCAACTAAAACCCTAACCAATTCAACCACAACCCCAACTAGTCCAATCAAAACCTCAACCAATCTAGTCATTTGAAGACCAAGCTATGTTCAGAACTAGTATTTTCCAACTCATTTGAAACCAAGGCTAATAAACTAACCAATCCAAGGTGCTTTTATTGAACCAATCATTTGTGACAAGTCAACCTATGATGAATCACCTATTGATCCTATATCAATTGTCGAAGAGTCTCACTTTGATGAGTAAGTCTTTGTTGAGTCACTTCTTAATGATTATAATCACCTTTGGACAAATCATTACTTTGAACATATGCCTATTTTTCAAGATCCTCCCTTTGACAAGCTAGTCTTTGAGGAGTTGTCTCTTGACCTTTTTCCCATCTTAGATGAGTATTACTATGACAAACTAGTCTTTGTGGAGCCTGTTATGCCATCATAGGTCATTACTTGTCCAATGCCAAACATTCCACAAGACATCATTGTAATAGAGTACCCATTAGATGAATAATAATAATTATTGTTAGGTTCTACTCTTGAATCGACATCAAATTTAGCATTAAAAGTAAAATCAACATCAATTTCGATCTCAGATTCAAAGTCCCTTGAGTTTGAATTAGATTCATATACAAAATATGTTCATAATTGTTATAAAATTGGTTATGCATGCCTAACAGATCAATACAAATACATTTGTGATCTGTCTATGGTTTTTAAGGATGATTACTTTAGCATCAACACAAGTTCTCCTAGTATCTTCTACGAGGATTATGCTACCTTCCCTCATCCCATTACCATTCCACATGCCATTACCATCAACCAAGATAGCCATATTATTGACATTCCATCTCTCACAAGTGTCAATTGAGACCAACAATATCATAACTTATTGTACTGCATCCATGATGACATATTAGATGAATAAAAGCAAGGAGGCCAAGACCACAATCACATAGTAGAAGAACACTCTTGTAGTGAAACCTTCTCGAAGGTGCTAAGGGATAATCAAAGTCAAAACTCAACATCTTCTAGTGAAATCTTTTTGAAGGCACTAGTGGATAATCAAAGTTAAAAGTCAATGTTACTTAGTGAAACCTTCTTTGAGGCACTACAAGACAATCAAGATAACTTCATTGGTAGAAACCTCTTCAAGGCACCAATGGTTGAGTACAAAAGTTCTTTACTGCTTAATGAAGATATTATCAATGATCAAATCAAAATAGCTTCTACTCTACAGCCTAATTATATGGTAGCTATTCTCAAGATCAAATAAGAGAAAAATCTAGTGGTCCTATCAAGAGCATATTCAGAAGTCTTCAGCCCTGTTACATCTAAAGTTATGTCAAATCTAGAATCAACAACATTATGTGTCCCTAAAAATCTTGATCTTTATTTGTTTTCCATCCACCATCATTCATTCCATTATCATTTACCATTCCATTTAAAAAACAAACCTAACAACCAATATTTATCCCTATTTAGCATCCATGGTCACAATTTCTTTTATAGATGCTATAAAGATAACTTGTCTTGAAGTTTGAAGGAAACAACATCAATGACCAATGAATATCACAACAACATCATTTGCATTTGAATCTATAGCCAATTCTTTATAGAACAACTATTTAGATGAGGTATGTGCTAGCAATTTACATGATTGACAATTTTGGTTGTATAATTTATTATTCAGGATGTGCATCTCCACTTCAGTAGGAACAACAGAATCATTTAGCATACCCAGGCCAGAACCAAATATGTACCATATCATATCAATTTATCGATCATTTTATTGTTGTTACATATCCTAACCATTTGCCTTATCATTTAGGGGTAACCCTACTATCATTTTTATCCAATCTATTAGACCAATCATTATCATAACCAATCATTATCCTCAAATCAATACTAGACCATCTAACCATTCCATTCCTACTCAACCAAACATGTTTTGAATCCTATCAACCTACCCCTTTTGACCTTGGTTCATCCATTGGTTTCATGTTTTTAGCATACATAATTAGATTAGTTTCAACAGTTATTTCAAGCATTTTATATAGAGGCAATATTTTGGAGTAGTATGATAGAAGTTTTGGTTGTTGCATCCTTCATTTCTTATTCCCTTCTTATCAAGTTTGTTTATGCGAGTCTGATTATATCGCCTATTGTGGCAAATCAATGTTCACCGGTCTTGATACTAATTATATCACCTGCTGGGACAAACTGGTATCATTAATCTAATGATTGTATCCTAGTTATAACCACCTATGGGTAAACTAGGGGCAACATTTTTTTATTGTGCCTTGACATATCACCTAGCCATTCCTATGTCGTACTATGCCATCATACCAACTATGCCTATTTTGTTTGAATTAGCTACTATACTAGTTAGATTCCTCTATTGTGAGGTGAACTACTATGAACTAAATCCATTTTTGGGACTATATGGTTCATGTTTGATTCATGTTGAGATCAACTCATTCCTCCTTTAGCCATGCTCTCACCATTTTGTGAGCATCAATTCAAGTTATAAACCTCTCACCATTTTACAAGTAACTTCAGCTACGCTTTCGTCATTTTGCAATCATCATTTCAAGTTCTCATGTTCTCACTATTTTATGAGCATCATTTCAAGTTATAACACTCTTACAATTTTGTGAACTTGGATTATTTTAGTGTCTCATCATTATTGATTGTGTTGAGATGCATCAAACACTCCAAAAACATTTGAAAATCATTTAGAAAAACCAAAACCATTGACCACTTCTTTGCCTTAAGGATTTTGGGAACCCTCATTAAGTCAGAAATAAATCACTTGTTCCTTAGTTTCCCCATCCTTTTTGGATTTTTATCCTACACTATCACTATTTTTTGAGTTCATCCCTATTTTTCTATCACATCCATCAGGTTTTCTATCAATCATCATTTTCTTCCCATTTCCTACGAGAACTACATCTGGCCTAAAGTTTTGTTGGATCATCATATCCATGGAACTATGTAGGCAA
Source organism: Torreya grandis (assembly GCA_037957365.1). NCBI lineage: Eukaryota > Viridiplantae > Streptophyta > Pinopsida > Cupressales > Taxaceae > Torreya > Torreya grandis. The sequence goes on from JARHVA010005553.1 coordinate 485,417, forward strand.
CGTCCACTTTCCTAGTACATACGGAGATAGCTCGACTACCCCCTTCCTTTTCTTCTATTCCTCATCTTGTTTGTTTGTTCAATTGTCACCTAGTTTCTAGGGGCAATATTCATGATGTTGTTTATACTAACATATAAACTAACACTTGTTTGTTTCTTTATTTGTCTTGCATGTTTCTTTGTTTATCTATTTTTTTTTGTGTGCTTGTTTGTTTGCTTTCATCACTGTGGCCTTGATTCAATCTATGTGTGTTCATTAGGTGATTCTTTGCACATTATTCTTGAATCTATCCATATTCAAACATCTACATTGTCATCATGGTTTTTATCATTGGTGTAATTATTTTCCATTGAGTATTGGATATTAGAAGTTGGTCCTTATATGCATTTTGGCCAAGCCCCCATGGTGTTCTATCATGAGGCCTACCATAATATGTCACAACAAAAATTAGCTTCGAGAGGTCTACAATATCAATGCAACGTCACCATCTCCTTGACACTGACATCAGCAATGATCCCAATCTAATGCCCAATCATATCGCAAATAGAATAATTAAGTAACGAAAGAATTTAAACCTTTGTTAGTTTATATGAGAGCATCTCCATACTAGCAAGTTGTCCTAATTCATCTTTATCCTTTGTATCAAGTTTTCAATCATCTGTCATCAATAATGTTATTCATAATCAGGGTATACTACATCAACACTATACACTATCCCACATGCATTCTCAATGATTATATCATCTGCTGGGGAAAATCATTGTGTTATCACCAATTTTATTTTCTTGTTTGTCTATCCTAACTGGGGTAGCTCCATCTTTTCAATGATTATATCACCTTCTAGAACAAATCATTGTGTTATCATACCACATTGCCACTATTGAAGTATATTGCTTATAACTGCCTTTGAGCAAACCATTGTACACTATCTCACTTGCATTTCTTAGTTATTTTACCTAAATTTGGATGAATCCTTATGTTATCACCCCATCATCTTCATTTTTTTGGTCCCCTCATTTCATTTCTTTCTTTTGAGGGACTGTTTGCTAAGGTACTTATCAACCACTCCCTTGAGGGGGTAGTTACAATTCAATCATTACCATTGTAGTCATAAGCATAAATAACCATTTTATTATATGAAAATATGTTACTATGTTTACAACTTGTAACATCTTCCCAAATAGGGGCAAACTGTAGACATATAAATTTGGCCACCAATGGATTCATATCTGACTCTAGACCAATTATTGCCAGTAATTGAATACCTAGCCCAAAAAAATTTATTAGTCTTGAATTTGGATTTATAACCTTACATTAAATCAATTTAGCCTATTAAATCAATTTAACAAGGAAAATACATACATTGAATTAAACAAAATAAAATAAATGACCAAATGCCTAAAAAGAATTAATTAACTTGCACACCCTAATAAAAATCAATTAGTAAGTTAAATAAATTTCAAATCCTAATTGAGTTCATCCATGAGCTAATAAATCAATTAAATCAATTACTAAAAAGGAAATTCAAGAGCATCTTAGAACATTATAGAGCACACCCATTACCTTTGTGAGTTCTCACTTTTGGAGAATATTTAAAAGCATATTCTAGGAATATGCCAAACTCATCCAAAGTTAATAAACTCAACCATGGTCAGATTTAACCCATTCCAAGGGATTTGAAAGCCTATAAAAGCAAGCCTAGAGCTCTTCGTTTAAGGAGCTCAATGAAAGTAGAGTTATAATGCAAAAATAGATTCATGAAGCTAAAAGGCTAGAGTTATAATGTCAAAATTGAGCCAAGCCATATCAATCAAGCCAAGCATTCAACAATTATGCATAGAGGAGATGATGTTAGCCATATGTCATTGATGAAGACTTTTTATGCATAATCCGAGTAAGCCAAATGAAGAAATCATTTGGAGCTCTCAAGGAAGGTAAAGATTATTGTTATTTGCATTTTAATTGGGGTTTCAATTATTGTTTATTCATTAAGCTCCCCCTAAGATCTAGGATTAAAGATGTTAATGTGTTGATTTCATAGTTTTACGGACTAACACTTGATCTAACCTCCTCTATTTATCAAATTTCTTGATCACAAAATGCAATTGTGACCAATCTTTTTTACACACTTAGCTCATGATCAAATCCATGGATCTAAACCTTTATTCCTCTACTTCTATGCAAATGACTCTTACCCTTGAGTAACTCTAATATAAAATATTATTATATCTCATTCCTAATAGCCTAAGGCATCCTCAAATTGATCCACACTTATAGCTTGGCTGCCTTTGCTCCTCAAACATAGCCTCTCCTTTAGGACTATCCTACTTGCTGGTAGTGTCTAAATCTATTGGTGTTGTCTTCATGCCAAACAATGACTAATTTATCAAATTTAAATTCACATAATAGGCCCCATACATTTTTTAAGTTTCATTCAAGGAATTCCATAAAATAAAACTATATTAGAATAATTATCATTCATTTGTTTACTAGATGAAAAGAGACTTTCATATTGCAAATACCATAATTATTTGAACTATACATTGGGAAGGAAACACGTATTCTTCCTAATTCTTAGTCTATATAGCCCAAGTAATCTTGAACTAAGTTTACATACATATCTAAGGTCATAAACCATTGTTGAAGCACCTAATTACATTGGAATTACACTAGCATCTAACATCGCGCTAATATTTCACACACACCACCGTAACATGGGAGAACTACATGGATCAATAGAAGTGGTGTTGATGTCAAACATAACATTATCCTCTTACCCCTTTTTACCATTTATTCTATTAATTCCTCATTGTCTATTGAGCTAGGGTTCTAAGTGAAGAATAAGCTACACAACAACTTCTGTGATAGATCAAGCAACACATAATACATACATAGTACTAACAGGATATAATTCACATGTCATATTTCACACATAGGAAAAAAAACCCTACTAGATATCGATGTGTCATTCAGACACCAATGTGACATGACCAAGTCTAGATAGTGCAACATAATCTAAATATAAAACTAAGTCCTATTCCTGATTCATAATGACCTTATTTGGCTACCTAGATGATTACACAATCATAATCATAGTGTTTCATTATCTAATTTCCAGCTAAGTCATTCTCCTTTGGTACTTTCCTCTTTTAGCATATTTTCATAAATAATAAGTTCCAAATTAGAAATGTTTATTTTATATATTTTGATTTTACACAATTGTTTATATAAATTGTATTAGATTCATTTCTCCAATCCTAATTTTGATAAAACATATTAGTGAACCTATATATTGATTGAATATTGAAAAAATCTGACCATAGGTGTTCATTGGGTTTTTATCATTATTTTTGTTGTTTCCAATTATTGTATTAGGGTTTTAAAATTTGGTAAATTATTTGTTAACAACAATCTTCTAAGTTTATATTTCATATTCTCTGCAATCTAAGAAATTTGTTTATACCTCACTTTAAAAAGTGCTCGAATAAGTGATACATAAGTTGAGCATATTCTGATCTCTTTTGATAAGGCACATAAGATGGATAAGAATAAGGGTATATAGGAACCTTTAGATATTAATGCACAAGCTAAATTTGTAGAAGTTCATGAGAATACATCAAAACATGAACAATATAATCAAGGCAACATTGACTCTCTAGATGAGCTTCAATATGTGATTCCACTTACAGGTGATGACATACCAAAGCTTAATAAAGTTCAAATTATTAATAACTTTAGAGAAGAAATCCATGATCAACCTCATTATTATCATACAAATTTTCAAACTCTTTTAGAAATATAAATTACAAGCATGGCTAATACATCTGAGACTTCTACTGTTATAGGTTCCTTACCTTTTTATACATCATTTGATACAAAATTTGTACCACCATCTATCATGTGGGAAACCCAAGGGTTTAAACAAATCAATATGTCCATCTATACTCAACCACTCTTTACATTGTTTGTGGTTACCACCTAGTCTCTTCTTGATGTACAATCCCTTATGCAGAACATTATAGCTATGTAGACTAAGGTGTTACAAATGGAACAAAGTGATTTGAAACCTAACCATGCCATTGATTCACATAATTTATTTCATACTCCATTGGCTCAATTTATTTCAACATACCCTTTACCAACTAGTTTTGTGACGCCTAAGCTTACGTTGTATGATGGAAAAGGTGACCCTGAATAACATTTAAGAGCATCGCATTCAACATGCTTTGACTGTGTGTCCAATGATAGGTTGTTGACTAAGATATTTATTATAATTTTATAAGAATATGCTCTCATATGGTTTTATGATTTACCACATTTGTCGGTTCATGTGTTCAATCCTTTAGTAGATTTGGTCCTTGCACATTTCTTAATCAATATAAGTGAAAATTTTTCATATGCTTAGATTGATTAGCTTAAACAAGAATCAAACAAGTCTATTATAGAATATGTATTATGATATAAGACCATGCCATCTAAGATGATGAATCCTATGGCAGATAAGTAATTACAAGACATATTCAAATAGAGCTTGCTTCCACCACTACATGACTCCACTATATTTAAGAAGTTTTTCTCATCCACATATTTATGTCACACAGTAAAGGAAAGAGAGGTCAATTTTTTGGAAATGAATAAGTTAAAGTACACAACCAATCCATTTTTTAATTATCATGCCAAGAATGCAAGTAAGCCACCATACAAAGTGAGACCAACTAATAATAAAAGTGATCAAAAGGAAATAATGAATGTAGTTTCAAATCCTACTCATTCCATTGTATTTTTAGCTCCTTCAAGGAAATGATTTACCAATTTTACAGAAGCTTCATACAAGGTATTACAATAGTTATTGGAATGGAATCTCATATCGTTACATCCTATTAAAGAGGTTGATGTGAGTAATCATTTTCCAAAAGTATTTGATCAAAATACCTTTTGTGATTTCCATAGAGCACTAGGGCATATTTAAAAAAGATGCATCAGTTTTCAGCATAAGATACATGACTTTATAGATGAGAACATCATCTATGTGGGTACATCTACTGATAGTTCAAAATCATAAGTGAATATTGAATAATGAATATATTAAATGATCCTTTTCACAAGCATAGAACTCTAGAAATAATAGATACATAGAGAGTTCATTACACATATAATGCATGGCCTCCACTAACTTATTATCATCTTCATACAGAGACACATCATCCTTTGAATGACATCATCAATAAATATTTTAAACACCTAAAATTGGCCACCAATGGCTTCATACCAAACTTTAGACCTATTCTTACCAACCTTTGCAAATCTAGCCTAAGAATCTCTAAACATCTCAAATTTGGCTTCATAACATACAATTTGGCCTATAAATCCATTAATTGAGGCAAATGCACACATACAATTAATTCAAATCTTGCAAAAAATGATAAAATTCATAAATATAATTAATTAACATGCAAAATCTAATCAAATGCCTAATTGAATCATCCTTGATAAATTAAATGAATTATCATAAAAGAAGGTCAAAAATCAAATAATATCCTAGGAATTCATAATTACCTTTTGCGAGTTGTCCAAAATCCCAAAATATCTCTCCCACATCTATTCCATGCTAGTCATAAGGTTTGGACACTTTTTAACTCTACTGGGGTTAATTAACTCACTAAGGTAAGGTTTGAACTCATTATAAGCTTTTTTGCTAAACCTATAAATACAAGCATTTGCCTCTTCATTTGGAGAGCTTGGACATGGTAATGTCATAATTTTAGTTTTATGACAATATTGAAATCTATAGAGTTATAATGCCAAAATTATGAATCACAAGCCAAGCCATAAAGCTACATCAAGGAAGCATGAGCCAAACAATGGTGCCAAGAGGAGAATGAGATAGCCAAGCTCCATTGCCACATACTTCTTGAGCACAAGCTAAGCAATCCAAACGAACACATCATTTGGAGCATTCAAGGAAGGTAAAGAATTTGTAAGTTCTTTGCATTTTAGTTGAGCTTTGTCATTGGTTGTTTTTTCACTAAGCTCCCCCTATGATCTAGGCATGGAGGTGTTATGCTTTGTTAGTGTGTTTTTAATGTCATTATTTTAATGGAAACTAACACTTGATCTAACTTCCCCTCCATTGTAAAATTCACAATATCACAAATGACACACCTGATGGGACTCTTCACACATCCCATGTAGCAAGGATACTAAGATGCAACTCAAAAGTTAATGAATGGATGCTTGAATGTCTCTAAAATTACAAATTTAGCTTTGTTTTTACTGTATTTGGGATAATTTTTCTAACTTGGATCTACATAGAGATCGACATTGGTTAGGCCTAATTGACGTCAATTTTGCCTAAATTGAGGTCTACCCAATTGAGCTCACTTCTGTGTCACCATCATCGATTGGATTGCAAGGGAAAAACATTCATAAAGCTTGCATTTTGATTCTTTCTAAGCATTCATATTCATGATTTATTGGTTTTAGTAGCATTTAAACTCTCTTTCTAAACTTTTCCTTGCAGTTTTTATTGAGATTTTTGCTAATCATTACCCAACCTAATGTTTTTCATTTTATATCAGTTTTACCTTTGAGTTCACAGGTTATCGATGATGGTCTTAATCGATCAATGTCAGTTCTTTATGACCAACATCGGTTCTCTTTGAGACTGATTGACCATGGTTGCCTTGAAACCAACATTGGTTTATCATGATCGACCATAGTCATTATGTTTTCAAAGTCAAAACCTGAGAGATACTTTTCCAAAGTTCATTTGCTCACAATCAAAAGTGCTTCTAAGTAGAAGGATATTATCTAACATTTATATGTCTTGGGTGTGATTTGAACATAAATTTGCTAGTTTTGGTTAAAAAACATTTCATTTTGGGCTTTTAAAAGGAATCTAGCTAAGTCTTGCACACTTTAATTTGGTGTTTAAAACAAACATGTTAGATCTTGAACATTTGGATGTTGGTGTTTAAAAGGAATTTGAATGGTCAAGTCTTTGAAACACTTCATCTTTTGGTGCTTAAAATGAATGCTTAAGATTTTAACACTTAATTTTTGGTGTTTAAAAACAAACTTAGGATAAATATTGAACATTTGGATTTTGATCTTAAAACCAACATAAAGGCTTTTACTTAAGTTGTGTTGTGTAATTCTTTCAAACTTTTGGACTTAAGCCAAGGGGCCAAGTAAAGAACATCATCACATTTCAATTTGGTGCCTAAAATAAAATTTCAATTGTAATTACTTACAAACTGATTGCTGATTATATGTTTTCACAAAAAGAGGAGCGCATATATGCTCTCCCCCCATCCCCTATAGGGAACTTAGGTGATAAAAAGTGCCTTTTCACTTGCAATTATGCCTTTGTCCAAGATGTAAAAAGAATGTTGTCTAGGCTCTCCCCACATCCTATACAGTTTAGGTGATTTAAAAACAACCCTAAAGTCTTTTATTTTCATGCAATTTGGCTTGTGAAGAGGATGTCATTACCTCTCATGAGTTCTCTAGGGAATCATTGACCTGAGGTTTTATCTCTTGATAGTGTTTCAACCCTGCTCCATGATGGAGTATACAAATTAGGGTACGTATACTGCTATAGCCAGGGGGTTGAATGGATATCCTCTCCTTTAATAATGAAGGCTCAAGTTAGGTCTGGTCAACCAGGGGATTTCACTAAGCAATCCATAGATGTAATCATCATGTAAAGGAATAAACCTTTGCATGATAAGTTGATCGGTGTGAACTCAATTGACATGTTGCTTCTCTTGTATTTGCACATATGAGATCAATCTAGATGGTCGTGAATTTGTAAGTTTTAGTCTACCCCACTTTACCACACCTTGATAGGATCTAGGATGATATACTTAGTTATATTTTGTCATATATTATTTTTATTTTTTGGTGTGTTGGATCTAAATTTTTTGTTTATTTATACCACATCATAAACGAGTTTGTTTGTCTACATTACTCCATTATTTGATGAGGTGTTATGCCATCCATTTGACACTTTGCTTTCACTTAGAAAACTCTTTGTGTCAAAAACATTGAATATGAAACTTGATTGAGATGAGTAACATTACGCTACCCAAATCAACTCAAGTTTCATGCCTTAAAAGTGTTTGAAACAAACCATTGTTACATCTTTTGGGAGTGATAACACTGTTATGCTATCCAAATTATTTCATAGACTTGTCTTTATCTTGTGTCAAAGTTTCACATTGTTGAAACCAAATTATGTGCCTTGTTAGATATTTGTTTACCACAGTCATGCTGTTCAAATTTGCCTAGCTTGTTCGTCATTAAAACCCTATTTTACCTAAGTTGAGTTTTTGATTAACTTTTACAAGTTAGGATCCAAACATTGATTGATTTTTGTTTAGGCCTTATTTTGTAGGGGCTGATACACATATCTTTCTCTTTTGGGTTGTGTAAATTAGGTTAATTAATTACTCAAATTTGGAAACTATATTGTTTGTGCCTTTATTTAATAGAATTAGTCTATCTTCAAGTGCATTTTATTTTGTGTTTTATACCAATTTTATCATGTTTATGTCTAGAATCAAGTGCCTAGTCTTTGCCAAAATATTCCATGTTTGTTAGATTAAAATCATCCCTTTGTTTCAAGCATAGCTTTAGATGTTGTGTTTGGCTAAAAATCCTAACACATGCCTTGTTTTGAGCCTATCTTTTAATGCCATTTTTGGCCAAAAGACCTAGCAACTTTTCCCTTTCCTAGTTTAGACCTCTTTGGAACATCTTTGGACCTTAGAGTTTGGCATCTTATTTGTAGTTCATTTTACTTGACCTTGTTTGTGTGAGATATTTAATGTTAGACATTTGACATTATACTATATTTATCAAGTCTTTGCATAGACATTTTTGAGACACAACTCCACTCTCGACCAAGTTAGATAGTGTTTGAGCCATTTTGTCTTTTTAGACATAGATTTTCAGAGTTTGTAGAACTCTAATCCTCTCTTGCCATGAAAATTTGCCATTGATTTGACCATGTCTCACTATACACGTAGTGGATTCATGTATAGTCTAGGATATGGAAATGCTGTCACGTAAGAGGACTTTGTTCAAGACCCTTATCGAGATGATGTTGTTTGGGAGATCAACACTCAAACAAGGGAACAAATCCAAGATCCTTTATCTAATTATTTGGTTAACATGCCACCCTACATAGAATAAGACTAAGAATAAATGACATAATATTTAGCCAGTGTACCTATGGTTGTAGAAAACATCCAACAAAAACCTTATTATGGTAGAATGTCATCAACCTATGAGGTAGGGGCCAAGTTTCTGGTAGACTTTCCCCATGACAACTTGCCAAGTCTAGTAAGAGGGCCTTACAACATTACTTATAATTAGAACAATGAACAACCCTCTTATAACAACCCTAATGCTATATCAAGATTTGTGTATGCTTGTCACATAAAGGGGCCTCATGGAGGATCACTTCATTCAAATGTAAACACCATACTAGACATATCAGGACCTAACATGGAACTTTAATCATATGACCATGTCAAATGCACCTCTTATTAAGTCACTTCCTTCAATAGGGGTCTTATTTGAGTTGGTAGGTCAAGAAAATCAGGGTTTAAACCTAGTTATGCAAAGCACTTCGGTAGAAAACATGTTCAATACCCCAAATATCAATGAATTCTCTTCTTATTCTATTTAGAACAATGAGCAAAACATAATGGATAATACACAAGTAACATCCAAATCAAACCAAAGTGGTGTTAGTGCACAAACAAACAGTCAACAACAAAAATGTGCCTTTAAAAAACACCATGAGTGGTTTGTAAACTCAGGGGGTAGGAGTTTATGCTTCCTAACCTCAACCAACCAAATCTAATCCTCAACTAACTACTTCTTCAAGCACCTAATAACAAGGATTAAGTAGTCAACCAATGACCAGTGCCATACCACAACAAAATGTGATGAATGTTATTCCACCCCAATAGGTAATGAGTAATATTCCACAACAATAGGCACCATCCAACATACTCATGTAGAAAAGGAAAAACATATTATCACATTAATAAGGGGTAACCAATGTTCTACCTTGTTAGGTAGTGATGAGCATAACTCTTCAATCATAGACTAACATGCCGATCCAAAACCAAATGATGTCAAACCAACATCGTATTAGTATTAGTTAGTGACAAATGCCAAATATCCAACTTGCATCCACTTCCCAATAGGGATTCATGCAAAAATGAGGTTCTAATGTTTCATAAGTACCTATTAGGCAATAGTTTCCTTTTATACAAAGCATGTTGCAAGTTCAAAGACAAGGTCTTGTTTCACAAGTTCCCCTCAATCAACAAAGTATGACCAATCAGTAACATGTATCTATTTAACCTCAATAGGCATAATACAACCATATTCCTGCATCTCAACCTTGATATTCCAAAAACTAGGACTACATACCTAATCCCAAACAAAATCTCACACTGTAATACATGTAATTTCAATAATCACACCCTAATCTATGCATGCATATTCTTGGTCCATTTCCTAATTAATCCACTATTCCACAAGAAATACCTCCATTATACCCTAGTCAATTTAATCCACTTATGATCACACAACGTCCACCTTAAGCCAATATTCCCACTAGTTTTCTTGAATAAGAACTATAACAAATGAAGGATGCAATTATTGCCATCCAAGCTAGGAAACAAACCAAAAAGTTCTAGTTGGACGACATGTGTTCTTACCATTTTCATATGGATTACTTGTAGATACCATTTCCTCCAGGGTATGGACCACCAAAGTTTTACAAATACAAGGGGAAAGGTGACCCCAAGGTCCATCTGATATAATTCTTTGTTGCATGCTAACCGATGGCCTATAACGATATATACCTATAGTTGTTGTTTCTAAGGAGTCTAATGAGACAAACATTAGAATGGTTCATAAAATTACCTATGAATTTAGTATCTATGTTTGATGATCTTTTAGACAAGTTCATGCATCACTTCTCTTTCAATCTCGAGCATGAGATTTCATTGATAGATTTGACACAATTAAAAAAAAATGCTGGTGAAAGTTTCACAAGTTATCTTTAACTATGGAGAGACCTTGGAAGCTGATTCACCCACAATCTACTAGATAAGTAATTAGTCGCTATGTTTACCAAAAATCTACATATCAACATATCCTATAATTTGGAGTTGTAATGTACACATACTTTTAAAGAGATTGTTGACAAAGGTTTGTTGATTTAAAGAGCCCTCATTGATAAAAGGACCATTAAACTTACCTTGTCAAATCAAAACAATGGCCAGAATCAAAACTAGAACAATGACCAAACTTAGAACTAAGTCCATGCATAAGCATCATAATCCGCATAGGCCAATAATTATAATAAACCCAAGCAGTTCAATCATAATAAAAATGTTGTAGGTATAGAATTAATTGAGTCACGACATGTCCAAATGGTGAAAATACTATCTGCTCAGCCTACACTACATTTCCAACTTACTCCTAACCAATAACCTCTTTAAAAAATATAGAAATCACAACAACCTAGACCAGTGCAACAAATGCAACAAACACAATAACCTATGCATTTGTAAAATCCTCCTTTAAGGAGAAATATGTGTACTCATCGTGTCTTTAGTAACCTTGGAGAGCCCATTGAATCAGTGTTTTGCAAGCTCACCGTAGCTAACTTGATTAAATGTCCTATTTTGAAAGGGAAACTTCCTAAGGGTGTTGACTATCCAGATTGGTACAAGCTTAATGAATTATATGAGTATCATTGGGTCAATGGCCATAAATTGTAGCATTGTGTGCAAATCACACATGTCATTGAAAATATGTTAGAAAATGGAGAGATCACATTGGATCATGGAGCTTCTACCTCCAATCAGAGCCTAGGCATTTATTGGAATCCTTTTCCTCAATATAAAAACCAATGGCAAAAACAATAGAGGCTAGTACAACAACATTAGTATCAACAAGAAAGGCCAAACCAACAAAACCAACAAAATTAGTAGCAGAACCAACAACGTCAAAACAATGGATAGAACTAAGGCCAGAATGATGATAACCAATAGACATACCATGCAATTGCACATGACTACAACTCAATTGTAGGCCATATTGTAGAAGGTCACATTACCACCATTTCCATCATTCCAAGACCAACTACCAATCAAATAAGACCCTTGATAATCATACCCAACCAACCAACTTATGTCAGTAATCCTTCCTTGACTCGAGACTGCATACAGGTGAACCAATAAGTAGGGATTCCCAGGTTTGGATATTATACCAATAACTTCCCATTAACCCATGACCACACTCAAGTGGATCAAAAACCAAAGCTTATCCTATCTAATTCCCCTCCACCATCCTTTGTTAGCAACAATGGTCTTATATCTAATCCTGAGTGTGTAATCACAACTCGGTGGTCAAAGATTACCATACCAGGCCCACAATCATCTGCCACTTCACCCATCATCCAACCAACTATTATGCCTAGGAATAAGCCATTTATCACTATCCAAGAAAAGACATTTTATATTAAGGAAAAATTATAAAAGACACCAACACAAATCTCTATTTTATATTTATTACATATGTCTACCATCCACAAAAACATCTTGACAGAGTTTCTTGGCTAATCCGAAGTTCCTAATGACATATTTCCTAACAAAATTCAATCTTTGGTTGGACACCTAGTTTCAGGCCAACAATTAGCCTTCAACCACAGTGATATGTCATCCCTTGGCCCACTACATAACAATCCATTATACATCAAAGTTTACATAATGCAACACAAAGTGAAGTGTATCCTCATAGATAATGGATTGGGTCTGAATATTGTCTCTAAATCTCATCAAGCTTCTCAAGTACATGATAGGATATCTCCAAGTAGAAATAATCACCATCAAGGCCTATGATAATGAAGAATGAGAATCACAAGGCACCATCAACTTACTAGTTATCATTGGGCCCTTGACCCATGATACACTATGCCATGTCTTAGATCTCGATTTATCATATAATATGCTTTTAGGAAGACCTTGGATATATGAGATTCATGTAATCCCATCAACATTGCATTAGTGTATCAAGTTTTCCCATTCAAGATTGAAGGTTACTATTCTAGGAGATTTGCATCCATACGAGAATTATAAACATCTAGAGGCTAAGTTTTAAAGCTATAACTACCATGTTAACATGAATTTGGGTGCCAAGAAGGATAAAGGGAAAGAAATACTTGTTGATTCACTATAGGCCAATTGCGTTGACCTTGATATCCTTGATTCACTTTCCCACATGTCATCTCTTGAAATGTCTAATCATTATACCATCTCGATTAATGGCCCAGGAGAATATTTGACCCATGACACCTTTCACATTGCAAAGCTTCCAAATAACCCCAAGTCCTTTGGAAGATCAAAAACCAAACCACTCATGTAATGGCAAAGAAAGGGCAAAGGCCATCTGCATAGTTGAGAACCTGTCACTTTCATACCGGCCTCTAGTCAAGAATAGGACCCTCTTCAAGAAGATGAATCATGGTTATATAATGTCAAATTGGCTGATTGTTATAAAAATTCCTAATATCCCATTCCTAATCAGATCATGGAGAACTAAATCTATGAAAGAGGAAGCCTCAAGCAAAATCAACAAGGAACACTTGAGCCAATTTTTATGATTAGATATAAAGGAACTTATGGACTTGGATTTAAACCACCTGGGGGTGACCCCATGTATCTTATTCGAGTTTCATTGCCAATGACTAGTGACAATGATGCCGACAGTGAAGTAGAGTCCAATTATAACCCTTTTAATGACCTATCCCATACCAATTTTTTTGACAATAATGCCATTTGTACCCTTCAACTAGTCATTCACCATAATCTACTTCCATTATATTACCCCCAACTGATAGACTGGGGCCAACAAGAATCCAACATGCTAATTGATGAGTTTTCGAACGATGAGGCCTTCTATGAATTTTTAGGCCTTAGGGACAATGTTCCATTAGTAGAACACAAAAAAGGGTTCTCAATCAAATTGGATCCAAAAGCCTATTTTAGAGAGCAGGTGAACACCCTTAACCAAAAATAATCAAATAAAACATTGAGGTCCCAAAGTGAAAACCTTTTTGAGGCACTTTTGGACCAGGGAAATTGTGAAAATCTAGGCTAGTCTAGTGGTGAAAACATGTTTCAAGCACCTTTAGATGGGGGTGTTAAACCTTCTTCAAACATATACCAAGAGACCATGAATGATGAACTTGTCTATGGGTCTGAGTTTATAATTGAAGAATAATAAACTTTTGATCAAATCATTTAGGACACCAACAAAAATGAACTTATCTATGGATCTGAATTCAGTCTAGAAGAAAAAAAGCTTTTGATTGCATAATCCCAGAGTTTCCAACTGTCTTTGTGACATGGCCATCCCTACCCTTTGGGTATTCTGATTCATCATGCCTAGGAGAAATCAAAGAACCAGTCCTAATAGAGGACTCTAACATTTCTAAGCAATCCAAATCTTTGCTCCTTATTTTTGAAGATGGTTTGACCCTTCTAGTGGAAGACACGATAGAAGTTAACATTAGGACTCCAAATAATCCAAAGTGGATCAAATTAGGAACATCCCTTATTGAGGAGGAACGTGAAGATTTTACAATCCTTTTCAGGGAATTTATTGATATATTTGCATGGGCCTACTCTGACATCCCTGGTTTGGACGTCACCTTGGTTGTTCACCACCTTATGGTATATCATGATGCCAAACTAGTGAAATAAAAATTATGAGAAATGCATCCTCACATTGCTGTGTTGGTAAAGAAAGAGTTGGAAAAAATCTTGGAAGTGAGATGTATTAGGCCAATCGACTATTTTGAATGGATTTATAACATTGTGCCAGTTAGCAAAAATCTAGAAGGAATCATAATTTGCATTGATTTCTAGGACATAAACAAGGTCTAACCTAAAGATGACTTTCCTCTACCAAACATTGACATGATTGTTGATTCCACAATAGGTTATGAAATGATTTCACTGATGGATGGATTCTTAGGCTGTAATCAGATCTAAATCATAATAAAAGACCAACATAGAACAATATTCACCACTTTGTGGGGAACATTCTATTACCAGGTTATGCCATTTGGTCTTAAGAACATAGGGTCCACCTATCAAAGAGCCATGACAATTATATTTCACGATATGATTCATGACATTATTGAAGACTATATCGATTACATACTGGGTAAATCAAAGACCAGGGCTGACCATCCAATAACACTCAGGAGGATATTTGAGCGACTGCATGAATACAAAGTCAGGCTCAACCCTAAAAAGTGTGTGTTTGGTATTACTTTAGGCAAATTGATTGGCTTTATTATGTCTCACCAAGGCATTGAAGTTGACCCATCCAAAGTATGAGCCATAACAAAAATGCCACCATTGATAAATTTGAATCAACTCCATAGTTTTTAGGGCAAGATATAGTCTCTCAAATGCTTCATATCTCAATTGGCCAATGAGTGCCACCCATTTATACACCCACTAAAGAAGGGTGTAACATTTCATTGGGATGATGATTGTCATAAAGCTTTTCAGCAGTTGAAGGACTATCTTGCAAATCAACCAATTTTATTGCTTCTTATGCTAGGAAAACCATTTCTTCTATATCTCTCAAAATAGACAAAGACCTGGGGGTACTTTTAGCTCAACACAATGATAATGGAAAGGAACATGCCATGTACTATCTAAGCCATACACTAGTCGCATATGAGCATAATTATATGCCTATTAAAAAAGCTTGTTTAGCTATGGTCTTTGTAGCTCAAAAAGTATGACATTACATGTTGAACAATAAGACCATGGTCATTTCTAAAGTAGATTCGCTCAAGTATCTAATATCTAAAATAACTTTACAAGGATGCATGGCCAAATGGATCATTCTTCTCAGTGAGTTTGAGATAGAGTATGTGAATTAGAAAGCCATCAAGGGACAAGTTCTTACAGATTAGCTTGTTGAAGTATCCCTTGCAAACGTAGAGCCATTAACATTCCAATTTCTTGATGAATCCATTATGACCATCATTGACACACCTCTTGAAGAACAACACTAAAATTTGTATTTTGATGGATCATTCACAACACATGGATCAGGGTTAGGTCTTTTATTTATAACACCACAGGGGAAAGCACTCATTGTAGGGATTCAACAGGTAGTACAATGGAATATATGACATCTAAATATTTGTGGTGATTCTTAGTTAATCATAAATCATGTTACATACCACTTTTAGACCAAATATGACAAGTTGGTGCCCTATAAGGCAATGGTCAACACTCTCAAATAGATTGTTGACATTTAGTTTGAATATATACCAAGGGCTAGTAATAGAATAATATATGCCATGGAAACCATTAGGTCTTTGATTCAACATGCAGACATGGCTAAAGACTACTAATTTCTTGTTGAAAATCTAATAGTGCTAGCTCATGAACATTCAATTGTCATAATGATTTGTGATATTGTTGGTTCCAACGCTACTTGGTATTTAGACCCATATGCCTATCTTCATGACCAAATAATGCCACCAAACTTATCCCACAAATAATCCAAAAGCTTCATCCATAATGCCCAATGTTATACCTTACTCAGACCAACTCTATACCACCGTAGTTTTGATGGAACTCTGCTTCATTATTTAAATTCAGTAGAATCTACATTAGCATTACAAGAAGTTCATGAAGGAGTATTAGAGTTCACATAAGTGGGGTAATCCTATCCAAAAATAGCTCTTACATACTGGGTACTATTGGCTAATGATGGATGTAGATGCAACTGCATATGTGAAAATATGTGATAAATGTCAACACCAAAAAAATTTGATACATGCCCCTATCAAGACTTTGAAACCAATGCTGACACCATGGCCATTTGTTATATGGGGCCTTGATCTCATTAGGAATATAAACCCCACCTCATCCAATAGCCATAAACATATCCTTACCACCATAAATTATTTATCTAAGTGGGTTGAAGCTATACCTCTCATGTGACTGGAAAGCAAATTTATGAATTCAGCTTCAACCATCTCAGTTGTCATTACGGTATCCCTTCTGACATTATATCTGATAATGGGAAATCATTCAAGAATAAGGATGTCAAATCACTATGTGTTGAGTACAAGATCAAACAACATTTATCGATTGCATATTACCCTTAAGGTAATGGCCAAGCTAAAGGATCTAACAAAACCATTATCAACATACTTAAAAAGATTATCAATGATGTCAGTCGTGATTAACACCTTCAAATATTCTATGCCCTCTAGGCATATCATACCAACCACCACACTCCCATAGGTGCCACTCCATACTCACTTGTTTATGGTACTAAACCATTCTTCCCATTGAGTTCAAGTTACCTTCATTACACATCTATTTGAAGCATGTCCTAGATGATGAAGACTATTGAGTAGCTCGTTTACAACTGTTGGAGTTACTCGATGAGAAATGCATGGCCACAAGAAACAATCTTCAAGCATGTCAAAATTGACTTTGTGGCCACTATAATCAGCATGTGAAACACAAAGAATTTGAGCTTGGTGATCTTGTCCTTAAATAAAACGAAAATAATACCATGATCAAGAAGAAGAAACATAAAGGTGAGTTCAAACCCAATTGAGTAGGTCCTTTCATCATTGTTGTAGACTATGGTGCTGGAGTATACATGCTCACCACACTAGATGAGAACGAACTTGATGAGCTAATAAACATTATACACCTCAAGCATTACTTCACTTGAGTAACTTAGTGTATTGTGTATGAGGACTATTTCAATTTGTACCATATTATCAACATTATTTTTTGTATCCTATCATTCTACCATCTTATCACTTTGTCATTCCATCATTCTATTTTACCATACCTTTTCTCTCAATCAATATGTTTCGATCCTCCCTATTTATCCCATTTGACCTTGGTTCATCCATTAGTTCTGCTTCAGCATGAATGCATCATATTAGTTTTAGTAGTTATTTCAAATATTCCAGATAGAAGTTATAATTTGGAGCAGTATGACATAATTTTTGGTATTTGTATCCTACATTTCTTATCCATTTTATACCATATTTTATTTTTGTGGGCTTGATTATAACTAGATTTGGGCAAATTAGTGTCTCACCGGTCTTGTTACTAATTATAACCACCCATGGACAAATTAGTATAGTTGATCTATGCCATTGTTTCTTAGTTATAACCACCTATGGGTAAACTAGAAGTAATATTTGTTTATTGTGCCTTGACATACCAACTTGCCATTCCTATGCTGTACTGTGCCATTATGCCAACTATGCTTTTTTTGTTTGAATTGGTTGCTACACTAGTCATATTCCTCCATTGTAAGGTGGAACTACTGTGACTTGAAGCCATTTTGGG
This sequence comes from Torreya grandis, assembly GCA_037957365.1. Classification (NCBI taxonomy): domain Eukaryota; kingdom Viridiplantae; phylum Streptophyta; class Pinopsida; order Cupressales; family Taxaceae; genus Torreya; species Torreya grandis. The sequence continues at coordinate 503,869 of JARHVA010005553.1, forward strand.
ACTATGTGGGCCGTGCTCAATTTTTTTTGAGTTCAACTCAATCCCTCTTTTCCATACACTCTCATCATTTTGTGAGCAACATTCAAGTTTTACACACTCTCACCATTTTAAGATCTTATACCATTTAGTATCTCATCATTCTAGATCAAGTTGAGATGTTTTGAAATTCTAAAAACATTTGAAAACTATTTAGAAAAACCAAAAATGTTGACCACTTCTTTACCTTAAGGATTATGGAAACCCTTACTAAGTCACAAGAAACCACTTGTCATTTAGTTTCCTCATCCTTGTTGGCCTTGTCCCACACACTTGCCATTTTGAAAGGCCATTCTCATATTCTTATATAACATTCATCATGTTTATTTCTTATCATTTTTCTTCTATCCCATTTCCTGGGAGAACTATATTTAGTTTGAAGTTTTTGCTGGATATAACGTCCATAGAACTATGTAGGTAGCATCCACTTACCTGGTGCATATGGAGATATCTCAGCCACCCCCTTCATTTTCTTCTATTCCCATATATTGTTTGTTTGTTAAGTTATTGCCTATTTTCTAGGGGTAATGTTCATTGTCTTGTTTATGTCATGTTGTTTGTACTCACATTATGACTAACCATTATTTGTTTGTTTGTTTATTTATTTATTTGTATGCCTATTTGTTTGCTTTCAGTACTGTTGCCTTGATTCAGTCTACATGTGATCATTGGGTGATTCCTTGTGCATTTATTCTTGAATCCATCCATATTCATACGTTAACATTGTCATCATGGTTGTTATCATGGGTGCATAGTTTTCCATTGAATATTAGATTGAGAGTTAGTCCTTATGCATATTTTGACTAAGTCCTCATGGTGTTATATAATGATTCTTACCATCATGTGCTACAATAAAAAATAAATTTGAGAAGTCTACATGGTAATGCAACATCGATATGTTCTTCGCACTAGCACTAGTAGTAGTCCTGATCTAATCAAATCATATCCCAAATAGAGTAATTAGATAATGAACTCATTTTATTCCTTGTTAATTCAGACAAGTATCTACATATAATAGGTTGCCTAATTCATCTTTATCCTCAGTATCAATTTGAAATCATCATGTTTGTAATCATCATTTCATATCATGTTTGCCACTATCAGGGTCCAACGATTATAACCACCTTTGGGCAAATCATTACACACTGTCCCACTTACATTTTCAATAATTATAGCCACCTTTGGGAAAATCATTGCATTTCCACCAATTTGAGAGTAAATTATTATAACCACCTTTGGGAAAATCATTGCATTTCCACCAATTTGAGAGTAAATTATTATAACCACCTTTGGGAAAATCATTCACTTTCTTCCACCCAACTAGGGCTTATTTTCCACAATCAGGATACTAATGATTATAACCTCCTATGGGCAAGTCATTATATACTATCCCACATACATATTTCATATCATATTTTACACTATCAAGGTACAATGCTTATAACCACCTATGGGCAAATCATTGTACACCATCCCACTTGCAATCTCAATGATTTTGACTGCCTTTGGGAAAATCAATATGTTTTTATCTGTTTGATCCACTCATTTTCTTCTTTCAAGGGACCATTTACTGAATCCCTTTACCAACCTCTCCCTTGAAGGGGCACATATAGTTCATCAATTATCATTGAAGTCATAAGCATACATGACCTTTTTAATCTTTGAGAAGATGTTATTGTTCTTACAGCTTGTAATGCCTTTCCAAATAGGAGTAAACTATAGACACCTAAGATTGGCCACCAATGGCTTCATATCGGACTTTAGATTGGTTCTTACAAACCTTTGCAAATCTAGTTAAAATTTTTCTAAACATATCAAATTTGGCTTCATAACATACAATTTGGCCTATAAATCCATTAATTAGGGAAAATGCACACATAAAATTAATTCAAATCTTGAAAAATGCTAAAATTCCCAAACACAATTAATTAATGTGCAAAACCTAATTAAATTCCTAATTGAATCTTTCATGAGCAATTAAATGAAATATCAAAAAGGAAATTCAAAAATCAAAGAATATCCTAGGAAGTCATAATTACTTTTTTTGAGTTGTCTAAAATCCCAACATATCTCACCCATGCCTATTCCATGTTAATCATAAGGTTTGGACACATTTTAACTCTATTAGGGTTATTAACTCATTAAAGTAAGGTTTGAACCCATTCCAAGTTTTTTTTCTAAACCTATAAATACAAGCATTTGCCTTTTCATTTGGAGAGCTTGGACATAATAATGTTGGTTTTATGACAAGATTGAAACATATAGAGTTATAATGCCAAAATTGCGAATCACAATCCAAGCCATCAAGCCACATCAAGCAAACATGATCCAAACGATGGTGCCAAGAGGAGAAGGAGATAGCCAAGCTCCATTGCCATAGACTTCTTGAGCACAATCCAAGCATGCCAAATGAACACATCATTTGGAGCATTCAAGGAAGGTAAGGAATTTGTAAGTTCTTTGTATTTTAGTTGAGCTTTGTCATTTATTATTTATTTTCTAAGCTTTCCTTATGATATAGGCATGGAGGTGTTATGCTTTGTTAGTGTGTTTTTAATTTCATTAGTTTAATGGAAACTAACACTTGATCTAACCTCCCCTCCATCATCAAATTCCCAGTATCACAAATATCATACTTTAGTGTCATCTAGACCACTCATCACATTTTTAGAGAATGAGATAGTCAATGATGATTTTGACTTGCATTCTTTGTTCATTTGAGCTCACATTGATCACCAACCTATATAAAATGTTATGGTTTACAATAGTTAAAGTGTGAATATGTGTACTATCACACTTTTTTATAATCTTGGATACACATATAAATATTTAATTCTTATAACAATAATCATGAAAGGATTCAATGGCCATATTCAAAGTTATATTGGTAATATTACTTTACCACTCTAGGTTGGTTCAACATGTGGCCACCAAGTTTACATTAGTACCAAGTGTGAGAGTATTCAATATGTTATTGGGATGCCATTAGATTCAACAAATTTAAGCAGTTCCCTCTACAATACACGTGTTTGAAATATATGTTTTCTAATGATGTCATCATAGTTCATGATATTGCGTATGAATACCCCCTCCAACCAAAGATTATTGTTCCTATAAGATATATTTTAGCTTAACAACCTCAAAAGTTTCAACCTAGTCATAAAGTTTTGAAACAAGTGAACAAATTTCCAAGGAGACCTATCTTTGAAAATCCACTCAATCAACATTTTGTCATGGATTCTAGAAAGACACCCTCTACACCAACACACCCTAGATTTATATTATCAGGTATTAAGGGTGTTCCAAAATGAACACTAACACATAGTTCATACACTCCATGATGGGTTCCAAAGATTACTATAGATCACAATAGTTAAAAAACATACATAACATGATATAAATCATCATCATGACAATGGCACTTATGGTAAAAAATCAAATCAGTATTTAGATTTCAAGTTGAGATTAGTTCATTCATAATGGCATGACACTTTTCATTCATGAGAGGTCATCCTTCCCATGATAGATACAAGACATATTAATTATGAGTCTCTTTTGGGAGTCATTGCTTAGTATGTTACTTTTTGTTTTTCAGTTTCATATATGCATAAATACAATAAAAATCTCAAAAATTTAAAATTCAAGACTTATGCATGATATGTGTAGTTCATTTACATCAATTAATGTATGCTTCAATATATGGAGTGTTTATCTATATCTAGTTTATATCAAATATTATTCACAAGTGTATCTGAGTGAGTTATAAAGCTTACATGGTGTCACTTACAAATGTAGTTACAGGTGATGATATTATTTCAGACCCATAAATTATACACAAACAAAACCATTCTAACCCCAGTAATCACACACTGCACTCTTGTCTAATTTTGTCAGACTTGTCCCATTGAACACAAGGTCTACCTTTACATATTCAAAATAATCACAAGCCTCATACAACTTGTTTACATCTCAAAAAGTTCATTGGTGGCATCATTTTACATAGGTTTTATTATTATATGACTATCCATATTTTTCATGCTTCAGTTCAATACATTGTGAAAAATCTATCATTATTACTCACTTACAATCACATTACTACATTACTAGAAACCTAAGTTTCTAAATACACTGATGTAACCATTTTTCTTATAGATCAAATTTAATTATCCATGCATGCTTACCATGTTTTACTTGTTTGTTTCAAGTTTTGTGTGTATTATTTACTATGGATTACAGATATTTGAACATGTCCTTGTTTATGTCTCTAAGTCTTATTGTATGCTTCTATGCATGTGAGTGTAATTTGAACACGTCCCTTCTATGCATCCCCTTGGTCTTCTTGCATGTCTTGTGTACCTTTATGTTTACTCTTTATGTGTGTGTGTCATGGCCATGACTCTTATTTGCTCATTGTTTTTATGCCATGATAGACATCATGCATCTTCATACTTTTTGATGCCATGATGGATATCATGCATCCTCCATGAGTTGCTCTATATTAATTTTAATTACTTAGTATATGATCACTATTCATTACATTTCTCATTGCTAACTATTAGCAACCCAAGTTACACCCTAATAAAGATAGATTGTTGAAATCTCCTTCAAACCTGGACTAACATTGGTATGGTCTAAGGCTATGGGACAGTTGTATCTTAGATTAGACTTCTAGATTTGTGAGGCTAGCTTCTTTGAATGTATCAACTTTACTCAGCTTACTAAAATCTACTTTGATTTTTGGGTTGAAAAGGTTTAGAAATAAATTGAAAATTAAATCTTATTCTAATGATGGTGATACACCTGTATTGCTGGTTCATCCACTTTATTTGAGCTCCAACTAACACTAGAAAATAATTCTATTCATTGAATTATACAACTCCAAAGGACTCTTATGCAATAATATTTCACATAGAGGTTTCATTAAGTGATCAAAGCATGAGGGAAATGATGTAAGGCCTAATTAAAATCACTAACCAGTCAATATATCCATTGTTAGCTCAGTTACTCAACTTCAAACACTATATATGACCTACATAATATGACATACTAGTAACTAGGTGAGAATAGGACCTGTCAAGGGATAAAATACCACCACATGTGCAAATCAAACTAACATAATCACACTAAACTTGTATAAAGGCATATTAAAAAAATCATTTTTATTCATTCAAGAGGTTTACAAAGATCAATATTGGTAGAGTTTCATCATGCCCAAGAGAGGGATCATGAAAATAGGCCTAAAAACCTGAATATATAACAAAATAGAAGAATATCTAGCCAATGTGGTGTATAGGAGAGAAGGAGAAGACATATAAACATTAACTCAAGTTAATTTTTAGTTACAATTTTTAAACAATAGTCCTTAAGACTTCTCTTTGTGTCTAGTGTCTTGCATGTTGATTGCATGATCCCTTTGGCATTAAAAACAAGGTGGTGGGCCCTCTTTATCTTATCCAAGCTCCTCTTTTAGCATGCTACATAATTATTTGGTTAGTTAAGTCCTCTTAACAAATATCAAGATAAGTGGATGACTTCTCTTGCATGAAGACCATGGAATATACATTGATTACTAGTCAACTCATGATCATTTAACTCAGAGTGATTGGCACTTAAGACAAGTTATCTCCTTATTTATCCCTCCTTTGCATGAATTAGAACTTGGAGACTAGATATGCATGTAATTTCCACTTTAAGACTAGGTATGTGGCATGATAACTCCATATAAACTCATTTGATGGCCCTTCAACACCAATTTCCACTTCAATTGATTGATCAAATAGGCCTACTAGGCCAAATAGGCCTAGTAGCCTAATTTATTGTAATTGATAGCTATAATAACCTTCATGAAACCATTATAACCTGAAAATATAAGGAGATTTTGTCTTCAAATAACTCCTCATATCATGAAATAGGTCCTTTTGATGAAGAAACACCTACAACTTAGTCAAACTAGTTGACTGGGTAATACTATCTTCAATTCTATAAATTACCTAATTTGAATGAGATGATAGAGGAATTTACAAGCATGATTTTGAGTACCTAATGGTTTGAGGAATAATAACAAGTTCTAAACTTCACTCTTCATGGATTGGAATTTATTAAACTACCTTGTAGCTTTATTTTCAACACTATTTCTTCAAAAAAAATTTATTTTCTGCCATGTTTGTATAGTTTCATACATTAAAATGCCATGTACAAGACCTTATCTAAGTGAATTCAATGTTTCAAGAGGTTTTAGGATGATTCATGAGGTTTTGATTGTAATAAATCTCACTTTCCTCAAAATTGGTCTGTAGAAGGGTTTTAGAGGTGAACCTTTTTAACGATGGTTCATAAACTACAAACCTCTAAACCAAAACTTCTTGCCATGAATATTTATTACATATAAACCTTAAAATTTTATGAGAATATTTGGTTCCCATGTAGAATTTATACAAAGATATGTACTTAATGAAGTTTGCCTATAGGGTTTTACTTGCATTCTAGACATGCTTATACTCTTATCGATGGTTTATAAACCTCAACCCCTCAAAAAAAATAAATTATTAATGTATCATAAGTGAATAAGGGTCATCAAAACATTTTAAGATAATTTTTCCAAACTCTCCTTGTGGTGAAAGATATGAGCTCTTGATCAGGTGGGTCGAATGAGTGTCTTAGATTGCATAGATTAAATTTCTCCTTAAGACCAAAAATGGTTATTCCATTACTTCTCCCTTCTTGAAATAATGCTCCTTGGACCTAAAAATTCTCATCATACCATCCTTAAGGTGTCATATTTTATTTTAAAGGTCTAAAAGTGCCTTGATGGTGGTGCGAGCCTATAGGCCTTAAGATTAGCTTTTAGGCCTAAAAGGCCTAATACCAAGTTTTAGGGTTAGAGGCACTTGTAAGGGTATATAAGGGTTAAAACTTCTCATAACATATATTTTCCACTTATCTTCAGTCTGTAACTATCTCAAATGACTTAAACTCCAATCCTGATCCTCTCTCAAGTTGTTGCTTGTATGTTTGACTGTGCCTACCTATGTGTTTATGAAATTTGAGGACTGCTAGGTTATAATACATGTTTCATGTAGTTATATATATATATATATATATATATATATATATATATATATATATATATATATATGTATGTATGTATGTATGTATGTATATATAATATGTTCTTATAGGGATAGACATCTTTGTTTTAAGCCTTCAAAGTCATGAAATGATCTATATGCCTTCCTTTTAGAACCTTAAGGTTTCTAGTAGTCATAGTCTATATAGCCCTAAGTGATTGAGTTTTGATGATTTTCCTCTTCTAACCTAATATTTATTCTTCATGATATGTTTAAATGTCATTCTCATGTTCTCTTTAGCTTTCTTATGCTTTGAAATACTGCCCTTCTCATGTGGATGACACCATGAACATACAAGCCTATCTTAACTTCCTCATCTTCCACTTGCACTCAAGGGAAGCTAACTTGAAACCATAAATATGATCAAATCCATAGAGCATATTAACTTACTAACATAATCATGTCATATATCATAAACTCTTCATGAAGTCTAAACCCTCTGTTGCTTTTGAAAACTCCTCTCAAAAGCACATCTAGTCTCTTCTGATTGTTAATTGACATGTGGGTGACTGTGCTAAAATAGTGAGCACTTACACTAATAACTTAAACTTTAAAATTGAATTATAAGATTGATATAGTCATAATTACCATGCATACCAATTTTGAGATGCTAATTCCACCTGTAGGGGTTCCAAAACTTCAAATTTCCTCTAAACTGACAACTAGGCATTGATTGTGTTTATACTTGACTATGTTTTTATGTCAAAGGACTATGTTTTCATGTTTTACCCTTGTATTTTAGTTTTAACATGCCAAAAAAATATTTTATTAGGCTATGAAAATCTCTCGTGCATCACCTTTATCTTTCATTGGTCACCTTTTACCCCTACATCATATCACCATAACGTGTCTCTTCAAGAAACCCCATTATGACATGACTGTCATACTCCTTTAGGTGGTGATTTGAGGAGATTTTAAATGTTTCGTATTCATTCCACAATATTTTGGTGCTTTGAGACCTCCCAAGGTACCTAAAATATTTCATTTATCTCCCTTTTGGTGTATTTTCTCTTCAAACACTATTTTTAGGCTCTTACATAGTCTTAATTCCATACAAGGGTTTATGTACTATCTCTCATGAGTTCACAGCCTTTTCATGACCTTTATGAAGATTTAAATATGTCAACTAGTCAATCCAATGTAGAAATGACTTCATAAGTACCCTCCTTAGCTGAAATGGTGTCGAGTTGCACCTTTAGAGCATGTGGGTGTGAGTGGAAATGGCTTCTAGTACGGTTGTAGGTATGCATGTTATAGTTGACCTTGACTATGTCATTGTTTGGAATTCCATATTCATTTTCTGGTGAGTTCATATCTCTATTATTCTCATGAATTGTCTCCTCCATTTGATCATTAAACTCCATCATAGACTATTTGCTATCAACTCCATAAGCTTGGAGATAGGCCCGTACCCTTATGGTTGTAGGTGTGTTTAACTGTGTGATATGACTGTGTTACCATGTGATTGAAATTCAAGGCTTTATATAACTCATTACCTTCCATGTGATTCTCAAAACTAGTTAGAAACCTCAATTATCTATAAGGCATAATAAGATCTCATAGTCCTAGCTTGACATAGTATGCTTACTCCAAAATCTTTCTAACCCTATTGTAGGTGCTTATTATTATAAAAACATGACCTTATCTGAGCCTGGTCCTCATTTATGGTCTATCATTTGATCCACATTTGATAGTTCTCACTTACCACATTGTGTTCTTCATACTTATTTCTCTGCATTCATGAAAATAGTCTTTTCTCCCTTGTAAGTCTGATTATATGTGGAAATCTAGCCTTTATACAGATTGTATGTAGGTTCTAGGTCTTGAAAACAACCTCAAACCCACTTAGCACCTTTCATTCTCTTTGAAGTTCTCCAATATCTCAACTCTCACTTCAAATAGTCCATGAACCTCTCCTTGCTTGTATGCTTGATCTCATCTCTTTCTTGTATGGCTGTAGATGGAGATTGTATGTTGATTATACGGACTATGTAAGGGTTTTAGACCTTGGCAAGAAACATAAAACATGAACATGAGCCTTTCCTTTACCCTACACACTTGATAATAGAGGAATAAATAAAGACCTTGAATGTGACATCTTCCCTATATGCCTTTCCTCTATACTTTCATGAACACTCTTGACTGTCATAACCTTTATTTTATTGTAGGTGGATGTTTTTGACTATCTAGCAGTGTTTTTAAGGTTTTCATAGTCTTTGAATGACCTTGATGCTTCCTGATGGTTCTTACCTTTTCTTTGGAAATGAAAACCTGAGATGGAGATGGATGGAAGGTGGTAGATGTGAGTGGAAGGTGGGAAAGAGAATGGAGATGGAGATGAAGATTACAATAGTGATGAAAAATAATGATAAGACTATGAGATGGGATGACATGATAGAGGTGATAAAGTGCATTAAAAGTGTATATCAAGACCATTTTGAAGGTCTTATGCAAACATAGGCATATCCTTCACAAGACTTATCAATTTGAAGGCTCTTAAAGGAGGTATTCTTAGTGAAAAAGAAACCTAAGACTCTAGTAAAACCTTAACATATGCTAAGGAACCTTAAACATTGCTAAATTGAGACTGCAACGGGGATGGTAAGATCATATGGGAATCTTCCTTGGTATGAATCTTTGAGAAACCTTGAATGAAAAACACATAAACATGAAATATACCCCTACAAACAAGATTTCAACAAATCTTGATGCTCTTTCTCTCTCTTGGACCGTACAATTCTCTTCAAATGCTTGTAGACTACACATTTGCACGATTATACCTTTTTGAGCTCCATATGACCCTTAAACATGTGGGAAGAAGATGAAAACTATCATAATAAGGTGGGTCATGTTCCTGAGAAACTTCAAAATATTGAAATTTTATGCCATGATGCGTTAATGAAGAGAAAACACATATAATCGACTACCTACTTGGATGAAGGAGAGATAGTGAGTGTCTTAAATTCAAAGGGATTGTTCATGAAGGAGAGAAAACCAAATTGAGAACCACTTGACATAGATTTAATCCCTATAAGACTATTTTCTCTATCTAAAATTTTAGACCTTGGTTTTCTCTCTCATGGTCGTACCACCTACAAACCTGAAGGGCTCTCCCTATTTGCAAAGAAGCTAGATGATTGGAGGGAACTGGTTTTCAGCCCATATTGTATTATTTTACCTCAAATTCTTTTAGATCCCTTTACATGTCCTCATATTCATGCTTTAGGCCTTTGTTGTATGGAATAATCTATACAAGTTCATACCTTCACATGGAAATTCATTGAAATAACTATTTTCTTTGCATGTTATTCAATCTTAAAGCTTGAACCACCACTTTTAGGGGATGAAGAGGATGAACACCAGTCATTATAATGTTAGAACAAGAATTAAACATTTTTACACCTTTATATGGCCAGACTGGCCGTCACACCAAAAGCTCTAGTGTGATCTAGGTCCTCTTTCAGATCGCTATATGGCCCAAGGACTGAAGTACCTGAGGCAAACCCAGTCGAACACATGGCAGCAATGTATTGCTATCCCTAAGAAGGCATGTGTGGATCATGCCCACCAGCTTTTGTGGGACTCGACCTCGAGACCTAGCTCTGATACCAATAGAAGGACTGGCCGTCACACCAAAAGCTCTGGAGTGATCTGGGTCCTCTTCCAGACCACTATATGGCCCAGGGATTGAAGCACTCGAGGTGAACCCAGTCGGATACATGGCAGTAGTGTATTGCTATCCCTAAGAAGGGATGCGTGGATCATGCCCACTAGCTTCTGTGGGACTCAACTTCGAGACCTAGCTCTGATACCAATAGAAGAACTGGCCATCACACCAAAAGCTTCAGAGTGATCTAGGTCCTCTTTCAGACCCCTATATGGCTAGCTACCGAAGAACCTAAGATGATTCTCAGTTGGATATGTGGTGAGCACTGATCGGTCCCTGAGGAGAGACACTATCCTTGAGAAGGGATGTGGATCAAAAATTGGCATGTGGGAGCCTTTTGAGGCCAGAATATGCCTTTTAGTTACATGAAAATATACTTTTGAAGGCATAAAACTTTTAAATAAAGCTAACGACATAAAAATGAAAGTATTTGAAGCTATTTGGATGCTTTATGTGGATTTTGACTCCATATTTAACATTTAAAGACCAAAAATCTCCCTTTTAGGCAAAATTACACATTTCTACAAGGAGATTTATCACTGAATAGGCTTAAAGTACCCTTAAAAGTTTTGAGTTATAAGGGGTGGCATTTTGTCTTGATAGGATAAATTGCCAACACTAACATCTATCTCAACACGACACTATGTATGTTTGGTTCTACATGCATCTTATGTTACTGTATTACATAGTTTATCTATAATGATGCCATGATCTTTGTTGCTATCATTATTACTCCAAATTTCAATCTTTTATATAACATCATTCACATAACTTTTTATTTGATCTAAGTTATTTCCCATGCTTCACAACTCACCTCAAAAGAGGGGGCATGCATAATGGCTTGTCCTAGAGACTAAAATGCAACAACCCAATGTACATAGATAAGAAAAGACAAAATTATCTCAGTTTATCACAACTCGTACCTAGTTTATACTTTGAAAACACATTTAGACAACAACAATCCATTTGGATAACAACATAGGCCATAGATATTAAAAAACACACACTTTCATCCCAAGAATCAAAATCAGGATTTTTGATATTAGTCAAACTTACATCAATCTACATATTAGTTTCAGTATTACTTAGAAACAATTTATAGATTTATAAATAGTTTGCCTCAGATTTTACTCAAAATTAGTAGCATCATGCATGGCATGTTATAGGTGTTGACACAAATTTTTACTCATTCATTGGAATTAATATGATCATATATGAGATTGGGGGGATGTGTGTGGCACATGGCCACTTTCTTGCTCAGTTTTGCACTAGTTTTATAAAAGGAATGACAACTCATGTCATTATTTATGATGTATATGCTAGACTTAAATCATATTATTTTTACACAAGTATTACATTAGTTTTGCACCAAAAAATTATCTTATTATGTTTTCAGTGGTTGATTCACCTTTTTTCACCATAATGGTTTATTAGAATTCATACAGGGATTCCAAACCACCCTATAAGCTTGAGTTGTGCGATGATGGAGTCAATCACATTTTGAGTTCTTAAGTACATTATCTTATTAATGAGGATTAAGTCATGCACATTCCAATCCAAGTGTTTCAACATAGAAAAATATCCAAGGGTCCTACCCTCTCTAGTTACTAGTTTTACACTAGAAAACACAATAATTCGCATACCCAAACATGTGTATTCGCTCCTTGTTATTTTGATATATAAGTTTCTTGTCGTTACTTATAGATTTCCATCTTAAGTAAGGACTAATTTATACATGTTCAATTGCATGTTCTCATGAAGATGTTTAATGTTTTTGGAGCTTACAAGTAGAAAACACAAGCAATAAGAATTGTTTGAAAGGAATAAGACTATATTCCAATTTATAATAATATACAACTGATAATATAAATTTACCTAATTTAGCATATAAAATAAATATAATCAAATACAATACAAATAAGGGATAAAAATATTATATCTTATTTGAAGTTCAACTCTAGATATGATAGTAATCTAGAATTATCTTAGGGTAAAAATGATTGTCTAGATTCCACTTGCTTTGCATTTTGATTGCCTTTTACCCTTGGACATTCCCATTCAAGTTGGACATCGTAGTTGATGCATGGATCTTGATTTTACAAGAGGTGTCTAGACAAAAACATAAACTCTTTTTTGAATCTATTATTTAGTTTTTATGGGTTTTTGTCACCTTTTTGCTAATATCTTTAGATCACAGATACCAGATTTTGATCTTTCAAAAATGATTAAACCATAGTTCTTCATATTCATAGTAGCTATGGGAAAAATGGGTTATTGAGCACACAGTGTTGAGTTGACCCAAATACCCCTCTATCAATGAACATTGGCTACATAGCCAATACTCTAAAGAGGGCCTCAAATTTATGTAGTTTTCCCCTACATGTTGGTTTGTGTGTGCATAAAGATGCAATGTATGATAAAGAAGTACATAGAGTGACATAGCTTGTAACTTGGAAAATATGGCTCATGGGATGATCCTTCAGTATTTTATACTTGTAGATATGTTTTCTCTATGACTAATATGAAAATAGGGGAAAATAGGGAAGCTTTGCTCACTTGAGTACTTGATCACATGCTTTTGGTAAGTTGACTTATGAGAGGTCAAAAGTTGTTAGGTGAAGAATGAATGAGGATTAATCTTTTATATATACCAATCCTTTTGGATAATATCTCACATTAAAGCACTTAGGTCAACCATAGATAGGAATACATTTCATTTGTAAATTGGATGACTTTAAGGCACTAAACACTTGCATTGGAATAAGACACCATCATCGACTTAGGCATCTAATAAGGATGTAAGTATTTGAAAAAATGGAAAATAAGCATAGCTCAAGAACTTGTAGAGACATAAGATAAGTAATTTTCTAGCATTATGGGTATCATATAAGGTTTGAGTCATTAGAATAACATTGATCAGACTAAAAAATAAGCAATTTGGCATAGAGAGATAGTGTATGTGAGCCTTTTGGCAACATGGAGGTCTAGAAGTTGAAGGTACATCCATGATATGTATTTTCCAAGTGTACAAGACTAAGGTGTTATAAAATTTAGAAATAGTTTCTACATTTCCCCCTTTTAATATAGTAATGAAATTAATAGTTTAAAAAATAAATGAGTAGCTGGGTGTGTATAACACACCTTGTCTTCGTGTGAGTCTAAATTAAAAGATTTGTTGGTGACTAACCTACAACCAAGATCATGTTATAGTATATAATCAGTGTATATAATCTTACATTTAAAGCATTTGAAAGGATTGAAATTAAAGAGAGCAAGGTTTAGGAATAAACATGTGTATCGATGTAACCACCTTGCTTTTTGGTAATTTGATTTGGAAAAAATATATGATTATGAATCATTGAAACTATGATTAGGAAAAATATAATTTTGAAAAGTGCATAAATATAAAAATATTGAAGGACATAACTTGCCCCCAACCTTGAAGCTAAAGGTGAGTTTCCACTTGATAGTCGAGATTAGTTCAACTGTGTAACCCAATTAAACTTATAAATATGGTGAGGTTGGATGATGTAATTAATTATAACCTATACACCTGGCAAAATTGAATGATTTAATCACCTTTTAGACACTATTTTTGAATTATATAGCAAGTCAATCTTATGCAATTGGCAAATACATATCATGGATGTACCTTCAACTTCTTAACCCTTCCCATTACCAAATGGCTTGCATACACTATTTCTTTATGCATAATTGATTATCTCTTAGTCTGACCAATGTTATTTTGATGTCCTAGGTCTTCTATCTTTCCCATAATGTTATAAACCTATTTATTTCCCATCTCTACCAATTTTGGATTTGCACCTATTTTCCAGTTGCCCAGACACTTGTGTCCTAGTCATACACCTATGTCATTGTAAGTGTCTTATCCCAACACAGATGTCTAATTACCTAAATTAATCTAATTTGTTAATGAAACATATTCCTATGGTCAACCTACATGCTTTAATTTGAGATATTATCCAAAGGAACTAGTATAAATACAAGATAAACCCTCATTCATTCTTGACCTAGCAACTTCTTACCTACTCACAAGGCAATCTATAATAAGAATTCAATCAAGCACTCAAGTGAGTAAAGTTTCCCTAAATTTTCCTATTTATATATTAGTCATAGGGACAACACATTTACAAGTCTAAATTATTGAAGGACCATTCTATAAGCCATATTTGTTGAGTTACAAGCTAGGTTACTATTATACTTGCTTATCACACATTTCATGATTCACACACAAGCCAACACATAGGGGAGAAATATATAAGTATAAGGCCCTTTTCAAAGTATTGGATATGTAGGTAGCTCTCATTGATAGAGGGGCTTTTGGGAAAACATGACATTATGTTCCCACTAACCTATTTTTCCCACAACCAATATAAAGATGAAGAACTAGGGTTTTACCATTTGATAAGGAGTGATAATACACAACCTAGATTTAAATGGACTAGAGATAAGGTGAGACATAATATAGAATAATCCAAATAGTTTCATATAAATTCATTAGGTATTCTGTACTAGACACCTGCATCCAAGTTAGATAATAGGGTTAACGTAAGTGTCTATGACTATAGATATACAATTTCTAGAATTAGGGAACTAATTTAGAATCCAAATCTAGTATAATTTCTACCTATTCTAGATCCAAATTTGTATTAGCATTAGAACCAACTATATTATTATTGTTATCATTACAACATCTAACATAGTTATACTTTCTATCTTTAGCATCTTAGCATAATAAATTTAGTATATGTTCTATCTGAGTTTTAAAAATAATTGGTATGCTTTAGAGATAGTCTACCATCCTTGTGCCTTAAGCCATCTCTACCCATTTAACCTTAAGTTACCCATATCTACATTTTTAGGGTTAAACACTCCTCAACCATACCAAAAATGAACCAACTATTACACTAGATTGGCTCAATACAATCTATAAAAGCCAACCTAGTGGGCGATGACAATGCATAAAAGTATTTTGAAATCTGAAACCAATTTTGATTTTACAATTTAGGTGCCCTTTGCATAGCATATGCACCTTATATATGTCTCATGCTAAAACCTAGACATAGTAATGGTACTATTGGCAATTTATGGCCTATATATAGAGCTTTCAAGGACTGAGCAATGTTTCTAATTGAGAGAAGGATCCAATGATAAAAGAGGATGATCATTTTGCTTGAAAACCTTTTTAAACACTTTAAGTCTACTTAAAGTGTAATTTGTCATCTTCTAAGTACAATTCTAGAGTTTTAGAGCTCCCATGAGGTGTCAAAAATTCTTGGAATAGCTATGAAAGTGCATGGAGTTCATCTAGTTCCTCATTGTCTTCATCTTGACATTTGAGTAGAAGTAGCAAAAAGTCTAAATAGGCTATTTGTTAATGCTATATATCAAAAATGTGGATGAATTAGATAACATTGGTCATATGGGTGTCTTCCCTTTTGTGCCAAGATCCTATGTTCCCAATCTCAAGTCCTTCACTAAAGCACATCAAAAGATATTGAGGTCCAAAGTTGCCTCCTCAGTCATTTTTGCTAGGTTTTTCATAGCCAAATAAGCTGTAATGTCACTAGTATGTCATGCAAACCAGATATGGACCAGTCAACTTGAAAATTTTTATATCTTTACTTAGAAGGCTTTTGAGACTAGTAGGTCAATTAGGTTTATTCCTTTTGACCTCAATAATATCTCCAAAAAATTTGGCCCGTCTATGATTCCTGCATTTCAAGATATAAATTGTCAAAGTTGATCAAATAATGAATGATAGTCATGCGAGAGTCAAAATAAAGACAGTACAAAAATCCATATGAGGTTAAATTTGATAGTCTATGCAATGTCAAAGATGTCCACGTGGATGTCAAATGATGTTAGTGTGAATGTCAATTTTAATCAAGGCAAGTAACCATTTGGGTTCAAAAGGTCCTTAAAAGGCTTGAAGTTGATCAAGATTTAATGGTCTGTAAGAGCCCTCATACTGACACATAAGATCTAATGATCTGCACTAAAGTCAACTAAGTCAAAAGGTCCCCATGTTAAAGCCTTTAAAGATCTACAAGTTGGACATAATCCAATAGTGTGGGATAATCAAGCCAAGATCTAATGGTACACATTCACTGACAAAAGGATGGGTCTAAGCTAAATCAAGGGCTCGTGTTCAATCATACCAATTATCCAATGGAGTGTAAAAATTGATAGGAAAGTGGAACTAGGGAGATTTATGGTGCATATGAACTCATAGATCTTGATCAAATGATGAGCATGAGTCAAACTGGTCAGTGTATATAAGGAGCTAATGAGTCAAGGACAAGTGGCATAGTCACGTTTAGTTAAAATAAAATTAATAGCTTGCAGACATCCATGCATAGTTAGATTAACAAAGTGAGGTAGAATCAATAAGTTAGCGTATCTATGGATCAAATGAACATAAAGATAGTTGAAGATGATGTAGATAGTCCAAATTTGCAATCGATAGCCAATAAGCGATAGCGATCTTGAGACATTTTCAATGAATGCCAAAGAAGTTTAAATGGACCTAGGCATAGCAAATGTCAAAGAACTAAGCTTAGAGTTGAACCGGGGGTGTAGTTTAGAGAACAAGCATTGACATTAATGTTCCATATAATATATCCTTTAGGTTTAATACAAAAGGCAAAGATAAACTAGTGACCATGAAATAAAGTTAGGAAGTTTACAAACTTTCATAGATGCTGTGACTATGTAAAGACCAATGGTCTAAGATTGGTTTTAACATATAGAAGACCTATGTCTCGACTATCATCATTGATCATTTTTGATAATGCAATTATAGTTAGACACCTAATACAAATGTGTCATTTTTTAGCCAGTTTCAAGACATGATCCTCATCAATAGATGAAGTGGATGTATCATGGAGTCTTGAGACAATGATCGGGTGGATGAATAATGATAGTGAGCATTCAGTTATTTTACAAGGCCTTTGAAATTATGCTGTCTTGATAAGATCCTGACTTAGTCACATCCTCATATTGGTGTTAATACATCATAAGTGGTTGGTCCTTTTCCAATGCATAGTGCTCTCTCTCTTTCTTTTTCTATAAGTGTAGGCTTCTAAGCCTTAAAATTGATCCTCTATCTCTCTTTTTGGTATGAATAGACTTTGCCAAAATTTGTACTGCAACACCTTTTGATGCAATAAAGATTGAATTCCATCATTTCCTAAGCCAGATTGAAGTGTGTTCTATGAATTCATGTACTATTGTTAAGTGAATATATGTTCCTTGCTTATGTATATGTTTTTCTCACCTTTAGGAAGGGCTTAATAGTCTCACAAGTCATTATAAGTGCAATCTACAATTTATTATCTAGTTTGAACGTGGATATTTTCATCTCTTATTAATCTGGCAACTGATTAATTTCTTGTTCTAAAATATTTATGTGAGATTGATCTGAAAAGTGTCTCATAGTGTGCTTTGTGTGAGTTGGAGTGATCAAATCATTAGTGCATCACCCCTTTTTACATGCTTTTATAAGTTTTGTCAATTCTCTCTCCCTTTACCAAGTAAGTGCTAGTTTAGGTTTAGTGTAGGTGATAGATTCATAAGGAAGCCAACCTTTTTTGGAGTTCTGATCCACTTTTAGGATACCCACAACCTAGGATCAGTCCCATGTTGGACTAGATTTGAGTAAGAAGATCTTAATAATCCCTCCTTAGCTAAGGTACAAATCTAGAACCCCAATAGTTTTGGCATGCCTAGTGGGACACATTGGAGCTTGTCTCAGTGAAATTGTAGTTGTAGTAGTGTTCTTTATAAAGAATTTGGTGATTTCAAGCTCAAGTAATTAATTCTAAAGTCCAGACAACTTCCAAGTAATTTCATTTTAATTGCACTATCTTGATGTTATTTTTATGGCTATGTATGAAGGAAATCCCTATGCTATATCTCTTTATCATCCCTATGATGGATCATACAAGCCTTGTCATGATCCATATGAGCCTTTTTATGAGCCAAATTAGCCTTCTCAGGAGTTTTATTAGAGATATGATGAGCCTTATCAAGTTTCCCATGATCCTTATTACCAAGAGCATGACTCTTACCTTCCTTATGAACCATATTAGTTTCAAGACTAGATTTCACCTTTCCCATATGGATATGATGTGGTACATGAGCAACCTTGTCTCCAAGAGAGAATGGATGAAATAGAGCTTAAATTTATAGCATATGCAAGAAAAATATGTTTAGATTCCTAGTATGAGGAAGTGAATGAATAGTTTCAAAATGTGTCTGATGATCTAGAGGAGAGGCTTGAGTTTTGTAGCTTTGTATTAGAGAAAACAGAGGCTTGTGAGAGGCAAAAACTTCAATTGGATCAGTTGTCTCAAGAACCCTCTTATATTCCTTGCCAACCTTCTTATTTCCCTTATTATCATAAAGTTCTTGACCATGTTTAATGTGAGCCAATGGAGATTCCTAGTTGGAGTCAAAAGCCTATTCAAAAGGCTAAACCTACTTATAATTCCATTTATTTACCACTTACTCCTCAAGCTCAATTTCTCCATGAGGACAAAAAGGTTTTAGACCTTAATGAAGTAATGGCCAAGTGGAAGGAGTAGAATATAGAAGTTCTCAAAAGTTTCTCTTTCCCTCTTCAAGATCCCCTATATGATTCCATTGCCTCAAAGATCTCAAAATCTGATCCGGATCAACCTCCCATGCTTCATACTTATTGTCAAGTAAATGAATTTCATCACCCTCCCACCATCTCCCTTCTTCAAGAGGAGCCTGTTCTATGGGAAATAGAGAAAGAGGTTACAGCTATAAATCAAGTTCTTGAAGAATGTGAAGAATATGCTTCAAGTGTGAAAGATGAAGATTTCTTCATTGATACTCCACTTGAAATCCAAGTTAAAACTAAGATTGTAACTAATATTGAAGAAGTTATCTTAGGTATGTAGAAGAAGAATGGTCTTGATTTAGAATAAATCCATGAGAAATTGGTACAGGCTAATGTCACAAATGATGTTGAGATCTCTCCACTAGAGGAAGATCAAGATACCTTTTAAAATGATCTTATTCAGGTTGATCAAAGTGAAGAACAAAAAGATGATTGGTAGCTATATTTTGAATCACACATGTCCAACACATCAAAACCACTAACTCCATTTTCTCATAGTGTTCATTCAAAACCTTATAAGCATAAAAACCTAGGGTTTTTGGAGGAAAATAGAACTACAAGAAAAAACATTAATCACACATACCTAAAATTTAGACCAGAGTTGGAACATGACTTGATCTACAAAACCTATAAATCATTTAGATAGATGACACTAGAACCATATGGCACCACTGTTTACTTAGGGTGCTACTATCTAGAAAGGATTTAGACATGTGAATTCTATTTATGACACTTAGACCAACCTCTACCCTTATTTTTAGCTTCCATATCATCCATCTCTATCATTTTCTAGCTAAGTCTTTATTGACACTATTTATTACTTGTTTTAGAGAAGTCAAAGCTAGTCAATTCTATAACAAATCAATGGTTGTGTTTATTGCATATTATTTCCCTAATTTAGTTTTCTTAACCTTTTAATAAACATAATATTTAAAATTTTTAATTCCTAAAAGGTTAAAACATTTAGTGAATTTGACTTACTTTGAATATTGCTTTAAAACCCTAGTTCCATCTTAGGGTTTGCCTTCTCCATTTTTGTGTAATAAATTAGGGTTTATTAACTTTTGATTTTTCTTATTTTTTTCACAACCTAATAGATCCATATCAATCCTATTTTAAGGTTTCATTGATTAAATATTTTAAAAGTTTGTCTCAAACCCTCCAAACCCTAAATCTACATATTAGGTCATCAAACACTCAAAAATTTATCCCTTAGGGTTTCAAATAAAATTGTAATATATATATATATATATATATATATATATATATATATATATAATAGGATGAATATATATCATATTTTCATATGTACATATGTTAGATTACATTATGCCTATTATGTTTTTGTTATTCATTGTTTACATTATATTTTTTGGCAAGTTTAAAATGAAATCCAAGAAGCCTCTTGCCCCTCATTCGGTTGATCAATTTCTAAACTTTTCATATAATTATACAAATGAATGGACAGATTTTCAAGATTGCATACTAGTTCATGATAATGAGAATGATTCATTTATAACAATGATGATTATTATTGTTGTAATGATGGATATGATGATTACTATGAGCATGACAATGAAAGTATTGAGGAGGTTAAATTAGATGCATCTTTTTCTCTTTCTGCTCTTTCTTCTTCTTCTCAAAATCAAGCTAAAAATATAAGGCCAAAATAACCCCTTGTTGGTAGTGCTTTGTTTCATTGTGATCCTATCTTTTTAAGCACTTTTGCTACATCCTTATTCAAATTAAAGCAATACAAAAATAATAAAATCAATTTACCATTGCATAGTTTAAGTAACATTATACATGATGTTCCTAGCATAGAAAAGCAAAATGCACATTCTTTACCCTTCTTAGTTAAATTTTAAAAAACATGTACAAATTATTTTGCACATTTTACCGATGCACAAACCAAAGTGGATGATATTATTTTAACACCTTATTTCACATTTCAATCTCAACACTATAATTCTATGCAAAATGTAGACAATTAATATATATTTAACTCTTATCTTACATGTCATAATGTGCCAAATGAAAACATGATTGCTACTTTCTCTACGCTTGAATTCAAGATTGAAAATAATGATCATACATGCATTCCACTCATAGCTAATGAAGACATGCATTTCATTGCACCTAAACATTATGACATATTGCATAGTGGTAGCAAGTTAAAATATTCTCTTAATCTATCTCTCAGTGAGCATCTGAATGATACTCTTCTACTCTTATACAAGTGAATTAAACTCTAATTTTGATGAACCTTGGGATAATGATGATTAGTATGATTATGGTGAAGAAGACATAGAGTCTACACCTTCTAGTTCTCCTCCTACTTCACCTAATTTTCTTGTCTAAACAAATGCTTGGTCGCATGTTCAAAAACACACACACACACACACACTTATTCTTATGTTCATAGTTTACAATAACTTACATTCACATGATAATAAAGTACCTTCTAATCAATTAACTATGATACTTATTTGTAAATTAAAAAAAATAATAGATACCAATGAATATCCCTCAACCCCCCTTACTACAGTAGAACCTATTTCTCAACCTAACCTAATCAAGTGTGATAACTCATTTCCCTCTAACCAAGTCGCATCTATCACACCTCCAAAGGTTATAGAGAGAAAACCAATCCTCCCTAAAAAATGTTCCCAATGAAATATACCAATGAGTAAGATAAATAAAAAAATATAAGAGTTAAATGAACCCCTTGATGATGATAATACACCTTCATAAGCGGTAGTTTCCTTGATGCATGATGTGGATGCTTTACAACAACAAGTACACCATCTCACATTAAATATTAAAGCATACTAATCTTCAGTTGATGCTAATGTTATCCATGAAAACCCTATTCCACATAAAATATTCACTACAAGGTTGCCACCCAAATTTTAGATACCGATGTTACCTACATTTTATGGACATGGAGACCCATACTTGTAACTTTAGGCTTATGAGAAAGCCATGACACATGTCACTAAAATTTTTACTCTACTATAATTATTTACAAAGACCCTAGATGGGGAAACACTAAATTGCTTCCAACATATAATCCCTAATGGGCCACTACATACATATGAGGATTCAGAAGCAATCTTTTTGAGGCATTACATATGGAATAAGGGGCCTCGAGTCACACATGAGAGGTTACCCTCATTACACCAATGTGAGATAGAACCAACAAATGATTACATCCTAATATTAAAATCATGTTTGCATCAATTGATTTACCTAATGATAGATTTAGAGGTATAATACATATTTTCCAGAGACCTCATTTTTCCTCTTAAGAAGAAATTATTATATCAGACATCTAAATCATGCTGGCATTTGTGTAACACAATTATAACATTTAAAACAAAATTGGGACTAGTTGATACACATTCAGAGGTGGATTTGGATGTAGGTTTCTTAAATCTATATTCATCTAACATATTAGAAGAACCTACTCCACTCTTGACTAAGAAACTAGTGGAACAAAAATAACCAATGAAAATAATCAAGGAGGGAAAAGAGCCACTTTACAGAGCACCTCCTACAGTGAGTAGAGTACAACATGCCAATTGTGGGGCCATATAGTTTTTAGACATAAATAGGCCTCATGACATATTATTCACATTATTAAATAGGGGGATGATCAACCTTCATTCTACTCATCATCATCTAACACACCACTTGCATAGGATACAAAATAAACCATATTATAATTTTCATCAGGTAAATGGACTTTCAAACCATAAGTGTTATGCAATTCAAGATCATATTGAAAATTATGTTGGTAGAGGTATTATAGCATTTACATAGGGGGAATAAATATCTCCTTTTTCACATTCTTCTAGATCACGCTCTGCTACAAGTGAGTTATCCTAGGATGTTCCTTCTAAGGAACCATTGGTTACTTATCATACAAGCCATGTGGTTTCTAGGACACCTACTTATGTGAGATCTCATGCACCATAGATTAAATAGAGATATTAGCTAGTTCACAAAGATTAGAGTACAATTTCAGTTCAACAACCAATTAAGGTATTTGCAAGACATGGTGCACAACAAAACACAGTTTCACCACAATAGTTGATTGAGCCATTTCCTATAAAGTCTACAAATCTATTTACTAATAGTACAAGATGAGTAATATAAGTTTTAGAGGATATTTATACACCTAAACAACATGAGTAGTATGGTCACTTGTTCACCATGCCATCCGTGTTTAGATAGTACATACCACAGTTCATATGTCAGTTCAATTAGCTTCTCAGATTCCTATCCCTACTTCACAGTCAATGCCAACTTAGATTATTCAGTACAATAGGTTCTAAGACCTTAGTTATCCTTTCTCACAACACACACTATCATAGTTACCTTATTTAACACATGCCACAATGATAGTGAGTCTCCCATGAGACCTATTAGTTAGTATGGTTTATCTTTTCTTGTAAATACTTTCCCTCTCTCTTACTCCTTGTACATGGTTTATTTTTATGTTGCTTGTACATGGATTATTTTCAAAAAGTCCAAAAAAAATATAACATGTCAAAAACACTCAAATATTACTTAGAAAACATAAAATTTATAGATTGTATGCATTGTTATGTTTACATTTGTTATATTTTCTAGACACTACATATGTTAGCTATCTTAATATAGTCAATTTTATCATACATACATGCTTCATTTGTTATTTTTGAGTACTTACAAATTACTTATAGGACTTAAGTCCACTACATAATTCTAGACTTGCTATTATCTACCCATTGGGGGCATATACATTGGTACATGGGTCTTCACTTGACATATTCACCCACCTGGGGGCATTTTATACATAATTTTGATTTCTAGGTTTTATCCTTCTATACTCTACATCCCAACTTTAACATTTTTATATATTGATATTGATAATTTCTACTCTTACTCATATTTTTTGGTGATTATTACTACTTTAAACTCAACATATGTACATCCTAGCTCTTACATAGATTGGTATTCCATATTCATCATACTTTCATTTCTAGCTTACGTAGTTTAGACTTGATTGTATTTATTTTGCTTCTTCTATTCAAAGTCATTTAAATATGCCATTGTTCTTTGGCTCTATGCCACTTATATTTATAGTATATATAGTTTGGACATTTACCCATGTCCTTGTGTGTGTACTTTCTTGATTGTGTATGCAGACCTTTGAACATGTCCTTCTATGTGGCTCTAAGCCAACTTGCTTGTTGCTTTCATATGTAGACATTTTAACATATCCTTGTATGTCTTGTTTTCTCAAATTTAGTGACATGTGCCCATGTCCCTTATATTGTGGCCCTTTGACCTACTTTGTGTGCCTCATGTGTTTTGTATGTATGATTTATTGTATACATCATGGCTATGACACTTGTTTTTTCTTGTTACACACACCAAGTTTTGCTGCCATAAGGGGCCTCATGCATCTACCCTTCCTACTTTGGTGTTGTGATGGACATCATGCCCCATCCCCTTAGGTAGCTGCTTAGTTTTACTTAGATTTTATATTACATACATTGATGACATATATCTTGACACCCTTGTACAATGCTATACATGACATACATCTTACATTACATACTTATGCTCAGATTATTTTACATTCTAATGTTATGTATTCATAATATATTGGATTCTCACATATTTATCATATATACTCTAGTTAACACACATTTTATGGAGCTTTTTCTTTTGAGGATAATTCTTGCACAGGGTCAATAACTCCCCTCAAAAGAGGGGGAATTCATAAGGATTTGTCACAAAGATCAAGCTCCTATATTGCACTCATAATACATTTTTTAGCATGCAAGCTCAGTTACAAAAAATCAGACAAGTAAACACAATGGAAAAATAATGACCCAAAAAGTAGTACAATTACACAAAATTAGCCAGAAGGACACTATCACCCAAATGGGGACACTAGTGCCATATGGAACTACTATATAAAATATGATGTTACTATCTAGTAGCCTTAATTTTAGAACGACATAGATTGGCTAGAATAGTACAATAGGTACAATATAGGTTTGCATAGATCTAGTTATGGATTTATCAGTTATACTTAGTTTTATACTAGTTTAGCTTAGATTCATATAAATTTATTCAAATTAGGGGCATCATGCATGGCATGACCATTCCTATATTTAGTTTAGATACCTTGATAATGTTTATTACAACTCGATCTAGAATCCATATGCTCAGATATCAGATTTGGGGGCATGTGCATGACACATTGTTTCTATATGCTTAGTTACACAATTATTGATAAGATGAAATGACAAATTCCATGTCATTATCTACATTATATACATTGACATCATATTCCAAGTTGAACACAAATTTCATGCCTTATTCCATTTGCAGTGGTTGACATTCTTGAGTGGCCTAGAGCTACCTAATATACTTGAGTGGACACAAAGCTGACATACACAGTTAGATATACTCAATTAGACATTTACAATACTTCACATAGTTTAGTTTTAGATGCATCTATGACACATGCGTGAGAAATGATGGAATCATAGCCTAATTGAGTTCTTAAACCATCCACATGAGAGGGTTGGACACACTATCAGTCCAATCCATGTTATTCATAGGTCATGATCCACCAAGTAGGGGTGGGCGATGATGGAGGCAAAACTGGATTGAGTTATTGAGCCACCCACATATGAAGATTGAGTAAGCCATCAGTTCAATCTAAAATATTCATTGATTAATCACTATACACACACACATAGAGGTTATCTTTAGGTTTATGCATTGGTTCACATACCTAGTGAGGTGTATTCATTTATTTCCTCTCTCTTATCCCTTTACTTAGTTTTTAATCAATTTTGCTTCTTTACTCAATTTTGTCTTTGTTTTTGATATTTCTTAAGTAAAGAATGATTTATGCACATTTCACTTGTAGGACATGTAATTAAGCATGTTTCACATACTCAAATCTAGACTCATGGGCTTCACCTCTTAGGTAAGTCAAGGTACACTTCTTTTTTCTTTATCCTAGTCATTTTGCTTTGTTGCATTTCTAGAATAAGGGAGGGGAAATGTAATCACCTAAAAATGACCATTCATGCCTTGAATGTCCACTTGAGGTCACTTTACCCTTAGTACAACACTTAACCCATCTTAGGGGCCCTTATGATCCACTTTTAGTCACATGACAACTATAAATAGCACCCAGGCCTATAGGACACCACATGAGACCCATAATGGTGCAATTAATTAGTGATTTAGGTCCATACACCCTCTAAAAAGGTAATTTACATCTCCCTAAGAGGATTAGGGTCAGCCTAGATCTATTCTTAAGTCACACTCCCAATTTATTTTTATGAGAACACTATACAAACACTACTCTCACACTCTTATACCCTAGGTGGACATTATCATGAAGAAGCACACAAAAGTACCACTTCAAATTGAGGGAAAGCTCCTAATTATTATAATATTATATTGACTCATCCCATACATTCAATAATACAACCCTAGCACATGTATTTAGATCTCAAGTGGCCTCAAAGACATCCTCTCATATATTCACACTCAGGCATTCTAGCATTCACTTGCACTTGCACCAAGCATTTAGGCAGAAGAACTACATCATGCTTGATACCTCCTTAGAGTATTGGTATGTAGGTAGAGTGCTCACATATTGGTGTGGATCACATGCCCAACACATTAGAACCACTAATCCCTTTTTCTCATGGTGTACATTCAAACCCTTACAAGCATAAAACCTAAGGTTTTAGAGGAAAATAGAGCTATAGGAAAAATTATTGATCACACAAACTTAAAATTTGGACTAGAGATAGAACAAAACAATAGAGGAAACTGACATCAAAGGATGACACTAATGGCTATATTTATTGCATATTATTTCCTTGATTTAGTCTGCTCAACGCTTTAACAAACATAAATTTTTTAATTTTTAAGTCATAAAAGGTTAAAACATGCCCACTGTATATTTAAATTTGGTGAAATGTGAAAAAAGTGTAAACCATGCCTCTATGGCATGTCCCCACTAATATGCCCCCTTTTGAGGTGAGGGGAAGTAGAAACTGGTAGTCACCTTATCTCAAAAAGATAAAATAACTGTATAATCTATGTATGAACCATGTAGCCATATGAACGATGTAGCATATAGAAGGAACATTAATAGGTAGATATATCATTGAAGCATGAAGAATGTGATAACATAAAGTCCGAATATGCATGATGGGAAACATGGAAATGCATAGATAGTAACAATACAATCTCAATAAAAAATCAAGCACACACATAAGAGCACTCAAAAGAAAATCAAAAGACAATGGTCTAAGGAGACCACAAATAAGGGGCATGTTAAAATGTCACATAATATAAGGGACATGACTTAGTCAAATGTCCACAAACCAATGAATAACATATTAAAATGTCAACATACAACAAACCATGACATATACAAATGTCATAATAGGAAAACATATGCATGGGGGCTATAATCAATGGAGCACATTCTAATTCTCGAACAAGTAATACAATGCATGATAATATCAAGGAACACACTCAATGAAGTGCAAAAATGAAAACATAAACAATTAACAACCAACATAACATAACATACTAGCCCATGGATAATATATGTTAACAAAAAAATGTTAAGTACATTGCATATCAAGTACATTATGAAATATATAAGCATGGATAAATGCATGTGTAAGTAAATAAGCTCAAAGTGATCATATAATAATAAAACCTGAATGTGTCATGATCAAAGAAGTGGATGCCCCTAATATCCACATAACATGAGTAGAGGAAGGACCAACATCTGAAAGTGTGTAAATCATGTATCTATGTATGCCTGGATCACACTCAAAAGATGAATAAAACACGTGTATATATAAATAAATGATATGTTATCTACCAACTTGGAACCAATAACATATATGCCAAGAAGCCAATAAAACATGTTAATGCTAAAAATTATAATCACCTAAAAGTGCTAATTGGATGCTAGGACTGCCACTTGAGTTACCCTATTCCTAACTCAGCCCTAGACCTATCCTAGAGCCTTAGGCACACTTTTTTAGTCATGAAACAAACCAAAGTCACCTACAGTCAGCCAAAACATAGTCCTAGAAATATCTTCTCAGATCCTAACCTGACTTTCTCAATAGTCTGCCAAATGGACATTAGCACCACATTTGGGACACTACAGCCACATGGCATTAGTGTCCCTAACTGTGCACTATTGTCCTTAGCCCTAGTTCTTCCCAATAGATACTTTTTCAAATCTATGCCCCTCCTAAGGTCAACCTAAGCACATTTTATTATCTACACAAGCTACAAAACTCTATAAATACAAGCCTAATTGACCTCTATTGACTAGATGGAAATAGATGTAAAAAACACGTTTAAACGAAAGACAAGTTGATAAAAATTAAGGTATTTGATCCCTATTCTTCCCTACTTATACATAATACCATCTACAACATCCCTAAGCCTATTTTTTAAAGATTTCAAAGTTTAAGAACATTTAAGGCATCCATGCCCACTCTCATTTTGGCATTCACTTGCACTTACATTAAGCACTAGGTGGGAGAACTTCATTGAGCTCGATCCCTCTTTGGAGTATTGGTATGTAGGCAACTCTCTTCAAAATAGGGTGTTGAGGATGTCCATCCTATCCTACTAATAAACACATAATTATTGCTCATGCCATACTTGCAATGAGGATTAGGGTTTGTATACTATATCAAATTTTTAGGCATAACACAAAACTCTAGGTTTCATGCGTGTAGGAATAAGACCTAAAAATGCAGAGACATGTACTCCCAAAAAATAGGAATAGTCCCACAAAGGGGACAGTACTGCCACTTAGAGGACACTACACAAGCATGGTGTTACTATCCATATGGGGCACTAATATCCAGTGAGGAAATAGACTCTAAAATCCTATTGATGATAATAAGAACTATCCAAAACCCAATTTTTTGAACCTATATCATCTGCGATAGTCATTTTTTAGACAAGTCTTTATTTATGCCTATTTGTTGCTATTTTTAGAAAGTCAAAGAAGGTCAAATGCCATAACAAATTATTACTTAATTATTGTAATTTATTTAACTAATTTAGACATCTCAACCTTTCAATCTAAAGATAAGATTCACATAGTTAAACCCAAAAAGGGTTAAATCATTTGGTGAACCTGACTTACTTTGAATATTGCTTCAAACCCTAGCTTACAGTAAACCAAATTTTTGTGCAATAATTTAAGGATTGACCTACTTTTGATTTTTTAAAGACAACCTAGCTAAATTAAATCAATTTCATATTAGGGTTTCAATTTATTTTACATATAATTTAAATTGGTGCAAAGAAACCCTAGATTCAAAAACCCTAACCCTAGATAACCCTAGAGTTCACATTTCTAGTAGTTACTAAGTTTCAATTTATAGCTTGCTACCATGATTATCATGATAGAATCCATCTTTCACTTCATGTTACAAAGCTTGGTACTTTTGTTAGCATGTTTATTACCAACTATTTGTAGAAAGGTACACATGTATGTTACTCTTATCATGGATTCAGTTTGAGCTAAGCTTGTTTTAGATATTGGTCCTCCATCATGTGAGCCCCATGTTTCTATGGATCATTTATATATGGCTCACTTTGAGCTACCTCTAGTTACTACCAAGAAATAAAGGGATCAAAGGACTCCTTTTGTTCCACCTCCACCTAAACCACTTGATTATCTATGCTCCCATCCCACCTCTATTACTCACCCAGGCAAATATTAGATCTTACAGTTTGAGTTATCACTAGGTAGAACAGGTGCCTCCTCAACCTATACAAGAGCATCGTAACTCTACCATTCCTCTTCATCCCCAACACATTACAATAATACCCAAAGATCAACAGAGAGAATTTGATATTTTGGATTAGTTGATGAATGCACCTACCAAAATATCTATATTAGAATTACTATAAAAAGCAACAATATTCAAATAAATTCTATTTTAAACACTTAATCACAGATCTGTGCCATGTGACATTGAGCTATCCTATTTTTCATCTATCATGAATACTATCAAAGATGTGGAGGATGTGCTATATTTTTCTAACGAGGATTTACCTTCATAATTAGTCATTGATCAAAACTTTCCACTTTATATTCAAGCTCAAATAAAAAACACAACTATTAAACGAGTTGTCATCGATAGTGGTTGAAGACTCAATATATGTAACCTCACATTTTTAAAAACCATGGGGGTTGATATAACATCTATTCAAAAAACATACAAGAACATCTAAGAATTTGATGACATTCCTAGGCAAACATTGGGATCAATCACATTGGATATTACAGTGGGACCAAAGACATTATCTACACACTTTTAGGTGATGCTAAACAATTTACATTATAATTTGTTACTCAGGAGACCTTGGATACATGTTATGGAGGTTGTACCTTCCACACTTCACATATGTGTTAAATTTTTACATGATGGGTACCATACACATGTCCAACAGATAATCAACCATTTAGATATTATAGGCTCACTAAGCCTCCTAAATCAAGTACATCATTAGATGGGACACCTCATGTTCTCATCAAACCCCTACCTCACTAGATTCCCATTGAGCAGATGCATACTTATGAGGTGGGGAAGTCTAGTAAGACTATTCATATACCACCTTTAGAGCTTCTTACATCACATGAACCTTCCTTGATGATAGAGGACTAGCCTCTCCCAACATAATTACCTTCTCAATGATAGAGGACTAACCTCTCCCAACATCATTACCTTCATAAAACATAGAGGAATAACCTCTCACAGTACAAACATCCTCATCTATGATAGATGCTGATATTTTCACAACCCATTTACCACTACATTTGAATTTAAAATTGGCCTACATTCATAATTCTGACATAGATTTACATGCCACTACAAAGGATGATCAACCACCTATAAACATCGATGATTATTTATGGAAATTAAGCTTTACACCAATGGACCCAAAGAATACATAGATAACTCAAAGGCACTTATACCTTGTCCTACACTAATAGCCTCACTTGTTTAATATTCTACAACTATGGGATCCCATACTCAACCACAGTCAGTAGGAGATCCCCAGATCCATTTAGTACATATGGTCACATCCATGGATATCAATTTAGTCATATAGATTCAGGCAAGGAGCTCATTGTATAGACCACACCAGATATTACTACTATTACTTGATATAGGATTGATGATATTACCCATAGTCTAACATAAATCACCTAACAAATTGTCACCATAAGAAGGGCCACCATTTTGCCACTTTCATAGACTCATAAGATGTGATACAAACATGTGTGTAGCATTGCAACATAAATTGAATAAATTTAAGGCTAAAGGAACTATCTAGATCATACAACCTCCACCTCCATATGAACCTCCACCGCTAGTGATATGAGCTACTACACAGATATGAGCATTATGATAGAGTCATCATTGACACATATATTCATGACATGATCCATTGACTATATAGATATTTGTAGCAGATAAATATACTCCTCATGTGGTTATAAACAAGGATACTAATACTAATACTTACACTTTGGGATTTTTACACCACATTGGTTATTAGGAGAGTGAGATACAACATTCTATACACTATCAGGACTCCATCAGACATATTACATTACCAGTTACATGTGGCCCCAAGGTGGCTGACACATTATTATTCATTTTGAGTAGAGACACTCATATACAAGTTATATTTGTAAATACATGGTTATAGGTGATGGATGCTATAGTTTATTAGTCAGAGAGATGCTTGACATTCACTCATGATAGACACATGGTTTGCATTTTACATGATGACGTCGATGAGAACCACATGTTTCACATAGATACTCTATGATCTAATGTGGTTTACCCTATGAATGTGTGAGAAGCATCTTACACACTTGAGCAACACACCATTCATATGCACATACTCCAAACTCATGCCAAAGATAAGGCCCAATTGATACGTACAAATTGGTATGATGATCATGATGATGATGACTTATTTGAGTTCATCTAGTCTCAATATCCAACACTAGATGATCTTCCACTAAATCCACCGTTTGGTTATCCACATCCCATGGATGTGATCTTGGGTCTATAGAGACATTATGCTTTATTTGTATTTTGTTTCACTTATATTTCCAATATTTACTTCTACTGCATTGCTCCTCATACATAGTTTATTTTCATTTGCTTGTACATAACTTATACTCAGAAAACACAAAAACAATATTACATGTCAAAATACAAAAAAATTCAAATATTTCAAAAGCACAAAATTTATAGAATGTATGCATTGCTATGTTTACATTTCTACTACTTACCAGATATTGCATATTGCTAATTATCCTAGTATAATCAATTTTATCATACACATATGCTTCACTTTTTCTTATCGAGTGGTTGTAGATTCTAGATAAGACTCTGATCCACTACACAGATCTAGAGAAGCTATTATCTACCCATTGGGGGAATTTACATTGATTCAAGTTTATACATTTGATACATCCACCCACTTAGGGGCATCTCATACACAATTTATACTATCGGGTTCTATCTTTACATACTGCATAGCCAATTCACCCATTGATTTATCTTGATATTGATCATTGCTATTCATTGCTTAGATTTTG
This sequence comes from Torreya grandis, assembly GCA_037957365.1. Taxonomy (NCBI): domain Eukaryota; kingdom Viridiplantae; phylum Streptophyta; class Pinopsida; order Cupressales; family Taxaceae; genus Torreya; species Torreya grandis. The sequence continues at coordinate 537,081 of JARHVA010005553.1, forward strand.
ATAACTATCACTAGTTAGACTCAGTATATATGAATCCTAGCATCTACATAGATTTATACTACACAATTATACATGCTTTCATTTCTAGTTATCCTAGATTAGGCTTGATTGTGTTCATATGCTTCTTCCATCTTTAAGGGCATTTGAATATGCCATTATTCTTTGGCTCTATGCCACTTATCTATTTGAATGCCTTGGACATATGCCCATGTCACTTGTGTGTGCTTTCTTGCTTTCATATGTAGACATTCAAACATAACCTTCTATGTGGCTCTAAACCAAATTGCTTGTTGCTTGTGCATGTGGACATTTGAACATGTCATTGTATGTCTTCATTCTTAGATTTGGTGATATATGCCCATGTCCCTTGTATTTTGGTCCCTTGGCCTACCTTTATGTTCCTCATGTGCTTGTATATATGCTTCTACACCATGACACTTGTATTTTCTTGTTACACACACACCAATTTTTGATGCCATGAGGGATCTCATGCATCTACACTTCCTAATTGGGTGTCGTGATGGACATCATGCCCCATCCCCTTAGGTAGTTACTTAGATTTACTACTATACACTTTGATTACATCTATCTTGACACACTTACATAATGTTAGATTACAACATACATCTTATGTTACTTATTCATGCTCAAAATTATTTACATTTTGATGTTATGTTTGTACATTGTATTAGAATATCATGCACATGATCTGGCTAATACATTTTGTAGAGATACTTCTTTAGAGCGTAGTTCTTACATAAGTTTCACAACTAACCTAAAAAGAGGGGGTATTCACAAGGGTTTGTCATAGTGATCAAGCTCCTAATTTTATTTTCATAGATAAAATTAAGCACACTGATCAATTTCATACATCAGACACAGGGCAAATACAAAATATAACAAAGACTCAGAAGTCAGTTCAAATCACCCATATTTTAGACTAGGTAGACATTAGTGCCCATATTGGGACATGAACACCATAGGACACTACTATCCACTACAGGGTGCTACTCTCTAGTATACCTAACTTCAAGATAGTCCATATCATTTATACCAGTACACTAGGTATAATATAGATTTGCACATATATAGTCACAAGTTTGATAGTTATGTTCAAATTTTGCTTAGATACATTCATTTTAGCTTAGATTCATACTAGTTGCTCATATTTGGGAACATCATGCATAACATGATCACTCCTACATTTAATTCATTTACATAGATTAAATTATTACATACTCAATGTAGATTTAGTATACTCATATACCGGATTGGGGTCATGTGCGTGGCACATAGTTTTTATATACTCAACTACACACAGGTTGATTAGATAGAATAGAAAATCCATGTCATTCTCTATGCTATATACACTTGTTATCACATTTTAGGTTATCACTAGATTCATGCCTTACTCTATCTATAATGGTTGGCATTCTCGAGTGGCCCAAATCTGCCTAATATACCTTAGTGGTCATGGAGCTGACATACATAGTTAGATTTACTTAGATACTTTCAACACTTTGCATAATTCAATTATAGATGCATCTACTTTACATAGGTGGAAAATGGTGGAGTCATATCCTACTTGAGTTCTTGAGCCACCTACATGATAGGGTTAGACACACTTATAGTCTTATCCGAGCTATTCACAGATCATGATTTGTTGAGCAAGGGTGGGCAATAATGGAGTCAAAACCAGATAGAGTTCTTGAGCCACCCATATGAGGATTGATTAAGATATCAACTCACTCCAATCTATTCAAAGATATGATCACTATATACACTCACACACATAGGTTGTCACCAATTTCATGTATTAGTTTACATACCCAAATAGGTGTATTCATTCTTTTCCTCTCTCTTTACTCAGCTTTACTTAGTTACATTATTTGAGCATATTATTTTGATTTTGTTAATCTCTTAAGTAAGGACTAATTTTGCATGTTTCATTGTAGAACATTACTTTGGATCATGTTTCAAATACATAGACTTAGATTCACATACTCAGACTCAACTACATGGGCTTCACTTCCAAGGTAAGTCTAGGTATGCTTCTTTTTCCTTTATACTATTCATTTCACTTTGTTGTATTATTAGCATAAGGGGGTGGGGCAAATGTAATCAACTAAAAGTGGTAATTAGATGCTAAGAGTGATGCTTGAGCTACCCTATTCCTAGGTTAGCCCTAGACCTATCTTAGAGCCTTAGACACACTTTTTCAGTCATTAAGTAGACCACAATCACCTAAAATTAGCCAAACCATAGTCCTAGACCTATCTTCTCAAATCCCAACCTATCTTGCTCTTCAGTCTACCAAGTGAACATTAACACCACATTTGGGACACTAGCTCCACATGACACTAGTGTCCCCACCTGGGCACTACTATCCTCAACCCTATCTCTTCCCAACATATACGTTTTCTAATGTGTGCCCCTCTTAAGTTTGGCCTAAACACATTTTCATATTCGCACAAGCTACAAAACTCTATAAATACAAGTCTAATTGACCTGTATTAATTAGATGGAAATACATGCAAAAATCACATTCAAACCAAAGACAAGTTGAGAAAATCAAGGTATTTGATCCCTATTCTACCCTACTTATACATGCTACCATCTACAATAACCTTAAGCCAAATTTTCAAAGATTTCAAAGCTCAATCACATTCAAGGCATCCAAGTCCACTCTCATTCTAGCATTGACTTGAACTTGTATCAAACACTAGGTGGGAGAACTACATTGAGCTTGATCCCTCTTCAAAGTATTAGTATGTAGGTAACTCTCTTTATAATGGGGTGTTGAGGGTGTCCATCCTATCCTACTAACAAACATAAAATTATTGCTCATGCCATACTTGCAAGGAGGATTAGGTTTACACACTAAATCAAGTTTTTTAGGCACAACATAGAGCTTTGAGTTTCATTCATGTAGGAACATGACCTAAAAACATAGGCACATACACTATGAAAAAACAAGAATAGTCTTAAAAATTGGACACTATCGCCACCTTCAGGACACTACACAAGCATGGTGCTACTATCTATATGGGGTAATATTGTCCAGTGAGGAAATAAACTATAGAATCTTATTGATAACAATTAGAATTGTTTAAAACCCACTTTTCAGAACCTAAATCATCTGTGACAGTCATTTTCTAGAAAAGTCTTTATTTATGTCTATTTGTTGCTATTTTTAGAAATTCAAAGAAGGTCAAATGCCATAAAAAATTAGTAATTAATTATTGTAATTTATTTAACTAATTTAGACATCTCATCCCTTTAATCTAAACATAGGATTTACATAGCTAAACCCTAAAAGGGTTAAATAAAGAATATTTTTGAATTTTTGAAGTTGTTTGGTTTTTGGTATTTTTAGAATATGCCAAAGAAAGAACTATCATATGATCACATCCAATTGATACTCATAGGTATCTCCCCAATATAAACCTAGTGTAATAAATTGGTGGTACTGCTAAAGAGCATGTATAGGTGCAATATTTGTCATTGTAGTATATGTGATGCTCTGCATATATATAAAATGACTCTGTGGTGACGAAGAAATAATAGAAGGGATGGGGGTTCTTGAAACCCATCATTGAGTGATCTATGGTTTCTTTGAAGTAGCAATAATAGGAACATGTTTAGGTTATTTTGATGTCTTTGTATGATGTATAGTAGAATTAGGAATTATTTCATGGTCTTTTGGTATGTTTGTATTTGGTAGCTTTGCTTCACATGAATGTGTGCTTTTAATTATTTATTCATTTTGTATACATTACTTGAACTTGTTTTATGTAAATTATATTTGGATATGATAGAATACATGGTAGTATAAAATATTTCAATTTAATAAAACTTGTAATTTAGTGATAATAAAGTAATCACTATATGTAATGAAACCTGGTTGGAAATAAGAAAGCTTAAGTGTAATGATCAAGTGGTAATGGAACTTATAGTTTTGCTTATATCACTATAACTGATGTACATGTAGAAATATATCATGAATTTATATGTGTTGGTCTAGGTATCCAAACCTATTATGTATGTATGTGTAGATGATATTAATTAATTACATATCACCTCAATCTTATACACTTGACAAACTTAGACCTTGGATGTTCCTCTCAATTGTAGACTTTTTTTTCTTCCACAAGTCTCGCATCTAGTCTCTGTTGTTTCCCTTGGCCTATATCTTAGTCTAACCAATCTTATGTTGATGACTAATGCCTTTTGTCATGTTTAGAATGCTTGAAACATTATTATCTTATGCCTCTACAAGCTTTGAACCTGTGCCTATTTTCCTTCTCCCTAGATACTTGCATCTTGGATGGACACATACATTGATGCAGGTGTCCTATTCTGATGGAAGTTTCTAGTGCCCTAAATCCATCTAATTATATATTAAAAACTATCCTAATGGTTGGTCTAAGTGTTATTATATGATATATTCTTTTGATAGGAGTTGTATATATGCATGATCATTCCTCATTCTAAACTCACCTCACGTTCATACCAAAGATAATTCAAAGAACATTCAATTAATCAAGGTTTTCTTATTTTATCATATTCTCATATCAGTCATAGGAACAACACACCTATAGGTCTGAAGTAATAAAGAAGCAACCTAAAATCCCAATTTTCCAAGTTATAAGCTAGGTCACTGTTGTACTTGATTTACACATATTACACCCTTGTGTACACACAAAACAACACATTATAGGATAACTACACCAATTTGAGGTCCTCTTCAAAGTAGTGGCTATGTAGGCAACACCCACTAATAGAGAGGTTTTTGGGGTTATCTTGACATTGTGAGCCCACTAACCCATTTTTACCAAGGTCACTATGAAGATGAAAAACTAGGGTTTTGATCATTTGACAAGGAGTGACAGTCCATGACCCAAATATGAATGCACCAAATAAAAGGCAACAATGAACCCAAAAGCACCAAGTAGTTGCATCTAATTTTGGTAGGTATTCCATATTGGACACCTATGTTTGATGTAGATATTAACATCGACATAACCATCCCAAGATGACACAAGTGTCTAAGGCTATAAAGGAACTTAATCCATAATTTAGAGACTATTCCATTATGCTTCCTACTTGTTCCAGATACAAATCTATATTGGCATTAAAACTAGCTAAGTATCTTATTTATTTATCATTACAATATCTAGCATCGTTGCACTTTCCATTTTTAACATATCTCATCATAATAAATTTAGTATATGTTCTATCTAAGTTTTTTAATTAATTGGCCTGCTATAGATCTATTTATCACCCTTCTGATTATTCATTTCTATATTCTTAACCCTATCTACTCCATATTAGGATCTATATTCAATTTAGGTTTAAACACTTGGTGAACTCAATTCATGTAGATGCAAAAATAAAAATTCATCTAAGGTTTTTAATGTCTTAGGGTTTCAACTTGTTGTGATGGATTTTTTAGATCTAAAACTCTACCCTAGGGTTTTACCTTCCTCTGGTCACAAGGGCTTCATGTGCATACGCTTTCAAGTGGATTCTTCATTGATTTTTACATTTCAACCTCTAGAAAGATCCATTTAAAAATTCCTCAAAGGTATTTTATACGTAGGTTGGTATATTAGAAAACCTCTTTTCGTTAGCCAAAATATTGTATGGCTTTTTCAGATTTAGTATTTTACTATTTTTAATAAATTTAGACCTACATGCCGTACATTGTACTTTTATTTCCCTATTTTTCTAGGTTTGTATGATTTCTTATTTTTCCTAAAAAACCTATTTTATATTCTCAAATTTGTTAGCAAATCACTTTATATTTATTTATCTTCATTTGCCATATTGTGGTGACCTTGATTTTTGGTCTCAAAACCCTAGTTAACCTAGGATTTCATGATTTACTCTTTTCTAAATTTTGATTATTGATTTCAAAGTGTTTAAAATTTAAAATTAATAATTCTAGAATCATCTTTAATATAGATACATCTCTTAGTTACTTAATTGTACAATACATGATGGTAGTTATTATGTGTTATGTTTGATACATGATTCAATCAATTAAAGCTGTAAGGGGTTCACAATCTAATAATTTCAAAATAACCAAATCATAGAAAGATCCTAATCAAGTTATAATTCAGACTTCTCTTTGTCAATCTTGTTGCAATGATATCGAGTCTCTTCCTCCTAACCCTAAAGAGGGTGATAGCTACCATCCCTCTAATCAGGTCCATGCTATCACTTATTTAAGGTGTAAGGTCTATGGTGTATGCATGCATATTCAATCTGATGTAACTAGAGTTTGTTCTTGTAAATACCTAAAAGGTCAAATCACCAATATGAGAAAGATAATAAAAGAGTTACAAAATTAGATTACACATCTAAAAAATCTAACACATGGTAGTGTTAATCATGTGTTTGCATCCTCATCTACCAATGTGATGCCAAACAAGGTTTTTTATCCAAATTCAAAGCTAAAAAAAATATATATAAACTAAGTGATCCAATTATTATACCAAAGGTTACTAAGAGACCAAGTGAAATCCTAAGAGAAATAATTCAAGACAAAGTGATCAACTTACTTCCTCCACATCCTATAAGCAGATCCAAATACTACTATACATATCATGAATGCATGAACATCATATAGATTTTTGTTTTACATTACAAAATAAAATACAAATTCTCAAATATAGTGGTGATCCTATAATTAATACATCACTCAAGCTAACCATTCATATTATGAGTATGTCTCCTAAAGCACATGTATCGAAATAACAAATGTGGGTACCAAAGAAAAAAATAGATTAAAAATAGTTGCCAATATCAAACATAGAGGAGGAAAAGGTTCAAAAAGAAAAATTAGATGAATAAAAGGATACAAAACTACCTCTCAATAATAATACTCAATTTTCCAAACAATATGGTTTTGAAATAAAATATTTAAAAAAAATTGGTTATCATGGTCAAGGATTGGGAAACCATTCCAAAGGCATCACTCATCCTATTTCCACATATGATCAGAATGACCATCAAGGTTTGGGCTATATTGGAAATACTAATGAAAATCATTTAAAGATACTTTTGGCCAATGTACAAGAACAAGAACAAGTCAAAGAATAAAACACATATAGAAAATATACCATCATAAAAAGAGCAATGGGCACATCAAATATTTAAACCAAGATTTATAACTAAATAGGTCAAAAATCAAGAGACACTTGAAAAATATAATGTTCCAAATATGGATATAAATGAGGGAACTACAACCATTTATTCAAATCAATCCAGATTAATTGCTCATATAGATGGTAAACAATCTTTAGATGAATAGTTTAACAAACTATGTTCTAATCCACTTGGTAACTTACCACATGATCTATTGATATCTATAGGACTTGGTACCTATCAATTGAATACATCATTGTCAAATGAGAAAAAAATGTGGATAAATGCAAATGAAATATACCAAGTACAAACTTCCCATAGAGCATTATACACTTTTTGATTTTATTATGCACACATATGACACATATGATACGAGGCCTCCACAAATGTATCTCATTGATGATATCTTTGGGTTCTAGTGACACTTTTCCTGGTCCATAACATCTTTCTAAAAAATAAAAAAAGTAAAAAAACTTCAAAAATCAAAAAATATGTTTAGCATTTACATGTTCTATTAGCCCATTGGCATATATGTTGTTTGTTCTGTGTTGGTAGATAACATATCAATATTTCCTATATACATATGTTGTACACATCTTTTGAGCATAAAATAAACATACACAGATACATGATCTATGCACTTTTAGATGTTCGGCTCTCCCTCTATTCACATCACTAGGACATTGGGGGCATCCAACTCTTTGATTATGAACATCCATGTTACATCATTCTATGATAACTTTACATTATCATGTTTGAGCTCATATATGTACTTACACATGCCTTTATACATGCTTATATATTTCATAGTGTACTTGATATGCTATGTACTTTTCATTTTTTTCTAGCACATATTATCCATGGGCTAGTATGTTATGTTTATATTTGTTGTTTATAATTTCATTTATGCACTTCCTTGAGTGTCTTGTGTTACTATTGTCTTGTTTTTTGAGCATTAGAATATGATCCATTATTTGCACCCCCTGTGCCTTTGTTTAGTTATTTGACATCTAATATGTCATTACTTGTTGTATAGACATTTGAATATATCATTCTTGATTTTATGGAGATTTGACTAAGTCATGTCCATTTATTGTGAAACATTTGAACATGCCACTTGTTTGCGGTCTCCTTGGACCATTGATTATTGATTTGATTTTGAGTAATCTTGTGTGTGTGATTGATTACTTATTGAGCTTTTACTATTACTATCTAAACATTACCATTATCTTTATCATGCATCTTAGGTCTTGATGTGATCACATTATATGTGCTTTAATGATACATTTACCTAGACATGTTATCCTATATGCTACATGGTTCATTCATAGTTATATGGTTATCTTATCCTTTTGAGGTGAGGTAACTACCCATTTCTATTATTCCCTCACCTCAAAGGGGGTGCAAATTAGTGGGGGCATGTCATAAAGGAATGGCTTCCACACATTCATATTTTTAGAAATTAGTTGGGGCATGTCATAGAGACATGGCTTCCACACATTCACAGTTTTTTGATTTAGTGGGGGCATGTTTTAAAAACATGTTCTTCACACTTACTCAATATATAACATACCCAAATTATAGTGGGGACATGTTTTGAAAACAAGTCCTCCAAATTGACACTTATATATTAAATTTTAAATCTCTCCATATATAGTGGGGGCATGTTATGGTAACATGTCACCCACACTTGTTTAAATTGATGAATTGGGAAAAGCACATAATTATATGATTCAGATACACATTTTTAGTAGAATTCTATATATTTGTACCATTGTTATACACAATTTTAACATGAGACACATATAAGGTGCATTTTCTATGTAATGTGCACCTAATATTTTAAAATCCATATCAATTTTAGATTTATAACACTTTATAGACTGTCATCACCCTCCAGGTTGGGCTTTTATGGATTATATTAAGACAATCTACTGTAGTAGTTGGTTTGCTTTTTGGTATGGTTGAGGTGATTAAACAACTCAATGTTTCCAAGTTTTTAGGTTGGAATTGATTATATCATCCAACCTCACTATTTTTTAGTGTGATTTGACTTGGTTCACTCACACTCAATAGGTTATAGGTATGATTGAGTTTCATGGTTGAGCTAGTCTCAAATACAAGGTGGTAATCCATTTTTTATCCAAGGTTGGGGCAAGTTCCCTCTTATCTCTCTCTCTCTCTCTCCCTCTCTCTCTCTTTATATCCTTAGATATATGCACTTTTTCATATTTATATTTGTCCCAATCTCAGTTTCAATGATTCATAATGATACATATTTCAAATGAAATTACCAAAAGGCAAGACAGTTACATCAATATACAAGTGTACTCCTAAACCTTGTTCTCTTTCAATTTCAATCATTTTAATTTCATATTATATGAATTTATTATATATTATAGCATGTTTTAGGTTGTAGGTTAGTCACCAACAAAACACTCAAGTTGGACTCAAGCAAAGGCAAGGTGTGTTACACACACCCAAGTATGCATTACTTCTCCTTTAAACCAATAATTTCATTACTAGATTAAAGGGGGGGAAATGTAGATGATATTTATGAATTATAAGCACCTCAATCTTGTACACTTGGCAAACTCAGACCTTGGCTATTCCTCCTAGTTCTATACTTTTTCTGCTTCCACAAGTCTCATCTCATATCTACTCTCTCTTGTGACCCTTGGCCTATCTCTTAGTCCAACCAATCTTATGTTGATGACCTAGGACTTCTATTTTTCCCAAAATCCTTGAAACTTTCTTATCTTATGCCTCTTTAAGTTTTGAGCCTGTGCCTATTTTCCTGCTCCCTAGACACTTGTGTCCCAAAAAAACACCTATGTTGATGCATGTATCCTATCTAACACAAGTGTCAAGTTTTATAGAGTCATCTAATTTTCAAATAAAATGTATCCTAATGGTCAGCCTAATTGTTATTATGCAAGATATTCTTTTGATAGGAGTGGTATATATGCATGATCACTCCTCATTCTAGACCCACCTAACATTCATACCAAAGAGCATTCAATTGAGAAAATATTTCTTATTTTCTCCTATTCTCATATCAATCACAGGAACATCACACCTATAGGTCTGAAGCAATAAAAGAGAAACCCAAGAGCCTAATTTTCCATGTTATAAGATAGGTCACTATTGTACTTGCTTTCCACATATTGTACCCTTGTGCATACATAAGCCAACACATTATGGGAGAAATACATCAATTTGAGGCCCTCTTTAAAGTAGTGGTTATGTAGGAATCACACACTAGCAGAGGGGTCTTTAGGGTTAGCTTGACACTATGAGCCCAATAACCCATTTTTACCAAGGTCACTATGAAGATGAAGTACTAGGGTTTTGATCATTTGACAAAGAGTAATAATCCATGACCCAGATATGAATTCACCATAGTGAAGATGATGATGAACCCAAAAGTATCTAGGTGGTCACATCTAGTTTTAGTAAGTATTTCATACTAGAAACCTATGTTTGATTTAGATAATAACATTGACACAACCGTTCTAGGTTGACACAAGTGTCAGAGGTTGCATAGGTACTTAATCCATAATTTAGTGACTATTCTAAAATATTCTTCTAGTCTGCTTCTTACCTGTTCTGCATCCAAATCTATATTAACCTCAAAACTATCTTATTTATTTGTCATTATAATATATAACATAGTTTTAATTTCCATTTTTAACATATCTTAGTATAATAAATTTAGTATATATTCTATATGAGTTTTGTTTTGATTGGCCTACTATAGATCTATTTATCACCCTTGTGATTAATCATTTATATATTCTTAACCCTATCTATCATATTAAGATCCATATCTAATTTAGTTTTAAACAATATGCCTCATCTACATGTCCCTCTATCAAAAACCTGATCAACCAATGTCTCCTTCATAGGATTAGTGTGGGAAAGATCAGTCTGGGTAGAAGGTACACTAGGATAAGGACTTATACTAGTGGTTATATTTTGCAAAGGTCAATGGACCACATGTTCCTTAAAAGGAGCAACATGGGATGTCTCAACCCTTTTGGCATAACCTCTATAATAAATATGGGAAATAGATCTATATGTTTCTTTCTAAAATGAAATAATTTACCTATTTGCCAACTATATAAGATTTTTCTCAAGAGTAAAACAATCATTATCATGGTGCCCATTTATACCATGGTAAGTGCAAAAGTTTTATCCTTTTATATTTTTAAATATGTGTGGTGGATATTAAGAATTTAGATGAAGTTTTATCATCCATTTATCCAATAATGTATGGGATATATCACATGGTCTATCTTGGTACCAATCAAATAGAAGCGGTTGCATTTTTGTAGAGGCATATGGTTTAATTGTAGGAGGTATTCTATAAGTATATTCCTATCATTTATTCAATACTTTTACTATTTGTTATTTGGTATGCACTGCTAGTTCTAAAGAGGGTTTTTGAAGTGGTTCATGACCTTCTTGGTTTACTTATTTGTTTTGGAATCATTATTTATACCATGTTTGCCTTTAGGTGGAGAAATATGTAAGTTGGTTTTGGTATTCATTAGAGTGCATGCATATTTATACACATCCCAATATAGGGTATTGTATGAAGTAAATGGCTTATGCAATGCTCTTTCTCTAAGTGGAGAAAGAAGACCTCTAATAAATATGAATTTTTCTTCCAAATTCGAGGGGGTGTAATTCAAGGAATACAAGATCTCATTAAATATAAAGGTATAGTCTTAAAGGGGTTCATCCTCATTTTGAGTTAAGGCCTGAAAATGTTTCATTGATAGCTTTTGTATTGTGTGCTTATGGAAATTAGATAAGAATACATCCTAATTTTTTTTAAAGGTTGATAAAGAACCATTTGGGAGTGTATAAAACCAATCAAGAGCTTCTTGTGCTAAACTCATATGGAAAGATTTTACTAGCAAGCCCATATTTAATCTAATTCAAAGGAGTGTATATATTATTTTAAATGATTTTCATGATCTCCTTTTCCATCAAAGGAAGAGAACATAGGCATGATAAAGGTGGAAGGACATTGATAATAAAAAACATCTTTAGTAAGGGGTTGGTCTTCTAAGATATTATCATTAAAATTATTATGGGAGGAAACTTGAAACTTAATAATATTCATTTATTGTTGAATATATCCCATGGTAATCATTAGAGATAACATCTCACTAGGAGGTTTTGGTAAAGAGGTTAAAGAAATGCTTAGAGGTTTTAATTTTCCATCCATATGGAACAAAGGAATAATAGGCTCCTTTACCACCCTCATTGTATTGTAGGATAAGACCATCATATGGTTTGTAAACATTATGTAAAAGGATATCTACTTTGATAATTCAAGAGAGATCATTATATCATGTTGGACATCATGAAGGCTAATGCAATAATTATCTGAAAGAGTCTGAGTACCTAGATTTTTATTACATGCAAGAGGTCTAGAAGATGTACTTTCATTATTTTCATCTATAATTGGAACATTCTTTGTAGTGGAAAATGTAAAAGAGGGAGACAAAGGAATGTTATCCATTTTGATTTAAATATTATCATAGGAAGGAAAAATTCAAGCTTCATTTTAATTTTAAACTCAAAATAAAATGGGATAGAAAATGCAATGTCACTTTCTACTTTAGGTACATTGTTATTATATGAGAAAGGAACATTTGGATAATTATCAGTTGCATCATTGCTATTTTTATTAGGAAATTATTTCATTAGGAAACCTTAAGCAAAGATGTTTTGTTGTTTTTTTTGAATTAAAAGAAAATTAGAAGAACATACATCTACATTATTTTCAACATCATTATCATTATCATATTTACAACCTATAAGGATAGGGAGAGAAGTAATACATGCATTTTTATCATTGATATCTAGATAAGAATTTTCACTATTTTCACTTGAGTGGTCTAAAAAAGGAACAATATTTTCAAAGTTATCATTACCTTGGGAAAAAGGCACACACTCACTTTCTTGACTATTTTCATCATTTGAAAGGGAAGAGAAGTATTTAGTTTTTGGTTCATCTTGAAAATTTTTGCATGAAATAATTCTACTTTCAACATCATAAGTGCTAATTACTTGCATGTGTATTGGATAATATTTATGTGATTAACTAACAAAATTTATCATTTGTAACTTTTTAGGCCTTTCATTATTAAAAATAGGATAAATAGGAGAACTAGGCTTCACATACCCAAGAGGAACAATGTCACACTTATAACCATATGAAATAATGCTAAGATCATTAACAAACTCATTTATACTTGCATTTTCATCATTAATTTTTTCATTATGATGGTTATAATCAAAATAAAGAGGTTTTAGCCTATTTTTGATATGTCAAAAGATCTTCATATGCAATACATTGATCATTAAGAACATTGAACAAACTATCGAAAGGATGAGGCTTGGTATGGCTTATAATAAAGGACTCCATAAGGACTTTAAATTTTAACCTAATGTAAAATAAAGAAAACATGAGGCCTATAGTAAGAATATAAGTAAGCATTCATTAAGCATTGTCCATACAATAAATCAAATCTAAAAAATAAAATTCAGAAATAGATTATTAAAGAAGGAGAATACCTTAATATTCAAACTAGGGTTTGGTTCAATAAACATTAGATGGATTCACCACAATGTTTAATGATTTTTGGAGCTTACAAGAAGAACACACAAACAATAAGAATTGTTTGAAAGGAATAAGACTATATTTAGGTTTATAATAACATATAACTAATAATATAAAGTTACCTAATTTAGCATATGTAATAAATACAATCAAATAAAATATAACCAAGGGATAAAAATTTCATATATTGTTCAAAGTTTATCTTTGATATATGATAAAAATTTGGAATCATCTAAGGGTAGAAATGAATATCTAGATTCTACTTGCTCTGTGTTTTGACTACCTTATACACTTGGACACTACCATCCAAGTTGGACACATGCAACCTAATTTTCCAAGAGGTGTCCAAACCCAAATATAGACTCTTTTTTGAATCTGTTAGTGGGGTTTTTTGTCACCTTTTGGTTGATGTCTTTAGATCATGTGCACATGTTTTCTATCTTACTCAAATGATAAAAACCTAGTTCTTCATCTTCATAGTGGCTATGGGAAAAATGGGATAGTGGGCACACAGTGTTGAGTTACCCCAAATACCCCTATATTAATGAGCACTACTTAGATAGCCAATACTCTGAAGAGGGCCTTAGACTTATGTAGTTCTCCCTTATGTGTTGGCTTGTGTGTGCATAAAATGTCATATGTGATAAATAAGTATAGAGAATGACCTAGCTTGTAACTTAGAAAATGTGGCTCAAGAGATGCTCATTTAATAATTCAAACATGTAGATGAGTTTACCCTATGAATAATATGTAAATAGGGGAAATAGGGAAGCTTTTCTCATCTAATTACTTGATTAAATGCCTTTGGTAATTTTCCTTGTGAGAGGTAAGTAGTTTCTAGGTGAATAATGAATGAGTATTAATCTTGTATATATACCAATCCTTTTAGAGAAAATCTCACATTAAAGAACTTAAGATGACCATATGAATACATTTCATTTGTAAATTAGATGACTTCAGAGCACTGGACACTTGCGTTGAAATAGGACACTAGTATCGACATTGGTATTTGACCAGGACACAAGTGTCCATAAAGCTAGAAAATAGGCTCAAGTTTACAACTTGCTAGGTTTGTAGAATTTTGTGTATGATAAAAGGTTTGAGTTGTTAGAATAACATTGGTCAAACTAAGAGACAAAAAATTTGGCAAAGAGAGATATGGTATATGAGCCTTTTGATAGTAGGAAGGTCTAAAAGCTGAAGGTAGATCCATGATATGTATTTTCTAAGACTGAGGTGCTATATAATTCAAAAATAGTGTCTATAAAAGCATAATTCAACATGTGGCTTACATCTAAGCTTACTCAACATGGGTAAGCTTATGTGTAAGTATTTTTATTTTAATCTATTAATTTTACTCTCATATATTACTATAATAAAAATGGGGGAGTTTGAGTCACTAAAATTAACATTTAATGCTAAAACACTGCACTTGTGACCAATCTTTTTTACACACTTAGCTCATGCTCAAATCCATAGCTCTAAGTCATTATCCCTCTAATTTTATGTGGATTATCATTACCTTTGAGTAACTCTGATATAAAATATTCATATTTATAATTCCAAATAGACTAAGCTCATCCTTGGACTGATCCACACTTCTATCTTGGCTACCTTTAATCATCAAACAAGGCTGATTCATTAAGAACATCCCACTCATCGATAGTGTTTGAATCTATTAAATGCATCCTATCGCTAAACAATGACTAATTTCTAAAATTTAAATTCACCTAATGGGTTATCCCACATGTTTCACAAGTTTCATTCAATTAATTTTCCAAAATATTGCTATATAAGCACAATGCTTATTCATTTGTTTGCTATATGGCAAAAGGCTTTCATATTACAAATGCAAAAATTTTCTAATTGCACATTAAGAAGAAAACACCAATTCTTGACAATACTAAGTTTATATAGGATACATAGCCCTGAGTTAAGTCTGTGTACATCTCTAAGGTCACAAGCCATTATTGAAACACTTAATCACACTAGGATATATAACATCACACCAATATTCACACACTTAATCATAACATGGGATAACTACATGGAGTTTGATTCATCTTTGGAGTATTTGTATGTAGGTATTGTTGAACAATTTTGAAATTTAAGTTAAAATAAGGCAACCCTAGTAAAAAACTTCATTTTGAGGCATATAAGGGGTATGATATATTATCATAAGGTGTTTAATAGGTAAACTAATGGCAATTGATGTTATAATATCTTTGGTCATTAGTTCTCTAGGTATATTTATCATTTTGAGTCATTTTAGGGGGTTAAATAGGTGTATTTAATGATTTGTATAGATTTATTGGGAAATGTGCAAGTGTCAATGGGTGATGTCATGACCCATGTGTCTAAAAAGGTCTTAAGTAACTGACAAAACTTAAAATATTTAGGTTAATCATAAGAGAATTAGTTTTCTTAAAGAAAAGGAAGAAAATGACACATGTATGGATCCTTGGGAAGCATGTCACATGTGAGGAGGCTATGGAATGTCTCACCATATTCAAAAATATCATATCCATGCTTTGGTTGATATGGAAATGCAAATTTTAATCCAAAACCGTCTTATCTCTTTTTCATCATTTTTGGCATAAAGAAGTGACTTGTAGGTTTCCACTTGGAACAACCAACAAAAATTATTTCAAAAGGATGATACTAGGAGGTTATTTTACACTTAGATACCTTAAAATAAATATAATAATTTTGATAAATGTTCAATTGTGCTTTATGAACCATCCATTTGAAGTGGACTGTGCAAATTTGCTTGTCATTCTGTGCACCCTTCAGGTTTTGTCTTGGTTTGAGTGATTCCATACAAACTAGTTGCTCATATTTAATATAAAGTATTTTGGAAATGTATCATTACACATAATATTATTTTTTTCAAGTTTGAAGTTGTTTTGATAATCTAATAACCTTGAAATTGTAGATTAGTCTCTTTTAGGTGAAATGGGAAAGTCATTTCTAATTACTGGGGTCTCAAGCTTGTTAATGGATCTAAGAGGTTATGTTATATTATTTTTAATGTTTAAAATTCTCCTTGAATTACCATTTTTCACCTTTCATCCTCTTTCTCTAAGAAATATTCATGGTTTGCATGCATGGACACACTTCACCTAGTCTGCCATTGGAGTATGCATATGCAGGTGGTTATAAGGATGATTTACAGGTTGGAAAGGATGTTTTTGATCTTGTTTAAATATATTATTAGTGAATTTAATTCAATCAATGAATTTAAAAATGAGTTTGACTATCTATATAACCTTTCATCCATCCTTGTTGCTCTATTTCACACCCACTATCCTCACACAGTCCATGTACACCTACATGAGATATTGCTAATGTCACAAGGAGAAGTGGGAGACTTAACATATATTTAAACCTTAAAATAATGTTAAGAGTCCATTTTAATGAATTATGAATTTTTTAAATGATCAAAAACCTTGTAGCTTACACACATTTTAACTGATTGCAGAAATGGGAATAAACACCTACAGGTGTCATCAGAGGGCTATGAGGTCAAAATAGAGTGTTGACATGTGAGTTAAAACCCATTATCAAGATCAATTTTTTTTGAAAGGGTATAGGCATGCACATTTAACATTTTAGGAGGAAAAATTGGAATGAGAAAACATGATCATGAGATGATTATAGATTTAGGGTCCTTCTTCCCTAAAAGTGCTAAACAAAGGTTAGGGTTATTTTTGGTGACCTTCCACAACTTGTTTCTCAAAGGTTTCAAGGTATATAAGAAGGTGAAACTTAGAGACATATCATGTGACAATAAAATTTCTAAATATGAAGGGAAAAATGTCAGTACAAGATGATGTTTGAAAGCTCAAAATGCCTAAAAACACACTAAAACTAGGTAGTTTGATCTACGGGTCTAAGCCTAAAAGGAGTTTTTCCCATCCAAAGTTACACAAAGGCATATATATCATGTATAAAGTTTAAAATGGTTAAAGGTGACTTTTTTACCTAAAGAGAATCAACACAAGATGAAAAATTATGTCATTGATCTTCGCATATACCTCAGTCCGTACACAAATCATAAGGAATGCACCTACAATAGGGTAAATGATAGTAAGCTATAATCAAGTATTTGATGGTGATTTAAAATAATCAAGGTGAGTATAAGGTGAAATTAAGTACCTTATGGAGTTGAGAGGCATTAAGGATGGTTATAATCAACATTTTATGACTTGGAGCAAGTGGATTATACCTATAGGTAGGGCAAAGAGCAAGGTACTTTAGTCAGCTGGGTATGGAGACAAAGTTGTGTTTTCTTGGTGTCTTAGTGGTGTCTAGTTATTATATGGAATATATAGATGTTAGGAAAACACAAAATGGATTTAAAACTAAATTTAGAGTCTTAAAACATCTCCATCAAGTTCAAGTATGCCTCATTTGCACCTACCATGCACACCTATAACTGTGTTGATCATGACAAATAATAAGATGAGAAAGGGGTCTTAAGTGAGGGTCTAGGTCATTTAAATTTAAATAATTAATAAAAAAAATGAATTAAAAGAAATATAAGTTATTAATGACTTTTATTCATCACCTACAAGGTATATGCAAGCATGACACCTACAGGCAGAGCTTAACAAATAGTATCTTAGTCATAGGAGGAAGAGACATAGTCATGAGACCAAAGGATATAAGGTGAGAAGATAGAAGTTGAAGTGAGATTAAAAAGTAAAAAATTATTAATCATGAACATAAATATCTCATGATTCCATGACATTAGTCTATAAGGCAAATAAAGAGACTTCAATTTTTCAAAACACAGTCCACTATTGGAGCTTCTCATACATAGTCCTAGTGCACAGAGAACAATTTTGGAACTTAAGCATTTGGAAGGTCAGATGACTAGGTTAAGAGTTGAAATATTTTTAATAGATCCCATAATTCTTGGGGAAACACTTAAAACATTCATCATTGTCTAATAAAATAGGGAAGTACCCCCTATTTTATCTCAGATAGGGGGTGCTTCCCTAATGGTCAAAACTAGCAAGGTTTGGAAAATGAAGATAAAAAGGTGAACTATGAGCTAATGAGATAATTAAAGGAGGTTTAAAATTTTGAAATAAACCTGGAGTAATCATATAAAAATCTCACATAGGAGAGGAACCCAATATAATGCTCTAGACATCATAGGATATAGTCAAACAAAGCTAGGCATGGTAAAGCCTAGTTTCCAACTGGAGGACCATTTTCAATCCTAGCATAAAATGAGAAATATCATGAATGGATACTTGTTAAGGATTTCATTGTAAATGTGATGAAACTATTGGGACATAGAGAAGACAACAAAAGAGTCATTTTGAGGTCTAGAATGCAAATATGCCCATTGGACAAGGTGTAAACCTAAGGCCAAAAGAGGGGTCACTCATAATTATAGACTTAAGTGAGATTTAGAACATATTTGGACATGATTATTAGGATAATATAGAGGTGTTACATCCTTAATATTTCATAGGAGACATCAAATAAACCATTTTTGGGCCTAAAAGCAAATCAGGAATATAATAAGCATGAAAACAAGTTCAAATAGGTAGGTTTGATCACTCACATATTCATGAAGCTATGCATGGTATAAAGAGGAGTTAGGGGGTGTTATATGGGGTCTCATAGGCCATATTTTTGGAAATTTTTCTTAAGTTGGATGTCCCAACTTTATGAACAATCGTTAAGACCAAAAATAGGCCTAAAACCCTACTAAACCCTTGCTAAGGACCAGTCTTGGAAAATGGAGTTAGAGATGCAACCAGATGATCTGAATTGAAAATAATATCTATTTTAACTTGTATAGGACATCAAAAATATACTCCACATATTTTTCATTGTACAAACTTATACAGATGGGGGTAGAAATAGGGTTTTTCTCACTATTTTGTGTGTTGTGTAGGCTACAAGAGGAGTTAGGAGATGAAAACAAGTTTGTTGGAAAGATTGAGACTTTACATAACTCCAAATATTTATTTAATTTATTGAAATAAATCCTAAGTATCTAAACCAATCCCTTAATTTTAGCCAACCAAATTTGACATATTGGGCAAGCTAGAGAGAAGGGAAGAAATATTTAAGTAAAGTGATTTTAAGGTGACCCTAACGATTACAAGGAAATGGAGGGTATTTAAAATTGTCATTAAACCTCATACATGTATTTTCATGGTCAAATGATGCCAAATTTAAAGACAAGTGTGGTAGGTGCATGAGAAGGAGGTTTCTTAGAGTGTAGGTGATGATGTCTCTCTCCTAGGTGATTCCAAAAGACCAAGCATGAAAAAAATGCATGGAGAGGCATGTTTGAGATCCTCCAATTAAATTACAATAATTTTACCTACCCTTGATCAGTTATAAGTCACTCAAATAGGCCTTATCATGAAGGTAGTTTTTTGTGCAAGAAAATGAGTTTTAGGCCACTTTGCATAACTTTGATGACTTGAATTGACACTTTTTTCTTCTATCCTTGAATTTTTCAACACATATAATCTTATAATGCATGTATAACTGATTTTATCATATTTTAAAATGTCCTTATGAACCTTGGACTTATCCTTCTCTCTCTCTCTCTCTCAAACTCTATAAGAGTTAGCCATTTTGGCATTATATTGGATGCTCCACCTGAGCATGGCAAAGCCCTACAAATTTTTATAAAATTTTATCAATAAAATGACTAAGTTTTACCTCTTCATGACTATTTACAAGTGTGTTATACATGGATGATGAATCTTTCTTAGTGAAGACTATGGATTCGTAGCACACGCGTGGTCTCATTCTTCCACCTTGTTTACAACTAGAAAACATCTTTTTGCAAGACATCTGAAGTGTTTTATGAGATATAAAATGTTGATTTTGTTAGTATTTTCATTAGTGACATTAAAGGCCTATTTTATAGTCCTCCTATCTTTGCACATCGATCCATGACCTCATAATGTAACATTGATGTGAGAAGATGAAGATTGAAAGAGTGTAAGATTGGTTTGTCTTTTGGTCTTAAGTGTAGGATACAATTGGTCAGAAGTCATCAAATTGATTTAGTGTATCACCTCCTTAGTTTATATTTGTTTTTAGTTATCTCTCACCCTTTTCACCCCCAAATTTAGTAGTTATAGTATTAGTCAAGTGGTACATCAAGGGAGCTAACCCTATCTAGAGACTCACCTCATTCCTTAGGCTAACCACAAGCCTAGAGGTGATTCCATTGTGTCACTTGGATGAGGAGAGCTTTGTATCTCCTCAAAAGGTGAAAATACAAGTGAAAATAGTTTTTTTCATGCTTGGTGGGACTCTTGTTCCAAGAGTTGGAGGATTTTTGGTGTTGTCCTTTAACACATCAGCCTTTGGAGGCATATTTTCAAGCATCAATGGCGACTCTGAAGACATATCAAATAGTCAAGTATCCTAGGTTGTGTTTTGAAGATTGATGGTAACATATTTATTTGTGTTATTTATTTCAATGAATATTCATGGCTAACCTTGGATTTGAGTTTTATCCTCTACAAGTTGGTGAAACATATCCATGTTGTCCCATTCCCTATCAATATGAACAAGTCCTTGGTCAAGATTTTTATGATCCTTATCAATCCCAATATGACCATATGCATCCCTATCATGAGTTTTATTAGTCTTATAACTATCCTTCTCAATGTTTTACCCCTCCTAGTCAACCTAATCCTTTCTCCAACCAACCCATTTCCACCTTCAAACAAGCACTTTTGGGCTATGATTGGTATATGTTGGAGCTTGATACTCAAAGGGGATGTGGTCAAAGGATTACTAATCATTCCATCCATCAAGTGAGAAATGCATTAGAGTTATTAAATAAAGAGTGGGCACCTATTGAGAAATCCAATTGGAAAATGCTCACAAGTAAGATGCTTGATATGAGTGGTTTAGTCTCTTCCTTAGAGGATATGCTAGAAGTTCATGAAAGGAAACCTCACCATACCTATCAACCTTCATATCTATTTACCCAAATTTCATACCAGCCATACATGACCCCTAACAACAAGCCAATCCAAGCCTATCAAGGTCATCTTCTTCCTAATCAATTGGAGGAGAGTATTGAAATGAAAAGTCTTGTGTTTGAGGCCAATCTTGATAATAAGATTGAGTTAGCTAACATGTATATGCAACAGTCTATGTTGACAACAAAGGAAGTGTAGTTAAATCCTAATTTCCCCTCTCACATACCATCCCCATCACCTTAAAAATATACTCATAATCCCAATTTCCTAATTTGGAACAAAATAGTGGAATCATGGGGAAAGAAGGAGGAGAAAAGTCTTGACCAAGAGTGTAAAAAAGAGACTCCTAATCCTAACATCCTAAGTTAAAGTAAGATATTAGAGTCATGGGGTAAGGAAGAAGATGGAATCATTGTACAAGAGTGTGAAGTGGAGAATGGATATGATCCTTTTCAAGTCCCTCCCAACCTTCCTCTATTCCATGGTAGCCTTCATGCAATGCTTACCCCCATAATGATTCCTATCAACTTCAAGAGAAGATTTTCCAAGAGAACCTAGCCAAGAAAATAAAAGAGTTAGAAGCAAAGGTGAGAGTGCTAAGTCAAAGTGAGATGGAAGGTTTAGACCCAAGAGAAGATCCTATGCCTAAACACACCCCATCTACACTCCCTCAAGAGCTTCCCAAAGAGTCTCTTACATTCCATCCCCAATATGATTTTGAATTCTATTTGCCACATCCACCAACTACTTCCTCTTTCTCTCATCCTATTACCATTTGCCTTGATGGACCTATGGTGTGGGAACCAAAGGAGGATTAGCTGGTTGATAAGGAAAGATAAATCTTGCTTGAAGAAAACCTACCTCCTTAATAGCTTCATTACGCTAAATCACTTGATTTCAAGATGCCTAGTCTTGGCATCACAATGAAGGAGGTTAAATATCTTGAAGCTTTTAAAAATAAAAATCAAATTGTAGTAGCTAAGACACAACTTGAGATCTCTTAAGAGGTCCTAAGTGTTGAATAAGAGGTGAGTCCTGGTGTTGAATCTCTTTGCTTGGTTGATGATGAAGAATGTTTTATTTGTGTTGAAGAACCTATCTTGAGAGAGGCAAATCAAGAAGGACATGCTCAATTCATGGATGATAAAGAAGATATCATGAGTGTTTATGAGAAATAAATCACCATAGGGACTCCCTTTGGTGAAAAAAAGGATGATTCACAAGCTTTTGTCTCCATATTGGATGAGGAAGAAATGATCATTAACACTTTCATCACCTTGCAAGATACTATGGATGGACTAAGACAAGTTCTTAATCAGCCTTTGGATGACTTATTTTAAGTCATTAGAGCAGGTTATAATCCCCTTTAAGGAGGCTATGAGCTAGTCAAATATGGAGAAGGAAACATTAGTACACAAATAAGTATGAAAAGGACAAGGATTCTATCAAATCTTTCATTTCAAGAAGCATGTGCATTTGATGCTGACATGTTTGAAGTCATCAAGATAGGATATCATATACTCAATCAGTTGGGAGAAACATATCAGATCTTGAAGGATGTAACAAACTCTTACTAGCCTCAATCTTCTAAGGAACATGAAACTACTCCTCTTGAAGCCATGCCTACTAAAGATATATAAGTTGACCATGAGATGAAGAGTGGGCAAAAACATGAAGTGTGTGAGCATGTTCAAGAATAATATATCTGAATTGGAGACCTATTTTAGGATGATATATTTGAGATCAGATCAAGTGAAGTGTTAATGAAGAGGTTTGATCCACAAAGCATTCAATTCAAAGAGAAACATGCTTGACACTTTGTTTCATCTCATCATGAAGATGATTCAAGAGGTTTTACTTTTGATCCTAGAAAAGAGGTATGTTTAGTTGCTAGTTATGCATGTTAGGTTGTTTCATTATTCCCCTAAGTGCTTATGCACTTGTGTATGTCTTGTGTGTTTGCTTTCTTGGTTGTGTGTGTCCTTTTCCTTTGTGTGGTTGAGGTAGTAACTAATTGTCTTGTGTTCATCAAATTTGAGTCAATGGTCAATGTTTATTTATTTTTATCAATCTTTAGATGACTCCATAATCCCAATGGACTGATAAGGCTACTGGTCTAGTTAGTATAGTAGGCATACCACCCCTATGAGTCACCAATTTATTGACCAATTTTGACTTTTAGGGTACCCCGAGCAAAAAAATTCATTTTAGGCATATAAAGGGAATAATATATAGTAATAAGGTGTTTTATAGATCAATTAATGGCAATTGATGTTATAATAACTTTGGTCATTAGTTCTCTAAGTCTATTTATCATTTTGAGTCATTTTAGGGGGTCAAATAGGTGTATTTAATGATTTGTATGGGTTTCCTAGGAAATGTGAAAGTGTCAATGGGTTATGTCATTCCCCATGTGTCCAAAAAGGTCTTAAGTAACTGAAAAAACTGAAAATTTTCAGGTTAATTAGAATAAAGTTAGTTTTCCTAAAGAAAAGGAAGAAAATGACACATTTATGGCTACTTGGGAAGTGTACCACATGTAAGGATGCCATGGAATGTATATAAATTTTAATAAATCTCATATCAATGCTTTGGTTGATATGGAAATGCAAATGTGAAGCCAAAACCATTTTATCTCTTTTTCATCCTTCTTGGCATAAAGAAGTGACTTGCAGGTTTCCACTTGGTACAACTAGTAGAAAAGGTTTTAGGTATAATTATACTGGAAGGTTTTTTTACACTTATATAACTTCAAATACATATAATAATTTTTAGAAATGGTCAATTGTGCTTCATGAACCATCCATTTGAAGTGGTCTATGTAAATCTGCTTGTCATTCTGTGCACCCTTCAGGTTTTGGTTTGGTCTAAGTGATTTCATACAAAAAAAATGTTCATATTTTTTATAGAGGATTTTGGCCATGTATCCTTACACCTAATATTCTTGGTTTCAATTTTGAAGTTGTTTTTATTAGCTAATAACCTTGAAATTGTAGATTGGTCTCTTTTAGGTGAAATGGGCAAGTTTCTTCTAATTGATAGGGTCTCAAGCTTGTTAATGGATCCAAGAGGTTGTGTTATATTATTTTGAATGTTTAAAAGTCTCCTTTACTTCCAATTTTTCACCTTTCATCCTCTTTTTCCAAGCAATCTTCATGGTTTTCATGCATGGACACATTTCACCTAGTCTACCATTGGAGTATGCATATGCAAGTGGTTGAAATGATGATTTACACATTGGAATAGATGTTTTTGATCTTGTTTCAATATGTTATTAGTGAAATTAATTAACTCAAGGAAGTTAAAAATGAGTTTGACTATCTATATAACCTTTCATCCATCCTTGTTGCTCTATTTCACACCCATTATCCTCACACAGTCCATGTACACCTACAAGAGATATTGTTGACGTCACAAGGAGAAGTTGGAGACTTGACATATATTTCAACCTTTCAAGAATGTTAAGATTCCATTTGAATGTATTGTGAATGTTTGAACTGATCATAAACCTTGTAACTTACACACTGTCCAGACTTGCTCACTAATTACAGACATGGAAATAGAAACCTACAGGTGTCATCAGAGGGCTATGAGGTCAAAATAGAGTGTTGAAATATGAGTTGAAACCCATTATAAATATCATAACATGTTGAAAGGGTCTAGGCATGTACATTTGACATGTTAGGAGGATAAATTGGAATGAGAAAACATGATCATGAGATGATTATAGATTTAGGGCCCTCTAAAAGTGTTAAACAAAGGTCAAGGGGGTTTTTGGTGACCTTCCACAACTTGTTTCTCAAAGGTTTCAAGGTGTATAAGAAGGTGAACCTTATATCCATATCATGTGACAATAAAATTTCCAAATATTAGGGGAAAAATGTCAATAGAAGATGATGTTTAAAAGCTCAAAATATGCCTAAAAACACACTAAAACCAGGTAGTTTGATCTACAAGTCCTATTTTTCCCATCCAAAGTCACAAAAAGGCCTATATATCAAGTCTAAAGTTTAAAATGGTTAAAGGTTAATTTTTTGACCTAAATAACATCAACATAAAATGACAAATGATGTCAATGATCTTCACATATACCTCAATTTAGACACAAATCATAAGGAATGCACCTACAATAGGGTAAATAATAGTAAGCTATAAACATGTATTTGATGGTGATTTAACATAATAAAGGTGAGTATAAGGTGAAATAAAGTACCTTATGGATTTGAGAGGCCTTAAGGAGGCTTATAATCAACATTTTATGACTTGGAGCAAGTGGATTATTCTTATAAGAAGGGCAAAGAGCAAGGTACCTCAGTCAGTTTAGTATGGAGCCAAAGTTGTGTTTACTTAGTTTAGTTCCTCCAAGGAATATCCAGATGTTGGGAAAATTACAAATGGATTTAAAACTACATGTAGAGTCTTAAAACATCTCCATAAATCTCAAGTATGCCTCATTTGCACCTACCATGCACACTTACAACTGTGTTGATCATGATGAGAAAGGGGTCTTAAGTGAGGGTCTAGGTCATTCAAATTGAACTCATGAATCTCCAACATGAATTCAAGGACACATAAGTTATTAATTAGTTTTATGCATCACCTAAAAGGTATATTCAAGCATGACACCTATAGGTAGAGCTTAATAAATAGTGTCTTAGTCATAGGAGGAAGAGACACAGTCATGAGACCAAACGATATGAGGTGAGAAGATAGAAGTTGAAGTGAGATTAAAAA
Source organism: Torreya grandis (assembly GCA_037957365.1). Taxonomy (NCBI): domain Eukaryota; kingdom Viridiplantae; phylum Streptophyta; class Pinopsida; order Cupressales; family Taxaceae; genus Torreya; species Torreya grandis. The sequence continues at coordinate 563,589 of JARHVA010005553.1, forward strand.
TTAAAAAATTATTCATCATGACCATAAATATCTCATTATTCAACCATATTTGTCTATTAGGCAAACAAAGAGACTTCAATTTTGTAAAACATAGTCCACTATTGGAGCTTCTCACACATATTCCTGGTGCACAGAGAATAATTTTGACAACTAAGCATTTAGAAGGTCAAATGACCAAGTTAAGAGTTGAAATATTTTTTATATATCCCATAGGACTTGGGGAAAAACTTAAAACATTCATTATTTTCTTAAAAAATAGGGAAGTACCCCCTATTTTGTCTCAGACAGGGGGCACTTCCCTAATGGTCAAAACTAGCAGGGTTAGGAAAATGAAGATAAAAAGGTGAAATAGAAGATGAGGATATCATTAAAGGAGGTTTGGAAAGTTTGAATACACCTGGAGGAATAATATAAACATATCACATAGGAAAGGAACCTAATATAATTCTCTAGACACCATAAGATATAGTCAAACATAACTAGGCATGGTGAAGCCCTGTTTCCAAATGGAGGACCCTTTTTAGTCCTAGCATAAAATGAGAAATAACATGAATGGAGACTTGTTTAGGAGGTAATTTTAAATGTTTTGAAGCTATTAGGACATAGATAAGATAAAAAAAGAGTCATTTTGAGGTCTAGAATGCAAACAAGCCCATTGGATAAGGTGTAAACCTAAGGCCAAATGAGGGGTCAGTCATAATTATAGACTTAAGTGACATTAAAACCTATTTGGAAATAATTATGAGGCAAATAAAATGGTTTTAAATCCTTAATATTTTAGAGGAGACATCAAAGAAACCATTTTTGGGCCTAAAAGCAAATCATGCATATAAGAAGCATGGAAACAAGCTCAAATAGGCAGGTTTTATTGCTCATATCTTTCATGAACCTGTGCATGGGAGATAGAGGAATTAGGGGGTGTTAGAAATGGTATCATATGCCATATTTGTGGAAATTTTTCTCAATTTGGATGTCCCAACTTTATGAACAATTGTTATGACCAAAAGTAGGCCTAAAACCTTACTAAACCTTTGTTAAGGAGTAGTCTTGGATAATGGAGTTAGAGATGAAACTAGATGATCTAGTTTGACCAGAATAACTATTGGAACTTTTAGAGGAACTCACCAATCTTCTTCACATATTTTTGGTTTTATGAAATTGTATGGATGGGGGTAGAAATAGGTTTTTTCTCACTATTTTATGTGCCATGTAGGCTATAGGAGGAGTTAGGAGATGAAAAAAAGTTTTTTAGAAACATTGAGACTTGTAATAACTCCCAATATTTATTTAATGTCTTTAAAAACTCCTAAGTGTCTCAACTAGGCCCTTACTTTTAGCCATTCAAATCTGACATATTGGACAAGCTAGAGAGAAGGGAAGAAACCTTCAAGTAAGGTGATTTTAAGATGAACCTGATGATTAAAATGACATGGAGGGTCTTGAAACTTATTGTTAAACCTATCCCATGGATTTTCATGGGAAAATAATGCCAAATTTGAAGACAATTGTGCTAGGTGCATGAGAAGGAGGTTTCCTAGAGTGCATGTGATGATGGCTCTCTCCCAAGTGATTGAAAAAGACCAAACATGAAAAATATACATGGAGAGGAATTTATGAGAGCCTCCCATTCCATTAAAATCATTAGACCTACCCTTGATTAGTTACAAGTCACTCAAATAGGCCTAATCATGAAGGCAATTTTCTATGTAAGAAAAGGAGTTTCAGGCCACTTTGCTTAACTTTGATGACTTGAATTGACACTTGTTGCTCTTATCCTTGAATTATTCAACCCATATCTTCTTCTAATTCATGTATAACTGATTTTATGAGCTTGACAAAGGTCCTTGTGACCCTTGGACTTCTCTTTCTCTCTCTCTCTCTCTCAAACTCTATAAGAGTTGGCTATTTTGGCATTGTATTAGATCCTCCACTTGAGTATGGTGAAACGTTACTCATTTTTATACCTTTTTATAAATAAAGTGATTAATTTTTACCTATTAATGACTATTTACAAGTGTGTTGTACATGGATGATGAATCTTGCTTAGTGAAGACTATGGATTCCTAGCATGTGGTCTCATTCTTTCACCTTGTTTGCTGTTGGAAAACATCTTTTTGCATGGAATGTGAAGTTTTTTAGGAGATGTCAAATGTCGAGTGAGTTATTATTTTTTTTAGTTCCATTCAAGGCCTCTTGTCTAGTCCTCTTAGCTTTGCACATCCATCCATGACCTCACAATGTAACATTTATGTGAGAAGATGAAGATTGAAAGAGTGTAAGTTTGGTTTATCTTTTGGTCTTAAGTGTAGGATGAAATTGGTTGGAAGTCATAAAATTGAATCGGTTTATCACCTCCTTAGTTTATATTTGTTTTCAGTTATCTCTCACCTTTTTTACCCTCAAAGTTAGTAGTAGTAGTAGTAGTAGTAGTCAAGTGGTACATCAAGGAAGCTAGCCTTATCTAGAGACTCATCTCATTCTTTAGGCTACCCACAAACATAGAGGTGATTCCATTATTCCAATTGGATGAGGAGAGATTTTCATCTCCTCAAAGGGTGCAAATCCAAGTGATAATAGGTAGTGCTTAACACTGGGGCTATTGAGGTCAAGTAAAACTCTAGCCACTAACTGATTTTTCCCCTTTATTATAATTATTACTCATTGTCTCTTGAGCTAAGTTTCCAAATGAAGAAGAAGGTACACAATGAATTCCATGACAAATCAAACAACACATAATACATACACATGACTAACATGATACAATGCACCTTTAAAATTTCACATAGAGATAAAAAAACCCTATCAGATGTTGGCATGCCATACAAACACCAGCACAACTTGACCTAGTCTAGATAACATGACCTCATCCAAAGATAAAATGAACCCTTGTTATTGATTCATAGTAACCTTACTCAGCTACCCAAGTGATTACATAGTCATAGTCATAGTTCTGCATTGTTTATTTTCTAACTAAGTCATTCCTCTTTAGTATTTTCCCCTTTTAGTATATTTTGTCACATCCCATTTTCCTATATCGAGTTTTAGTCTAATGAAATATTGTCCCTTTGGAATACATGTCAGTGTGACACATTGGCCATGGTACATGTGCGTACATTTGTGTGAATATTTAGTCTTGATATGCAAATCAAGAAACTAAATATTTGATTTTATGAGTAAATTAATAAAAATAGTATTAATGCTATAGTTAATTTGTAAAAATAAAGATTTGTTATAATCTTAAATTATTTAATTATATTAGACAATTATTAATTTATGATATTTAATATATTAACTTTTTAAATTAAATATGAGTGTAAATCCTAATTAAACACTAGGATGAACACATACTTTAAAAGACTTATCTAGTATTAATCAAGTGGAATTGATTATTAATTAGTATGCCTTTAGCTTCATGCACATTAAATATATATATATATATATATATATATATATATATATATATATATATATATATATATATATATATATATATATATATATTGTATTTGTATTATGCAGTAGTTATTGATTTCTTCATTGCCTTTTGGTAATGCTTGTTATCACCATGTCTTGAGTTCAAAACCCTCAAAGTAGTTTTTCTTCAACTTTAAAAAATATTGTAGTCATATAAAATTCTGTTCTCTCTTTTTATTTTAACTTGACCAAGAGCAAATGCCACCACCTCTCTCTCAGCCTATCACCACCACCATTCTCCTATCTTAGCTATTCTTAATTCAATAGAATCGTAATCCATTTTAGTCAAGGATTTTAATCCATATTTACCTCATATTTCCATATTGTGATTTGGTGGATTTTGAACTCTATTTACTCTATAAATAATGGCATGATGATGATCAGGTATTTTGATTCAAATGAAGCTTTAGCCTCAGGCCATTGATTGGGGTTGTCGATGCCTGGATCCCAACTCACCCCCCTAGTAACAGACTTGAGGATGTGTTTTGGATTTTTCTAGTTCTTCTTGGAGTTGTTTTCTAAAACTATTGGATCTGGCCACCGATTGTAAATTTGGTTTTGGATTTTGCTGATGGTCCTCAGAGTGGACCTTTGGAATGCCTATCGAGTTGCCTTTCAAGTTCCATTTACCCAACTCGAGCCTAAGCTAGGTCATTGGCGGTGATTGGTCAATGCATATTTGATTTTTAATTATTGTGGATTGATGGGAAGGATAGTAGGAAACCCACATTTAGTTGGTTTAAATTTATATGTATAAATATTTAATCAACATGGTTTAAATTTATATGTATAAATATATAATAAATATTTTTAGATATTAATTAGGTTGAGAATAAGTGATAATATACTTTATTTAATATTAAATATTATATTATATTGACTATTATATAATCAAAACATTATATAGTGGATATTTGGCTTATAAATTAAAGCTCTCTATACATAATTACAATAGGGTTTTTTCTTTTAAAATATATCATAGATGAAATTTGTTGAGATTAAATATCATGAAAACATACGATTTGAATGTCGGCATTATACTTTGTGATTAAATTACATAGGGGTAGGGGATTTTATCTCATTTCTTAATATTTGGGGTCTTTATATGAAATGAAAGATATTATAAGGCTTATGAAGAAATCAACAAAATATGTTTGAAAACGAATGATTTGTGGCAATACATAGTTTGTGTTATTTTAAAATTATGAAAAATTGGTAATTAGAGCCTTTCATTAATTTTGTTGGTTTTAGAGGAAACCAAACTTAACTATTTTGGAAAAATGTTTGAGAAATATTTGTTTTCTAAATGTACTTTTGTACTAATAATTAAATTATGCTTAAAATTACCTATTATAATTAAGTAAATATAGAATTTTGTTTTCATATTTGGTTGGCATTGTTTTGTCAATGTATGCTTAATTATATAAGATATTACATGTATGTGATCATTATCCTTAGATTAATTTCCCCAGATGGTGAGCTTATGCTTTGAATTATTTATCTATTATGTATATTTGGGGCCCACATTGATGATACTACCCAAGCAACGAGATAATTTCTCAAGCCTAGTTAACATCATCAATGATGGGTATGGATAACCTGATCAAATGATGCATTATGAATTTGACTGATTTGGATGATCATACTTTGGTCAAAGCAATGTTAGATTAACATTGTCAATTTTTATGTATGATTTGCATGTTGTGTGATATCATAATAGAAATGTATTTTTATTTATGATAAACACCATGTAGCATAATCTTACAACACATAGGGGTACTAGCATATCTCATTCTGGATTTCCTGTAGCCTTCTATCTACCTATCCATGAAGGGAGGGTCATTCCCTAATAGAAGATTGTGTGGGAGATCATTGGTCCATAGTTGGAGTGGTAAAATGCTCAAATGATACTCTCCCCCCCCCACTACAGTACATTCCTAGAGACAATACTTGAGGTTATTAGAGATACATGAGTTAGTACAACTTGAGCTCTAGAGAGTTAGTTATCTTTATAATGTGTATAAGGCTAAATTCATATTGAATTTGTAAATTTAATATTATTTACTTGAACAACTATTGCTTTACTATGAGACCAGTCATAACTATGCCATTATGTATTTATACCTACTTCTCTATATGTGCTTGTGTGAGCAAACTATTGAGTAAACATTTTTATACCTTTAGTAGTCTTTTGGTATAACTACATCTAGCATTGATTCTGTGTATGTAGGTGACATCATAGATATGTATGGTAGCTTGGGAAGTGAACGTGGGCATAGGAAACTAACCTTGATAGGTATTCCTTAGTATGACATCTATTATAAATGCTAGTGAAAGTAAATAGCCTTTAGGTAGCAAAGTACTGTTATGAAAACTTATCAATAATATAAAGTCTATCGCATTTTATAAGGATGAAAAATTGTATGTGGTATTTCATGAGAAAGTTTAATGTGCAACTTTCTAGTCATTTCTAGAATAACATAGTGCATCGTGAGGTGTACCTAGAGATTACATTCTTTTCAGATTGTTATTGAAGGTATACTCAGACAGTATAATCTTGACTTGCTTTATTATTATGGTTAGGTGTAAGATTGTTGTTGGTGTTGAGTTAGATACTCAAACACAAAGACCTATGATAGTATGGGATGTCATAAAGTTTTACAGTGCAGAAATTACCTAGATGGTACATACTATATACATTATCTTGACCCATACCTAAAATATATATATATGTTATGGTTGTTAATGTTTGGGTAGAGTGATCATGAACTATGATATTATGAGATATCATAGGATAATTCAAATTAGATTTATATAATCAAGTGGTACATACTACAGCTGTATATTTAGACTCTCATCTAAATTGACTATTTTAATGATTTTGACTTGAGCAATATGTTTATATCAGTTAGTAGGACAACATATATGTGTGCGTACAATTTTGAGAGTATAAATGAATGATAGGTTTGACTGTTATGTAATGTATGAATTGCTTTATTTTATATACTTAGCTTACTTTTGTGCCTAGCATGCATTTATCTATAGAACTAGGAATGCATATTCCTTCATCATTGCTATTATCTATGTTTTATGTGAGAGTGCTTGGTATGCACACAACCCTGGATAGTAAAGTGTTATTTTTAGAGTGTGTCATTTGGCCATGGATTGTAGACCAAAGCTTTATAAGCTTGTATATGTCACAAGTATTTTTTTCCCTATTTGGCTTAGAGTGCCAAACCCTTCAGTGGTGATGTCTCATGGAGGAGACCATCACATTTTAAAGGAGAACTACATCAAACCCTGATTCTGAGGAGTGGATATGTAGGTTACCCAAGATTGTGGTGGGGCATCAGGTCTAGATCCTTAGGCTAGGTTAGGGTAGACTTGATTGCATAAAAATCCATGTGAATGGTTAAATTAGTACTAATACTTAGTATGGAAATTAGTATTGTGTTAATGCCCCTAGCGTGATATTAAAGTTTTTATCATACATTTTATTCTATTACTTACAGTATTGGAATGTTGAAACTATTACTATATGAAGTTGATGATTATATGATGAACTAAAGTATTCTAGCAACTGTGGTTGAATGAATGTTCAATATTTAAAAAATAAAAATAATGCCTTTTCTAAGAACAACTAAGTGGGTTGTTACATGTGGTATCAGAGCTTAGGCTGGAATGCTAGGACCTAATAAGTCCATTAACATTTTCATATCTTCTATTTTTTAGAAAGAAGAAATTGGAAAAATGTGTGGTACATTGAGTGGGTACCAAAAGAGCATTTATAACCCCTTAGAGTTATTAAAGGGTGGGTATATCGAGTGTCTCATTAGTGATGGATTTATAAGGTGTATGGGTAGGAGAGTACATATCTTTATTCTTGAGTTGTGAACAAAAGTTTCCTAACATATTTTGGATCTTTTGATTAAACACCTTGAGTATGACTACATCTTTCTTGGTAATCGAATCACTTTCACCATTTGTGTTTGTGTTTGACACATGGAGTGCTTCTCATTTCAATAGACTTATGCTTTCATTTTGTGTCTTGTTTACATAAAAACTAGGAATGGGAATTTCCTTAGTTGATTGTAGATGACTTGATTATAAATTCCTTTGTGTTAGGAATTTGTAGATTAACATCCTTATTTTGTTTTTATTTATATACTTGAGAGGAATTATCATCTCTCTTCATTATCTTAGAGGTGAGTTGTTATTCTCATTTTACCTATACATCATTTTAAGCTACCGAAAAGGTTCATACTTTTAGGATGTTGATTTAGTGTTTTCTTAAGTGGAAACTTGTTTATGAAATTTTGTTTGATCTCATTTCTCTTAAGTTCATGGGATATTATTTCTTACTTCTTATTGAGAAATGTTGTAGGATTGAATGGATTGGTGCATCCTTGAGCTTAAATTTTATTTCCATTTGAGGAAGTAGGTTATGATTCTACTCTTGAAATTTGGTAAGTAACAGAGATTATGGTGTTATCTTTTACTGTATGAGGATATGTAGGAAGTTTTGTTTTGAGATGTTATCACTCTACTTTCTACTTGTAACTTTATAGAGTTATTATTTTATCTAAAATGTAAACTTGACTTTGAGGAGTGGATAACAATGGATTTATATTAATTATAGTTGATTATAATTAGTATGCCAATATCTACCTTTGTTAGACTAATATTTTTCTCTTTATTAAAAAAATGTTGCTTTGAAGAGTAGTATGTGTAACTTTTTGCCAAGAGCAAGTATGGTATTAGAAGTATAGAACATCATGGTAAGGGTAGAGATAAAATTTTAAACATGTTGTGTGATAGTCATGCAAGCAAGAGATATGGTCTGACTTATAAGGTTGAAAGGTGATCTAATCCTTTGCCTAAGTATGTTATGTTAATTGTGAGATTATTTATATAATAGGTTAAGTTATGAAATTATGATACTAGTTATGTTTAGCTAGTAGCAACTTAATATAATAATGGGATGATTGTATGATTTTATTATATGTATGTTAGTATATATGGAAATATTATAGCATAGAATAATGCTTTTTATGATTTGTTAGTACAGATTTATGTTTTTTTAAGACTTGTGCACATTTTATTTGGAGATAATCAAGTCATAGAGACCCAAAAGAAGAGTGATGAATTGGGAACGTGAGTTCTAAGTGATAGGACAATATCCTACTTAGCCTCACATTAACCAATATTTTTGGTAATAAGTTAGATCTGATAGATGAACTTGTCGAATCTAGAATTTGACAGTTGAAACTTGTCAAATTCAATCATATGGCCATATGCATGTGTACTAGATGGGTGTCCATGTGGATGATTATTCCATGATTTTGTATATATTTCTACCAGTTCCTATTCATCATCATACTTTTTTGGAGCTCTGATTATGTTAAGATAGTATTGGCATGTTATACTTATTCGAGTCTACGTAGAGTAATGATAGTATTCACATATACACATCATTTTTCTAGGTGACCTTAATAATTTTCTTGAGTTTGAGAAATACACTCTCTAAGTTGGAGAGATTTGTGGAGGGACTGGAAAGTTTTGTGGGACTCTTCTTGGTTAGTTGTTTTGATGATCTTGTGTGTCTTTGAAAAGTCAGTAAGACTTTTTTTGAGTTGTTGAACCCTGGGGTGGTCATGTTAAACCAATTAGCATAAGTGACATTCCTAAAACTTAATTACATAATAGAAAATGTCACCGTGTAGGGTCTTGTGGGATCGATACTCTATAAATAATATTAAATGAGTGCATTAAGATGAGTTTTTAGGGTAAAATTTGTAGTTATTTACATGATATGATAATAGATACTATGTTTATATAATGATAAACTCCAATGTCATTCAAACATTTTATGTCATCAAGGCAATGACCAGTTTTAGGGGGGGATGATGTCACATCCCATTTTCCTCTACTAGGTTTTAGTCTGATGAACTATTGTCCCTTTGGAATACGTGTCATTGTGACACATTGAGCATGGTACATGTGCATATATTTATGTGAGGATTTAGTCTTGATATGGAAATCAAGAAAATAGATATTTGATTTTATGAGTAAATTAATAAAAATAGTATTAGTGCTATAATTAATTTGTTAAAATAAATATTTGTTATAATCTAAATTTGTTTAATTGTATTAGAGAATTATTAATTTATGATATTCAATATATTAATTTTGCTAAATAAATATGAGTATAAATCCTGATTAAACACTAGGATGAACACATACTTTAAAAGACTTATCTGGTATTAATCAAGTGGAATTGATTATTAATTAGTAATGCATGAAACCTTATGATGATTTTACTTGGAAAGGTGAAGTTGAGTTACCTCAATATTAACTAGGGAAATCAAGGAAGGTTAATTAGAAGTTTAATCAAAAATTACTTGTGGGAATCTCAGTTAATTATGAGGAATAAAGCCTACAAATTTGGTTTCAAATGGCATGCAAATAATGGAAAAATGGAAAAAAAGGTTTTGAGGAAAGAAAAAGAGAAGGATTTATACATGATGATACACGGAAGATATAGGAAAAAGGGAAGTAGAAGTTGGAAGAGGAAAGAAGGCTTTGGAAACAAGAAAGAAAATTTGAGAAGTGTACCAGGTGGGTGCTGTAATTAATTTAATTTAATGGTGTATTTAGTATTAAAATAATTTTGGATTATAGTGTATATTAAAATTAAGGAAACTCTATGGATTTTTTAAGTAAACTTGTAGAAAGCTTATTGAAAAAATATTAGTAGTTTCTCTCTATTTTTAATTACTTTTACAATTATCAATTCCCTTCTTTTATATATCCTAACCATTTCAATTCATGAAGAAACACATTCTATATTAGTCAATGATTTCATTAAACTCAAAACTTCCCCTTTTGTGCCTTAAATAGACTTCAAGTATGCCTTTAGCTTCGTGCACATTAAATATATATATATTGTATTTATATTATGCAGTAGTTATTGCCTTCTTCATTTCCCTTTTGCAATGCTTGTTATCACCATTTCTTGAGTTTAAACCCATCAAAGTAGTTTTTTCTTCAACTTTAGTAGACACTATAGACATATCAAATTCCATTCCCTTTTTTTTTCTTTTCACTCAGCAAAGAGAAAATACCGCTACCTCTATCTTAGCCCATCACCACCACAATTATCCTATCTTAGCTTTTTTTAATTCAACAGAACCGTAATCCATTTTAGTCAAGGATTTGAATCCATATTTACCTCAAAATTCTATGTTATGATTTGGTGGATTTTGAACTCTGTTTACTCTACAAAGAATGGCATTCTGATGATCAGGTCTTTCGATTCAAACTAAGCTTTGGACTCAGGCCATTGGTTGGGGTTGTCAATGCTCAAATCCCAACTCACCCACCTAGTAACAAAATTGAGGATGTGTTTTGGCTTTTTCTAGTTCTTCCTAGAGTTTTTCTCTAAAACTATTAGATCTGGCTGATGATTGTAAATTTGGTTTTGGCTTTTCTTGATGGTCCCCAGAGTGGACCTTTGGAATGCCTATCGAGTTGCCTTTTTAGTTCTATTTACCCAACTTGAGCCTGAGCTGGGTCGTTGGCAGTGATTGGTCGATGCATATTTCATTTTTTTTTAACGTGGATTGATGGGAAAGATAGTAGGAAACCCACATTTAGTTGGTTTAAATTTATATGTGTAAATATTTAATCAATATAGTTTGAATTTATATGTATAAATATAGTTAGATATTAATTATGTTGAGAATAAGTGATAATATATTTTATTTAATATTAAATATTATATTATATTGATTATGATATAATCAAAAAAATATATAGTGGATAGTAGGATTATAAATTAAAGATCTCTATACGTAATTATAACAGGGTTTTTCCTTTTAAAACATATCATAGATAACATTTGTTGAAATTAAATCTCATAAAAACATATGATTTGATTGTTGGCATTATACTCTATGATTAAATTACGTAGGGGTAGGGGATTTTATCTTATTTCTTAATATTTGGGGCCTTTAAATGAAATGAAAGATATTATAAGGCTTATGAAGAAATCAACATAATATATTTGAAAACAAATGAAAAAAAAATATATGTTATGGTTGTTAATGTTTGGGTAGAGTGATCATGAACTATGATAGTATGGGATATCATAGGATACTTCAGCTTAGATGTATATACTTGGGTGGTAAATACTATAGCCATATGTTTAAAATCTCATCTAAATTGACTATTCAAATGATTTTGACTTGAGTAGTATGTTTATATCAGTTAGTAGGACAACATGTATGTGTGCATACTATTTTAAGAGTATAAATGAATGATAGGTTTGACTATTATGTACTGTATGACTACTTTGTTTTTTATACTTATGTTACTTCTGTGCCTAGCATGTGTTTCTCTATAGAACTAGGAATGTAGATTCCTTCATCATTGCTATTATCTAGGTTTTATGTGAGACTGCTGGGTAAGCACACAACCCTGGATAGTATGGTGTTATTTTTTGAGTATGTCATTTGGCTATGGATTGTAGACCATAGCTTTAGAATCTCATATGTGTATTTTGGTTTTTATATTTGTCTTTTTCTGATAATGTTTATTTTGATCTTTTAACCTATTATTTTTAGAACAAATAAGTAAACAATAGTTGGGTAAATTATCATAAATAATTTCCCTATGAATTAAAGTACAAATTCCAATTCAAATATTCTTCAATGAATAAAAAATATACTAACATTTGAATATACTTTTAACCAAAAAGCATTTAAGGTAGACTAACATCCATACATCACTATGCTATGAATGTAATATTTTATTTCTATGAAACTATTCAATGATAGAACACACATATTTCGTATATAAAAATGTTCAAGTATATATATATATATATATTTATACACCATTAGATTTTGTGAACCAATAACAATTGATAAAATGCATATGATAAGACTCTAAATTTTTTTTTACCACATTTAAAGCATGAATTCACATAGAAACTCACCTTCATTCACTCAAATGCATAGATTTAAGTCTGCAATAACTATTTGTTTCTTTCATTCACAGATGAAATAAGAGGGAAACATCACATTATAAAAGAAATATTCAACCAAATTCCAAATTTTCAGACCTTTACATGTCCCATTTAAAACATATATATATTTTTTCACTTGTAATTGTTCTTTAAACTTAGATTTAAACAAACTATAACCCTTAGTAGGATTTAGTTTTCAAAACTAATTTAAAAGATAAAACCTTCAGGTAAAGCATCTAACTTAAAAATAGAAAGCTTGAAAATGGCACAATCACTACTGAAGAGGTGCATTAGAATCTTGTGATTTGATTTGCTCTATAGAAGAGACACATTGAGTTTTCCATTCCTTAAATGCAGCAATGAATTCTTGGATTACCATAGAATTAGGAACTCTAATATGTTTAATTCATTGTTTGCAAACCTCCTTAATATTTTGAATATCAGCCACTTTTTCTACATGCTCTAGAAGTGCTTTGATGCAAATATGAAGTAATGATTCCACTCTTGACTCCCTAGAAAAATCATCTATTATAAGATTTTCATTTTCTTTGATGAAACTGATCTTTTCTTTAAATGACTGTATCATAGTATTGATATCTTCCTCGAGTTTGCCATCATCTTTCAAATACTCTACATTAATACATTCTAAATCATGATGCAAAGATTGAGTAAATTTGGTTCTCTTTAATTAGCTTTATAAGTTCTATCCACCCCTATTTTGACACTGAGTTTCTCCATTCAAGATTCTTTCTACATACATATAATGTCCTATCATTCAAATTTACCACATTCTTCTTTGATAAATTTTTTTATCACACCATACTGCTAGATTTCAATCATTTGGTTAATCACAACTATCCATTTTATTTCATCTTTCTCCCATAAGATGATTTGTATCTATAAATATTCAAAGGTAATTAGAGTTTCATCATATATATTCTTCAAACCATTAATATATTTGGTGCTTTCTTGGATTATCCCATCTAACCAATCATCAAATACTTTCATTACCATCTTACTTCTATGTATTTGATCAAGCATTTTATGATTAATTAGAGATTTTAGATCAAAAGATAAGGGCAACTGATAAATGGATTGAGGACCTGGATTATGAATGGCATCAATGTATTAGGCCATCAAGCACAATGCCTATTGTAGTTCTTTCTTATCTCTTTCATCCTGCCATGTTCAATTTACTATTTTCTTGGTGGATGTTTCAAGATGATGTACATCTATAGCTCTTGATGAAACTCCAAGGTTTATTCTTTCCATTGTATAATCCTGTGTTATGGGATTTTGAACTTCATCATTCATCACTGGCTGAGCTATCTCTGCACTCTAATTTCTTCTATTAGGATCAATGTTTACCTTGAAAGTGATTTTTAGCTTTTTAGATTTAAGAGCTTTCTCTAAACATTTACTAACCATGTCCTCTAATGGTAAATAAAATGGAACTATTTTCCTTTTCTCATTAATTAAACTATGTAACCACTGAGGTGTAGTAACCAGGGTTTCTTTATTAGGAATAAGTTGCTTTGAAATGGTATACAACAATGCTATTGAATTGGTAGAATCTAGGGTAATTCCCACCTATTGATATGTATCAGTTCCCTCTGCCATTGATGGATTAGGACCTTGATCACTTATCATCCTATCTGAGTCTTCTTCAGTACTCAGATCCACAATCACTTTTTTTGGAGATTCTTTCTTCTTCTTGTTCTTAGCTTCTGACCTGGTGGTGCTGTTAGGCAAATTACTTACTAGGGTTTTCTTAGACTTTTTGGAGGTAGAATCCTTTTTAACCTCTAATTTTGAAACACTTACATCAAAGATTTCAATAAGCTAATTAGAAGAGCTTAAAAGATATGATGGTTCATTGATAGGTGCATATGGTTGAAGATCTTCAATCTGGATTTTTCCTAGTCTTTATTCTTTTAACCATTTTTTAGTTCTTTTTATCACAAGTAGGGTTTTAACTTCAATTCAATTTTCTTCATATTTATTCAAATCAACTTCTGTAATAGGTTAATGCTTTACCTATTCATAATGAGGTTCAATCATATCCTTACCATCATCTGTTATATCAACAATATTCATCTTTAGATTAAAAGTAACTATTTGGCCAAAAGAAAATCTACACCAAAGTCGTCTTCTAAATTCAAACTCATCTAAGCAACCTTCCCAGTATTATTCTATTTGGGGAATGTGTGAAAAACTTTTTCCAAACTCTAAAAGTGAAACCTTTGTTATCAAATTTAGGCCTGGCCTTATAATACTAAAAATTAAACTTTTTTAGACCCACTTCTAGGTTCAAGGCATCAAAAATTGATTGGCATATATAATGACCAAGTTCAATGGGAAAAGATATACCTTACTCTCTTTTCATTAATATTTTCTTTTCTATATGAGCCAATTGCCTACATAATTCAATTAACACAAAGCGGCTAAGGGCATATATGGGTAATTTCATAGGTTCACCTTCAAAACCTCCAACTCTAATATGGGTGAATTTGGAAAATCGAATGAAATAGCTACCATATATGCTAATGAAGTACATAGCTTCATCAAACATTTTTTTATTAACATTCCCTGTTAGTTCATAAACCATTCTACTAGTGAAAACATCATTAATCCTTTTGTAATTTTCATAACATTTCTGCATTTGTAAATGGGGATAATAATCATAAATTCTAATGTCTTCAATTAAGGGTTTATGAGGTAACCCTATCCATTCTTTTGTAGATTCCAGGTATTAGAAAAGATACGAAGACATATAAAAATTTTTACTCCCCAAGAGATTGCTTAAACCCTAATGTAAGCACTCTGCTATGATCTCTACCCAGTCTAGATATTGTTGTCCACTAAGAATCACTTGAATAAATAAGTACATCCAATCCTACCAAAATAAAACTTGAGGATTACCTTCCAGTCTGTGCAGCAACACAATAATATATTTCACTTATGGTATCATATGTTCTCAAGTTAAAGGTATAGGTAACCTTAAACCTCTCTTTTGGAACTTTAGCAACCAATTTCTTGTGATTATTCTCTTATAGTTTGCCTTTTTTAATGAAAAATAACTATAAGAGGAAGTGATGTTAGAGTCCGAATACAATTATTTGGGCATGATTTTCATTACAACCATTATGGTTTCTCTATTAATAGGTAGCAATACCTCCATTCATAGTTATAATGCATCTATAATGTGGGTCATATTTGTTCATGCATTCAAGGAATAATTCAAGGCATTGTATGGCTATGGGGAAGGCTCTGGCTTCAATTAGACCAATTTCCACTATCTTCTCCAATACGGGAGTAGACACAGGATTTTTAGCTCTTTCTTTAAACTATTCCAAATCATATTGAGCTAAAAATGTTTCCCCATATTTAGGCAAAGAATGAACAAGACTTGAACCATGTTCAGAACCAAGGCATGCAGCTTTCATGATTACAGTTTGGATAAATAGAACAAAAAATGTTTGAAACTCTTAATAATATCAGAGACTCAAAATGACTTATTTTTGACAAATAAATAATAATAGTTATGAGAAAATTCAAAACTCACCTTTTACTAGATTTGAATTCTCTGTCAAATTAAGCAAGAAAATCCAATACCTCTAGCATTGTCTTCCTTTTGTGGCACCTTGTGTATTTTATTTTATCAAATTAGCCTACTCATTATTTGATAAGGGTACAAAATCTAGTTGAATAATTACTGAATCAATACATTCATGTTGAATTCCCTTGATATGATGTAAATTTTGACACATGCATTAATTACAAGTGATCTCCACACTCGACCTTAATGTATAATCATTACCCTTGATTTTCATGAATTAAAAATTTTCACTTTATAAAATGTTCTAAATATATTATCTTCTAGTTAATTCTCCCCATCTTTATTTCCCACTTTTATACTTCCACACACAATGAAATTTTGTATCCCCACCAAAAGAGTACACGGGTTCAAGCTCAGTTTTTGGCGATTCTTTTATACTCACAAATTTTGACTCAACAAAAGTTTTAAGGGAATAAACAAGAATCAACATAAAGACATGTTTTTAAAAAAATTTCTCATGATCAACCAAAGGTGAGTGGTGTTTCAATAATATAGAATAGTGAACTTTAAACCTACGAACCATCAAATTTTGAAAAAGGTTCAAGTTTGGTGGTTCAAGATAACAAATTCCTTCACAAACCAAGACAACAAGTGAATGATTTAATAACAAAGGCATGACTCAAAGAGTGAAAATATTGACCAATAAAGGAAAATGATAAATCAATGCTTGCTCAAGGAAGAATTATGAAAAATCAATTAAGGGTAAATATAAGGGTAACAGTGTCATAAGTAGTTTGTTCCCTATTTGGCTTTGAGTGCCAACCCCTTCAATGGTGATGTCTCCTAGAGGATACGATCACATTTGAAAGGAGAACTACATTAGACCCTAATTTTGAGGAACAAATATGTAGGCTACCCAAGATTGTGGTGGGGCATCGGGTCTAGATCTATAGGCTAGGTTAGGGTAGACTTGATTGCATACCAATATGTGCAAATGGTTGAATTAGTACCAATACTTAGTATGGAAATTAGTATTATGCTAATGTCCCTCGAGTGATAGTAAAATTTTTGTATCATACATTTAATTCTATTGTTTAAAGTATTGGAATGTTGAAACTATTTCTACATGAAGTTGCTGATTATACAATGGATTAAAGTATTCTAGCAACTATGGTTGAATGAAATTTTAATATTAAAAAAAAAATTAATAATTTTTCTAAGAATAACTAGGTGGGTTATTACATGTGGTATCAGAACTTAGGATGGAGCACTAGGACCTAATAAGTCCATTAAAAATTTCATATCATCTATTTTTTAGAAAGATGAATTTAGAAAAATGTGTGGTACATTGAGTGGGTACCCTAAGAGAATTTGTAACACCTTAGAGTTATTAAAGGGTGGGTTTATCTACTATCTCATTGGTGATGGATTTATAAGGTGTATGGGTAGGAGAGTACATATCTTTGTTCTTGAGTTGTGAACAAGAGTTTCCTACCATTTTTTTAATCTTTTGATTGAACACCTCGAGTATGACTACATCTTTCTTGGTAATCAAATCACTTTCACCATTTGTGTTTGTGTTTGACACACATGGAGTGCTTCTCATTTCAATATATTTATGCTTTCATTTTGTGTCTTGTTTACATAAAAACTAGGAACGATAATTTCCTTAGTTGATTGCAGATGACTTGATTATAAATTCCTTTGTGTTAGGAATTTGCAAATTAGCATCATCTCTCTTCGTTAACTTAGAGGTGAGTTGTTATGCTCATTCTACCCATATATCATTTTAAGCTACTAAAAGGTTCATATTTTTAGGATGTTGATTTAGTGTTTTCTTAAGTGGAAATTTATTTATGGAATTTTGTTTGATCTCATTTCTCTTAAGTTCATGGGATAGTGTTTCCTACTTATTATTGAGAAAAGTAGGCTAATATTTTATTTCCAATTGAAGAAGTAGGCTATGATTCTACTCTTGAAATTTGGTAAGTAACGTAGATTGTAGTGTTATCTTTTACCGTATGAGGATATGTAGGAAGTTTTGTTTTGAGATGTTATCTCTCTACTTTCTACTTGTAACTTTATAGAGTTACTATTTTATCTAAAATGTAAACTTGACCATGAGGAGTGGCTAACAATAGATTTATATTAATTATAGTTGATTATAATTAATTTTTTATTATCTACCTTTGTTAGACTAATATTTTTCTCTTTATTAAAAAGAAATTATTTTGAAGAGTAATATGTGTACTTTTTTGCCAGGAGCTATTATGCCCTTAACCATTGGTGTGTCTAGGGATATGTGTCACTAACTTGTGGCTTACATACCTCTTTTATTTACTTGTTACATTTCTCTATGTTCTTAGATAGGTCAGCCTATGGAATAACCTTGGCTGAGTAGACTATATATAAGAGGTAGTAGTTAGTCTTTAATCATCATGTGAAGTATTTTGATATTAGTGCATTATTGTGGAGGTTTCCCCCTCAAAGTGGCTTTGTTATATTATCCAATATTCTATTCTGCTATCAATTATCACTGTGTAATCTCTCATATTTTATTATTTTGTGCAATATAAAATTATTCTATGTGAATATCTAAGTAATTTCATTACAAGTGGTATCAGAGCTTTGATTTGGGCAAGTTTCCTATGGCATTTTTTTAATATCTGGTGAGGCATGGCTTCTAGCAGCAATGAAAACAAAAAAAACATAGCTTGCAATTTGAGAAGAATTAATTTTTTTCATCAATGCAATTTTGCTTGAAATGCTTTTTTGAAAAAAAAAATTTAAAAAAAGAAAAATTCTAGAAATTTTTTTTCCCTTGCACACTTGCAGTCGTTAGATTCATCTCAATGAGATGATTGCAATGATATATTTTGTCAGTACACTTTTTTGTTACCAAAAATTTTACTCTAGTGCACAAAAGTAATCATTAGATTCATCTTGATAAGGTGATCACAATGGTACCATTTCCTAGTATATATATATATATATATATATATATATATATATTTTAGGGTCAGAACCCTCCTAAGGTTTTTTTATGGTAGGTACTTCAACTCTGGGAAGAAAAGGGGCACCAAAAAATCCTAAGACTCCTACTGATGACATGGAATCTAGAACTTCAGATCTGGTGATTTCTTTGATTCAAGAGGACATGCAAAACTTGGTGAGGCATGATGACTTTATTGTAGTCCAAGTTGATGTTTCAGGGATGCACAAAGAAATTAATGGAGCTCATAGTGAATTATAGTATATCACTATGTAATTGGCTACCCTCACATCTTAGTTTCAGCCTAACAACTCTCCACTTTAGCATTCAAATCCTCCTCTCAACAACTCCCATGCTGGTATGAAATTGATGTTGCCAAAAGTGGACATGTGTAAGTTCGATGGTAAGGATCTTCTCACTTAGATTAAACAAATTAAAAATTTATTTGAGCTTCATCAAACCCCTTGTTCTCAAAGGGTGATGGTGGCATCCCTATATATGGAACCTAAGCAATTCATTTGGTATCACTGGTTATGTTGTCAAAAGAAAAAGAATGGTGCTCCTATTACATGGACTATTTTTACTGAGGAGTTGACCACTCATTATCAGAATAATGTCTCTAAGAACTATTTCAGCCAATTAGCCAAACTGTGGAAAACAAGATTTGTGAAGGATTATATTCAACAATTTTAGAATCTCTCTTTATGAGTGGAAAATATCACTGAGAGAAATTTGACATATCTTTTTTTGGGTAGCCTCAAAGATAGCATCCAATACGAGTTTCAAATGTTTGTCCGAACATCTGTATCAAAAGCTATCTCTAAGGCACGCATGATAGAAGAAAAAGAGATGGTCAAGAGGAAAAATTTCACTACTGGTCATGATTGTAACTTTCCAACACCATCATTTCCATAGCCCACTAGATTAACACAATGACAAATTGAGGAGAAGTGAGCCAAAGGGTTGTGTTATGGTTGTGATAGTAAATAGAGCAAAGACCATAGTTGTGCTGAAAAGAAGCTATTTTACATTGATGGTGCCAATGATGATGAAGATGATGTAGAATTACATGATGCAAAGGTAGAAGTTCTTAAGGAGGAATCTAAAAACTCTCAGCCTACTATTTCATGCCATGCCCTATCAGGTATTATTACTCCCCAAGCTCTTAAGGTGATGGGTTTCCTTAAGAAATAGAAGGTCACTATCTTGATTGATTCTAGGAGCACACACAACTTCATCCATAGTAAGTTGGCTGCTCATTTAAACTGTTTCATTTATCTAGCTCTAAAATTTTAGGTTATGATTATAGATGGTGGTAATGTCAGTTTTTCAAGAAAATGTCATAATATTAAGTTGGCCATGGGAGACTACTTATTGGATTTTCCTATGTTTGCTATTCTGATGGGTAGAGATGATATTGTTCTAGGAGTCTAGTGGCTCACCACTTTGGGCACTATTGAGATGACTTTTCAAGAATTATTCATGCATTTTCATTTTAAAGAAAGGATATTTAAGCTAAGATAATTAAAGGCTAAATCTCCCCAACTTATTAGATCCCATCAAATGATAATGATTCTCTATAAGGGTGATGAAAGATTTGTAGCTTGCTTGTTTTCTATGGAAGTACAACCAACTCACCCATCTCCACTTCTTGATCTACAACAAATAATTGATGCTTATTCCATTATTTTTGGAGACATGCCAAAAGGACTTCCACTTAGCTACAGGCATGATCATGCTATCACACTTATTCCTGGCATTACACCACCCAACATCAGGCCATATAGATATCCCTATGCCCAAAAAAGTGAAATTGAAAATATGGTACAAGAGATGTTGGATGAAAAAATTATTTTCCATAGCCAAAGTTAATAATCTTTACCAATTGTCATGGTGAGAAATAAAGATGACACTTGGAGGATGTGCCCTGACTATAGAGAACGCAACAAGTACACTATCAAAGATAAGTTTCCAATTCCTATCATTGATTATTTTATTGATGAATTAAATGGTGTTATTTATTTTACCAAGTTAGATTTATGTTCTAGGTATCATCAAATCAAGATCCATGATGAAGACATACCCAAAATTGCTTTCAGGACTCATGAGGGCCATTATGAGTTTTTGGTTATGCCTTTTGGCCTAACAAATGCACCATCTAGTTTTTAGAGTTTGATGAATATTGTTTTTAAGCCATTTTTAGGAAATTTGTTCTGGTATTCTTTGATGATGTCCTCATTTATAGTAAAAATTGGGTAGACCATTTACAACATCTGAAATAGGTACTCTCCATTGTAGAGCAAAATCAATTGTATGCCAAACCTTCCAAATGTACTTTTGGGGCTAGTGTGATTGAATATTTGGGTCATTTGGTGTATTATGAAGGAGTGAAAGCGGATCTTAAAAAAATCCAAGCAATGGTGGATTGGCCAATTCCTAAGACACTCAAGTAACTTCAGGGATTTTTGGGGCTTACTGGTTACTATCACAGATTTGTCAAAAATTATGGTAGTATTGCAGCCCCACTTACCTCTTTGTTAAAGAAAGACTCCTTTTAGTGGATTGATGCAACTACCTAGGCATTTGAACAATTGAAATTGGCTATGTGCACTACTCTAGTATTAGCCACTCCTGATTTTTCTAAGACTTTTGTGGTTGAATGTGATGCATCTGGGTATGGTATGGGTGTTGTACTGATGTAAGAAGGTAGACCACTGACATTTTAAAGTTGTCAACTCAACGGTAGAAATCAGCATAAACCCATCTATGAGAGGGAAATGATGGCTATTTTGCATGTAGTCAAATAATGGAGACCTTATTTGATGGGTCATCACTTTTAGGTAAAAATTAATCATGATAGTCTTAAATATTTTTTAGAACAAAGGTTGTCATCTGGAGAATAATAGAAATGGGTAACTAATATGCTAGGCTATGATTTTGAAATAGTCTACCAAAAAGGCAAGGATAATGTTATGACAGATGCACTATCCAAAAAAGATGAATCAGTTGAGGCATTGATATGTGTCATAACTATTTTATAGGCATATTGGCTATAGGAAGCACGAGAAAAATGGGAACATGATAGTACTACTAATGATTTGATTCAAAATCTTTAGTAAGGTTTAGATGGAATTAAAAAATTCACATGAAAAGGTAATGCATTATGGTACAAAAATAGATTGTACCTATGTAAGAATTCTCTTCTTAAACAAAAAATCCTTCAAGAACTTCATGCACTTCCAATTGGGGGTCATTCAAGATTTTTGAAAACCTATCACAGGATCAAGTAGGATTTTTTTTGGGAAGGTCTCAAGGGGAATGTCCAAAAATATGTGGCTGAATGTATGATTTGTTAATAAAACAAAGGCAAAACCATCAAAACTCCATGTCTTTTACAACCTTTAGCTATCCCTAGCCAGCATTGGGAAGAGGTATATATGGATTTAATTATAAGGTTACCAAGAACTGATGGTCAAAATGTTATCATGGTTGTTATAGATCATCTCAATAAGTATGCTCTTTTTTATTCATTATCCCAACCATTTGTTTCTAGTACAGTAGCTTCTGCTTTTCTCAATGCAGTTTAGAAACTGTATGGGACCTCTAAGATCATTGTCAGTGATAGAGATCCCATTTTTATTAATAATTTTTGGATTGAGTTATTTACATGTTTAAGTACTTAATTGGCTCATAGTTCATCCTATCATCCTCAATTTGATGGATAAACTGAGGTAGTCAACAAATGTCTAGAAGGATATATTCATTGTTTTGTTTTTGATAAATAGGATAAATGGGTTCATTGGCTACCACTTGCTAAATGGTGGTATAATAATTCATTTCATAGTTCTTCCAAAATGTCTCCTTTTGTGGCACTATATGGATAACACCATCCATCCATCACTTCAATCTTGAAGGTCCATCCTAAGGTTCATGTAGTTGAATAACATATTCACCATCAACAGGAAGTCCTTGCAAGTTTGTGTGAAAATTTAGCTATGGCCTAGAATCGCATGAAGCAACAAACATATCAACATAGAAGTGATTGGAATTTTGACATTAGTGATTGGGTCTTTGTTCTCTTATAGCCATATAAACAAATGTCTTTGAAGAAACAAAAGAAGGATAACAATTTGTCCCCTAAGTATTATGGGCCTTATCAGATATTGTAGAAAATTGGTAGTGTGGCCTACAAGTTAGATTTTCCTTCATCCACTCACATGCATTCATTATTTCATGTATCATGTTTGAATAAAGTCATTGGACATAGAGTTACCATTCAAATAGAATTACCATAATTGTATGAGGAAGGTAGAGTTATTCTTTATATTGAGGTGATCCTTCAACGACACACCAAGCAACTGTGTTCTAAAGCAATTACAGGATACCTGATCAAATGGAAGAATCTGCCATGTGAAGATGCCACTTGGGAGGATGAAGCATTTGTGTAGCAACATCTAGAGTTTTCAAAAAATTGAGGACAATGTTGTTTTGAAGGGGAAGGGCTTGTTATGCCCTTAACCATTGGTGTGTCTAGGGATATGTGTAGTTGACTTGTGGCTTACATACGTCTTTTATATACTTATTACATTTCTCTATGTTCTTAGATAGGTCAGCCTTTGGAATAACCTTGGCTAAGTAGACTATATATAGGAGGTAGTGGTTAGTCTTTAATCATCATGTGAAGTATTCTACTATTAGTGCATTGTTGTGGAGGTTCCCGCCTCAAAATAACTTTGTTATATTATCTAGTATTTTGTTCTACTATCAATTATCATTGTGTAATCTCTCATATTTTCTTATTTAGTGCAATATAAAATCATTTTATGTGAATATCTAAGTAATTTCATTACAAGAGCAAGTAAGGTATTAGATGTACAAAACATCTTGGTAAGGGTAGAGATAAAATTTTAAACTTCTTGTGTGATAGCCTTACAAGCAAGAGACATGGTCTCACTTATAAGGTTGAAGGGTGATATAATCCTTCTCCTAAGTATGTTATGTTAATTTTGAGATTATTTATATAATAGGTTAAGTTGTGAAATTATGATACTAGTTATATTTAGCTAGTAACAACTTAATATAATATCAATATGATTGTATGATTTTCTTATATGTATGTTATTACATATGGAAATATTATAGCATATAATAATGTTTTTTATGATCTATTAGTATAGATTTTTGTTTCTTTGAGACTTGTGCACATTTTATTTGGAGATAATCAAGTCATAGAGACCCAAAAAAAGAGAGATGAATTGGGAGTGTGAGTTCTAAGTGATAGAATGATATCCTCCTTAGCCTCACATTAACTAAGATTATTGGTACTAAGTTGGATATGACAAACAAACTTGTCAAATATAGGATTTGACAGAGGAAACTTGTCCAATTCAATCATATGGCCATATGCATGTATACTAGATGGGTGTCCATGTGGATGATTATTCCATGATTTTGTATACATTTTTACTAATTCCTATTCATCATCATACTTGTCTGGAGCTCTGATTGAGTTAGGACAATATTGGCATGTTATAGTTATATGAGGCTATGTAGAGTAGTGATAGTATTGACATATACACATCATTTTTTCTAGGTGCCCTTAATACTTTTCTCCAGTTTGAGAAATACACTCTCTAGGTTAGAGAGATTTGTAGAGGGACTAGAAAGTTTTGTGGGACTCTTCGTGGTTAGTTGTTTTGATGATCTCATGTGTATTTAGAAAGTCAGTAAGACTTTTTCTAAGTTTTTGAACACTGAGGTGGTCATGTTAAACCAATTAGCATAAGTGACATTCCCAAAACTTAATTACATAATAGAAAATGTCACCTTGTAGGGTCTTATGGGACTGATACTCTATAAATAATATTAAATGAGTGCATTAAGATGAGTTTCTAGGGTAAAATTTTCATTTATTTACATGCGATGGTAATAGATACTATGTTTATATAGTGATAAACTATGATGTCATTTGAAATTTTTGTGTCATCGACACGATGACCAGTTTTAGGGGGGGAGGATGTCACATCTCATTTTCCTCTGCTAAGTTTTAGTCTGATGAACTATTATCCCTTTGGCATACGTGTCATTGTGACACATTGGGTGTGATACATGTGCATACATTTATGTGAAGATTTAGTCTTGATATGGAAATAAAAAAAATAGATATTTAATTTTATGAGTAAATTAATAAAAATAGTATTAATGCTATAGTTATTTTATCAAAATAAAGATTTGTTATAATCTTAAATTATTTAATTATATTAGACAATTATTAATTCATGATATTCAATATATTAATTTTTAAAATTAAATATGAGTATAAATCCTTATTAAACACTAGGATGAAAACATAATTTAAAAGACTTATCTGTATTAATCAAGTGAAATTGATTATTAATTAGTAATGCATGAAACCTTATGATGATTTTACTTGGAAAGGTGAAGTTGAGTTACCTAAATATTAATTGGGGAAGTCAAGGAAGGTTAATTGAAATTTTAACTAAAAATTACTTGTGGGACTCCTAGTTAATTATGGGGAACAAAACCTACAACTTTGGTTTCAAATGGCATAGAAATAATGGAAAAATTGAAAAAAAAGGTATTAAGGAAATAAAAAGAGAAGGATTTATACACGATGATACATGGAAGATATAGGAAAAAAGGAAGAGGAAAGAAGGCTTTGGAAATAAGAAGGAAAATTTGAGAAGCGTACGGTGGGTACTATAATTAATTTAATTTAATGCTTTATTTGGTATTGAAAGAACTTTAGATTATAGTGTATATTAAAATTAATAAAACTCTGTGAATTATGTAAGTAATCCTATAGAAAGCTTATGGAAAAAATATTAGTAGTCTCACTCTATTTTTAATTACTTTGCCAATTATCAATTCCCTTCTTTTATATATCCCAACCATTTCAATTCATGAAGAAATGCTTTCCATATTAGTCAATGATTACAACAAACTCAAAACTTCCCCTAGTGCCTTAAACATACTTCAAGTATGCCTTTAGCTTCATGCACATTATATATATATATATATATATATATATATATATATATATTATGTAGTAGTCATTGCCTTTCTGTAATGCATGTTATCACCATGTCTTGAGTTTGAACCCCTCAAAGTAGTTTTTTATTCAACTTTAATAAATGTTGTAGTCATATCAAATTCTGTTCTCTTTTTTTTTTTTTTTAACTCAGCCAAGAGAAAATGCCACCACTTCTCTCTCATCCCATTTCCACCAGCATTCTCCTATCTTAGCTATTTTTAATTCAACAAAACCGCAATCCAGTTTAGTCAAAGATTTGAATCCATATTTACCTTAGATTTCCATGTTGCGATTTGGTGGATTTTAAAATTTGTTTACTCTATAAAGAATGGCATGTTGATGATTAGGTCTTTCAATTCAAACTAGGCTTTGGCCTCAGGCCATTGATTGGGGTTTTCAATGTTCAGATCCCAACTCACCCACCTAGTAACAAACTTGAGGATGTGTTTTGGCTTTTTCTAGTTCTTCTTAGAGTTTTTCTCTAAAACTATTAGATCTAACTGACGATTGTAACTTTGATTTTGGATTTTGTTGATGGTCCCCAGAGTGGACCTTTAGAATGCCTACCAAGTTGCCTTTTCAGTTCCATTTACCCAACTCA
This sequence comes from Torreya grandis, assembly GCA_037957365.1. Taxonomy (NCBI): domain Eukaryota; kingdom Viridiplantae; phylum Streptophyta; class Pinopsida; order Cupressales; family Taxaceae; genus Torreya; species Torreya grandis. The sequence continues at coordinate 590,297 of JARHVA010005553.1, forward strand.
AGCTTGAGCTAGGTCTTTGGTGGTGATTGGTCGATGCATATTTAGTTTTTTGTTATTATGGATTGATGGGAAGGATAGTATGAAAGCCACATTTAGTTTGTTTAACTTTATATGTATAAATATTTAATCAATATGGTTTAAATTTATATGTATAAATATATAATAAATATAGTTAGATATTAATTAGGTTGAGAATATGTGTTATTATATTGATTATTATATAATCAAAAAATTATATAATGGATAGTAGGATTATAAATTAAATATATCTATACATAATTATAATAGGGTTTTTCCTTTTAAAACATATCATAGATGAAATTTGTTAAAATTAAATGTCATGGAAATATATGGTTCGATTGTCGGCATTATACTCTATGATTAAATTACGTAGGGTTAGGAGATTTTATCTCATTTCTTAATATTCGAGGTCTTTATATGAAATGAAAGATATTATAAGGGTTATGAATAAATCAATAGAATATGTTTGAAAATGAATGATTTGTGACAATACATAGTTTGTGTTATTTTAAAATTACAGAAAATGGGTAATTAGAGCCTTTCATTAATTTTGTTGGTTTTAGGGGAAACCAAACTTAACCACTCTAGAAAAATGTTTGAGAAATATTTGTTTTTGAAATTTACTTCTTTTATACAAATAATTAAATTATGCTTAAAATTATCTATTATAATTAAGTAAATATAAACTTTTGTTGTTATATTTGGTTGGCATGGTTTTGTCAATGTATGCTTAATTATATCATATATTATATGTATGTGATCATGATCCTTAGATTAGTTTCCTAGGATGGTGAGCTTATGCTTTATATTATTTATCTGTTATGTATATTAGGGGCCCACATTGATGATACTACCCCAACAAACATATGGTTTCTCAAGCCTAGTTAACATCATCAATGATGGGTATGGATAACTTGATCAAATGATGTGTTATGAATTTGATTGATCTAGATGATCATATCTTATTTAAAAACTTTGGTCCAAGCAATATTAGATTAAAATTGTCAATTCATATGTATGATTTGCATGTTGTACAATATCATGATAGAAACATATTTTTATTTATGATACATGTCATGTAGTAGAATATTAAAACACATAGGGGTACTAACATATCTCATTCTATATTTCCTACACTGTTCTATCGACCTATCTATAAATGGAGGGCCATAATCTGATAGGGGATTGTGTGGGGGATCATTGGTTTATAGTTGGAGTGGTAAAGTGCTCATATGATGCTCTCCTTCCACCAATGCAATACATTCTTAGAGATAACATTTGAGGTTATTAGAGATACACGAGTTAGTGCAACTCAAGCTCTGAAGAGTTAGTTATCTTTATAATGTATATAAGGTTAAATGCCTATTAAATTTGTAAATGTAATATTATTTACTTGAACAACCATTACTATATTGTGAGACTAGTCATAACTATGTCATTATGTATTTATACCTACTTCTCTGTATAAACTCGTGTGAAGAAACTATTGATCAAACATTTTTATACTTTTAGTAGTCTTTCAGTAGAACTATATCTAGCCCTGATTCTATGTATGTAGGTGACATCACAGATATGTATGATAGTTCAAGGAGTGAGAGTGGGCATAGGAAACTAATCTTGATAGGTATTCCTTAGTATGGCATTTGTTATAAATGCTAGTGAAAGCAAATAGTCTTTATGTAGCACAATACTATTACGCAAACTTATCAACTAGATCAAGTCTATCGTATCTTGTAAGGATGAAAACTTGTATGCGGTATTTCATGAGAAAGTTTAATATGCAAGTGTCTAGTCATTTATAGAATAACATAATGCATCATGAGGTGTATCTAGAGACTATGTTCTCTTCAAATTGTTATTGAACGTATACACATATAGTATAATTTTGACTTGTTTTATTATTATAGTTGGGTGTAAGATTGTTGTTAGTTTTGAGTTGGATAATCAAACACAAAGACCCATGATAGTATGATATGTCATAGAGTTTTATAGTACAAAAAGTACCTAGATGGTACATATTATATACGTTATATCTTGACTTACACCTAATATATAATATATATATATATATATATATATATGTTATGGTTGTTAATGTTTGGGTAGAGTAATCATGAACTATGATAGTATGGGATATCATAAGATACTTCAGCTTAGATGTATATATCCAGGTGGTATATAGTGCAGCTGTATGTTTAGACTCTCATCTAAATTGACTATTTAAATGATTTTGACTTGAACAATATGTTTATATCAGTTAGTAGGACAACATGTATGCATGTGTATAATATTGAGAGTATAAATGAATGATAAGTTCAACTATTATATACTGTATGACTTGATTTGTTTTGTATACTTAGCTTACTTTTGTGCCTATCATGTGTTTCTCTATGGAACTAGGAATGAAGATTCCTTTATCATTTCTATTATCTAGGTTTTATGTGAGAGTGCTAGGTAAACACACAACCTTGGATAGTAAGGTGTTATTTTTTGAGTGTGTCATTTGGCTATGGATTATAGACCAAAGATTTAGAAGCTCATATGTGTCACAAGTAATTTGTTCCCTATTTAGCTTAGAGTGTCAACCCCTTCGGTGGTGACATCTCATGGAAGATACCATCACATTTGAAAGGAGAACTACATCGAACCTTGATTCTAAGGAGTGGATATGTAGGCTACCAAATACTATGGTGGGGCATCAGTTTTAGATCCTTAGGCTAGGTTAGGGTAGACTTGATTGCATATAAATCTATGTGAATGGTTGAATTAGTACCAATAATAGTATAGAAATTAGTATTGTGCTAATGTACCTAGAGTGATAGTAAACTTTCTGTATCATACATTTTATTCTATTGCTTGAAGTATTGGAGTGTTGAAACTGTTACTACAGGAAGTTGCTGATTATATGACTAACTAAAGTATTCTAGAAACTATGGTTGAATGAATATTCAATGTTTTGTTTTTAAAAAAATTACTAATTTTTCTAAGAATAACTAGGTGGGTTGTTACATGTGGTATCATAGCTTAGTCTCGAACGCTAGGACCTAATGAGTCCATTAACATTTTTTATCAGAAAAGAAAATTTGGAAAAAACATGTACATTGAGTGGGTACCCTAAGAGTATTTGTAACCCCTTAGAGTTATTAAGGGGTGGGTTTATCGAGTGTCTCATTGGTGATGCATTTATAAGGTGTATGGGTAAGAGAGTACATATATTTGTTCTTAAATTGTAAGCAAGAGTTTCCTACCATATTTTTAATCTTTTGATTGAACACCTCAAGTATGACTACATCTTTGTTGGTAATCGAATCACCTTCACCATTTGCATTTGTGTTTGACACATATGGAGTGATTCTCATTTCAATATATTTATGCTCTCATTTTGTGTCTTATTTATATAAAAACTAGGAATGGAAATTTACTTAGTTGATTGAAGATAACCTGATTATAAATTCTTTTGTGTTAGGAATTTGTAGATTAGCATCCTTATTTTATTTTTATTTATAGACTTGAGAAGAAGTATCATCTCTCTTGATTAGCTTAGAGGTGAGTTGTTATGCTCATTCTACCCATACATCATTTTAAGCTATCAAAAAGGTTCATAGTTTTAGGATGTTGATTTAGTGTTTTCTTAAGTGGAAACTTATTTATGATTTTTTTTTTGATCTCATTTCTCTTAAGTTTATGGGATAGTGTTTCCTACTTCTTATTAAGAAAAGTTGTAGGATTGGATGGATTGGTGCATCTTTGTGGCTAATATTTTATTTCCAATTGAGGAAGTAGGTTATGATTCTACTCTTGTAATTTGGTAAGTAACGTAGATTGTGGTGTTATCTATTACCGTATGAGGATATGTAGGAAGTTTTGTTTTGAGATGTTATCTCTCTACTTTCTACTTGTAACTTTATAGAGTTACTATTATATCTAAAATGTAAACTTGACCATGAGGAGTTGATAACAATGGATTTATATTAATTATAGCTAATTATAATTAATATGTTATTATCTACTTTTGTTAGACTAATATTTTTCTATTTTTAAAAAAAATATTATTTTGAAGAGTAGTATGTGTAACTTATTGCCAGGAGCAAGTAAGGTATTAGATGTACAGAACATCTTGGTAAGGGTAGAGATAAAATTTTAAACTTAATGTGTGATAGTCGTACAATCAAGAGACATGGTCTCACTTATAAGGTTGAAGGGTGATATAATCCTTCACTTAAGTATGTTATGTTAGTTATGAGATTATTTATATAATAGGTTAATTTGCAAAATTATGATACTAGTTATGTTTAGCTAGTAGCAACTTAATACAATATCGAGATGATTGTATGATTTTCTTATATGTATGTTAGTACATATGGAAACATTATAGCATATAGTAATGCTTTTTATGATCTGTTAGTATAGATTTGTGTTTCTTTGAGCCTTGTGCACATTTTATTTAGAGATCATCAAGTCATAGAGACATGAAGGAAGAGTGATGAATTTAGAATGTGAGTTATAAGTGATAGGATGAATCTTACTTAGCCTCACATTAACTAAGATTATTGGTGCTAAGTTGGATATGATAGATGAAATTGTTGAATTTAAGATTTGATAGGTAGAACTTGTCAAATTCAGTCGTATGGCCATACACATGTATACTAGATGGGTGTCCATGCGGATGATTATTCCATGATTTTGTATACATTTTTACCAATTTTTATTCATCATCATTCTTGTCCAGAGATATGATTGAGTTAGGATAGTATTAACATGTTATACTTATCTGAGGCTATGTGGAGTAGCGATAGTATTGACATACACACATCATTTTTGCCAGGTGCCCTTAATACTTTTCTCTGGTTTGAGAAATACACTCTCTAGGTTGAAGAGATTTGCAAAGGGAATGGAAAGTTTTTTGGGACTCTTAGTTATTTTTTTTGATGATCTCATGTGTATTTATAAAGTTAGTAAGACTTTTTTGAGTTGTTGAACCCCACGGTGGTCATGATAAACCAATTAGCATAAGTGACATTTGCAAAACTTAATTGCATAATAAAGATGTCACTGAGTAGGGTCTTGTGGGACTGATACTCTATAAATAGTATTAAATGAGTGCATTAAGATGAGTTTTTAGGGTAAAATTTATAATTATTTACATGATATGATAATAGATACTATGTTTATATGGCGATAAACTCTGATGTCATTTGAAACTTTTGTGTCATCAAGGCAATGATCAATTTTAGGTGGGAGGATGTCACATCCCATTTTAATCTACCGAGTTTTTATTCTGATGAACTATTATCCCTTTGGCATACGTGTCATTGTGACACATTGGTTGTGGTACATGCATGTACATTTATGTGAATATTTAGTCTTGATATGCAAATCAAAAAACTAGATATTTGATTTTATGAGTAGATTAATATAAATAATATTAATGCTATAGTAGATTTATCAAAATAAATATTTGTTATAATATTAAATTGTTTAATTCTATTAGACAATTATTAATTTATGATATTCAATATATTAATTTTGATAATTAAATATGAGTATAAATCCTAATTAAACACTAAGATGAACACATAATTTAAAAGACTTATCTGGTATTAATCAAGTGGAATTGATTATTAATTAGTAATGCATGAAACCTTACAATGATTTTACTTGGAAAGGTGAAGTTGAGTTACCTTAATATTAACTGGGGAAATCAAGGAAGGTTAATTTGAAGTTTAACTGAAAATTACTTATGAGACACCTAGTTAATTATGGGGAATAAAGCCTACAACTTTGATTTTAAATGGCATGCAAATAATGGAAAAAAAGGTATTAAGGAAAGAAAAAGAGAAGGATTTATACACGATGATACATAGAAGATATAGGAAAAAGGGAAACATAAGTTGGAAGAGGAAAGAAGGCTTTAGAAATAAGAAGGGTAACAGGTGGGTGGGGTAATTAATTTAATTTAATGGTGTATTTGGTATTGAAAGAATTTTAGATTATAGTGTTTATTAAAACCAAAGAAACTCTGTGATTTTTGTAAGTAAACCTATAGAAAGATTATGGGAAAAATATTAGTAGTCTCTCTCTATTTTTAATTACTTTGCCATTTTTCAATTCCCTTCTTTTATATATCCCAGCCATTTCAATTCATGAAGAAATGCATTCCATATTAGTCAATGATTTCAATGAACTCAGAACTTCCCCTTTTATGTCTTAAATAGACTTCAAGTATGCCTTTATCTTCATGCAAATTAAATATGTATATTGTATTTGTATTATACAGTAGTTATTACCTTCTTCATTACCTTTCCTTAATGCTTATTATCACCATGTTTTGAGTTTGAACCCCTCAAAGTAGTTTTTTCTTCAACTTTAATAAACGTTGTAGTCATATCAAATTCTATTCTCTTTTTTTTCTTTTAACTCAGCCAAGAGAAAATGGAACCACCTCTCTCTTAGCCCATCACCACCACTATTCTCCTATCTTAGCTATTTTTAATTCAACAAAACCACAATCCATTTTACTCAAGGATTTGAATCCATATTTACCTCAAATTTCCATATTGTAATTTGGTGGATTTTGAACTCTGTTTATTATTAGGTCTTTTGATTCAAACTAAGCTTTGGCCTTAGACTATTGATTAGAGTTATCGATTCCCTGATCCTAGCTCAACCACCTAGTAATAAACTTGAGGATGTGTTTTGGCTTTTTTTGGTTCTTCCTAGAGTTGTTCTCCAAAACTATTAGATGTGATTGCCAATTACAAATTTGGTTTTGGCTTTTGCTGATGGTCCCCATAGTAGACCTCTAGAATCCATATCAAAGTGAATTTTCATTTCCATTTACCCAAATCGAGCCTGAACTGAGTTGTTGGTGGTGATTGGTTGATGCATATTTGATTTTTTGTTATTGTGTATTGACGGGAAGGATAGTAGGAAACCCACATTTAGTTGGTTTAAATTTATATGTATAAATATATAATCAATATGGATTTAAATTTATATGTATAAATATATAATAAACATAGATAATAATTAGGTTGAGAATAAGTGATAATATATTTTATTTAATATTAAATATTATATTATATAATCAAAAAATTATATAGTGGATATTAGGCTTATAAATTAAAGATCTTTATACGTAATTATAATAGGAATTTTTCCTTTTAAAACATATCATAGATGATATTTATTGAAATTAAATGTCATGGAAACATATGATTTGATTGTCAGCATTATACTTTGTGATTAAATTATGTAAGGGTAGGGGATTTTATCTCATTTCTTAATATTTGAGGTCTTTATATGAAATGAAATCTATTATAAGGCTTATGAAGAAATCAATAGAATATGTTTGAAAATGAATGATTTGTGGCAATACATAGTTTGTGTTATTTTAAAATTATGGAAAATGGGTAATTAAAGCCTTTCATTAATTTTGTTGGTTTTAGGAAAAACCAAACTTAACCATTCTGAAAAAATGTTTGAGAAATCTTTGTTTTCTAAATGTACTTATTTTGTACAAATAATTAAATTATGCTTAAAATTACCTATTATAATTAAGTAAATATAGACTTTTGTTGTCATATTTGGTTGGCATAGTTTTGTCAATGTATGCTTAGTTATATAAGATATTGCATGTATGTGATCATGATCCTTAGATTAGTTTCCTTGGATGGTGAGCTTATGATTTAGATTTTTTTATCTATTATGTATATTATGGGGCCCACATTAATGATACTACCCAAGCAATGAGATGATTTTTAAAGCCTGGTTAACATCATCAATGATGGGTGTGGATAACCTGATCAAATGATGTGTTATGAATTTGACTAATCCATATGATCATATGTTATTTAAAATTTTGGTCAAAGTAATGTTAGATTAACATTATCAATTCATATGTATGATTTGCATGTTGTGTGATATTATAATAGAAATGTATTTTTATTTATGATACAAATCATGTAGTAAAATCTTACAGCACATATTGGTACTAGCATATCTCATTCTAGATTTCTCGCACCATTCTATCTACCTATCCATGAAGGGAGGGCCATTAACTCATAGGAGATTGTGTGGAGGATCATTGGTCTGTAGTTAGAGTGGCAAATCACTCAGATGATGCTATCCCTCCCCTAATGTAGTATATTCTTGGAGACAACACTTGATGTTATCAAAGATACGTGAGTTAGTGCAACTCAAGCTCTAGAGAGTTAGTTACCTTTATAATGTATATAAGGCTAAATGCCTATTGAATTTGTAAATATAATATTATTTACTTGAATAACCATTACTGTATTGTGAGACCAGTTGTAGCTATGTCATTATGTATTTATACCTACTTCTCTATATGTGCTCATGTGAGAAAAATATTGAGTATACATTTTTATACCTTTAGTAGTCTTTCGATAGAACTACATCTAGCCCTGATTCTATGTATGTAGGTGACATCATAGATATGTATAACAACTTATGGAGTGAGTGTGAGCATAGAAAACTAACCTTGATAGGTATTCTTTAGTATGACATCTGTTATAAATGCTAGTGAAAGCAAATAGCCTTTATGTAGCACAATACTATTATGCAAATCTATCAGGAAGATCAAGTCTGTCACATCTTGTAAGGATGAAAACTTATATGTGGTATTTTAGGGTAAATTTTAATGTGCTAGTGTCTAGTCATTTCTAGAATAACATAGTGCATCATGAGGTAAACCTAGAGATTATGTTCTCTTCAAATTGTTATTGAAGGTATACTCAGATAGTATTATCTTGACTTGCTTTATTATTAAGGTTGGCTATAAGATTATTATTGATGTTGAATGAGATACTCAAACATAAATACCTATGATAGTATAAGATGTCATAGAGTTTTACAATACAAAAAGTACTCAGATGGTACATATTGTATATATTATATCTTGACCCATACCTAAAAAAAATATATGTTATGGTTGTTAATGTTTGGGTAGAGTGATCATGAACTATGATAATATGGGATATCATAGGATACTTCAACTTAGATGTATAAACTTGAGTGGTACATACTACAGTTATATGTTTAAACTCTCATCTCAATTGATTATTCAATGATTTTGACTTGAACATTATGTTTATATCAGTTAATAAGACTCCATGTATGCGTGCATACAATCTTGAGAGTATAAAAAAATGATAAGTTTGATGGTTATGTAATGTATGACTTGATTTATTTTGTATACTTAGCTTACTTCTATGCCTATCATGTGTTTCTCTATGAAATTAGGAATACAAATTCCTTCATCATTGCTATTATCTAGGTTTTATGTGAGAGTGATGGGTAAGCACACAACCCTAGATAGTAAGGTGTTATTTTTTGAGTGTGTAATTTGGCTATGGATTGTAGACTAGAGCTTTAAAAGATCATCTATGTCACAAGTAGTTTATTCCTTGTTTGGCCTAGAGTTCCAACCCCTTCAGTGGTAACATCTTGTTGAGGAGACCATCACATTTGAAAGGAGAACTACATTGGTCCCTAATTTTGATGAGTGGGTATGTGGCCTACCCAAAATTGTGGTGGGGCATCAGGTATAGATCCTTAGGTTCAGTTAGGGTACACTTGATTGCATAGAAATCTATGTGAATGGTTGAATTAGTAACAATACTTAGTATGGAAATTTAGATTGTGCTATTATCCCTAGCATGATAGTAAACTTTCTATATCATACATTTTATTCTATTGCTTGAAGTATTGGAATGTTGAAACTGTTACTATATGAAGTTGGTGATTATATGACTAACTAGAGTATTCTAGCAACTATGGTTGAATGAATGTTGAATATTTTATTTATAAAAAAAAAATTACTACTTTTTCTAAAAATAACTAGGTGGGTTGTTACATGTGGTATTAGAGTTTAGGATCAAATGCTAGGACCTAATGAGTCCATTAACATTTTCATATCTTTTATTTGTCAAAAAGGAGAATTTAGAAAAATGTGTGGTACATTGAGTGGGTACCCTAAGAGCATTCATAACCCCTTAGAGTTATTAAAGGTTGGGTTTATCGAGTGTCTCATTAGTGATGGATTTATAAGGTGTATGGGTAGGAGAGTACATATCTTAGTTATTGAGTTGTGAACAAGAGTTTCCTACCATATTTTCAATATTTTGATTGAACACCTTGAGTATGACTATATCTTTCTTGGTAATCAAATCACCTTCACCATCTGCATTTGTGTTTGACACACATGGAGTGCTTCTCATTTCAATATATTTATGCTTTCATTTTGTGTCTTGTTTACATAAAAACTAGGAATGGTAATTTCCTTAGTTGATTGCAGATGACTTGATTATAAATTCCTTTGTGTAAGGAATTTATATTCTAACATCCTTATTTTTTTTATTTATATACTTGAGAAAAAGTATCATCTCTCTTGATTAGCTTAGAGGTGAGTTGTTATGCTCATTCTACCCATATATCATTTTAAGCTATAAAAAAGGTTCATATTTTTAAGATGTTAATTTAGTGTTTTATTAAGTGGAAACTTGTTTATGAATTTTGTTTGATCTCATTTCTCTTAAGTTCATGGGATAGTGTTTCTTACTTCTTATTGAGAAATGTTGTAGGATTGGATCGATTGGTGCATCCTTGAGGTTAATATTTTATTTCCAGTTGAGGAAGTAGGTTATGATTCTACTCTTACAATTTGGTAAGTAACGTTGATTATGGTGTTATCTTTTACCGTATGAGGACATGTAGGAAGTTTTATTTTGAGATGTTATCTCTCTACTTTTTACTTGTAACTTTATAGAGTTACTATTTTGTCTAAAATGTAAACTTGACCACGAGAAGTGGCTAACAAAGGATTTATATTAATTATAGTTGATTATAATTAATATGTTATTATCTACCTTTGTTAGACTAATATTTTTCTCTTTATTAAAAAAATGTTGTTTTGAAGAGTAGTATGTGTAAATTTTTGCCAGGAGCAAGTAAGGTATTAGATGTATAGAACATCTTGGTAAGGGTAGAGATAAACTTTTAAACTTGTTGTGTGATAGTTGTGAAAGCAAGAGACATGGTCTCACTTATAAGGTTGAAGGGTGATATAATCCTTCACCTAAGTATGTTATGTTAAATTGTGAGATTATTTATATAATAGGTTAAGTTATGTAATTATGATACTGGTTATGTTTAGCTAGTAGCAACTTAATATAATATCAGGATGATTGTATGATTTTATTATATGTATGTTAGTACATATGGAAATATTCTAGCATTTAATAATGCTTTTTATGATCTGTTAGTATAGATTTGTGTTTCTTTAAGACTTGTGCATATTTTATATGGAGATAATCAAGTCATAGATACCTAAAAGAAGAGTGATGAATTGGGAACATGAGCTCTAAGTGATAGGATGACATCCTACTTAGCATCAAATTGACTAAGATTATTGGTACTAAGTTGGATCTAACATACAGACTTGTCGAATCTAGGATTTGATAGGCAAAATTTGTCAAATTTAGTCGTATGGCTATATGCATGTATATTGGAAGGGTGTCTATGTGGATGATTATTCCATGATTTTGTATACATTTTTATCAGTTCTTATTCATCATCATACTTTTCTAGATCTATGATTGAGTTGGGATAGTATTGACAAGTTATACTTATTTGAGGCTATGTAGAGTAGTGATATTATTGACATATACACATCATTTTTTCCAAGTGCCTTTAATACTTTTCTTTGGTTTGAGAAATACATTCTATAGGTTGGAGAGATTTGTGGATGGATTGAAAAGTTTTGTGGGACTCTTCTTAGTCAGTTGTTTTGATGATCTACTGTGTATTTAGAAAGTCAGTAAGACTTTTTCTGAATTGTTGAACCTTGGGGTGGTCATGTTAAACCAATTAGAATAAGTGACATTCACAAAAATTAATTACATAATAAAAGATGTCACCAAGTAGGGTCTTGTGGAACCGATACTCTATAAATAATATTAAATGAGTGCATTAAGATAAGTTTTTAGAGTAAAATTTGTAGTTATTTACATGCTATGATAATATATACTATGTTTATATAGTGATAAACTCTGATGTCATTCATAACTTTTGTGTCATCAGGGAAATGAACAATTTTAGGGGGGGAGGATGTCACATCCCATTTTACTCTATTGAGTTTTAGTCTGATGAACTATTATCCCTTTTCGATATGTGTCATTGTGACACATTGGGCATGGTACATGTGCATACATTTGTGTGGATTTAGTCTTGATATGTAAATCAAGAAACTAAATATTTGATTTTATGAGTAAATTAATAAAAATAGTATTAATTCTATAGTTAGTTTTTCAAAATAAAGATTTGTTATAATCTTAAATTTTTTAATTTTATTAGACAATTATTAATTTATGATATTCAATATATTAATTTTTGCTAATTATATATGACTATAAATCTTAATTAAACACTAGGATGAACACATACTTTAAAAGACTTATCTGATATTAATCAAGTGGAATTGATTATTAATTAGTAATGCATTAAACCTTATGATGATTTTATTTGGAAAGGCGAAGTTGAGTTACCTCAATATTAATGGGTGAAATCAAGGAAGGTTAATTGGAAGTTTAACCAAAAATTATTTGTGGGACTCCCAGTTAATTATGGGGAACAAAGCCTACAACTTTGGTTTTAAATGGCATGCAAATAATAGAAAAATTAAAAAAAAAGGTATTAAGAAAAGAAAAAGAGAAGGATTTATACACGATGATACACATAAGATATAGGAAAAAGGGAAGCGAAAGTTGGAAGAGGAAAAAAGGCTTTGGAAATAAGAAGGGTAATTTGAGAAGTGTACCAAGTGGGTACAGTAATTAATTTAATTTGATGGTGTATTTGGTATTGAAATAATTTTGGATTATAATGTATATTAAAATTAAGGAAACTCTATGAATTTTGTAAGTAAACATGTAGAAAGCTTATGGGAAAAATATTAGTAGTCTCTCTCTATTTTTAATTGCTTTGCCAATTATCAATTCCCTTATTTTATATATCCCAGTCATTTCAATTCATGAAGAAATGCATTCCATATTAGTAAATGATTTCAATGAACTAAGAAATTCCCCTTTTGTGCCTTAGACAGACTTCAAGTATGCTTTTAACTTCATGCACAATAAATATTTTTGGTGCATTTATTTGCTTTATTACATTTACTTGTATTTATTATTTATATTGATACACTAATTACTTATTGTATTTAATTTATTACATTTATTAATAATTTGCACCAGATAGGATAAGCTTTCTTAGCTAGTAGTCAACTTAGACACCTATCTTGTTACAATGGAGTTCCATTCCACTATTTAGGGTAAAATAAGATAAGATTGCTTAACTAGTAGTCAACTTGTGTTGATCATTTATACAAGTTAGATACCTATCTTGTTAGTGTGGAGTTGCACTCCACTATTCTTGTAGTCAGATGTGAGTTGAACTACACGTGTTGTGTGAGTTCCCTTTATCATGCACACTTTTCTCTATATAAGCAATGGCTATTTGTGTATTCTACATCAAATGAATATTGAATTATCAGAGTAATTCATCATATTTGAGTTATTTATTCATTTTTTTTTATTGTCTCAAATATATAGTTATTGTTCATTACTATTACTATTTTATCTCTTATTTATGCTTTCTATTAGATTTATTAGATCTTGTAGCTAATCATAACATGGTACTAGAGCTATCTTGAATCTATAGATTGATAAATATTCAAGATAAAAATATCCAAATATAGGATTAGTTTTTTGATTTTGTATATAGGCACAAATTGGACCTTTATGGAGATTTTTTGAGCTCACTATTGAGTTTAGAGTGCCCGAGATAGTCAAAATCATCTACAATTTTTTCCAAATTGGGCATAGGAGACAAAATTAGCAAGGGTTTGATCAAGAATCACCATACCCAAATCCGGTAGGTACCTAAAAATCAAAGTGTTTCTAAGCAATATGGACCTCACGGTTGCATTGGAAGGCATCAAAACCTACAGATCCATATAAAATTTGTCTAATTTTAACATAATCATTTGAAAGGCAAAATATTTTTACTCCCAGGTAGGACCATATGGACCATACGGACTGTACATGCAAAAAAATAAAAAATAAAAATTTGGTAGGCCTCACAAATCAACAGACATATTTGAAAGGGCAACTTCAGGAGCCCACCATTTGAACACCGAGAGGTATTTTTGAGCAATTTTTTTTTGAATAACTTAAAATTTCATGCTCTTCACTGTTGTAATTTCAATTTTTTTTAGTTTTTTCTAGATTTTTGTAAAATTAAAGTTTTTTTTATAGTATCTCTTGCCCATCCTCATTTCTGAACTTCAGAGGCTCATAACTTTCACATACAACCTTGTATTGAAGTCTTATTTTTTTTGAAAGTTAATATTTTTTTAAACACAATGCATTGGTATTGAAATTTTTGTAATAAAATTCATATTTTTGGTATTTTTAGACTAGAGGACATAATTGAGCTTTTTATAAAATGGAAAAATTATAATCCAACCTTGTAACTGCACTCAATTATAAAGTGCTAAAAAAAACTTGCTCGATGGGATAAAACTAAGTAATTCAAGAGAGTTTTGTGGTGTGTTATATACTTTTATTTCTACTTTGTGATGGTTTATTTCCAATTGCATCATGGAAAATCCTAGGTTCCTACTATTAACAACATACAACTATAACACAGAAAAAAAATGTTTGGAATGCATTAATGATGCTAGAATATACACCTTACATAATAACTCTTCTTACTCCACCTACTGATGCAAAAGAGTTACAACACTTTTTCTTTGAAGCTACAAAGGTAATTGGATGCATTCAGTCTTGCATGTCTTTAGATTTGAATTTCCATCTTGACAAATGTACAACTCTAAAAGAGGCTTGGAATAAATTAGCATTATTGTTTGGTAAAATAGATGAGGTTCATGGTTACCAAATTGACAATGAAATCATTAGTTTGGATCCTAAAAATTATGCTACAGTACAAGACTACATTACTAAAGTTATAGATCTTAGAACACAAATTTATGAATGTAAAATTGATAAAAAAGATATTCAATTGATTTTAAGTGCCTTACACAAATTAGGTCCTGAATATTCATCCTTTGTCTCTAACTTTCAGACTCATAGGCTCACATTGGGCATAACATATCAAATGCCCACCTTTGAGGTATTCTTTGAGATTCTAATGGCTGAAGAAGAAAATTTAATAGCTATGGGTCTAATCAAATCATCTAAATCTCAAGCTCTAATTGTTTGTCAACCTCAACATAAGTAAGTTTCAACATCAACATCAAATACAGGTTCAAGTAAAAAGAAGCAGAATAAGTCACAGAAAGATAAAAATAAAGGGAAACAATCTTCCTCCCAATAAGATTATAAATCCACTAATAAGAAAAGGGATTTAAAAAAAAAGACTGGTACTCATTGCCCTTATTTCAAAAATGGATTTCATAGTGAACAAGATTGTTGGAAGAAAGAGATTGATGACCTTAAGGGTCTTCTAAAAAAGAATCACATCAATCAATCAAAATATTCTTCCACTCCTTCAAATTCAAGGAAAGGAAAAGCTATGGCACTAGTTACACTGGAAAATTCTTCCAGGTCATGGGTACTCGACTCAGGTGCTTTAAACCATATGGGTTCTAATCAAGAATAATTTTTTGGATGAGAACCAAGTTCCTTACCTCATATTCTCATAGGTGTTGATTCTAAGGTAGATATCATAGGAAAAGGTACAATTGATGTTGATAGTGGTATATTTGAGGATGTTATTTATGTGCTAAAATTATCAACTAACCTTCTCACTCTCTACCGAATCACTCACTTTGATACTGGTAGGAAAGTTGAGTTCACACCTAATTTTATATCAATCAAAAAATTGGAAGATAATGCCTTAGTTGTACTGGGAAAAGTTGACAATCATACTCAGCTTTATTCATTCTCCCATTTGTGCCTCAGTCTTCCTCTACAACTTTTCTCTCATACACTAATTCAGTGAGCAAGCTATTTCATGAGTGGTTTGGTCATCTAAACTACTGCTATTTACAGTAGCTTGGTCAGCAGGAGATGGTTACATGACTTCCACATATTCAATTTTTAGGGGGTGTATATCATAGTTGTGCCTTAGGAAAATATATAGAGGATAAGTTTGATAAAAGGAAGGCTTGGAGGGCTACACAAATCCTCAAAATTATTCATAGTGATTTAACAGGTCCATTACCTACTTTGTCTTTTAGTAAAACCTATTATGTTCTCACATTTATTGATGAATATTCTAGAGATACTTGAGTTTATTTTTTGAAACTCAAGAGTGAAGTATTTGATAGATTTATAGAGTTCAAGGCTCTAGAAAAAAACAATATGGAAAGTATGTCAAGATCCTTCACACTGATAATGGAAGGGAATATGTGAATAACAAGTTTGAACGATTTTGTGCTCTTCAAGGAATTGATCTTTAGCATTCAGTTGCATACACACCTCAGTAGAATGGTGTAGTAGAGAGGAATAATAGATTCTTAAAAGAGATGGAAAGTTGTATGATTCATGCAAAATCATTATTACCTGAGTACTAGGTAGAAGTGATTAATTATGCTGTATATATGCAAAATAGAGTTCCTCACAAAGCTTTAAAGGGGATAACACCTCTTAAAGATTGGTACAATAGAAAGCCAAATGTGCATAATTTTAGAGTCTTTGATAGTTCAGAATGGGCTCACATACCTTAAAATAAGCATTGTTATTTAAAACAACAAAGCTAAACTTGCATATTTGTAGGATATCCTAATGGTGTTAAGGGATATCGACTCATTGATCCAGATTCACATGAGCTTATTATAACAAGAAGTGTTTACTTTGAAAAAAATCCTTTAGACTTATCTTCTAACATTTTTCATTCTTCTTCCTTAGAAGAATCAGATAGTAGTGAGATGATACTCTTGCTTTATCTACTCATAGGGATGATGAGGTAATACCTCCCCAATAGGATTGAACAAGTCATGTTCCTCCTCCTCCTCCTCCAAATCTTGACCCATTGATGCCTTTGTGAGATAGATAGACTTTGGTGAATGTATACCCTCTTGTTAGGGATCCATTAGCTAGAAGGAGAACATAGTCACAACATGATCTTCCACATTCCTACATTGCCATAGTTTTCAATCCACAGTCTTTTCAAAAATCCATAGGGATAGTTGAGTGGGATTCATCTATGGAAGAAGAGTATGACTCATTGATTAGGAATAACACTTGGGATCTTGTTCCTCTTCCTAAGGTAAGAAAATTAGTATGATGTAGGTGTATTTATTAGACTAAGTTTGCAATGGATGGAAATATTGATAAGTATAAAGCATGCTTAGTGGCCAAAGGTTTTTTCCAAGTGGAAGGCATTGACTATAAAAAAAACTTTG
This sequence comes from Torreya grandis, assembly GCA_037957365.1. Classification (NCBI taxonomy): domain Eukaryota; kingdom Viridiplantae; phylum Streptophyta; class Pinopsida; order Cupressales; family Taxaceae; genus Torreya; species Torreya grandis. Next base: position 607,764 of record JARHVA010005553.1, read on the forward strand.
CACCTATTGCTAAGATGAATTCCATGCAATTGATATTAGCTATTGGTGTAGCTCATGGTTGGGCTGTACATTAGATGGATGTGAAGAGCACATTTCTTCATGGGGATCTTCATGAGGAGATATATATGGAGCAGCCATAGGGGTTGATTTAAGATTCTTCATTGGTGTGCCACTTGTAGAGGTCTCTCTATGGTCTAAAACAAGCCCGTAGGGCTTGGTATTCTAAGATGGACACATTTTGTCTCTCAGTTGGCTTCTTGAGATGTCACTCAAATCCAAATGTCTACATTTTATGGTAGGAGGATTCACCATTATACTTGGTGCTCTATGTTGATGACCTCATTATTACAAGGAGCACATCATCCATCATCAATAGTGTTAAAACTGCACTTCATGATAGGTTTTATATGATAGACATGGGCCTATTACATTATTTTCTCAAGATTTTGATAGCATAGTCTTCTTCTAGGATTACTCTTTCATAGCCCAAGTATGCCATGGACTTGTTAGCTTGGTTTCACATGGCTAATTGTAGGCCTACACCAACTCCCTTCTTATCTAGAGTTAGACTTGAGGTTTATTATTCCACTCTTTTGGTTGATGCCACATTATATCACCAATTTATATGCAACCTCATCTATCTGACTCATACATGGTCTGACATTTCATATGCAGTTGGCATGGTTTCATGTTTTATATAAACACCACATGAGCTTAATTAGAGAGCCACCAAGCACATTTTGAGCTATATTTAAGGCACTATCAGATATAGGATTCACTATACAGTAGGTACAGGTTCAAACTTGGTGGGATACACAGATTCTGATTGGGCTAGTGATTATGATGATCATAAGTCCACTTCTAGTTACAGATTTCACTTTAGATCTGACCCCATTTGTTGGTAGAGCAAGAAGCAACATGCTATTGCTCATTCATCTATAGAGGTTGAGTATTGTGGAGCTATTAATGCCACTACTAAGACTATTTGGCTTTAGAATATTCTCACTAAGCTTGGTGTTCCATTTTGGAAGCCATTAGTCATCTACTATGACAACTAGAGCACTATCCAGATCTCAAAAAATCTAGTTCATCATCAGAGAATCAAACACATGGAGATCCATATTCACTTTATTAGGGATCTAATTTAGATGGAGATCATTGATCTTCAATATTATCCTATAAAGGAGTAGATTGTAGATATTTTCACCAAACCTTTCATTGAGAGCAAGTATCTTCACTTGTGAGCTCTTTTGGGGGTGTGGGACAACAGTTATTTAGGGGGGTCTCCTAGACCTTCATTTTGAGGGGTTTTTTCCTTTGGGTTTTCTCCTTTCCTCATCTATTTTTATAGATTACCTAATATGGCTGCATATTATTGGGACTCTTATCTACATAGCCCTACCTAAGCTTCACTTATGGGGGGTATTGGTACATTTATTTGCTTTATTACATTTACTTGTAGTTATTATTTATATTGGTGCACTAATTACTTATTTTAATTAGTTTATTAAATTTATTAATAATTTGCACCAGATAGGATAAGCTTGCTTAGCTAGTAGTCAACTTAGACACCTATCTTGTTATATTGTATTTGTATTATGTAGTAGTTATTACCTTCTTTATTGCCTTTCACAATGATTTTTATCATCATGTCTTGAGTTTGAACCCCTCAAATTAGTTTTTTCTTCAACTTTAATAAATGTTGTAGTCATATCAAATTTTGTTCTCTTTGTTTTTTCTTATCACTCAGCCAAGAGAAAATGTCACCACCTCTCTCTTAGCGCATCACCACCATAATTATCCTATCTTAGCTATTTTTAATTCAACAAAACTACAATCTATTTTATTCAAGGATTTGAATCCATATTTACCTTAGATTTCCATATTGTGATTCAGTGGATTTCAAACTCTATTTACTCTATAAAGAATGGTGTGCTGATGACCGGGTCTTTAAATTCAAACTAGGCTTTGGCCTCAAGCCATTAATTGGGGTTGTCGATGCTCGGATCCCAACTCACCCACCTCATAAAAAATTTGAGGATGTGTTTTGAATTTTTTTGGTTCTTCCTAGATTTGTTCTCCAAAATAATTAGATTTGGCTGCCGATTGCAAATTCAATTTTAGCTTTTGCTGATGGTCCTCAGAGTGGATTTTTGGAATGCATACCAAGTTGCCTTTTTAGTTTCATTTACCCAACTTGAGCCTGAGTTGGGTCATTAGTGGTTATTGGTCGATGCATATTTGATTTTTTATTATTGTGGATTGACGAGAAGGATATTAGGAAACCCACATTTAGTTGGTTTAACTTTATATGTATAAATATTTAATCAATATGGTTTAAATTTATATGTATACATATATAATAAGTATAGTTAGATATTAATTAGGTTGAGAATAAATGATAATATATTTTATTTATTATTAAATATTATATTATATTGATTATTATATAATCAAAAAATTATATAGTGGATAGTAAGCTTATAAATTAAATATCTTTGTACATAATTATAATAGGGGTTTTCCTTTTAAAACATATCATAGGTGAAATTTGTTGAAATTAAATGTCATGAAAACATACAATTTGATTGTCGATATTATACTCTATGATTAAATTATGTAGGGGTAGGGGATTTTATCTCATTTCTTAATAATCAGGGTCTTTATATGAAATGAAAGATATTATAAGGCTTATGAAGAAATCAATAGAATATATTTAAAAATAAATGATTTGTGGCAATACATAGTTTGTGTTATTTTAAAATTATTGAAAATGTGTAATTAGAGCCTTTCATTAATTTTGTTGGTTTTAGGGGAAACCAAAATTAACCATTCTGGAAAAATGTTTGAGAAATATTTGTTTTTTAAATTTTCTTATTTTGTAAAAATAATTAAATTATGCTTAAAATTACCTATTATAATTAAGTAAATATATACTTTTGATGTCATATTTGGTTAGGATGGTTTTGTTAATGTTTGCTTAATTATTTCAGATATTACATGTATGTGATCATGATCCTTAGATTAGTTTCTCTGGATGGTGAGCTTATACTTTGGATTATTTATTTGTTTTGTATATTATGGAACCCGCATTGATGATACTAGCCAAACAATGAGATGTTTTCTCAAGCTTGGTTAGCATTATTAATGATGGGTATGGATAACTCGATCAAATAATGTGTTATAAATTTGACTGATCTGGATGATCATATGTTATTTAAAAACTTTGGTCAAAGTAATGTTAGATTAACATTGTCAATTCATATGTATGATTTATATGTTGTGAAATATCATAGTAAAAATGTATTTTTATTTATGATACACACTATGTAGTAGAATATTACAACACATAGGGGTATTAACATATCTCATTATATATTTCTTGCACCGTTCTATCTACCTATCTGTGAAGGGAGGGCCATTCCCTAATAGGGGATTGTGCGAGGGATCATTGGTCCATAGTTGGAGTGGTAAAGCACTCAGATGATGCTCTCCCTCCCCCATTGTAGTATAATCTCGGAGACAACACTTGAGGTTATTAGAAATACATGAGTTAGTGTAACTTGAGATCTGGAGAGTTAGTTATCTTTATAATGTATATAAGGCTAAAGGTCTATTGAATTTGTAAATGTAATATTATTTACTTTAACAACCATTGCTGTATTGTGATACCAGCCATAGCTATGTCATTATGTATTTATACCTAATTCTCTATATTCATTCATGTGAACAAACTATTGAGTAAACATTTTTATACCTTTATTAGTCTTTTGGGAAAACTACATCTAGCCTTGATTTTGTGTATGTAGGTGACATCACAAATATATATGGTAGCTTGGGGAGTGAGTGCAGGCATAGGAAACTAACCTTGATAGGTATTCCTTAGTATGACATCTATTATAAATGCTAGTGAAAGAAAATAGCCTTTATGTACCACAATACTATTATGCAAACTTATCAACAAGTCTATCACATCTTGTAAGGATGAAAACTTGTATGCGGTATTTTGTGAGAAAGTTTAATGTGCAAGTGTCTAGTCATTTATAGATAACACAATGAATCATGAGGTGTACCTAGAGATTATGTTCTCTTCAAATTGTTATTGAAGGTATACTCAGATATTATAATCTTGACTTGCTTTATTATTATGGTTGGGTGTAAGATTGTTGTTGGTGTTGAGTCAGATACTCAAACACAAAGACCTATGATAGTATGGGATGTCATAGATTTTTACAGTACAAAAAGTACCTAGATGATACATACTATATATGTTATATCTTTGATCCATACCTATATATATATATATATATATGTTATGGTTGTTAATGTTTGGGTAGAGTGATCATGAACTATGATAGTATGGGATATCATAAGATACTTCAACTTAGATGTATATACTCAGGTGGTACATACTATAGATGTATGTTTAGACTCTCATCTAAATTGACTTTTCAAATGATTTTGACTTGAGTATTATGTTTATATCAGTTAGTAGGACAACATGTATGCATGCATACAATCTTGAGAGTATAAACGAATGATAGGTTCGACTATTATGTACTGTATGGATTTATTTGTTTTTTATACTTAGATTAATTATATGCCTATCATGTGTTTCTCTATGGAACTAGGAGTGTAAATTCCTTCGTCATTGCTATTATATATGTTTTATGTGAGAGTACTGGGTAAGCACACAACCCTAGATAGTAAGGTGTTATTTTTTTAGTGTGTCATTTGGATATGGATTGTAGACTAGAACTTTAGAAGCTTCTATGTATCACAAGTAGTTTGTTCCATATTTGTCTTAGAGTGTCAACCCCTTTGGTGGTGATGTCTCATAGAGGAGACCATCACATTTGAAAGGAGAACTACATTAGAACTTGATTCTAAGGAGCGAATATGTAGGCTACCCAAGATTTTGGTGGGGCATCAGGTCTAGATACTTAGGCTAGGTTAGGGTAATTGCATAACAATATATGCAAATGGTTGAATTAGTACCAATACTTAGTATGGAAATTTATATTTTGCTAATGTCCCTAACATGGTAGTAAACTTTATGTATCATACATTTTATTCTATTGCTTGTAGTATTGAAAATTTGAAATTATTACTACATAAAGTTGCTGATTATATGACTGAATAAAGTATTCTAGCAACTATGGTTGAATTAATGTTCAATATTTTGTTAAAAAAAATAAAAATACTACTTTTTCTAAGAACAACTAGGTGGGTTGTTACATATTTCCACAAATAGTAAGTTCTAGATAAAAAATGTGCTGAATTTACTTATTTTATAAATTCTAATTTTATGTAGTTGTTTATCTTAATTAGATTAGTTTCATTTATAAAATCCCAATTTTTATTAAAAAATAGGTTGTGAGGGATAGTTTAAGTAGTCCAAATGTATTATTGTTAAGTATCATACCTAATGGATCTATATAGTCACATGCACTACATAATGTTAAACTCTTGAAAGGGGGTAGGGTTATACATCTCACTATATAATATATAGATTAAATGAAAAAATAACCCCTTTGTGGGATTACACAAAGGGATCTCATACACAAAATTGGTTTCTTTTTTAGTGGTTACTTAGAAAATGCCTTTACCATTAAATCCTTCAACGTTTTTTACCTTATTTTTATTAATGAACCTAAACAAGTGTAAACTTATGAATATTTAGATTGTCTAAGATATGTTTATATTAAATATATTTGAATGTATAAGCATATGTTCAATTACACTTTGCTATTTATATAAATGACCAATTAGTTTGGGGTATTTAGCTTTCTATCATTATGTTTAGGTTTGAGACTATGTGTAGGTTGTAGGAAGTATTGAAAGTGGCTCAAGAGTTGATAAAATCTATAAACCAAATGTTTGGACCTACTTGGATGGATTCAATAGAAGATGGAAACATTTGGAAAACTAGAGTGATTTGTTGTATCCCAAAAATGTCCATGTGTAATTATTTAGACTATTTTAACAAAGATCATTATACCTGCTTTTAAATAGTCATTTTGTGCAATATTAGATGCTCATTGCTTTGTGTAAGTCCATAATTATATCTTCTTAACTTTGAAAACCTATTTCCACTTTTTACATTGGGATTACCTATAAAAAAGAATAGAAAATATGGGTTGAGCTGATCCTAACCACCCCCACTAGTGGTTGAGTGTTACCTACATTTATAATATTTCAGAGAGAGATCAAACCACACGTAGTTCTCCCAATTAGGTGTATGTGTGAAATAGTTCTCCTTTAGTATGAGTGTAACCTGTAACTTGGGTTTTGACATTTAAAAATTTAAAAAACTTAACTTGGCTTGGGTGCTTTAGACTTGGCTAAGGACTACTCATTTGAGTGTTTTTTGATTTAGAAGCTTTAATGTTGTTCCTCTCAATGAGTAGATGTATAAATGACCTATTTTTAGGTTTTATATAGATTCTTACTAAATGGGAATCAGCTTAGGCCTATTATGTATAAATAATTGAATTTTTGGGTAGCTTGTTTAACCACTAACATGTGAGATGTATGAGCCAACCCATATGAAATATTTGAATTTAGGAAAATTATTTTGTAAGGCATGTAGACAAATCCAACATAGGTGGATGAATTCAAAAAATCAAATCCATTTGAGTATAATCAAAGGCATATCAAAAGTAAAAAACATTGATTTGATGATCAAGAAATAGTCTTCTTAGGATAATATGTAAATTAGACATAAACTAGGGAATTCCTATAGGCAACTAATAATAAATCAGGAAGGTTGAGCCCATAAAGGGAGAATGGATAGGAGTGTGGGAAAGATCCATGTAAGTATGTATAATTCATGAATGATAAATATAGGTTAAAACTGACATTGCCAATTGTCTAATACCAAATTTATGTGTCTATAAGTTCTCACCTTTTATTTGAATATTAAAAATGCTTATGTAAAAGTATAAAGACTTTACATACCTTACTATGTAACCACACTTTGTATTTTGGGATAAGGTTCCAAGTGTCCAAAGTTTTACATGTAAACCTATAATGAAACATGCAACAATCACTATCCATATATGATATGAAACCCAAAGTAAAATAGATCAATGAAACATTTAAATTTTGAAGAGCAAGGAAATAATACACCTGTAAGTAGGTGAACTATGCTTCCCTCTAAATCATTTGATATCAGGGTGATCAATACCTAAGGTGAGTGCCATTGTGTAAAACATGGGTTGGGAAGATAAATTCTCCAACCCTCATGAAGAAGGAGAAGTGATTGGAAGTTGAGTTACATAGATGCTCAACCATATTACCCATTTTATTGATCTTGAATCTATAATAAATTCAAGATGGAAAAGGTGGAGCCTCACACTTGGCTCATTTGTAAATGTGGAATTCCATACAAGGTTTGTATGTAAATATAAAAAAAATTGAATCAATCATTACATACATTTTTAGATTCAAAATGATACCTTTAACACCAACTTGAACATATAAAAATGCATGCACGAACAACATCCATGCCCCATTATTTAATATGACTATCCAAATATGATATATAATGCCATAAATCTATGTCACCCTACCCCAAATTTGATAAATCTAATAACCTTTCACTCATGTAATTGTAAAATGTTTGCATATGCCCCAAAATATATCTCAATCTAGATATATTTGTCCCATAAATTGAACCAACCTAATAATATGACTCAATATGAAACCCTCTAAATCATGTAATTTATCCCAAAATATGAATTATCTATGTATGAAGACTTGATATGTGTGAAAATCCCACTAATATTCCCCCTTTTGAGATGAGGATTTTAGCCTATGACTTACTCATCTCAAAAGAAAAGAGTTATTTACATCATTTTATACAGAAAGATTTAAACATGAAAATCATGTGAGGAAAATATGATATCATAGTATGATTATATCATCAAATCATATATGAATCATGTATCCTAAGGCGTATAAGTGTCATACCAGGTTATATGTAGTAATTAAACATGCAATAGTAGTGATCATAGATAGAAGTACTAAATAATAAGCTATGTATTAAGATACATAATATAGATAATGAAACCAAACACAAGTAGAAATATGTGTGATATGGATCATGATATTATAAGCTTGGAAAATAATCCTAGATTTATCCACACATATGCACACAATGTCATGGCCATGATATACATAATAAAATCACACATAAAGGAATTCAATGTCATGAAAAATATGAGTCACACATAATACACCCAAAGAACATGCAGTTATCACACAAGTTAAGAGTCACATTCCATGAAAAATCAAATGTCATAAAAGGTAAGAGATGTATACAATGTAATACATACTCAAGGGTCACATCAAACAACAGAGGAGGAATACATGTGAAGGCATGCAATGTAACACATAATGGTCATATAATGTAATAAGTAACAAAAGATATACATGGATATAACAAGAAAATCTAGTCTACATTATCAAAATATGTAATCATTACACATGGTAAAGTGTAATATCTATATAACACTTGAGGTAGTACAAGTAAGGAAAAGACATGTATAATCAATCTAAGGTAGATAAATATGATCTATAGAGTGGTAATATAAAGATGTAACATAAATATAAGTACCAAATAGATGCCCCTAGTGTAATATTTCCCCAATGTAGGAAGGTTAGCCCACCAGGTGTGGGAATGTCCTGCATCTAAACATATGTGTCATATGAATCTTGTATGTTTTGTAACTCACTTTTGTATACCATGAAATGCATGTATATATGAAAAATGATATGTAACCTAACATAATGTGATAAATAACATGATTAAAGAGTGTATAATAATAATAAATATCATACATAATTAAAGAGTATACAATAATAATAACATAATTGTAGGGTTACTTTTCCTAGAAAGAACATAACCTTAGTTGATAGGGTTTCTAGTCACTGAGCAGGTTGAGAGAGGTCAAAAATAAATATATTGATATAGGAAAAGTTTCAAATAACACTAATCGTTGGAAAATTTATGTCTATTTTAAATTCAAATTTTGCATTTAGTGATCAGACTCCCATAACCCACAATTCATTCACAATCTCTCAACCTCAGTCTTTCCTGACTGTGTCTTATAACATAATACATGGACAATACAAGGTTTTACCAATATTTTCAACTAAAAAAATATTTAAAACCTTATTATTAGGTTCTCACACATTAATAGGCAAATCCCAACCCTTATTCAATATCTTTTGGATCTAAACAAGTTTCAAGGACAATATTCTCAATCTACAAGATTCTTTATTACAGACAATGCTAGTAGTAAATAGGGGTAATCACAACAAGAAAAAAAATTCAAACTTACTATGCTTGAAACATTATGTAGGTCAGAAAAATAAATCCCTAACAACTCACACATTTTCCATCTTCATGTTCTCCACATGAATCTTAATAGAAAGGACCAAATGCTCTGTTTACTACTTGAGCCAATTGTATACTCTCATACAATAAAATGACAGACCTGTTTGTCTTCTCAAAATTAATTTATTTACAACCTAAATACTGGTTACCTATATCAAAACAAGGATTAAATATGATCAAAACACTAACAACAATCACATATTCATGTTTACTCACCACATGGAATATCCAAACAAGCAAATACTCTACTCACAATCATGCAATAACAATGTACTCAAAAATTTCATCATCGTAATCATCTTTATTCATCGATATTTATTGATTTTTTACATTCCTTATCCCCCATTTGAATGGAAAACATAATGACAATATAAATAACTCACTTCACCACCTTCTACCAAGATACATAACTAAATCTCAGAGGTTTCTACATGAAAGTACATGAAAATTACATTGCATTTTTAATGTTTTCCCATTATATGCACTATATGCCCATGAAAAGAGACTAAATAAGATACTTAGGACATTTTTAATACTCTTAAGACATCTAAAACACCTTATGAACATGTTTTACTCCTTTACTAGCCTTCTACAATGCATGGAAGTCTTTGAAAAGGCTTAAAATTTCAAATTTTCAAATGTGGTAGTTTTGGAGGGAAACTCCAATATTCAAATTTTATGCCACTTGGACTAATCTAGATCACTCCTATGAATTTATTATAATATAATACACCTAAACAACACCTAAAATATAAATTCAAGCCAAAAATGAGTCCATTTTGGGATCCATAAGGATGCCCCTGCACCATACTACCAAGCTGAAGAATTTTTTTCATATATGTCAACTTGGTGTTTATTCCTCAATTGCATTGTACCTCAAACTTGAATGCTACTAATTCTACTTGATTTTCATAGAGGTGAACATGTGCCTAAGCCCCATAATTAGGCCTCTTCTAGTTCTTCTTCTTCATGAGTATACTTTCACATACAAGAAACTTGTCAAAGAAATCACATCTGATGTCTACTACTGTTTGCTTTGGGTATGCAAACCATGCTTCTTCTTCTACAATCTGATCCATTAAAACCTTCCTTCTATATGGCACTATTGCTGCAACTGTATCTTCTTCATTATTCACCAATTCTCCTTAGTACACTCAATCTCATACATATCAACTGTTTGATCCTTGCATATCATTTGCTTGCATGAGTGCTTGGTTTGATATTTTCTATCATCTTCACAACTACCCTCTATCTCTTCTATACTCAATGACTGCTTATGATTTTCCATATTCTCATGATATTTATGTAACACTCTCATACTATTATCTTCACTTGGCTATCCTTCTTGGACTTGCTATACATTTTCCATCTTTTTTTCAAATCTTTCCTTTTCAAAACTTTCTTTCATGCAATGAAGCTTACCTATCATGCCGCATATGAGTTCAAAACTATAAATGTTTAACAAATGCTAAGACAGACTTTCAAACAAATCATTCATAAACTTACTTGAAGTAGTGTTACTTGACATAGGTTCACATTCAACTTGGGCTACCTCAATCTGCTTGGGCTATTCATTCATCTTCACAACTTCATCTTGATATTGCACCAAATATTTGTAACCTACAACCAATACCTTATAAAAGACTCCAAAATATTTATCATCATGCTTCAAGGGTAATAATGTACACTTGAATCCCTTGTTCTCTAAATAATAGGTATTATTCACCCCATCATGACTATTTGACATTCAAACTACCAAGGCCTTCCTATTAGTACATGACAAACATCCATGGGAATGACACCACACATCATTTGATCCCAATATGTTCAAATCTAAAAATATACTAAGCATTATTCATTCACAAGCACATTATATCCTTTTTTAAGCCAATAAAATTTGTAAGGTGTAAGATGAGGTAATCTATTGGACCAAGTTTACTTACCATCTCATTGGAAACTAAGTTATCCATGCTTCTTGAATCTATAATCATTTTTCAACATTTACCATGAGACTTACATGTTGTCCTAAAGAGTGTTCTCCATTATGTAGCCTCTTTCTCCTTTGGTGGTTTTAACAATGTCCTCCTCATCAAGAGTGCCTCTCCTTCTTTAGGTTCCACTAAATGTGAATTTGATTCCAAATTTTATTCCTCTATAGGCTGCACCACTTTATTTCTTCTCTCATTCCTATAAATCCTTTCTTGCTACTCTTCTGGACACTCCCAATACTTATGACTTGCATACTTGTTGCATTTAAAACATTTTCCTATGAATCCACTAGTCACTCTTCCTCTAGCATCTCCACCTCTGTAGTTGGGTCTCCTACCTCTATAACCACCTCTTTGCTATGTTTCATGTATTTTTCCACTACTTTCACCTTCTTCATATGCGTGCTTGCTATCTTACTCTCCTCTTCCTCTCACTTATTTGCCTCTTCCTCTTGCTTGTTGTGTATTTCTTCTTGACAACTTCTCTTTAGCTTTCAAGGATTCTTGGTATGATTCTTCAACTAATTTCATGGTCAATGTATTGATCTCATCTTGTATTGAGAACTTGAGATCATTCAAATATCTTACTACCTTCTCATCATCTTCTTCCAAGTGTCTTGTCCTAATTGTCAATCTATGAAAATCTTCAGTATATTCCTTTATTAATTGATCCTTTTGTCTAATATTATACAACCTCATAAATAAATGTGTTTGGTAATCCTTAGGCATGAACTTTTCCTTCATCTTCACCACCATCCTATCCCATGATTGGATTTTGACTTTACCTCTTCTCCTTCTCTCTTCTTGGATTTCATCCCACCATAAAGAAGCATGTCCTCTCAATTTTGTCAATAAAAATTTCACTTTATTGGTGTCATCCACCTCCTCATACTCAAAAGACTTGTCCATGGCTGCTATCCAATCCACCAACTCAGCCACATTTAGATTGCCTTCATACATTGGCACATCTATCTTTAGTTTTGAGCCCATATTCATCATGGATTTGATCAATATTTCCTCTATTATTTCTTCTCTTTCTTCCACCTCTTCTACTCTAGAATATTTGTCTTCTCTCTATCACTATCATCATCAACTATGACTCTTCTTCTATGAGTTTTCTTTATGGCTACCATTCTAGCTTGCATGTTCCTCATTTCAATGACCAAATTGGCCACATTCTGTTGCATTCTTTGAGCTGCTATAGGTTGAATTCGTGTTGATGCCATTTTTCCCTCTTACTCTTGTCCTCAAATCATCCTTATGCTTTGATACCAAATTATGTATATCTTTCATAAGTTTTCTTTTATAGTCCTTGAACAAAAGAATCTTCCTTCAAGTCATAGGCTTAAGAGTTATTTCAATATGCAAAGTTTAGGTTCACAAGACTATTATAAGTTTTCAAGGGATTTATATTTCTTAAAATATTCTCTTATATCTATATATCCCCCTTTATAAACTTATCTCAAACACATACCTTGAACTCATGCAATTCTGCTTTACAAACTACACTCCTTGTAGCCCTATCTGATTGAAAATGGGTTATTATTAAAAAATTACACATTATTATGACTTAATAATATGAAAATATAATTTATATTGTTTAAATACACTATTGGTACAAATTTCAGGGTCTAACTCTCTTTCTAAGTCCACTTTCTCTCTTTTAGCCTTCTTAATTAGGCCTTCTTTAGCCCTTTTCAAAGACCCCTATCTATAAATCCATACTATAGGTATGGTACAATCCTAAAATGGTGTGATTTAGTTAGGTCATGAAAAAATATATTATATTACAAGTTTTTTCAATTTTTATAGGGTTGCATTTCCTAGAAAGAAGAAAACCCTAATTGACAGGGTTTCTAATCACTAAGCAGGCCGAGAGAGGTCAAAAATCAATATATTGGTATAGGAATAGTTTCAAATAAAACTATTAATTAGAAAAGTTCTATCTAGTTTAAATTAAACTTTTTAATTTAGTGATTAGACTCCCATATCCCATAATTCATTCACAATCTCTCAACCTCAGTCTTTCCTAACTGTGTCTTATAACATAATACAAGAACAGTGTAAGGTTTTACCAATATTTTCAACTCCAACAATATTTATAACCTTATGATTAGGTTATCACATAGTAATATAAAAATACCAACCCTTATTTAATATCTTTTTGATCCAAACAAGTTTCAAGGACAATATTCTCAATCTACAAGATTCTTTATTGCAGACAATGCTAACAGTAAATAGGGGTTATCACAACAAGAAAACAAATTTGAACTTACTATGCTTGAAACCTTATATAGGTCACAAAAATAAATTTATAACAACTCAAAAATTTTCCATGTTCATTTTATCGACATGAATCTTAATAGAAAGGACCAAATGTTCTATTTACTACTTGAGCCAACTGTACACTCTCATACACTGAATGACAGACTTGTATGTCTTCTCAAAAGAAGTTTCATTGCAACTTCAATACTAGTTACCTATCTCAAACCAGGGATTAAATATTATGAAAACATTAATAATAATCACATATGCATGTTTACTCACCACATTGAATATCCAAACAAGCAAATACTCTACTCATAGTCATGCAATAACAATGTACTCATAAATTTCATCATCACAGTCATCTTTATTCATCAAGATTCATTATTTTTTTACCTTAATTATCTAAAATTAAAATGTAAAACATAATTAAAACATCAATAACTTACATCACCACCTTATACCAAGATACATAACTGAATCTTGGAGGTTTCTACATGGAAATACATGAAAATTACATTGCATTTTAATGTTTTCCCAGTATATGCACTATATGACCATGCATAGAGACTAAAGAAGATACTTAGGACCTTTTTAATACTCTTAAGACATATAAGACAAATTATGAACATGTTTTACTCCTTGAATGGAAGCCTTTCACAAGGCTTAAAATTTCAAAATTTCAAATGTGGTAGTTTTGGACGGAAACTCTATAATTTAAATTTTATGCTAATTGGACTAATCTAGATCACTCGTATGACTTAATTAGAACCTAATACACAAAAAAAACACCTAAAATATAAATTCAAGCCAAAAATGAGTCCATTTTGGGATCCACAAGGATGCCCCTACATTAGTATGTCTCTTTCCATCAAATCATTTAGCTATCATTGTTGTATCCATCAAATCCTCATGTGTATATCCTAGAGTTGAAAGGAGCATCATAATACAAGTGTTTTATTTTGAACCATTATCTACCATGACACTATGTATAGGCTATAAATCAATTTATTCATGTAGAAATAATAATGTATAACTAGAATCATCATCCAAAATATCATTATCATCAAATTTAATTTTAGATCATTGTATATATGTGCTTGTAGAGTACAAATAATATTATCCAAAGCATGTGCATATGTTGAAGGATGTTATGAATTGTAAGTCATATGCACCTCAAAATTATTCTTAATTTTGGTTGTCTCATGATTTGGAAAGGGTTCAAAAAATATTTTCAATTTTAAATTTCCATTAGGTTGTGGCCCTAAAACATGCGTAGGTGTATTGCGTTTTACCTTATTTTGGATTAATGTGATAGAATAAGATAATTTTTTTCAATATTCATGTGTTTAATATACAATAATAATACACAAATATGAATTCTAAAACATAATATGATTAAAAAATTATAATTTACTACAAATGGAAATGACCTAATAGATTAAGGTACTTAGCTTGTTACCATTCTATATAAGATTGAGATTGTGTGTAGGTGTCATAAAGAACTTGAAATTGATCAAGAATCACTTGGACTAGGTATAAGAGTGTCTAGATCTACCTAGATGAGTTTTTTAGGATCTGGATGCTTGTATACACCCTAAATTTGTCAAGCAACCACACATATCATGTATTTTCATAGTCCTTTCACAAGAGACTCTGACTAGAGAATATGAGCTTTGTTCACATTTATCCATGTCTTTTATTTTACTCATCTTGGTGTTATTTCATGCTTGAGTCACGTTTTTTCCTATTCCCAATCATCTTGAGCCTTTCAAATAGTCATTCCACCTCAGCCAGGTCAGATTTCTCATGCTTATTCTATCCCCCCAAGTCCCTAGTTTATAGGATAGGAGTGTTGGGATTAGAATAAATGTTGGACCCTAGGGTGTCCCATTTATAGTGCTCCTATCCAAGATTATTTTGATCTTTAAAGGTCAATTTACCTTTCTTAATGAGTCCCAACCCCTTTCTTAGCTTCATCTTTAAGTTTTCTAATGTCAAAAAAATGCAAATAAAAGCTCCTAAATTCAAAATAAAAAGTCTCCTATATAAAGGACTACACAAGACATTTTATATCTAACACTTACTACTTTGGTACATTATATAATAAAAATTAGTCAATAGTATAACTTAGCATTTTGCATCACACATAGACTTGCATGCTTGATTAATGAAGGGCCTAGGTAAAAGTTCATTCTTACATCTACCATGTATGTTGATCATGCATGTTCCCTAAGGGAGAACTACAGTTGATCTGAGACCCTAGCTTGAGGGTTAATGTAGGTAGTAATCAGGACAATAGGGGTTCTAGATCATGTGATCATTCTTCTCTTAACCCAAATTTCCCCCCTTTTTAGTTTAATGTATTTGTTGCTTTATGTGTGTAGATAAACTCAAGGTTTGAAGATTCAATCAGCTCTTTAAGGATCTCTATCATAGTCAAGATCTAAAATTTCATAGGTGGACCAATTTAAGGACAACAAATAAAGCCCAAAAATCTTAGACGTATATGACCAGTTTGGACAACAATAGTAGGAACTAGACTATAACACCAGACATTAGGGTGTCCTATTTTTGATGCTATTATCCTTTCATGTAATGAAAGTTAGATTCAAGTTTTAGAAATCTTCCTAACCCTGCACCTTAGTTTTTAGCTTTTGTAATAGTCATATCAACATATTTTTCTAGATAAGTTATTTCCTTCTCCTATGCAATTAATTCTATAAAATTTGTATTTTATCATATTAAATTAGACTTTCCTACTTATTATAGACCATTTATTGTTTAGGAAATAAAAACTAATTTCCCAAAAATAATAAAACATTTAGTGAACCTAACTTACTTCAAACAAATCTAAAACCCTAGGTACCCTTAAGGTTTTTTTTTTCATATTTAGTGTAGAAATTCAATTTCAAAATTCTAATTTTTTGTAAATTAATTATAATCAAATATTGTTTTAAAATTCAAATTATTAAAATAATTTTCAAAAATTCTAAAACCCCAACCCAAAACCCTAAATTTCCAAACTAGGTCCTCCAACCCTAAACCTCCCTCCCTTACAATTTTTAGAAAAATAATTTGGAATTTTTACAAATTGTTTGGAGTGTCAAAAATATTTTCAAAATCTCAATATTAGTAGTTATTTTGTGCAAAAATTCAATTTCAAATTTTTGATTTTTTAATATTTTTTTGTGCATTTATCCTATTCAAAACTATTTTTAGAATTTAAATTATTGTAATATTTTTCAAAAATTCTAAAACCCTAGCTCAAAACCCTAGATTTATTAACTAGGTCCTCAAACCTCTCCAATTTCAAATGATAACCTATTGCACATTTGAAAGGAATTAAATTCTTCTTTTACACCTCTCCCTAACAATGATGGAAGTGATAATGAGTATGATAGTGAACATGCCAATGAATATGAAAATGAGAGTGATTATGAACAATATTTCAATTATGATAATGCATGGAACAATGATGATTATTATGCACATAGTGAAAAATAAAATTCATCTCATGTTTCTAAATATTCTCTCACTCGTCTCAAACATAATGTACTTCCAAATGTTGTTTCTACTTCTATGCATAATTCGATTTCAAATAATGCACATGTTCATGCTACTAACACATCTTATACTCAATTAGAATGTGATTCACTAAAACATAATGATACCAAAGAATCTCCTAAGCCACCCCCTACTAAAATAACACCTGTTTATAACTCTTCACCTAAAAATAATGGTAGCCCACATCCCTCTTCTAAGGTCCAAGTTACCATTACTCCAAAGGTTCAAGTGAGCACACCCCCTCTCTATGATCCAATTTATAAATATATCATTCTTATGGCTAAAATTAATGATCAAATTCAATGATTAAATGAACCACTTCAAGATGCTAATATACCATTCAAAGAGATTATTTATTTAATGCATGTAGTTCATGAATTACAACACCAAGTACATATCCTTACCTTGGAAAACAAGGCTTATAAATCTTGGATGGATGCTAATGATTTACATGGTAACCCTCTTCCAAAGACATTTGTAAAAGCTTCATTGCCTAAACATTTCCATATACCATCATTTACTCAATTTTATGGAATTGGAGATCCATTCATACACTTTCAAGCCTTTCAAAAGGCTTTGCCATCTCATACGAGTCCTTTGATTCTACTGAAGTTGTTCCAACAAAAATTAGTGGGGGATGCACATAATTGGTTCTTTCACCTACTCCCCATTGGCTCCTTGCACACATATGATGACTTAGGGGAGGCATTTATTAGATATTACATAGCAAACATGAGCCTTCATGTTACATATGAGAAACTTGCCACATTACATCAAAATACTTCAAAGCCAATTAGTGATTATATCTTATGATTCAAGACTCACATGTTAAGATTGATATATAAACCAATAGATTTAGAGATTCAACATATATTTATAAAAGGGATTTTCCAACCTCTCCTTGAGAATATATTATATTAGATAGAGTCCTCTTTTAGACACTTATGCTATATAGTTTTAGCCTTGGAAAATAAATTGGGATTAATTGAGGTAGATTCAGTTGATCAAACTATTTTAGATTTCAAAATAATACCTCCATATACAACTCCTAGTATATAACATACACCATGTCCTAAATAAGATAGGAGACCTCAACTATAAAAGCAACTAGTTAAGAACAAAGAGCTAGTCTCTAGAGTACAACCTATAGTATGTACTATAGAGAACAACATCAAGGCACCATTATAGTTTGATTCAGAGTAGGATAAACCATTTTTCATATTATCGACACTACTAGATATGAGATTAATCACATTACCTTATAATCATCAATGACATCCACATCTCTTACATAGATAACCACATTAGCCCTTTTGTAACTATCATCATATCTATGGACACAAAGATAATGATTGTTATGGACTCAGAGATTGCATTACTAGATGTGTTGATAATGGCATCATAGCATTCACATAAGGGGCATTGAGATATCCTCCATCATTGAACCATAGACCTCATTCATCTATGAGTAAGTCATCCTAGGACATTCCTTTATAGGAATCATCGATCACTCATCGTGAGAGAAATGTGGGTTTTAGGACAAAGCCTCATAAGAGATCTCTTATTCCACCTATTCAAAAGGTTTAAAAACTTGTACAATGAGAACAACCTATATATAACATTGTAGTCTGAGGAGTACATAGCATAGCTACATAAACATATCCAATAGAGTCACAAGCATTCAAATAGAGTATATCTCCAAAGAGATATTTACTATGACCAAATTTTTAAGGTCCTATCTCACATATCAATCCACTACAATTAAGATTAAATGAACCCACGTCACAGAGTATTATTCCTAAGAGATATTCACTATGGCCAAAATTTTAGGGACCTATTTCACGTAGCAACCTACTATGATTGAGATTAGATGAGCCCCCATCACAGGTTTTATCTCCATATCCATCTATCAATCAATCATATGCATCACAATAAAGGTCACATGGTATATTATTATGGATAAATAAGCCTTCTTCATAACACATAGTTTTAGTTGTATGACCAATAATGTTATATTTTGTAGAATCTTCACATATAGCTATAGTTAGTACACAATATATAGTAATATATATAGAGCACATTCATACACAACATGAGTAGTATGGGCACTTGTTTAGATGGCCATCATGGTTTAAATAGTGATATGGCACGCATTCATACTGGTATTAGTTCATAACTTCACTTAGCAGGGTAATGATGGAGTCAAAGGTCTAGCTAGCCTTTGTATTCTTGAGCCACTTTCAGAGAAGTAGTATGCATAGAGCATTATCTTACATCCCTATCTACTAATAACTAACACTCCTAATTATCAATAACTATCCATATCCAAAACCAACTTATCAAAATATAGATATTACCAAATCCTATTTTACCAACATTAAACTAACTCAATTTATCCAAACAATTTGCAATTAAAAAAACCAATAATTTTTTACTTACATATGATTACAAATCAATTATAACATCACACCTAAACTTATCAACAAAATTCAAATCACATATCCCAAGCACCATTTTACCAAATATATGAAAAAACCTCAACATCAATACTATATCAACTACTCATAAATTAATAAATTATAAGAAATATACCAATCTATTCCAAAATCCATAACACAATACGCATGAATCCAAAATCAAACCAACATCCATATATATATATAACCAAGTTTTCAAATACATATACACTATGTCAAATATAATCAATCATGAATGGGCATCATGCCCTCACTCTCAATCTCACTCTCTCCTCTAGTACTAGTCCCATAGTCCACTCTAGCACTTGATGGCCCCACACCTCCTCAAGCTCTTGAATGCCTATTACAATGACTCTCTCACTTCAATAGCTGACTATGTTCCTCATGTAAGTTTACATATCACCACTAAAGATCAATTTACTCATCCATGATCCTCATGCTAACATAACCATAATCAGGTGGAGGCATCTTATGCCTATCTAGCTCATCCCTTAGCTCATCTCTCTCTCCCACTACCCTAACATATATAGCTATAGCTATTATAGCTCTATCAAATAAATGATCATAAACACTGGCTATAACTATCACATGCTTTATCAAACCCTCCTCTATAACATCATCAAGAACATGCTATGTAAGCTCTTAGAGTGTCAACTCAATGATGGTCTCCCAACACTCATCATCTCCACTCCTTGTACTAACCTGTGTTTGATCCTGGGTACCTCCCACTCCACTTGCATTCAAAATAAAACACTACATTAGATATATACTTTCAATTTAAACTAAAATAAGCACAAAATTATAGATAATTCAAATATAATTTATACTTACCTTCCATCATATGGATTGGCATAGGATCCTCATACTCAGGAATACCCACTCCATCAACATGATACAATAGAGCCCATCAATGCCTCACACACCATGTGGTATATGCCTTTGTGCATCCAACATCATCTACATTAGGAATATCTATAGACACATCCCACACATCCAAGGGTAATGGTGCTAATTTAGCCTCAGTAGGCCTCCCATGAGCTCCTACCCTCACTGGTCCCCATGCACTTCTCACTAACACCCATGCTATTAGGGGCACATCTTATGGTACCCCAAACTATCTAGTGACACACTCATACTAAAATCACTCATACACTCCAACCTAGAGGTCATGTAACCAATAATTGACCCTCATATACCACAACTACACTCCATCCTTAGGCCACCTAAGAATTCCTCTATAGGGTCTCCATATAATATCCTATGCCACTAATCTATCTAAAACTCATCTATAGTGATCTATCCTAGGAGACCAGATAGCCAATGAACTCATCCACCACTCCTCATATGGCTATGGAGATGCCCACCTCTCCCTTGATAATCTTATCAGCTTGACAACTGCTATATGATCATAAGCCCAAAAATGCAATAAGGTAGCTATACTCACTCCACCACTAAATGCCTCTTAAGTAAATGGGTAAAGATCCCTTCATAAGTGGGCAAGCATAGTCCTACCCCATGAGAACATAATACCATACACCTCTATGATGCACATGATCCTATGCATTCTATATGCAATCAACACCCCACACCCATCCACCTCAATGAACAAAGCTAATAACATGGCCAACCACTTCCATAGATGCATAATACTCAACTACATAATAACAAACAATAATACATCACTATCACTGCCTCTCTGATGTATGGCTGAGGATAGACCAAAAAAATAAAAGGATGCATGATCAATAACATCAAAACCCATGTCATCCTATAATGGCACATGCCATCCACTAATTGAAAAATGTAAAATATAGTACACATCTTCTACAGTAATAGTAATATCCCTTGTAGGAAGCCAAAAAGAACAAGTGTCTACATTCCATCTCACATAAGGTGGTAATTAGATATCATCCCACTACACAGTGCCTAGGTCATACGCATGACCCAACCCTACCCTATCCATCACAACTCTCTCATCAGCTGACAAAGGTAACAATATTAATGTCTCCATCACTTGGCCTCTATGAAACTCCCTCAACCATACCTCACCCTACAAAACATAAAAAAATAACATACATATTAGTCAACCATGCCAAATTAATAGCCAAGCTATACAAAAAATAGGTTATAAATTAGAAACTTAGAAAACTAGCCCTAGTTGACAATAGTGCTACAAAAAGACATCAACACTGGAACTTGGATAACAACACTGAACATTGGACATGAGCGCTAAAACTAGAGGAAATTATCCTAGACTACTCAAAAAGGTCTAAAAGGCTTTCAAATATGAAAAAAACATGTGTTTCAACTAATTACCAGGGTAATCTCCCCACCAAACTCAACCTAGGCTACCAACTACTCAAATTAGGTCATGACAGGTGCTCATCTCCTTGGCATATCTCCTACCCTAGAGCTCCAAATCTCTAACTAGTCAATACACAAATGAATCAAGAATCAATCCAATTTTCCTATATCAAACAACTTTTTCATCTAAATAAAAATAAAAATTTGCCTATAACTTCAACCCCATAACTTTATTTTGTAAACCATTTTGTTCCATGAAATCATAACAATGATACCTTCAACATCATGTATGCCTTGCTCTCTTACTACATCATTTGCCTACTATGGCACACACATCTCTACATTTCTATCACACTCAGATATATAACTTGATCATCACCAATCAAAACTTATTCCATTTTCAATAACTTCATCTAATTAATCAAATAAACTCTCAATCTATTCACAACATTCCAATCTTGTTCTTACTAACGCCACTAGTCATCGCTTTTGGCTTAACCTCCTCTATCACAAATTTTGTCCCTCTCCCCAAAAGGGGGGCATAATTCATACTATTATTATATTTAAACTTACCCAACATGACCATCCAATCTCACAAGTGGATACACCATGGTTCTTACACCTACATTAATTTATATTATCATATTCATCTCAAATCGGTTAAAATATACAATGATTTAGATTACATGGGTCAGTCAACATTACTTAAGACATTCATGGTGATATACCTTCAATTTATAGAAACACATACTATTTAGATATAATATTTTAGATTATATGGATTCACAGTGACTTTGATACAAATTTAGACTTATATACTAGATTTGGGGGCATGTACATTACTACATGTCTCACACATACAACTTCATACAACATGACATAGTTACAAGACCAGATAACAAATTATAGGCATAGTGTAGAGCACAATGTTTTGATCTCTAGTTTTACACATGGGGCATGGCATAATAGGTCATATCACATGTGGTTATATAGATTACCAGATTATACAGATGCATCACTCACATACCAGATTTAGGGGCATGGCATAAATGTTCATATTCTTCATCATTTAGGATTATATAGATTGAATGGAAAGACATGTCATTATCCTCTTACAGATTGACCAAAGTTTTAGATTACACCTAGCTATACCTAGGTTATCACTAGATTGGATTATATGTCCATCTGTAGCAGTTGGTTCATATCATTACCCAAACCCATACTACATGAGTTTGTGTAGGACAGAGGGTAGACATTGGTTTTGGGCCTTTGAACACTTCTCAGTTCTAGTTCAGATTATTCAAAGTGGGGGCATGACATATTTTTCTCTTCAAAACATATAAATTCTATACACACATTCTAGATTACATGAGTTTATATGGGATAGAGGATAGACATTGGTTTTGGGCCTCTGAGCATTTCTCATTTTTAGTCAGATTCAACATAGGGGGCAAAATTTGCCCTCATTCTCCATGTTATAAGATTCCACATTCAGATTATGTATAGGGGAAATCTATTTCAAGAATTCCTTCTTTCTTCAGGTACTATTTGGCTCTCCATTCATTTTTCTAGCTAGGAAGTGAGTTGGACTCTTTTTCAACACATTTAACTCCACGCAGGTAGGTTTAGGTATGCTTTTTATTTTCTTTTTTTTACTCTAGTACTTCATTTAATTGCATCACTATATTAAAAGGGGGGAAAATGTATACACCCTAAATTGGTCAAGAAACCACACATTTCATGTCTTTTCATTGTCCTTTCATAGGAGACTCTGATTGGAGAATATGAGCTTTGTTCACATTTAGCCGTGTCTTTCATTTTACTCATCTTGGTCTTATTTCATGCTTGAGTCACCTTTTTGCCTATTCCCAGTCATCCAAAGCCTTTCAAATGGTCATTCCACCTTAGCCAAGTCAGATTTCCCATGCTTATTTCATCCCCCTAGGTCCCTAGCTTGTAGGACAAGAGTGTTGGCATTGGACTACAACGCTGGACCCTAGGGTGTCCCAATTCTAATGCTCCTATCCAAGGTCATTTTGAGATCTATTGGTCAATTTACCTCACTTAATGAGTCCTAACCTTATTCTTATCTTCATCCTTAAGTTTTCCAATGTTATCCAAATGTAAATAAAAGTTCTTAAATTCAAAATAAAGAGTTTCTTATATAAAGGACTACACAAGGCATTTTATATCTAGACTTACTAATTTAGCACATTACATAATAAAAATCAATCAATAATATAGCTCAACATTCTGCATCACACATAGACTTTCATGTTTGATCAAGGAAGGGCCTAGGTGAAAGTTCATTCTTGCATCTACTGTGTGTGTTGATTATGCATGTTCCCTAAGGGAGAACTACATTTGATCTGAGACCCTAGCTTAAGGGTTAATGTAGGTAGTGATCAAGACAACAGGGGTTCTAGATCATACAATCATTCTTCCCCTAACCCAATTTCACCCCCTTTTTCTTTTAATGTATTTGTTGATTCATGTGTGTATATAAACTAAGGGTTTAAATATTGAATCAACTCTACAAGGATCTCCATCAACAATCAAGATCTAAAATTTCATAGGCAAACCAATATAGGGATATTGAATAAAACCCATAAAGATCAGACCTTTGTGACCAGTTTAGATAATAGTGATAGGAACTAGAATATAACACCAAACACCAAGGTGTCCTATTTTTGATGCTCCTATCCTTTCATCGAATGAAATTTAGATTTAGGTTTCAGACATCTTCCTATCCCTACACCTTAGTTTTTAGATTCTACAATAGTCGTATTAGCCTAATTTTCTAGATAAGTTATTTCTTTCTCTTATGTAATTAACTCTACAAAATTTGTATTTTATCATATTAAATCAAACTTTCCTACTTATTCTAGACCCTTTATTATTTAGGAACTAAACACTAGTTTCCCAAAAATAATAAAACAATGCCTTTGTCTTATGTAAACATTTGCTATTTTCAAATTCATCCTATGGAACTATGCCTAATTATTTTGGCACAAGTCACTGTAACTACTTAAAACCATCTTCTTGTGTGATATCATGTACTTACTATGTGCATAAATCCATAAAATTTGTCTCCTTCACTTTGAAACCCTAGCTCCACTTTTGACATTAGGTTTAGGTCTGCAAAAGGGGAGGAAATATGGGTTGATCTCACCTCAACCACTCCCCAATGGATGTTTAAGCACTACCTACGTATCTAATACTATGAGGATGGAATTTAAAATACATGTAATTCTCCCCATTAGATGTATGTGTGAAATGGTGCTCCTTTTATGAATGCAACATATAATCTAGCTTTTGACACTTGATAATGGAAAAATTGACTCTACTTAGGTGGTTTAGTCTTAGAAAGTGTTTTACCCTATTTTGGTTTAATGGGTGATATTAATATAATTAAGATAGAACTTTGAAATGTACTTCAGATTAGTAGATATGGCCTTCAAACATTCATCTAAATGTAAAACACCGAGATTGATTATTTTAATTTGAAAAGTGACATATGCTAAATATAGAATATATTAAAGAGATCATGATACAAGTGCTTTTAGATATTATATTCACCTTATTGATGGACCATTGATACCACATGGATGGCCTTATTAGGGAGCCTTATGTGGGTCACCTTATTTTTACCTATCTTTTTGGTGAATGACCCTTATTTACTTTTGGTAATGTGACATGCCTTGTTTATAACCTCATGACAGAGTGAATTTCCATTGGAATTGGAAGTCAGTGATGGTTGGAGAGGAAAATGTGGGCATTATGTGCAATCTTGGCACTAAGATGGTGTAATTATCAACTTAATCAAGTGATGACTATGTTATAGTGATATTCTTTCCTATTGTTGCATGCTTAATTGATACTTAAGGCTTATGCATATAGTTTGGATATTGATATCTAAATGTTATGGTCAATAAATAATTTAAGGTTATGACCCCCTTTTATTGGAGTATCTATATAGAAAACACCCTTGCATTGAACCAATGGTGTTTCAAAGGTGACCTTCTTGATAAGGATACTTGAGAGGAGCATGATTGTCTCCACTCATTACTAATAATTTTTGAGTTTACCTTCTTACTTGTGGGACATCTTGAATTTATTGATGTATCCATGATAATTTGAGTTCTTTGATAAAAGTGAGATAATTTTCTCATAGAGAAGTTTTATTTCTTATGATGGTGATACCTAGTTGAGTGGGTTGCCTATCAGTGGTGATAACATTGATGAAAGGGAAGTTTATTTTAGAGCTAAAGATAGCCTTAAACACTATGTGCATGTACCTCATTATATATTAAACATGATCATGATAAGATTATGCTTTTATTTTTGTATCTTATATGCTAGTTTCTTAGAGCATGGAATTTAGCAAGGATCGTAACATCTGAGCTTTTGTGGGTGTTGACCTTTTCAAGTTGACCATTATCTCTTTGTATTAAATATTGCATCCTTTCAAAAGAAACTTATGATTAATTTAGTGACATACAATATTGTATTAGGTGATAATGTTGTTTTTTAGGGCTTACAGTGCCTCATTTATAGAACCTCACCACACCCTTTTATGGATTGTGAGGTTGGGGCCATCCTTGTGTATGGCTTGATGAGGAGTGCATGTTTTGCATATCCATGATTCTTGGGATTTTTTTTTCTTGAGAGGATACATTCTATAATGGTGTTATTTTCATAATCATCTAGGCATGTTGCTTGTACCTTGAATCCTTATATGATGTATTTCCCCCCTTATTTGCAAGGTTTCCATTGATTATTGTATGATTTTCTTGGAATGCTCATGAGAGTGTAATTGTGGATTAGATCTAAAGGGGTAGATTCTTAGGGCATCATAATAGATATGACACATGAGTCTTGGAAATTGGGTTGCATTTTGAGGACCATTTTGAGAGGGGGTTTGTGGTAGAATGTGTGTGTGTTCTCTTAGGGAGCACTTGTACCTTCATAAAGTCATTAAACAATTAATTCAACCATGATTTATGAATTCTTGTTGTGGTCCATGTTGGTACATGAGTACCTAGCATATTTCATGATTTTTCATGAATAATAGGTCTTAGAACCTTCTCGATCACTTTAGATTGAGCACCCTTGGGGATGGTTATACCATTTGCATTATACACAATTCTATAGAGGCTACTTATGATATTTGTAATGGGTATTGTAGAGTATGATATGCTACTCACCGAGGTAGGTGTGCACTTGTTTGATGGATTTTTGTGCCTTGCAAACATTAATTATAGGTGAGGGGATCTCATAAGACCCATCTTAGATTAGTACCACCCTTGAGTGGTGTGCATCATCTTCTTAGTGGAAAAGTGTAGTATGTTATGTTAGTGGCTTCCTTTGTGTTAGGAATTTTTTAATTATGTATTGATATTTCATATGCTACTTTGAAATTTAGGAAAAGGTTTGGTTATAGTTGGATCATAGATAACATCAAGATGAGTTGATACTCTCTCGTCATCAAGTGAAATCATCATAAGTCCATTAAGTGGATTATATCTTATATAATGTTAAGTGTTCCTTTTGATTGGATTCATGTAAAATTAGTGTTGATTCACCTATATTACTTGGCCTTCACATGATGGTGTCTTGTGCATCATGTTGGCTACATAATTTTTATATATTGATCAAATTTATGTCTCAATGTAGTTTAACCTTTTCTCCTACTTGGAAAAATGTGTTAGGATATTTTCCACTTACATGTTTGTAAGTGTGTGGTAGTCTTAGAAACGTGAAGTTGTAATGCATATTTCATACCATGTGAGGATATTGAAGAATTACGTTTCTAGTTTGTTGATATGTTAGCTCCCTACTCTCCACTTGGTGGCCTTATAGAGCCACACTATTTAGTTTTATTTTATTTTAAAATGTAAGCTTTTACCACTTGATGTGGCATACCTTAAAATTATTTTAGTTCTTGATTGATTTTTTTTAAAGTTGATCAAAATCATATTTTTATGGTTTTCCTTGCTATGGATCTTGAGGCTATTTAGCCATTTATTATTTTGAACCTAATTTTTAAATGTTGGAGTTGTTAGCTTTTGTAGATGATATTTTTTGATTATGTAGCATCTGAGTCTTGTAAAATTGGAAAACACATACCTTGGTTGTTCCTCTCATTTCTACACATGTCTTACTTCTATAAGCCTCACATCTACTCTATCTTGTGCCCCTTGGCCTATATAGCTCTTTATCCTACCAATCTTATATTGATGACACAAACATCCTATCTTGATCAAAATTCTCAAAATGTACATATCTTACACCTTTGTATGTTTTAATCCTATACGTATTTTGGTACTCTCTTGACACTAATGTATGGGATAGATAGTAACAACAAAGTTACTAGCCTACCTTGATGCAAGTGTCTAGTGACCTAAAGTCAGCCAATTTTTAAATGAAATGTATTCTAATGGTCTGTCTAAGTGGTTTAATGCTAGTTTTCTCTTGATAGGATTGGTATAAATATAATATCAACCCTTATTCGTTATTCACCTAAAAATTAGACTAAAGAGACCAAGGCACTTATCAAAATCACTCTATCAAGAATTAAATTGACAATAGTTTCCATATTTCCATCCCAATCATAAGTATAACACATCTACAAGTTTAAAGTACTAAAGGAGCAGTCATAAGGTCTTATTTTCCAAGTTACAATTTAGGTCATTATTGTACTTAATTTACACACATTGCATGATTCACACACAAGCCAACACATAAGGGATAAATACATGAGTCTGAGGCCCTCTTCTAGAGTATTGGCTATGTATACAACATATTTTGATAGTGGGATCAATTCAATACCATATACACACTAACCCATTTCCCCCCAAGGTCACATTGAATATGGAAAGCTAGGGATTTACCATTTCATAAGGAGTGATAGTCCATGACCCAAATCTAAATTCAGTAGAGCAAAGTTGAAGCCAAACCTAGAATCATCCAAGTGGTCATATCATATTTTAGTAGATATTTCACACAAGATACTAGTGTCAAACTTAGATAGTATCATCGATGTAACCATCCAGGGTAGAAAAAACTATTTGGAGAGCTAGAGAGATTAGATCCAGAATCTAATGATTGTTTTAGAACTATCTTCCTACCTACTTTCATCTTAATCTAGACCTAGATTTGCATTAGCATTAGAACAAGCTAAGTACATCACTTCTTTGTCATTTCTATATCTAACATAGTTGTACTTTCCATTAATAGCTTATCTTAGTTTAATAAATTCAGCATATAGTATATCTGAGTTTGACATTTAATTAAATTGTTGTAGATATGATATTTACCTCAATGCCCTATCATTTCTATATTCTTAACCCTATCTACCTAAGAGGATCCACATCTAAATTAGGGTTAAACATTTGGTGAACAAAACATATGATAATACATTTTTTTTATAATCTAGGGGTTCATAAAATATCTAATTTTATTCAAAAACCTCTCTCAAATATTTGAAAAATATTCTTGATTTATCACAATTGATGATTATTTATTTGGAATATTCTAGGGTTTACCTATGAAGCATTCAAAATTATTTGTCCTATTTATGAATAATATTAAATAAAAATTCAAAATTCTCAAAGGTTTTTCATAAATATGTTGATATAGACAAAAACCTCTCTCAATTTGCCAAAATATTGTTTGTATTTTTCAAATTTAGCATTTTACTATTTTTAGTAAATTTAGATCTATAGGCCGTATATGTACTTTTATTTCCTTATTTTGATTTTTTCATCCCATTTCCAATTTTTCCATAACAATCTATTTTAAATTCATAAATTTCTCAACCAATAAATTTATATTATTTCATCTTCAGTTGACACATTGTGGTGACTCTATCCTTTGGTCTCAAAACCCTAGTTGACCTAGGGTTACATGATTCACTATTTTATAAAATTCTTATTACTGATTTCAAAGTGTTAAAAATTTAAAAATTATAATATTAACCTATCCAAAATCATGTTAAATATGAATACATATATTAATTATTTCATATTCTAATACCTTATAATGGTTATTTTTTTTAGATTGATGCTTAGTGTTGAAGGGTCCTTATCCCAATCACTTTTGCCTAGAGCTCCAACTGGTCTAAGACATAATCAGGGTCCTAGATCCCCAAGATAATACCAATGAATATACATAATTGGCTTAAGAATACCAATAATATCCATAACTAGCCCAAGAATACCAATGATCAGCCATAACTAGCCCAAGAATACCAATGATCATCCACTATCAGCCCAAGAATACCAAATATCAACCACAAATTAGGCCATGAATACTTAACAATTGACCACATCTAGCCTCTGATACCACACTAAGATTTGAACTTGGGTGGTGTTTGAAACAACAAAGTCACTTTACCAACTCACCCACATCTCATCGATAACTTATAGTGGTTATTACTTGTTATGTTTCATGCTTGACTAAATTAATTAAGGCTATAAGGGGTTCAAAATCTAAACATTTGAAAAAAACCAAATCATAGAATGATCCTAATCGAGATAAAATTCAAACTTATCTTTACCAATCTTATTGAAATAATATGAAACATTTTCCTCTTAACCCTAATAAGAGTGATAACTATCATCCCTTTAACCAGGTCCATGGTAGATGGTGTATGTATGTATGTTCAATATAAGGTATCCAGGGTTTGTTCTTGTGAATCCTTAAAAGATCAATTCATCCTTATGATAAAGTAAATAGAAGAGTGGAAAAATAATGTCAGTTCAAATATCACATTGTTGGAAAATTATATCACATACCTACAAAATTTGACACATGGTAGTTTTAATCATGTGTTTGCATCCTCTTATACCAATGTTGTGCCAAATAAGGTTTCATATCTAAATGAAAAGCTAAAATAGAATACATCCAAAACAAGTGATTCCAAAAGTGACCAAAAGGCTATTAAGTGATCAAGTGAAATCCTAAAAGAAATGATTCGAGATAAAGTGATCAAATTACCTCCTATACATCCTTTGTGTAGATCTAAATACTACTATGAATATCATATAATGCATGGGCATCATACATATTGTTGTTTTCCATTAAAGAACAAAATAAAATATCTAAAATATAGTGGTGATCTTATAATTGATACATCACTCAAAAAAACCATTCAAAATATGAGTACCCCTCCCAAAACACAAGTTTCAAAACAAAAAATATGGGTATCAAAGAAAATTATATCTCAAATATAGTGGTGATCCTATAATCGATACATCACTCAAAAAAACCATTCACAATATGAGTACCCCTCCCAAAACACAAGTTTCAAAACAAAAAATATGGTTATCAAAGAAAATTATAGAGCAAAAAAATTTGTAAGATATCAAACATAGAGAAAGAAAAGGTTCAAAAAGACAAATCAGATCAAGAGAAGAATACAAATTTAGCTCTCAATAATGTTACATAGTTTCCAAAAAATATGGTTTTGGAAATAAATATTTATAAAAATTTAGTTATCATGGTCAAGGATTGGGAAAACATTCCTAAGGCATCACTCACCCTATTTCCACATTTGATCAGAATGACCTCCAAGGTTTGGGCTATAGTGTTAATACTAATACCAATCATTCAAAGATACATTTTGTCAAAGAACAAGAACCTAAAAATGAGAACAAGTTAAAGAATAAAACACAAATAAAAAAGGTACCATTAAAAATAGAGCAATGGGCACATCAAATATTAAAATTGAGATTTTTAAGAAAAGAGGTCAAAAATCAAGGTACACTTCACAAATATATAGTTCTAAACTTGGTTACAAAGGGGGGAAACTACAACCCTTTCCTTATATCAAATCAATCTACTCTCACTACTCATATAGATGGTGAACACTCTATAGATGAATAGTTTAACAAATCATGTTCTGATCCACTTGAGAACTTATCACATGATTTATACATATATACAGGACCTAGTACTTATTGATTGAATCCCTTACTGACAAATAAGAAACCAAATGTGGATAAATGCAAACTAAAGATGCCAAGTATAAAATTACCAAAAGAACATGATACATTTTTTGATTATATTATGAACACATATGGTACATATGATACAAGGCCTTCATAGAGGCATCTCCTTGACGAGATCCTTGGGTTATAGTGGCATGTTTCTTTATTCATGGCACCATTCAAAAATACCAAAAAAAAACCAAAACATTCAAAAATCCAAAAATATTTTTTGGCACCTACATTATTATATTGGCTTCTTGGCATCTTTGTGTTAGTTCCATGTTGAGGGATAACATATAATTTAATCCTACATATACATATATAGGTATACATAAATACATGATTCTCTACACTTATGGTGTGGGTTTTTCCCCTACTCACATTACCAAGATGTTAGGGGAATCCATATTCTATGATCTTGACACTTCTAGGTTATATCATTATATGGTCACATCACATTATCATGATTGGAGTCTTATGTACTTACACATACCTTATCCATTCTTATATGTTGCATATGTTACTTGATAGGATATGCACTTGAAATTTTTTGCTAACACATTTAATCCATGAGCTACTATTTTATGTTTATGCCTATAACTTATGCTTTTCCTTTATACACTTCCTTGAGTATTTTGCCTTTCTATTGTCTTGCTTGTTCGAGCATTTGAATATGATTCATTGTATGCAGCCCCTATGCCTATGTTTTCCTTCTTAGACATTTAAATATGTCAGTGATTTTTGTATGGACATTTGAATATATTATTCCTTACTTTGGGGACATATAAATAAGTCATGTCCATTTGATTTTGTGGTATTTGAACATGCCCCTTGTTTGTGGTCTCCTAAGACCTTTATTTGTTGACTTGCTTTTGAGTGATCTTGTGTGCTTGTTGAGCTCGTAATATTACTATCTAAACTTTGCCAAGATATTTATCATGCATCTTAGGCCTACATGTGCTCACATTGGTTCTATGCATTTCAATGATACATTTACCCATGCATATTTTTCTACATGTTATATGGTTCAGTCAAATAATATATAGCTATATGGTTATCTTCTTCCTTTCAGGTGAGGTAACTACCAGGTACTATTTTTTTCTCACCTCAAAGGAGGCGCATATCATTGGGGGTATGTCATATGGACATAGCTTCCACACATTTACATTTTTTAGATTTAGAGGGGGCATGCTTTGGAAGCATGTTCTCCACACTCATTTGATATTTGGTACTTATAATAGTTTGTAGATTCAATGGGATCATGTCATATGAACATGGATTTCACACATTCATAGTTCTAGATTTAGTGGGGGCATGTTTTGGAAGCATTTTCTTCACACCTATTCAGTATTTAACATCTCTAGTTTACAGTGGGGGCATGTTTTGGAAACATATCATCCACATTGGTAATTATATCATTTTTTATATTTATCCATATATAGTGGGGGCATTGTTTGAAAGTATATCCTCCACACTTACACAGTTATATAGATTGGCTAAAGCACATAGTTATGGTGAAATTCTATATATTGGTACTATTGTTATACAAAGTTTCAACATGAAACATGTCTAAGGTGCATATGATATGCAACATGTGCCTACTATTACAAAATCTAAATTAGTTTCAGATTTTAAAACTATTGCATGAATTAATACCCCACATACTTTTACAAACTATACCAAGTGACAAATTAATTTTGCTTCAAAGTTGGGGGCATGTGCCTTCCAATATGTTTATCTCCTTAGATATATGCACTTTAAAGATTTATCTATATTTATCATAACCTTAATTTTAGAGCCTTACAATGATACATATTTTTTAAAAATAACTTACCAATAGGCAAGGCAGATACATTGACACACAATTGTACTTCTAAACCTTGATATTTAATTTTCAAATCTATTTTAAGTACTTTTAACCCAAATTATATGCACTAATTTTACACTGTAATATGCTCTTAGTTATAGGCCAGTCACTAACAAAGCACTCAAGTTCAACTCAAGCAAAGATAAGGTGTGCATACACACCCATGTACTTATTCCTTTTCATAAAACTAGTAATTTCATACTAGATTAAAGGGGGGAAATGTAGATGATATTTTGTGATTATATATTGCCTTAGTCTTGTACACTTGGAAAACCTAGACCTTGTTGTGAAAAGTCTAGTTAGTTCTTGGTTTACTACAGCCAGGTGCAAGCATGGGATGTTCCTTTTGAACTCAACATTTAACCATTCAACTATGCCAACATAAATTCACATAAGGCACATGCCTTATGTGCTGACTTGAAGTGTAGTTGAGAATGAACCAAGACCCGTATTAGGCTATTTGTGTCATGGTACAAGGATTTAATTAGGGGACTTAAGCAATTCAATAAAACTTAAGGCAAATTCATAGGCACAAGCCTTTCTTAGACTAAGCCTAATGTCATATAGGTGCTTAAGGGATCATATGACTACTTTTACTAATATTAAATAGATGTGAGTTACATTAGTATTGGGTTATTGGTGCAGGCCTATACTCATCCTTCATAAAAACTAATGGTGATGCCAAAAAAGGTGTAAAAAATACATTAAATCAATGATCCAATAAAATGCATGAACTTTAAATAACATAATTGAAGCAAAAATATGAACTTATGAACTTTTACATCCCATTAGCAATACAAAAAGACATGCAAAATAGACACAATAGTTAAATGCAATAGAAATCGTCATTGTTCAAAGTCCATAATAGAGTTGATATTCATATCATATCATCAACAACCTAGAGGCTCATAAATGAGCTTAGGTATATACAATTGGGGCCAAAGTGGCCTCCATACTATTTTTAAAGCCTTAATGTTAGTTAGAGAAATGTATGCAAAGTAAATTCATTTCACCAGAGCTTCACTATCATCCTTCATCTCTCTTTCCTCTTCTATCTTGAGCTCTTTATATAAGCCTTCAGGGGCATCTTTGCTAGAGTTAAATTTGCACACTAAGTTCCAAGCTAGAACTCTGTCATCATAACTGCCAACTCTATGAATCTGTGAAATCTGCTCTACACCTACCATATTTTTTCAAATCTTTGATGATGCCCTAAAAATTTGGAAGATGGTTAGCCACCTACCAGCTGGTGTAATGTTTGTGTTGTAACCTCTAGCTGGCTATAAAAACCCAAAGGCTAATCACTTGACAAAATTATCCTCTCACATCTAGGTAGAAGTCATGTTGGCATGAATACCTTAATTAATGGGTTATGAACCCAACATTTACCACATATAAAAATTTTAATCCACCCTCATACTAGGATTTCAAACTCTTGGTAGCATATAATTTAGGTGCATTATCTTAGAGTTGGACACTGAAGTCTTCAAAGCCCTTAATGGCTAGCTTGATTTATTATGTAGTTATATCTATTTTAGAGGATGTAGTAGTGAGCACAAGTACATATATTTTCTCTATCTCTTCATGGAAGGCTTTGACATTGGATTTCACCTTTCCTTTCTCGTAGGGCTTAGTCTGTAGAGTGAAAAAGAGTTATTCCAAGGTTTGATCCTAGTCCTTGATCTGGTTATTGAGCACATTCATGCTACCCATGATTTATGACTACTCAGACTTGATTATAGAGTATACTTGAGACATTATTTTATTTTTCTCATCCTTCACTTATTTGAGGCATGCATCTATTATTGAGACTTGGTTGGAGAAGCTCAATAAAATGATGTCTGCTATTTTTGCTCCCTCATTTAACCTCATGAAGAGATCCTCTACCTCTTGGAGATTTTTAGATAACTCCTTCTACAACACGATGCTAGGGTCTTCTTCTTCCTTTTCTTCCTACGCCAGCTTAGGCTATAGTCTTGGGAGCATCAAATCTACTTGTACAAAAATTTTGTCAACATTTGAAAGGTCTAAAGTGTTAATGCTGACCAAAAGAGATGGCTCAACCACCTTCACACACTTAAAAAGTTGTTACAACTTGAACCTATTGGCTTTATCTCATCCATGGCTTATTTAAGGATCCTTTTCCATTTCTTCACCTTGACATCATTGATGATGTTTTAACACACTAATTTTGTGGCCATCCTTATTAGTGTATTCCTAGATTGGACTAGGTTCATGGTGCGAGGGTCAATAAGAAGGGAGTCTTGCCCTTCTTTAGGATCTTCCAAGCTCAAAGTAGATGTTGGCCAAATTTGTTCTACATACAAATATTTTACCTAGATGGATCAAGCCACCCTCTTGAACTGTTATTTCTTACATTTCCATACATAGTCATCTGCAATGAATGAGCACTTACAGGTGTTATGGAGAAGATCATCACTTATGGCACTCTCTTGATGCAGGTTAATAAGGAATGAATATATTAGTTTGGTTATGTATTTAATAAGTATACTTAGGAAGTCAACCAAAGTTAAAGGATTACATGAAGATGATGCATTTTGTGCTATGAGTATCCCCTACAATTTTGGTGTCTTGATGTGTTTTCTATCTCAAGATATAAGCCTTCAAAAATGATCTAATGGTGTGAACCATGTTGCGGGACATCAAATAAAATCCACATGAAATAGCTATTTGGATTAAAAAATCTTTAACAGGATGAAATTAAACATATGTCTACCAAGTGTTGAAACCTCACTCAATTAGATCAAAGATCAATATCATGCAGGTGCTCATCTGAGTCAATAAGTCAAGATAAATCAATGATGTGTGTTCAATCATGCAAATGAAGATTAATGGTGAGCACGAGGTTAAAAGGTCAGAAAATACTTAGAATGAATGCAATGGTTCCAAGTAACTTGATCATGGTGAACTCCCAAGAAAACCAATGGCTCATGTTTGATCATATGTTTAGATAAATATCAACATGTGTTTGATCTGGTAAACCAATGATCTATAACATGCATTCAACTGTGTAGAAGTAGATCGATGATATAGGTCAAGGTAAAAAGTTAATGAGCCCAAATTGTATACAAGGTCACCACATGGCATAATCACATTTGATAATATAATTTGACAATAGGGTCCATAAAAGGCACACAAGACTACCAAGTGTCACAATCTTGAGTGCAGATCAAAGATCGATGGCCAATAATGAAGGTTAGAGTTAGAAGGCTCCTGAGGAGATTGATGGAGAAAATTTGATAAGGTTATAGTGGGCATAAGATGAAGACACATGTCTATATTTGTAATGATCATATAAATAGTAGCATAGTAAGGAGATGCCATATAGGTGAATACATTAGATTAAGGGATTTTGTGGACCTGAGTAGGTGAATGTATAAATGTGAGATATAAATATGATCTGGGATACTAGAGCAAACCTTGAAAATTCATATGCCATCATCAAATCTCATTTAAACTTATCAAAATCCCTTAGATGTAAATTTTACATCTTGTTCACATTTAAGAGACTAAGTAGCCTATGGAGCTTCACTAAAATTATGACTATATGAAAACCAATAAGAGGATTGGTTTTCATATATAGTGGACCTATGTTCAGGGTTTGGAGTAATGGTAGAGTTATGACTGTGAAAGGAATGTCAGAAGGGATGGTAGTGAATGAGTTTAAGTGACTTTTTGATAATGTAAAGAACATATCAAGATGAAGCATGGTGTTGTAAGCTCATTAAGGAGATGGAGAGTTTGGAGGTTGAGAAAGGCAAATGGAGCATTCAATGAAGTTTCAAAGTCTTTGAGGGATTTTCCACTTTGAATGGATCATGACTCATCATCCTTAACAAGTTCTTGTCTTATAGTGTTTTTCTAAGCTAATGAGAAGGCTCGAAAGTAATTTGCAGCTAATGAAAGTTAATTTGTAGAGACAAGATTAATGCTAATAGATCAAAAAGTTGTTGGGCCTCATTTATTGATTTCTATTTTCTTGATTCCCTCTTTATATTCCCCTTTATTATATATCTTCCATTTTTTCCCCAATGAAAAGGGACTCTTATGCTTTTGGCATGCAGAGGCTATTCTAAGATTTGTACTGTAACACCTATTTGATGCAATAAGAGACTGAATTCCTCCATTCACAAGTTGAATTGAAGTATGTATTATGAATTCATTGATGTGGTTAAGTGAATGTATGCATTTATTTTCCTTAATTTGATTTTTCTCACCTTCACGAAGTATTTTGTAGCTTTCACAGGTCATTTTAAGTGCCATAGATAGTTTGTTGATTAGTTTGGAAGTGGACAACTACCATTCCATGCTATATTGATAACTAGTCAGTGACTTTTTATGAAATACTTATGTGAAAGCTAATCAAAGAGTGAGTGAAGTGATATTTGTAGGCTTGAAAGTGTCTGATAGTGTGTTTTGTGTAATTGTAAGTGTCCAAAACATTGGTGCATCACCTTATTTTACATGTTTTCATGAATAATTGTCAATTTTTCTCCCTTTTACAATAAAAAAATTAGTTTAGGTGATAGATCCAAGTGAACCAACCCTCTCTAGAGGTTCAACCTCACTATAGGATACACATAGCCTAAGGTTATTCCCATTTTGTAGCTTAATTGGAGAGATCCTGAATAACTCTCTCCAAGGGTGCAAATTAAGTCTACAATAGTTTCATGCATGCTCAATGGGACCACATTGTTCAATGAGTGAAGAGTTTTGGTGTTCTCTTCATCCAATCAGCCTTTGGAGGCATGTGTGCAAACATCATTAGTGACTCCAGGTATTTATCAACTAGTGTAAATAGCCCAAGTGCCTAGTCATTATTATCTGGTATGTATAGTCAACCATATTTTGATCAGTATGATTATTATTTACCTGAACATGATTCATATCAGATTAGTAATGTTTATGGCTTCACCCCAAGTGACTCTCAAGATTTAGTGTATCAGCCTTCTCAAGCTTAATATGTCCCTAGTTACTCCTCAAACCAATCCATTTCAAGTTTGAAGAAAATGCTCTTAGGCTATGAATGGTACATGATATACATTAATGCACAAAGGGGATATGGTCAAGATATCGCTAATCACATCATTTAGAATGTGAGATATGCATTATAGTTAATGAAAGAAGAATGGTCACCTATTGAGAGAGAAAATTAGAAAAGCTTCTCAAGTGAGATGATGGATGTAAGTGGTCTCATTCAAGGCATTGAGGATAAGCTAAGATCCATGAATAATAATAGGTCTAACTCCATCAAACTTATGTATATTCATATACACCACCATAGTCCTCATATATGCCACCCATTCTTCCCCAAGAAACCATTATAAGTGACCTTTCAAGTTTTTCAAGTCCTTCATGTGTTCCTTGAACCTTCCCTTCTTGGAATTCAATTCAAGAGAGTTTTAAAAGAAAGGAGGAGACTATTTTTAAGCATCTTATTGTTGAGATCCAAGATTCCACTAATTTTCCTCAATAATACTCTTGTCTATCATACCAGCCCTCTTGTATTCCTTAGCGTCATGAAGCCATTGACCACCTTAAAGAGAAGCTATTACAAGAGAATATAGATAGGCAAATCATAGAGTTAGAGCTAAAGATGAGGAAGGAGGAAGAGAATCAAAATAAAAATGAGGTGGCTATACCCTACACATTTCCATCATGGAAATTAGTTCAAAAAGGCATAAAGAAGAAGGTAGAGGTGCTAGTTGAGGCAGTCTAAAAAGTAGTTTTGAAGGAGTTAGTTGTGCAAAAAGTGAATCAAGCAACCATAGATCAACTCAATGATCTTGCTATATAAGAGTTATGAAACTCTTCTTCCTTTCCTCGAGAACCACCTAGAAGAGATTTCAAATTCCCTAGTTGGAAGGACACTCTCTTAAGCTACAAGTAAGGTGAACTTTTTCACCCTCTCACCCTCTCCCTCTTGTAGAAAGAACTTGTTTTATAAAGAATAGAGGAGGATATTTTAGTCATAAGTAAGTCACAATGGGATAATGCAAGTGTGTATGAAGAAGAGATCATGTTAGGAAGCCCACTTCATTCAAAGGAGGAAAAATTAGGTTTGGACCAACCTTCTTAGCATGGATGTGACACTAATGAACTAGAGCTGGAAAGGGACAATCCTCAAGTGGATCATGTTAAAAGGGTCATAAATGAGAAAGAGAAAGATTAGAGGATTAGTTCTTAGAACATCTTGGTGAGGCTCAAGAGATTGATGTAGTTCACTTAAAACTAGATGTCCTCAAGGATACTTCAAATGTGTAAGAAATGGTTGAACAAGGTAACTATGAGGACTTGTTTGAAGTCATAGAAGCAATATATATTTTGTTGTATAAGTAATTATGAGTTGAATAAGGTAGTTTGAGGTAGTCTTGGTGACTCAATCAGTAATATATAAGTGGTGGATTAATAGGTGGAAACTCCTCAAGAGGCTACTAAGAGCCAAATATGCCACTTCAATCAGCCATGGGTGAATAAGATTGCAAGAGCTCCTATAGTCTAACTTAAAGAAATAGATTAGTATGTCTACATTGGAGACATGTTTGTCATTTTTCATCCACTAGAGAGCATGGCAAGAATATTATCAATCAAGCAACTTGGTTCACCAATTTTGTTGCCTAAAAAATAAGGTATTTTCCATCCTAGTCCATCACAAGTGAATGATGCTAAATGTTTCCCATTTGATCTAGGAAGAAAATACATGTAAGTTGTAGCCTTGTATATATTAGAGGAGATTTTTTTTGTTTTCCCCTAAGTTCCTTATGCACATTTTTTTTAGCTATGTGTTTTCCCTAAGTGCCTTGGGTACAGTGTTGTTTTATTTGTTTTCATCCTCATTATTTCAAGAGGGGTTTTTAGAAGGGGAAACCTTGTATTAGTTTCATATCATTTAGGAAGGAAATAATTTTGACCCCATATGCACAATGGATTTGACCAGGTATCTAATCTAGTTCTTAAGCATAACAGGCATGCTTCCCAGTTGAGTCACCAAAAATGCTGGCCAAATTTGACCTACATACGAAGATTTTGTGTGGATGGATCAGGGCACCCTATTGAACCCTTATTTCTTACATTTCCATGCACAGTAATCTGCCATGAATGAACACCTATAGGTGCTATGGATAAGATAAGCACTCAAGCCACTCTCTTGCTATAGGTTACTAATGAACAAACATATTAGTTTGGTTGTGCATTTAATAAGTGTACTTGGGAAGTTAACCAAAGTTGAAGGATTACATGAAGATGATGTATTTTATGCTATGAATATCCCCTATAATTTTGGTGTCTTGATGTGTTTTCTATCTCAATATATAAGCCTTTAAATGTGATCTAGCAGTGTGAGATGTGCTAGGGGACATCAAATTAAAGCCATAGGAAATAGTTGTTTGGATTCAAAAATCTTTAATAAGTTGAAATTAAATGCAGGGCTGCCAAGTGTCAAAACCTCACTCGATCAGATCAAAGATCAATGGCATATGGGTGCTCATCTAAGTTAATAAGTCAAGATAGATCAACAACACATGTTCAATCATGCACGTGAAAATTAATGATGAGCATGAGGTCAAAGGTCAAAGAATCCTAAGAATGAACATAATGGTGCCAAGTGTCTTGATCACAGTAAACTCCCAGGTAAATTGATAACCCATGTTCAATTGTATGTTTAGATAAAGATCAACAACATGCATTTGATCTGGTAGACCAAGGATATACAACATGCATTTAATCATGTAAAAGTAGATCGATGGTGTAGATCAAGGTCAAAAGCCAATGAGCCTAGATTGCATATGAGGCTACCACATATTATAATCATGTTTGATCATATAATCTAATAGTAAGGTCCATAAAAGGCACATAGGACTACCAAGTGTCAAAATATTGAGTGTAGATCAAAGATCGATGGCCAACGATGAAGGTCAGAGCTAGGAGACTCTTAAGGAGATCAACAAAGCAAATTTGATCAGGTTATTGGGGGCATGAAATGAAGACATATTCCCATATTTATAATTATCATATAAACAACATGGTAGGGAGATGTCACATAGGTAGGATATCAGATCAAGGGATTTTATGGACCCAAGTAGGCAAATGCATAAATGAGAGATCCGAATATGATTTGGGTTACCAAAACAAAGCTTGTAGATTCATATGACACCATCAAAGCTCAGTTAAACCTCTCAAAAGCCTTCAGATGTAAATTTTACATCTTGTTCATGATCAAGAGACCAAGTAGCCTATGAAGCTTAACTGAAATTATGACTATATGAAAACCAATAAGAAGATTGGTTTTCATAAATAGTGGACCTATCTTCAGGGTCTGGAGTAATGACAAATTTATGAATGTGAAAGGAATGTTAGAAGAGATGCCAGTGAATGAGTTCAAGTGAATTTCTAATAATGTAAAGAGCATATCAAGATGAAACACAGTGCTGTAAGCTCATTAAGGACATGGAGAGTTTGGAGGTTGATAAAGGAAAGTGGAAATCATTCAATATAATTTCAAAGTCTTTGGGGACTTTTCCCTTTTGAATGGATCATAACTCATCATCCTTAGCAAGTTCTTATCTTCTAATGTTTTTCTAAGCCAATGAGAAGGTTTGAAAGCAATTTGGAGCTAATGAAAGTTGATTTGTAGAGGCAAGATTAATTGTAATCGATCAAAAAGTGGTTGGGCCTCATTTATTGATTTTTGTTTGCTCACTTCCCCCTCTCTCTTCCCCTTTCTTATATATCTCCCATTTCTCCCCCAATAAAAAGGGACTCTTATGCTTTTGGCATGTAGAGGTTATGCTAAGATTTATACTACAACACTTATTTGATGTAATAAGAGACTA
Organism: Torreya grandis; assembly: GCA_037957365.1. Classification (NCBI taxonomy): domain Eukaryota; kingdom Viridiplantae; phylum Streptophyta; class Pinopsida; order Cupressales; family Taxaceae; genus Torreya; species Torreya grandis. The sequence continues at coordinate 650,479 of JARHVA010005553.1, forward strand.
AATTCCTCCATTCATAAGTTTAATTTAAGTGTGTCTTATGAATTCATTGATGTGATTAAGTGAATGTATGTTTTCCTTTGCAACTGTCCGAGTTTTCTCACCTTCATGAAGTCTTTTGTATCTTTCATAGGTCATTCTATGTGTCATAGATAGTTTTTTTATTAGTTTGGAATTGGACAACTATCGTCCCATGCTAGATTAATAGCTATTCAATGCCTTTTTTTGAAATACTTATGCAAAAGCTAATCAAAGAGTGAGTGAAATGATATTTTCAAGCTTGAAAGTGTCTGATAGTGTGTTTTTTGAAATTGTAAGTGTCCAAAACATTGGTGCATCACCTTCTTTTAAATGTTTTCATGAATTCTTGTCAATTTCTCTCCCTTTTCCAAGCAAGAGATTAGTTTAGGTGATAGATCAAAGGGAACTAGCCTTCTCTAGAGGTTCAACCTCACTATAGTATACCCACAGCTTGAGGTTGTTCCCATTTTGTAGCTTAATTAGAGAGACCCTAAAGAACTCTCTCCAAGGGTGAAAATTAAGTCTAAAATAGTAACTTCTCTAGGCACCTTAAATTAGGGCTTGTTCATATAGTGGTCTAGTGCAAATGAGAGTTGTTTGTGTATCCTAGTCATGGTGGCTTGGGGGCATAATTTTATACATGTAGAGATATTCATCCCCCAATTATTCTATGATGTTTTCCTTATGTTCAGCTATCTATCATCCTTTTCAATGATAAATTTATCTATTTTTGCTTCCTCTTCTTTGCTAGCAGCACTGCTCTCTTATGAGAATTCAATTGTTTGGTCCTTGGGGGTTACTTCATTGGACTTCTCCCCCTCATACATTTCATCATCCTAGGGTTTTTAAATACTTAACTCTAGGGTAATTACTTTGGTGCCAACATTACCTTATTATTGTTGGGGCTCCTTCACCATCTCTATTTATTTTTCTAAAGAACTAGTATTACCTTATTTTTGTTTAGACACCCCTTCACTACTTAGGCATGCCTCTTGTGTAGATTCTTTTTCTTTCCTAGTGGGGTTAATTGGAACTTGTTTGACCACTTCAACTACTGGTCCTATACTTGTAGGAACCTTTGGGGCCCTTTTCTCTAACTTGGCCTTTTTATTCTCTTGATCAGGCTTCCACTTCTCTTCAAGTTTCATAGCCTTGTTGATATCCTCATCACTCAGTCCCATCTTCCTCTAAACCACCCTTTTCTCCTCCATAGTTTGAGGGACCACTAGGGAGGCCTCCTTAATGGGTGTCAATGTTAGTTTCCTTGGAGGGATTATTAATGAGGTAGCACTGGATATAAGCTTGCCATTTCCTCTATTAATTATTGGATGATGATCATGCCACTTTACAGGGCTTTTTATACAGTTTCAATGTTGAGATCCTCTTCTCCTTATCCTATCTATAAGATATAGGTTCTTGTTCAGTCTTGTTTACTTTCATCCTCTATTATGGGTGTAAGGATCACCTCTCTCTCCATATCTTCAAGAGTTATAGTAGGGAATGCTATAGGTCCCTTGTTTTTTTTCTTTTGATTCTTGATGGAATAAAAACCCTCTTGTGTGAAGGTTATGTGCTTCTTTGGAGTGGGGGCTGCACTTGGTTATTTAGAGGAAATTTTAAATTGTATGCACTCTATGATCTCTTCTAATTTATCACCCTATTTCCTTTAGAGTGTATTTACCTATAACTTTGGTGTAACCTTCCCTTTATCATCAATTAGGAGGGGTGATCATCATCCTTTCCAAGATCTTTGCCCTTATTGTGTGCCTTCATCTCATAATAGAGGTTAAATATCCTCCCATTTATTATTACCCTTTGGAGGGGATGAATGTCCATCCTTTCACTATCATCTTCATCATCTTTGGTGGCCTTAGCTCTAGGGTACACAAATTGGTGCCTCATCATGCTTCTGTTGTGATCCATAACCTTGACCTAGATCTTAAGTTGTTGCACATTGGAGATTATCCTTAAAATTACAATGATGTACTTGGCTAAGAATGTGTAAGGTAACTAGAGCCACCTTGATAGATTCCCATTTGTGAGTGCTAGGTGCACCACATCAAAGTGTTACATCATGGTAAAGGTTGCCATTCTCACCATTTTTTAGGGGAGTTTTTGTGGGATGCACCAATCCATCCCAAAGGCTTCTATAGACCTCTAAAATGACCCTTGCACCTTAGTCTTATACTTATACAAGAAGCTGGGTGGGAAGATGAAGTACTGGTACTTTATCATAGGGGACTCATGGCTTAGTGGGAACACCCATAGGTGATCATCATAACCATCTAACACATCTATATCCTCCATTACTATAAGGATTAACATGTACCCCCATCAAAATGTCTCATGTGCTCGGTGACACTCTTGCACATTATTAACTATCTCCTCTACAACGAACTTGGAGATGTTGAACCTTATTCCTTGTGCTATGTGATGGGAAGTTCACATGAAGGTCCTTCTAATATTAGACCATCAGCTACCTAGGAAATTTTTGGTGCTAACAAGGTGTGATTTTACCCTTGTGCCAGGGTCTTAGATGTCCTTGATGAGAAACACAAACCCTGACTTGTAGTATCCCAGGAGCTTTACAACCCTTTCTATCTCCACCTCATCCTCCATCATCTCTCTTATGTCTACTCCTGTACCAAGGAGCCCTATGATTCTACTAGTGAGGCTTGTAGAAATTATCATATACCATCTAGTAAAGTAGAATCAGTTGCCATGTACTAATGGGAGGAAGAAATGTACCAAGTCTTCCAACTTACCAAAGCTCAATAGCTAAAATAGTTGTGTGGTGCCCATATTTTGTAATTTTTCTCTAATAGAGACATCAAAGAGCATGACACCTACCTTGGTCTTCTTCCTAGTGTCTGCCATCCAGTCCATATTCAATTCTTGTAGGTTTCTACCTATCTTGTGGTTGTAGTCCTTAAGCTTTCACATATTCTCAAAGGACACCCATTTCTCCCCCACCATGACCTCTATGGGGTATTCCATCTCTTTGTAGGTGAGTTTTACAATCACGACTAGATCTATCTCTATAATGCTCACTCTTTCCACCATCTACACCTCTAGTTTCATAACAAATACTTCCTTCACCACTTGTACTTTATTTACATCTTTTTATGCTTATGGTAGACTTGTGCTTAGCCATTTCTTACCCATCCTAAACCTAATACTATTGAAGCATGATTGGTTGATTCTATCAAAGCCCAAAATTATGCCTAGCATGCTTCACAGTCATGGATAATGTGATTACACATTTGATTATTGAGCTTCCTACCCTGTTAATGATGGCCTGGTTATTTTACTAAAATCTTTCTCCCCTATTTTTATACCAACTTCTCTTCACTTACCTCCTTTTCTTCTCTAGGCAGAATGCAATTTTCTTTTTGGTCTTTTAATTCTTGTGTGGGGGTTATGGGGGGAACTTGTTTTCTCTTATAGCATCTTCTAATTTTAATGGATTCAACTTTTGGTTCTATTTTAAACTCTTAAAAATCTCAGTAACCTTTCAAAATCTACCATATTCCCTTTTATAAATTATTCTTAGCTACCACATTGATGGTTGACAATATTTAGATTCTTGAAATCTGTTAAACCCACAAAATCCACTAAAATTTGCCTCCAATTGCTCATTTATTATGGATCTTTATTTTTCCATTACCATAGTATTAACTCTATTAACAATTTCTTTAGTGAAGTGACAAGGGATTCAAACAATCACTTCCCACTGACTATTGGGTGGGTGCTAGCTATCATGATGGTCATTATCATGTGCTTTGTTTAACTTGGCATGACCTTCATAATTCTTATGGTAACTTGGGTGTAGTGATTCACATGCACATGATTTATCCTTCTAGGTTCCATCTTTTCTTAGTACTGAACTTCCTTTCAAGCACACATCTCTTTCTTGGTCAATTTATCTACACTTTCATGTCTCTTACTTTGGCCTTCCCTACCCCATACAAATCCTTATGTTGGTCTTCCAACACCTTATTTTCTCCTCTCGGTCTCTTGCGCATGAACACCTTGCACACCTTCCTTTGTCAAATTATGCTCACAATATTTTGAACTTGAAAAATTTCACATGTACCCAAAAACATAGGTGTCTAGCCTTGGGCACTTAAAAATCAATTGGGATCGACTCACCTAATTAAATTTATGTGGGTGTAAGCACGAGAAAACTTCTCCTACAAACCTAAAAGTTCCATACTTATTCACACAACCTAAGAAATAAACATAAATAAAAGATTTGGTTTGTGCTAATTTTATTATGGTCAAAACCAAACAATAGACTTGTGATCGAGAAGTTAGTGGTAGATGGTGTAAGCACCATCTTAGTGATTATATAGCTTCAATATGTTGTCATTGAAATTCCCAAGGAACATTTCACCAATCAACATGTGAAAATTGCATGTGCCAATATCTAAGATGTTGTACTTGACATAAGGTCTCATACACATAATTTGTAAGTTACCTAGTTGCCTGATGTATGTAGAATCATATAATATGACCAGTGTGCCTTATATAAATACCTTGAGATTGATGTTATTTTCATGCCATAGCTTATCTCATCTATCCACTCCAAATATTTTACGTTATGCTTAAATACTCCTGGTCAGCCAACCAACCAATACATGTGATGTGAAATGAGGGCACTAGGAACTCCATAAGTAAAATGACCTCTATGCCAAACACTAATTAGAATTGTGTAGCCTTGTTCAGACACTTGTATTTTGTGTGACAGGCCCATAACACTATTGACATATGATCATCCCAATACTTGTGACTAATGTTGCATATTTTTTTGAGACATGTCCCCAATATTTTACTAAATGCATTTGTGGTGCCATTAGATTGAGGATGGTAGGGTGTCATTTTATGATGCACCACCATATATTAAGACAACAAGATCTAAACTATTTTATTGATGAAGTGCATACCATGGTCACTAGTCAAGATAAATGAGCATCCATATTGACTGATAATATTTTCCCAGATGAATCTTACTATTATGTAGCTATACAATATTTGGTTGGTATTGATTTGACCCATTTGGTGAAGTAATCTATGGCAACTAGAATGTATCATGCACCTATGTGCTTCATAGTAGGAGTAATAGGCCCAACAAATTCAATGGTCCATTTTTCAAATAGTACTTGGGAAAGGATGAGGATGAGGGGCATCTTATCCCCATGGTTTGGTTTTCTAGTGTACTGGTAGATGTCACATGTTTTGGCATAGTCTTTTACATCATGAAATAGAGTTGGCCACAAAAACTTGATTTTATCACCTTACATGCCATAAAATCTCTAGTACAATGGCCTCCAACAATCTCCTCATGCACCTCTTGCATTACTAAGTCCTATTTGTACTCTAGGACACATCAATGAATGATTTAATCATGGCTCAAATTATATATTTCTACACCAATGACTTGAAAATGGGTGGCATGAACCATGAGAAACTTCTTCTCCTTAGTTGTCATGGTCTGAGGCATAAATCTAGAGGTCAAAAATGCAATGATCTCTACCAAGTCTTCTAAGATGTGTTGGATCTTATAAAGTTTTACATCAGGCATGTCATCTTCAATTGGTAATAACACATCACTAGAGTTGATGTAGGATAGATGGTCTAGGCTCAAGTTTTGTTTGCCTGGCTTCACTACCATAGCAAATTGGAATTATTGAAATAAAACAATCCATCAAAAATGCACCCATATAGAGCTTGTTCATTGGGTACTTAAGTGCCTTGTGATCAGTGAATAAAATAAAAAGGGTTGATAATAAGGAATATATAAACTTATACAAGGCATAGACTATGGCAAGTGCCTCACATTTAGTTATTGTGTAGTTTTGTTTTGCCTTGGCTAATTTTATACTTGGCAAATAAATAAGTTGATCTATTTTCCATTCACTTAGTTGTGTGAGTATGACATTGATTTCAGTATCAGAGGCATCAACATGGACATGAAAGGGAGTTGCTCAGTTGGGAAATTACAATATTGGTGCACTTTCTAGTTTGAGTTTTAGGGTCTCAAAAGCATCTTCCTATGCTGTGCCCCAATAAAATGGTCCAAATTTTTGTAAGAGTTATTCTAGTAATGATGAAATCCTGATGTAATTTTGTATAAACTTCTTGTAGTACCCATAATGCCTAAGAAAAGTGTGAACATATTTCTACATTGATGGTGTTTGAAGCTAAAGGAGTATTGTAATCTTGGTAGGATCAATGAGTAGACCATCTTTGTAGATGATGTGCTCAAGCAAAGTTCTAAATGGTAATACAAAAATCCACTTCTTGAGATTCAAAGAAATTTGAAACTACTTGCACCTTTCAAACATTAGGCATAAATTGTCATATTTATCCTTCACTAACCCATACACTATTTAATAATCTAATTATACTTGGAGGAACTTGTGAATAAATCCTTTGAATATGGTCATTACCACTTAGGAGAACATGACTGGCACATTCTTCATCTTGAAGGACATCATGTTATATGTGAAACAACCACATTCAATCATAAAGGTGGTTTTAGGCTTGTCCTCCTCCTCAATTTGGACCTGATGTTATCATGAGAAACCATCAATAAATGTGTATATCTCATAACCTAAAATTCCATCTAAAACTTTGTTGATGAACGGATTTGGAAATGGGTCAGTCACACAGGTAGTGTTCAATAGTTTGTGGTCAACATAAATATGAATACACCCATATTTTTTGATGCTAAAGACCATTAGGCTAACCCATTTAGATTACTACATGGATTAGATGTCATTTTTGGCTATCATGCCATCGATCTCAATCTTGATCTTGGTGTAAAGTTTTGGGTTCATCCTATAAGGCTTCTTTTTGATGGGTCTTACACTGTCGACTAGTTTGATGCTCATCTTCCCAAGGGATGGGTGTGTGCCTTTAATATACTTATATTTATACAAGAATAAGTCTTGGAATTCCTTCAAGAGATCAACAATATGTGCCAACTCCATGTTAGACCAATAGGCACCTAGAGTGGTAATTTTGGGTTTCCCCTCTAAACTAATATCTACCTTGGTAGTTCTTAATGGTGCTTGATAGGGTTCATAATTCTCTTGGTGGGAATCATAGACTTGTCTACTACCCTCAGTTATTAATACCTAAATATGTCTAGGGTCTTCTTCTTCTGGGGTGTTATCCTCAATTTGGTGCACTAGATTCCTTTTCCCTGTCAAAATTTCCCAAATTTTCACCTTCCATGTGTCATCATCTTCATCACTAGAATCACTATTTAGAATTTTCTCTTCAAATAAGGTTGGTAACACTACTCCTTTTTTGTTGAACATGTTCTTTAGGCACTCCTTCAATATATAAATGTCCTTAAACACTGACCTTTAAACTACTTGTAATGGCTAAATCAATTCAAGATTTTGCAAAGAAAAGTAGAAGATATGAACAAACCACTCCTTAAGGGCTTCCTAGTTGGATATTTCATGGTGCATCTCATTGAATAAATACCATGCCCATGTCCAAGTCTTTAAGGTCCTATGGAAGGCATGCACCCATAGATTCCTTAGGGTATTTCCATCGTAAACATTCCATGTTTCTTCATAAAGACATACATGTGTGATAGGGTTAGAATCACCAGAGTAGGTTGAAATTTCTAGGTCCCCATTGCTCACTTTGAATCTATTTAAAATGGATGCCTTCACATCTTGTTAAGTTAACAAATAAGGATTTTGCACTGCCCACCAATGAGTGATAATACTCTTCAATGTGTACACTAGTGCACCCATTCTATCCACCTCTTTTGGAATGCATGACTCAAGGTCACAAACATAGTCTTCCACTGGATTACTCCCTTCATATCTTGGGAGTGCTAAAATTTTTTCATTACTAAGGTGAAACATTCTTCCTATTATTTTTTTGGTGCAAGGGACCCTTCTTTTGAAAGTGTGATCAATCTGTATCCAACTTGTCTTTACTAGTTTTGGAGCCTTTGCACGTACCAAGCGACACCATCGACTAGTGGTCTCATATGCTTCCTCAACCCATCAGTTGAAAGAAAAATAGGTGGTGTCTAAGGCTGATTTTCCATCTTCCCAAGAGAGGATTCCTTGATCATTTGGGTCTAGAGTCTTGATGCCTTTCATCATGATGTTATAGATGTGGTTGATCTCATCCTCGATGTCCATGATCTTGACATAGGGGGTTCTTGGTCATTTGAGAGAGGTATAACTACCCTCTTTTTTACATTTTTAAATGTCATGTAACACCTTTTGAAGTGCATATTTTCATTATTTTCATAACACCATGGGCTTCCTAGAAGCACTAGGTAGTTGTCCTGCTCTACTAACTCTTTTACTTAAAAGTTAGTGCATAATTCTATGCCCATGATATCTAAAACTATGCTCTTTAGAATTTTGATAGGCTATGCTTGGGTTTCATTAGCCATGAAAAGTACATGAAGGGAGGGTCTCAGGTATGGTCTACCCATTTTCTCCCAAGCATTATTGGTCAAGATGTTAACCTCGGTATCTATGTCTATAAGAACCTCATAGATAGACCATCCATCAATAGTGGCATCCACTAGGAGTTCTTGGTCATATTCAAAATTTTGAGTATGTTGGACTTCTTGTGCCTTCTTCATGCATGACATAGTGACCTCAAGTTATTTTTGGCATGTATGCTCTAATACCAAGTTTTTTAATAAGGGAAACATTCTTTCTTTCTATAGGAGATTTAAGATCTTAGTTAATTCTTGGAATTTAGCTTCTTGGCTATCTTGCTACTTTTGAGAGGTGGTAGCCTATGCTTCTAGGTATCATGTTAATTGGAGCTCCCATTAAAAGTTTTATATTACACTCATAGCCTAATATAATATGTCTTTTTGGCATGTTAGGTCATGGTATAGTGTAACTTTTGGTTTAGGCTATGTTTTACACTCATTTCAACCCAATTCCTCATATTCAAGGCATAACTCAGGTACTAACATAACTAGTAGTTGAGTGGTGAATCCACTGCATGTATTTGCCTATACCTTGACTAGCTTTGTGTGTGTAGGTTATGCTTTTGGGGTCTATTTTAATATTTTTTCTTTGAAATTGATCATTCTTACACCCTTGTCTATGCTAGGCCTACCTTGGGTCAACATTTTGTATAGGTCAAGGCATTCTTTGACCTTATGGGGCCCTCAAAAATATCCACACATGGGATGTTTAGCATAGTCATGCTAATAATTCTCTATTAAGCCACACTTATGACATGAGAATGATGGGAACCTTCCATCACCATATCCTCTACCTCACCCTTTGGTACCTTGTTAAAACTTGAAGCTTGTATTTTGTTGGTTGTATCCATCATTTATTGGGTTTTCTTATTCGTTGAATATTGAAATAACCTATCATGCACACCTTTTCATGTTTTTGTGCATCTCATCAATCACCTAAAAATCAATATTAGTATGGATGTAGACATCACATAAATGGTAATAGATCATTATGTTGACTTGGCTAGTGCATTGCAATAAATGATAGTTTTGGATATCATGCATTTCTTGACAGACTTCATAACTTAGAATTAGGGTGTGCATATTCCTCTATGGGTAGTTAGTTATATTATATCCTTCTACTTCATAGATGGTGCACCATAGTCCACTTTGAGCATCATGAAATAAGATAGTAATAAGATTTTGGAGTTGGGAGGACATAGATGCAATCTATGCTTCTATAAATGGGTTGATTTTGATGTCTGCACTTCTAACTGCCTTGACTCTGAATGTAGCTTCAAGTGCTTATTGAGGGTTGGTAAATGTATTCATGGAAAGTGATCTTAAAAATGGCATGAAAAACCCCCAATGAATCACTACACATTATAAGAAGAGTGAATATCATGAGAGCTTTGATAGGAGAGTTTTAAACCTTGCATCATATAGGCACACACTTTCTGAGAGTCATTGGGTAATTTTTTAGCATGGTGATGATTTGTTGTTCAAACTTTGGAATTCCAAATTCCTTTTGGAATGCATCCTTTAGGATATCATAGTCAACCATGTCCTATTTGGGATAAAATATTTAATACTAGGTGTTGGTGTGATCAAGTAAAGTGGTCACAAACTGATTAGCCTTGTTCTCTGACTAGCTTATGCCTCATATGCATCATTATAGTTCACATTTTAGCACATATTATTTAACATTTTCCATGTCATAATTCTATGGCATGTGAATAGACATTTTGAAGTAGATATATTATAGGGGGGCAGCTAGTACTTGAGGTACTTGCCCTCCTAGTGCCTATCTTGGTGATAGTTCTTTAACACCTCTAACTATGGGGTTAAACACTGGTCCTATCATTACTTATAATGTATTGATGTCATTGGTTCTATGCTACTTTATTGTGGCATTGGAATACTTCTTGTAGGTTATTTCCCACCTTACATTGCTGACATCGATTGAGTTAGTATGATCACATTCAATTCTTATTGTGTTGAGTTAGCACTCAATGGTCTAGAGGTAGTTGTGCTCACCTCCTTATATGGAATAATTTGTTTAATCATAAAGTTATAATCTAAATCTACAAAACATCTAAGATCTAAGGTGTTATTAGGTTCAACAAGCACTTCTATACTTTCTTCAAGTGGGGGATCTAGTGCATGAGCATGCACTATAGGTTCAAAGAGGTAAGCAGGTCAAACATATCTGTAGACACAAAATCTTGTAGTAACTCAATGAATTCCACACCTATCAAGTTTCGAGATTGGTCCATCACTTCAATATATCTCTCATCCTCATACTACTATATTTCAAGGGATCCTTCCCTATGCCATTCTAATTTACTATAGGTCCTTTCGACACTTCTAGGTTCCAAATCCTCCATTAGTAGATGATATCTCTTATTAGAGGTCTTTTTTATAAGCTCTCACATGTCAATTTGTTCATCCCATTCTATTATGCCTCACCTACAAATTTCATTCTCCCACTTTGTGTAACTCATATGTAAAAGGATTTTAGCCTTCCATCCCCAAAGTTTAAAAACTATAACCAACCATTATATTTTTGCACTCTGCATCAAAATCCTTCACAAATGTGCCTCTAGGGTCATGAAAAAATTGGTACTCCACTTCCTTAGGGCATGAATATGTTGAGACTGCAAACTCAAGTACTAACTATTTAGGGCTCCTTACCACCATTTAACCACTACTCTAGTCCAAGTAACATCTAGTGTCTCAAGCCTCTCTAGGTGCCCCTTTATCCACTCATAGAGTCATCCATAGTTGCATCTTCTATGGGATGAATATGCAGCCGACCACCTATACACATGCTCAGGTAACTCATAAAAAAGGACTTCATATAAAGAATTATATAGGTTATCCTAAACATATTTTATTAGCTTTTATCCTTTATAGGTTGGATTCTTTAGTGCAAAGTTATCTTTCATCTATTGCAGCTAGTGCTCGATGTTTCTAATAGAAAGTCATTATATCATTTTATTTCACCATTGCAACAACAAAATTCAATATGGGTCATGGCAATGGAACCAAAATGTTATGAAAAGTCTAGTTAGTTCTTGGTTTATTACAACCAAGCACAAACATGGGATGTTCCCTTTGCACTCAACATTTAGCCACTTGGTTGTACTATCATCAATTCACATAAGGCATAGGATTTATGCACTTACTTGAAGCATAGCTGAAAAATAACTAGGGCCTATGTTGGGGAAGTTGTGTCATGGCATGAGGCTTCAATTAGGGGACTTAAACAATTAAATGAAAATTAAGGTAGATCCATAAGTGCAAGACTTTTGTGGACTAATCCTAGTGTCATATAGGCACTTAAGAGATCATAAGACTAATTTTATTCATATTAAATAGATGTGAGTTACACAAGTATTAGGTTATTGTCATAGTCCTATACTAATCCTTCATATAAACTAATTGTGATGTCATGAAAAGTGTAGAAACTTCTTTAAAGAAATGATATAGTAAAATGAATGAACATTAAGTAACATAATTCAATAAATAATATGACCTTATGAACTTTCACATCCCATTAAAAATACAAAAAGACATGTAAAATAGACACAATAGTTAAATGCAACATCAATTGTCATTATTTAAATTCCATAATAAGTTTAATATTCATATCATATTATTAACAACCTAGGGGCTCATAGATGAGCTTGGGCATATAAAATTGGGGCTAGAGTAGCATCCATACTATTTCTAAAGCCTTAATCTTAGTTGGAGCAATATATGCAGAGTAAATTCATTTTTCTAGAGCTTCACTATCATCCTTCATCTCTCTTTCCTCTTTTGGATCAAGCTCTTTATATAAGCCTTTAGGGGCATCTTTGCCAAGGTGGAAGTTACACACTAAGTTCTAATATGGAACTCTATCATCATAACTACTATCTCCATGACTCTGTGAACTTCATGCTGAACCTGCCATGTTTCTTCAAATATTCAATGATGACCTAAAAATCTAAGAAATGGTTAGCCACATGCTAGCTAGTGTAAGATTTTCACTGTAACCTCTAGCTAGCTACAAAAACCCAAAGGATAACCACTTGAAAAAATTATCCTCTCACACTTAGGTGAAATTAATGTTGTCACGAATACCTTACTTAATGGGTTTGGGGCCCAACAGTCCTTAGATGTTCCTATTAGTTTTACACACACCTTTCTTCCACAAGCCTAATATCTGCTCTATCTTGTTCCCCTTGGCCCATCTCTTAGTCCTACCAATATTATATTGATGACACTAACATCTTATCTTTCTCAAAATGTTGAGAATGTACTTATCTTATACCTTTATAAGTTATGATCCTATACCTATTTTACTACACCCTAGACATTAACGTCTGGGATAAACAATAGTATTGGCATTTCTATCTTGCCCTAACATAAGTGTCCAGTGCCCTAAAGTCATCTAATTTTCAAATAAAATGTATTATAATGGTTGGATTAAGTTCTTTAATATGAGTTATCACCTGATAAGATTGGTATAAATATAATATCAACTCTCACTCATTCCTCACCTAGTAATTAGATGAAAGAGACCAAGGTACTTATCAAAATGACTCTATCAAGCACTCAATTCATCAAAGCTTCCCTATTTACATACCCATCATAGATATAACACATATATAGGTATAAAGTAATAAAGGATGATTCATAAGGTCTTATTTTCCAAGTTACAAGCTAGGTCACTGTTATACTTGATTTACACACATTACATGATTCACACACAAGCCAACATGTAGGGTAGATTTTGGAAAACTCAAATCTTGGTTGTTCTTCTTAGTTATACACTCTCCTTTATTTTTCAAGCCTCACATCTACTCTATTTTATGCCCCTTGGCCCATCTCTTAGTCTGAACAATATTATATTGATGACATAGACATTCTATCTTACCCAAAATCCTTAAAATGTACTTACACCTCTGTAAGTTCTAAAACTATACCTATTTTGATAATCCTTGGATATTAATGTTTGGGATAAATAGTAGCATTGACATTACTATCATGCCCTGATGCAAGTGTCCAATATCCTAAAGTCATCCAATTTATAAATGAAATGTATCCTAATGGTTAACCTAAGTGTTTTAATACGAGTCATTACTCCAAAGGGATTAGTATAAATACAAGATCTACCCTCATTCATTATTTACCTACAAAAACCTAGCAAAATACTAAAGAGTATTTAGTTGATCAAAGCTTACCTATTTATTACTATTTCCAAACCAATCATAGGGACTAGACATCTACATATTTGAGGTACTAAAGGAGCAACCTAAGCACCCAATTTTCTAAGTTACAAGCTAGGTCACTATTGTATTTACTTTACACACATTGTATGATTCACACACAAGACAACATGTAGGGGATAACTACATCAATCTAAGTCCCTCTTTAGAGTATTGACTATGTAAGCATCTTCCTTTGATAATGGGGTCATTAGGGTCAGCTCAACACTGTATGTGTGATCAATATCATTACGTAGAGGGGAGATTAGTATTGTGTTAGTATGATCAAAATCAATAAAAAACACACTAATGAAGCTTACACCTCTTACATAGACACTCAAAGTGAAAGATAAATATATAAGTAACTACCTAAAGAAGACAAAACAAACAATTTTACCTTCCATAAGAATAAGATTTGTATGTTGGTAATGAATTGATGTGCTCGATTATGTGATAAAAAATTCTTTGGAAATGGATCTTCTTGCACCCCCTCTCCTTGTCACCTTGGTAATGTTTGGCTTGGATTTTTATTTGTCTTGTCTTGGATTAACAATTTAACATCATAACATTACACAAAAAAAGCTTTATCTCTCAACAAATGAACATTATAAATTTGGATTTGAGAGCTTGTTTTAATAATGGGTGAAGCCTTATATTTATATCCTTCCAAACTAACTCTAACTCAGGTGTGGTTAGGTTTAGTTTAACCATTGTTAGGTTTGGGAGGGCACAAGTCATTATATTTTTAATTAATGGGCATAGATTATAAATCTAGATATTTTTTTGATATTTTGTGAGTTCTTGACAATTCACAAGAGATGATGCCATCATTTTAGATATTTGTGTGATATCATCAATCCAAATTTATGAAATTATAAAAATGTAAATTCATTAATTAATTAGCCATGGGATTTTTATCTATGATTTTAATTAGGTTTAACCAATTTTTCAATCCTAATCAAGTTAATTACCATTTTTAAATTTTGACAAGTTGTCCCTAGCACATGGTCAAAAAGGTCAATTTATTAGGTCACAAATTAACTTAAGATGAATTAGAGGAAGATGATGATTGAATATAGTACATTGACCTAGTTAGGGATATATTGACATTATTTAGAAGATGCACGTGATGTGTATTAATGAATCAAAGCATTCCAATGATTTTTATGCTTACCTTGCATTGTTTGCAAGAAGTCACTCTAGTGTTTGTTTAGACATAAAAGTGTCCAAAAATGAGTGTCTACAGTTTTACCCTATTCAAGAAGGCATTGCAAGATGTAGGCATAATAATGTATTTTTAAATAATGAAAAAATTGTTAAGAAGAAAATGGAGATAATGATTGAAGAGTGATTCTCCAAATAAAGTTTGGGAAGCTTATGATGCCCCCTCAAGGGCATAGTTGACACATATAATTGATGGATGGTCCCTTAAAAATATGCAATAAGAAGAATGAAATTAACCATGCGTGAGTTTAATCTAATCAAGATAATGCTTGCATGTATTGATTAAAAAGTAGTGATTTGACCAAGGGTGGTTATAATTAGTAATGAAGGTTAAGACACTAATTTTCCCAAAGGTGGTTTTAATTAGTGGCATATGTATGTGCCTCAATAGGGAAAATGGGTTGAATCGGTTATAATCATTTTAATGACCTAGATTGAGTAATGATTTTTCCCCAGTAGGGTGGATTTGATCATGATAAATTAGTTGTACCTTAATAAAGTGGATTGGCAAGCATAACTCTAGGAGATAAAACACCACACAAATTAAATATGAGTGGGTGAAAACATACATGTGATGGTATAATGACTAAAGAAGCCAAAAAAAACTAGGCAAACGAGGATGTAAAAAGTGATGAAAGAGATGATTGGAAGAAAGAAGGTGGTCAAGTTGACCTGAGATACATCATGTATTATAGTGTTGCCTACATAGTCTAAATATACCTCAGGCCAATGTAGTTCACCTAAAAGTGGGAGAAAATGGAATGAGAAATATAATAGAAGAATAATAATTGATTAATGTGAATGATTTGCTTATACCTACCAATGTGGAGATGATTATCCTTATTAGCATTGATACAACCAAGATGGTCAATGGGTTGATTTGATCAAGGAGGGTGAGAAGATTTTCCAAAGTGAACAAGGAGAAGTTTCTACAACACCATTTCTTGTGATATCCACCAACCTTTTTTTTATTGTAGCATGTGATGATATGCATCATGATATAAAACATCATGATGTCCTAGCCATAATGTGTATAAGGAATGACTCCTGATCTAATAAATAATAAAAAATAACACACCAATGATAAAAACCATGATGATAATGTTGATGTATGAATATGGATAGACTCAAGAATAATTCATAAGGAATCACTTAATAAATGCATGTAGATTGAGTTGAGGCACAATAATGAAAGAAAATAAATAGGAAAATAAACAAACAAACAACTAAGCAAATAAATACAAAAAAAATTTTGGAAAGTAAAATTAAAAAAAAACATCCTATCATCAACAAAATCAATATACACTTGTGAAGGCTTAATGGAATGATAAATGGATGGTGCCTCCAAGTAAGGCTATATGCAAGGGAAAAACATGTGGGGATGAGATATCTTGGTATAAGCTACATGTTTTGGTGTTTCCCCAATTGGGAGAAAGCTATGAGCTTGGCCTAAAAATGCAAATTAGAAATCCACCAAAAATTTTCCCCTGTAGAGCAGATCAAGGATTGGTGACTAGGCTTAGATAAGATAAATGTTTTTGGATTTTGGGGATTTATATCTCTCTAGGATATTGTAAGCCAATTATTTAATTTTTAGGATTTGAATTTTTTTGAATGTTTTTGGAAATTTTGGGGTACCTTAACTTGTTAGAGATTGAAAAGATGCCACTTGTAAAATGGTAAGAGTGTGGCTTAATTTGCTTGCAAAATAGTGAGAGTGTTGGCTTAAAATGCTCAAAAAATGGCAAGAGCATTAGAAAATGCATTAGAAAAGGGTGACCAAGCTAACCTCAATGTAAATTGAGCATTACCTACATAGTCCTAAAGGACCTCAAGTCAATATAGTTCAAACTTATGGCTAGGTATGAAAGGATGATAAGGTGACGCAAAGGGAAAGGTAAGGTAAATGGAAAGGCAAATTAAATGGTAAGGTATGCCATAAAGGCAAGGGCAAGCTATTGTAAATTATTATATTATTCCTACTAATGTGGAGATGCACATCCTTATTAGCATTGATACAACCATAATAGTCAATTATGTAAATTTCTATCTCACACCCCTTCTGAATAGCTACTATGTCAGGAACCTTCTGATGATTTGGACTCTAATAATGTTGTTATGATCTTAGTTGGTCATTGATTCTATTTCCTCCAAACTTTGAGACAAGATGTCTTCATAGCCTCTGTAAAGGAAAGAGTAGACAGGGATGGTAAATAAGGATAAATATTGATTTATAAGTCTAATTTGGTAATACAATATAGGTCTAAAATGGATACATGGATCATAATGGATAGGAAGCAAATGAAGATTGGGATTTTCAGGCATGCACAATGTTGTTGATTCTAGATTTGACATTATTTTGGTTGTGGTATGACTAAATACTTTTGAATATGCTCTTAATAGGACCATCAGATTTTTCTATTATTTGGGCTTAAGAGATGATGCCATTTGATTATTCTATATAATGGAAGTTGTACTAATGTTATCTTTGATAATGTATTCATCAAGTGGTGAAGAACTATTGTGCTTAACTATTGGTACATTGAAGAGGTTTTCACTAATAAAGTTATCTTGATTATCCTATAGCACCTTCAAGAAGGTTTTAATAAGGAATGATAACTTTTTACTTTGATTATCTTCTAGTGATTTACATAAAGTTTCACTAGAAGATGCTGATTTTGGACTTTGATCATCCCCTAGTGCCTCTAAAAAGGTTTCACTAGGAGATTATTCTTCTTCTACATGAATGTGGTATTGGTCCCCCTGATATTCTATAACTAATATGTCACCATGGATGCAATTCAATTAAGTGTTATTTTATTGGTTCCAATTGACACTTTTGGGAGGTGGAATGCCACTATAATATCTATGTTGGTACGTGTTACTGGAAAGTGGAGCAGTAATGGAATGGGAAGAGGTAGCACAATCCTCATAGAATATACTAGGGGAACTTGCATCAATGATGAATTAATCATCCTTGAAAACTATGGAAGGATAAAAAATGTATTCAATTTGATCTATAAGGTGTGTGTAACCAATATCATAATATCCACAAATGTATTTTGATTTTAAAGTTGAGTCTAACTCAAGGGACTCTGAATATGATGTTGATTCTACTTTTGGTGTTAAATTTGATATCAATTCAAAAATAAAACCTGACTTTAATGCTAATTCCTCATCTAGCATTATGGTAAAGATTCTATGTTGAATACTTGGTATTGGATTAGTAATGGCCTAGGGATAAATAATATCCTCCTTTGAAATAAGCTTGGCTAAGAAGGGCTCCACAAAGATTGGCTCTTCAAAGTGAGGCTTCTCAAAAAAATGGGAATGGTCAATAGGTAACTCCATAGAGACTGGCTCATCAAAGTGAGGCTCCTTAAAAATAGGGCAATGGTCAAAATAATTATTTTCCCAAAGGTGCTTATAATAATTAGGGGTGACTCAACAAAGACAAGCTTGTCAAAGTGAGACTCCTCAACCAAAGGGAAAGGGTTAACATGCAATTCTATAGAGACTGGCTCATCAAAGTGAGGCTATTTAAAAATAAGGCAATGGTGAAAGGGTAATTCAATATAGGTTAACTTCTCATTAATAGGTGTTTCAATAAAAACATTATAGATTTATTGGTTCTCTTAGTCTTGACTTATACTTGGTTGTAAAATATCAATTTTGAACACATTTTGGTCCTTAAAAGATGGCTCTTGGAGAGGTAATGACTGGCTCTATTTTGGCTCGATGAATGAATTGGATTCTCTAAAGTGGGGAAAGGTTGGTAATGAATGAAGAATGATCAGTGGTTCAGTGATGAGCTCTATGGAGCTTGGTTGTTAACACAGGCTAAATAAGGAGGCCTAGAATGGTAAGGAATGGGTGATGCAAAGCTTGGTTTCTAATGCAAAATAAAGGAAGAGGGACTATAATGGTAATCCTTTGGTGTTGTGGATATTGGTTGCTAATGAAATCTAAAGGAGGAGGTCATATAATGGTAATGAATGGGCACTACAAAGCTTGGTTGCTAATGTAGGATGAAGGAAGAGGGCCTAGAATGGTAATGAATGGGAGCTACAAAGATTAGTTGCTAATGCAAACCAAAAGAAGAGGGCTTGGAATGGTAATGCATGTGTACTGTGAATCTTGGTTGCTAGCATAGATTAAAGGAGGGTTATTGGCATACGTAGTGGATCAGGTACTATTATCATTGAAAGGGTGAACTCAATTTATTAATTAGTCCAAATAAGGGTGATCATGATATATGATAATTAGCATGGCTAGGTCTGGTAATTATCCCAAAGAGGGTGAGCTTGGTCTATGAAAATGGTCTTGATCTAGGTCTAGGTTTGAAAGTAGCATTGGTCTAGGAATAGGTACTTGGTTTATTGCTATAAATGGTTTAAATTTGACCTAGATTAGAGCTCTTCTAAAAAATTATCAATGATAAGCTTGGTCTCAAATTTCTTCAAGGTCTAATGTATAATTTATTGCATATAAAGGGTCAAGTGAAAGATAATTTGAATGCTGGTCTTGGCAAAGTGTTTCGAATAAAATCTAATCTAGGTATAAGAAAAAAAATAGTGATAGGTCTTAGGAAATAAGTCACAAAGTTAGGCTCAAAATGACAAAAATAAAACCTAAAAACTAAGGCACATGTTAGGTCTTTGGAAAAAAGGCACAAAATTAGACTTGAAAATAACTAGGTCTAAAAAATGGAAAGGCACATGCTATGTCTTTGAAAATAATGCACAAAGCTAGACTTAAAAAAAATAAACTTGGCTCTGAGGTAGAAATTACAAGGCAATCCATCTAACAATAGAATAAATCAAAACACTTGGATTCAAATTAGGCACATAGATTCAAAAACAAACTTGACCATTGGTAAAAGACATTGGACCTTAGGCATATGCCTAAAACTAATTGGGAAATTCAATCTCAAGTAAGTGAAAATAAGTGCAATTAGTAAAAAACTCAAGTCCAAGTTATACATAAGACTCAAATGTAAACTAACTATACTTAAGGTTATACTTGAAAAGAGAGTTTTTAACTTAGTTCAAGGCAACAAAATTGATGCCAGGCACATGAAAATAGACCAATTTATAAATCTAGGAAAAAATATCTTCAAAACAAGCAAGGTTTTAGTCCAAGTTGCATAATTCAAAAGTAAGAGGTAAACATCTAAGCCCAAATTAAGCAAGGCATATGTATAAACCATTCAATGTTTGAATTTTAACTTCACAAGACAAATTTTGAACTTAGTTTAAAAGACTTGGGTTCTCAAGTAGACAACATTCTAGACCCAAATGGACGGTATAATTACACCAATTATAGACTAAATGCATACATGGTTTTGAACTCAATTTGACATAAGATAAAGTTTCAAAACAATACAAGCAACATAATGATGCTATCTTGTTCAAAATGTATGAAAATGTTTTTGTTTAAAAACTCTAAGGAAAAAACTTGGGATGAAATGGGTAGTGTAATGATGTCCCTTTCAAACAAGTGACACACACACACATAAATGTTTTGAAAATGTTTAAGGTGAAGTGTGGTATCAAATGGACAAAATAACACCTCTTTAGACTAAAAGTGGTGTAAAAATATGTGATTTGACTCATGAATTATTTTGACATGTTTTTTGATAAACAAAATATTTATGGACCCAAAATAATGTAAGTAAAATAAATATATACAAAAACACCCAAGTTTATCATCATATCGCTAAAAACTGACAAGGTTGCTTCATATTATCAAATTGCATATATATATTCCTTCTTGAGAGGAAATAATTTGTTAATATAATAAAATTATATGCACATGAAAAATTAGGGTTTTTAGGCCCTCTTTTATCTCAAGAATTCATATGTTAACATGGAACTTCAAGATACTCACCCTGCATTGATAAGTTTTTTGTGGTAAGTGGGTTTATCTAAAAACTATAAGTTTTGCATGTTCTAGATGGTCTCAAGTGTGGTTAACACTAGAGATGAAATCATGTCATTTGTATCCAAGCTAATTGTCTTTTTGTAAAAATGTCTTGTCCTTTTTATAACCTTTACATCTGTTAGATTGTTCAATGTAGTGTGATGTCTGAATTAGGCCATTATTTCAAGGTAAATATCACTAATGGAGTTAGTTTAATTGCTAAAACTAAGATATCAATGAGTCACCCTTAATTTATATACCCAACCATGGAGTGGGGTTAGAATTTTTCTAGGATATGAAATCTTGGGTCAACAATCCTCTAAAGAACTTATGGGGAGGTGATGAAATCTTGCCCATAAGTTAAGTGCATGAAAGAAATATATAAAACTAGAAGGACATTGAAGGTCAATTTTTAGATCACCCAAGTTATTAAAACTTGGAGAGAACATAGAAAATGTTCCTTGTAATCTTGGACTAAGCAAAAAGGCAATGAAAAAAGATTTTTGGTCACTTGAGTTCCCTAAAGGGGATGGGGGGAGAGCATACACATAAAGTTTAGTTTGCAAGAAAACAAAATAAATAATAGATAAAAATGAAAGATATTAAGAGCACTTAGTCTAGGATTTATGTTAATTTTAAATCACTAAGTGATATGTGAAATGAAATTTATACCTTTATATTTTTTTTTGGTATTTGCAAACTTTTAAAGACAAAAGCAAAGTTGTTAGATGATTTTTATGCACCAAAACGTAAGTGTGAATAAGATTTTGGCCTTTGTAAAAACTTGAAAGTTGTTTGAAAGGTTTTAAAACACCAAAATAAATGTGAAATTGGTCTCTTATTTCTTGAAAATCCTAATTTTTTTTATAGAATTTTTATTGGCTCAAGAAAGCAAAGGCAACCTATAAAATCAAAGTTAAAAACAAAACTGAACATAAAAAAAAAGATAAAAATAATAGTAAGTGTTTTGACCATAAATTATAAAATATTCTTTAATTCTTCCTAAATTATTTTGAGGTTGTTCATATGTCTAAGGCACATGTATTTGAAAAATTTCAGATTAAAAAAGTGAATTAAAAAATGTTATGAGCTCTATATCAGCCATGTTTTAGCAATAAAAAATAAATCAGAAACAACAGTCAGTTATTTTCCTATAAATCTTAAGATATATATTATTTTTAATGAAATTTGGAGAGGATGTTGATATAAAATAACCACACATCCCTAAAAAATTTCATATAAAAAATAATTTATCAAAATATATGAGGACTGTACCAACCATTATTTTTTAATTTTTTAGAAGTAAATAATAATAAGAAATAATTAAGAGAAGGAATGGGTTGCATGTCCCACTGGATGTGCCATAATGTGATCAATAGGAATACATAGAGGGGAGGTTAATATCATGTTAGTATGATCAAAATAAATAAAAAACACACTAATAAAACTTACATCTCTAATCTAGACACTCAAAGAGAAAGAGAACTATACAAGTAACTACCAAATGAAGACAAAACAAACAATTATACCTTCCATGAGAACAATAATTGTATGTTAAAAATGAATTGGTATGATCGGTTGTGTGATCAAATATTCTTTGGAAATGGAGATTTTTTCACTACCTATCCTTGTCACCTTAGTAATGTTGGGCTTGGATTAACAATTTAGCATCATAACATGACACAAAAGAAGCTTTATCTCTCAATAAATGAACATTATAACTTTAGCTTGAGAGCTTGTTTAAACAATGGGTGAAGATTTATATTTAGAGACTTCCAAACTAAGTCTAACTCAAGTATGGTAAGGTTTAATTTAACCATGGTTGGTTTAGGAGGGAAAAATCCATTAATATTTTTAATTAATAGACATAGCTTACAAATCCAGATATTTGTTTAATATTTTGTGAGTGCTTGACAACTCATAAAAGATTATGTCACCATTTTATATATTCATATGATGTCATGATGATATTATTACTTTGGATTTATAAAATTCTAAAAATATAAATTCACCAATGAATTGGCCATGGGATTTTTACCTATGCATTTAATTGGGTTTAACTAATTAAGCAATCTTGATCAAGTCAATTGTCATTTCTAAATTTTGACAAGTTTCCCCTCACACATGGTTAGAAAGGTCAATTTTATAGGTCAAAACTTAACCAAAGATAAATTAGAGGAATATTATGATTAATTATAGTGAACTACCCTAGTTAAGGATACATTGACACAATTTAAAAGATGTACGTGATGTACGCTAATAAATCAAAGCAGTTCAATGATTTCCAGGGTTACCTTGCATTGTTTTCAAGAAGTCACTCTAGTGTCCATTTAGACATAGAAGTGGCCAAAAAGGAGTGTCTACAATATGAACATTAACCCATTTTACCCAAGGTTACATTGAAGATGGAATGCTAGGGTTTTTCCATTTCACAAGGAGTGACAATCCATGACCTAAATCTAAATGAACTAGAGTGAAGGTAAATCCAAATCTAGAAGCATCTAGGTGGTCACATCTTATTTCAATAGATATCTATATAGGACACTAGCATCAGACTAGACATTATCATTGACATAACCATCCAAGGTTGATGCAACTATCTAAAGAGCTAGAGACACAATATCCAAAATTTGATGATTATTCCAAAACTAACTTCCTGCCTACTTTCATCCTATTCTAGATCCAAATCTACATTAACATAAGAACAAGTTAAGTACATCACTTCTTTGTCATTTCTATATCTAACATAGTTTTACTTTCCATTAATAGCTTATCTCAATTTAATAAATTAAACATATGGTATATTTGAGTTTAACATTTAATTGGCTATTTTAGATCCAATATTCACCATCATACCCTATCATTCTATATTCTTAACCCTATCTAACCAAGAGGATCCACATATAAATTAGGGTTAACCACCTTTCTTGATTATCTTTAGTTTTATATTGAATTGGGTGTCTAGCCATTTTCACCTTAATTATTTATTGGATTATAGCATTTTTACCCTTTTCATTTGTTTTATTTTGTGGATAAATCTTGGATATTTAACCAATTTAACTTTACTCTTTTGGATTGGTAAATTTTCAATTTTTTAAAGAATGTTATTTTGTTGAGCCATTTTGTGTACCTTATACATTGTGCAAGTATAGGAATAGTAGGTGAGGAGTATCTTGTCAGCCTTAATATATGAGATAAGATTATGACAACTGCATGACTTGTGAGAAAATTGGGAGACATTGTCTCATTTTTTCCTTCTTAAAAGGTTGTAGGGATGATGTGAGCCTTAGCCTTATGTTTATGTTGATATTAAATTGTGTTTTCTCATAACTATTGACTCTTTTCTACCCTTGGGCTTAGAAAAAGTCAACCTATGTCATGAACACCTGAGATCATGCCTTAGTAACCTTATTATGTCTCTTGAAGTGCTAGGTCAGTTCAAAAAGGGCTCACTTGTTAATAGGCTAAAGGAAACATGTTCAAATGGTATACCTATGGCAAGGAGTGTCATGGTCATCACCTCATCACTTTGTTTTAGCTTGTGTCAAATGTTCATCTTGTGTTGATCACATGTGAAGTTTCATGATAAAGTCTTAAGATGGTCCTTATGATCTAAATCATTCAAGTGGTGACTTATGATGTTGCAACCATAACCAGTCATGTGAGCATGCCAATAACCTATAACGTGAGGCATAATTCACAATATTTGAGAACAATATAAATAAATATGTTGACTCTTGTTTGAAACCTTAACATAATTCAAGGTTATTTATAAAATATTAAGGTATCTCATTAAATTAATATTTCACTTGAAATTATACATGCATTACCTTCAAAGAGGGTGTCTAACCATGTGAATAATGCTATTTTGCCCCCCAAATCACTACCAAGACCATTAATTATGCCTTAAAAGGTCTCCATTATCACCATAATGCCATTATAATATGGTTTCTTATGCAAAAGGGTCTCCTTGTAGAAGTTAAATGCTTTTATGCACCACCAAAGGGGCCCACATGTGTGGGAAATGGAATTTCACCTTCCCTTCACCCATAATCCCTATTTTTAATGCATATTGACTCATAATTTACTCATACTACCCACCAATAACATTTCAAGATCTAAAAATGATGTAGAGGAAATACCAAATATTCTCACTCTACACCTTATCCAACTCACTATTCCTTGATAATGACTTCTAAACTTAGTCTGCATGTAATGATTATAGGATTACTAAGTTTATATTATGATCTATCAATAATTTTTATCTTGTTCAATATGGTATAATTTATCTTCTATTCCCTTCCATTATCTCTATCAACACTTCACCAACATCCTCCAACTCTCAATTCATTCCTTTACCAACTTTGTATACTCTTTAGACACTCCTTGTACTATGAGGTCCCATTTCCTATTAAATATGATATTTATGGTTTCAAATTTTCTTAAATATACTTATATGGTTCTCAATAGGCTCTCTATCCACTCACTTCTTACAAACATTTTCAATATTCAACTCATTCCTTTTTCCTCAACTCTGCCTACTTGGTCTCAGTCCTACTAGCCCTTTTTATGAACTTTTCTTGATGTGTATGGAATTTAATTGCAAAAATATGGAAAAAAATTCTTTATTCAGATACCTTTTTCCAAACATTATCTTTCCATGCAATTTTATATCCCAGCTCCTTGTTTAGACCTACTTTCAAACTCACTTTTTACTTCTATTTAGGCTTACTAGGCATATTTTGGGCTAATTATAAAACAATCTTAATTTTACATACATATGGGTATGGGAACACAAATATAACCTCAAAATAACTTTAATAACATTCCACTTAAGCCTTTCACAAATTTTCATGGACCTTTACCAGTGAAAACTCTCTAAACTCTTAAAACCCTAGATTTAGGGTTTATATAACCCTGTCACAGCCAAGAGTATAAAGAATTCAATTGGGGAAGTTTTATTGTGTTTAAAATAATATAAATAGGCTATTTAGGTCTATATTTATCCAATTTAATTTATCCAATCCTTGGATATGGTGGTTCAATCCACTACCATACTTTTGCACTCCAAAATCCTCTTGACTATGATTGAAAAATCATCCTACAAGTCTGTTTGCCATTATGAAAGATTTTGAAAAATTATTGATCACACCCAAAATTATATAAATATTAAAATTAATGAAAAACACTTACCAATACATTCTCCAACACCTTAATTTTATTCAAAAGTCACTTCTTTGCAAAATCAGTCACAATCTAGCCAATTTATGACTACTATAGAAAAATAGGGTTGTACTGGTTTCAAATTATTATTTTTGATCCTTAATTTACACTTGTACTCTTAACCACATTTAGTTACCTATATAAAAATTTATAATACAATAATATTTGTTTCAATGACCTTTATTTCATAGGAATAGACCCACTAATAGTTTGCATAGTGAATGACCCTCCAACAAGGGTCTGATTAGAATCTACATATATGGAATACCCAATGCTTGGATGATAAGCATGAATCTTATAATCTCAGCACAAGCAGTCTTAAATCAAATACATATAAAACAAACCACCATTATTAAAACATTTCCCAACTTTGCACTTTCATTCTATAATAGGTAGATTACACACCAAATCTAAGTATGCACTTTTATCCCTTAAGACTAGGGGTCTCTCACTCTTCATTCATAGCTAATATTAAATCAAAAAATATAGTAACAAATTCTAATCATATTTGGATCAAATTACATTATCATTATCTCATATAAAATTACACATACATTCTAAGTAACAAACCATGACCTCCTAAACAATGGTCTATATCCTTCATTCATCAATAGAGTTTACAAAATTTCATGATTTTTTATTCCTTTCATCTTATAAATTAACCTAATTTAAGGGAATACATTATTAATACATCCAAAACTGAATCTACCACCTTTTCCATGGAGCATAACTGAATCTTGATCCTTTTACTATGTGGAGGTTTCTTACAACATGACATTTCTTGATTTTTAAATAACATAAAGTGTCTTGACCCAAAACATTGGACTCGTGAACCTTTTTATAAACCTCTTACATTTCTTAGACACTTAGACACCCTTATACATCTTGACACTTCCATAAAATACATCGAATTCATTTTACATGACTTGACAACATTAAAAAATTCAAATAATGATTTTGGAGGGAATCACTAGAATTTGAATTTTATACTCCTTAAGACCAAATAAACACCTCTTATGGAATTAAAATGACCTCTAACACCTGTATGAAATATAATTAGACTATTTAAGACAAAAATGGATGAAATTTTGGGTCATCATTGGATTCCCCTGCATCATACTACCAAGCTGAAAGAATCTTTGCCACAGGTGTTGAATGTTGCACTTGGTATATGCTACTGATGGAATGCAATGGACCTCCTCATATAATTTATTTGACTCCACTTACCTCTAATAAATATGAAAATGATCTTGGGCCCCATATTTATGTCTTTTCTTATTCACCTTCTCAATCAACATACTTACACACAAAGTAACAATGTTAAACAAATCATAACTGCTACCATCTTCTTCTTGCTTTGCATATTCATGCCACTCTTACTCTTCAAAATGATTCACCATATCCTTAAATACATATTAAAACATTGATAAAAATATTCTATCTTCCTCCTTCACCCATGTTTCTTTTAATATCCATTCCACTTCATGCACAACTTATGTTTGTTCTTTGCTTACCTCATTCTTATGTACATTCTTAGCTTGCTGCTGTATATCAACATCTTTACTACCCTCTTTCTCCTACACATTAAAGGGCTACATTATTTATTTCAATACCTAATCTTATTTATTTATCACTTCTACATGGTCACCTTGTGCATGGGCCTACTATAGATTGACTATTTCTTGTAAATCCTTTTCTTGTTCAACATTCTTTTTCAAACTTTTGTATTCATCTATCACCACTTCTTAGCCTACACCTTCATCTCTAAAAAAATTATTAGAAATAATATTTTAATCCCTCATGGATTCCTCATGGGCTTCCTTCTCACACATTTCAACCTCCTTCCTCTTCACTTTTTGGGTGATCAGCTCAAACCACTATTCATATATCTTGGCTGCAATCTCTTCCACTATTCTGCTATCCTCTTCAACATATGCTTGGTTTCCCTCTTTGTCTTGAATATCCTCATGCTTAATCACTCTCTTAGGTTATTTATGTTCTTTCATTTTAAGACATCTTGATGTGAACCTACATTTTTCACTTTTCATATCAACCATCTCAACACAACTCACCTCTTCTTCATCCTTGGGTGCTTTGACCAAACCCAAACTCTTCATATTTCTACTCCAACATTGCCTTGTCAATATCATCATGATTATTTCATCCCTCCTATCTTACTCACATTTTAATGGGATAAGTTTATATGAATTTACATCCTACCTAATGGTATAGGTGTTGGCTTGACCATCATGTATGGAATGCTTGTCAAATTTCAATGGCCTCCCTAGCAACAAGTGACACACATCTATAGGTAAAATATCACATAATACCCAATCTATATATTTTCCTATCTTGAAATCAACCAAAATTTGTTAACTTGAAAATATTTGGTGTCATTTCTAAACCCATGCAACTTTGTATGGTTCTAGATGTGACATCCTCTTCAACCTCAAATTTTGCACCATCTCTAATGAAATAATATTGTTAGTGCTACCACCATCAATTACTGAATTGCATACCCTACCATAAGCCTTACATCTACTCTTGAATAGACTTCTCCTTTGGGTTGGTTCCTTGACTTGATTATATTTCAATAGGACTCTCCTCATGAGTAATGACTCATTCCTCTCTTGTCTTCTATCTTCATTCATCTCTCTCTACTACTACATACTTATATTTATATTCATTGGACACTCTAATACCTTATGTCTATATCTATAGCAATTCTAACCATGCCCCTAAAATATTTGTCTTGGTCCTTGCCTCATTATACCTTCAACTCTTCTCATTCCATGACCTATAAATGGTCTGATCTCTCTTGCATGGTGCTATTCCATGCCCACTTAATCTACTGTATGCACTTGTGGTCTCCCTTGAGTCACCTCTCTATTCTCTCTCTCATCCATCCTTCTTTTCAAAGGTTCTACCTCACCTTCCTACCTATCTTCTCTTTCTTCTATTTATTCTCTCCCTCTGAGAGTATCCTCAATAGACTCCATTCTCATCATGAATGAAGCAATCATCTGGGTCATTATCCTAACCAACTGATCCTCATCTTTATTGGATTTTTCCATGGAGCACTGCACTTGGTTACTTGTCCTGCATTTCATTTCAAAACACATATTGTTAATCTCATTCACAATCCAAGAGAATATTTTTACCACTTTTATACTAAAATTATGTAGAGGAAATACCAAATATTCTCACTCTACACCTTATCCAACTCACTATTCCCTAATAATGACTTCTAAACTTAGTTTGCATACAATGATTATATGATTACTAAGTTTTTCCTATGCTCTACCAATAATTTTGACCTTATTCAATATGGTCTACGTGATATTCTATTCCCTTCCATTATCTCTATCAACACTCCACCAACGTCCTCCAACTCTCAATTCATTCCTTTACCAACTTTGCATACTCTTTAGACACTCATACTATGAGGTCCCATTTCTTCTTGAAGATGATCTTTATGATTTAAAATTGTCTTCAACATGCTTATATGGTTCTCAATAGTCTCTCTATCCACTCACTAGCTTATAAACATTTTCAAGATTCAACTCATACCTTTTTCCTCAACTCTTCCTGCTTGGTCTCAGTCCTACTAACCCTCTTTATGGATTTTTTTTGAAGTGTACATAATGTAATTTCCAAAATATGAAAAAAATTCTTGATTCAAATACCCTTTTTCAAACATTATCTTTCCATGCAATTTGAGATCCTAGCTCTTTGTTTAGACCAACTTTGAAACTCATTTTTTACTTCTATTTAGGCTTAATAGGCCTATTTTGGGCTAATTCTCAAATAGTCTTCATTTTCCATACATATGGGTATGATAAAACAAAGATAAACTCAAAATAACTTCAATAACATTACAATTAAGCATTTCAAAAATTTTCATGGACTTTTAATGGTGAAAACTCTCTAAACTCTCAAAACCCTAGATTTAGGGTTTATATAACCCTATCACAGCTGAGAGTATAAATAATTCAATTGGGGAATTTTTATTGTGTTTAAAATAATCCAAATAATTTATTTAGGTATGTATTTTCCCATGAAACTTATCCAATCCTTTGATATGGTGGTTCAATCCACTATCATACTTTTGTATCCTCTTGACTATGACTAAAAAATCATCCTATAGGTTTGTTTGCCATTATGAAAGCTTCTAAAATGTTGTTGATCAAACCCAAAATTATATAAATATTAAAATTAATCAAAAACAATTACCAATACATTATCCAACACCTTAATTTTATTCAAAAGTCACTTCTTTTCAAACTTAGTCACAGTCTAACCAATTTATGACTGCTACAAAAAAATAGGGTTGTACTAGTTTGAAACTCTTATTTTGATCCTTCCTTTATTATTTCACTCTTAAACACATTCACTTACATATATACACATTTAAAATACAATAATATTTGTTGTAATGACATTTATTTCATAGGAATAAACCCACTAATAGTTTGCATAGTGAATAACCCTCCAATAAGGGTCTGATTAGAATCTACATATATAGAATACCCAATGCTTGGATGATAAGCATGCATATTATAATCTCAAAACAAGTAGTCTTAAATAAAATACATAGAAAATAAACCACCATTATTACAACATTATCCAACTTTGCACTTTCAATCTATAATAGGTAGATTACACACCAAATTTGAGTATAAACTTTTATCCCTCAAGACCAGGGGTCTCTCACTCTTCATTCCTAGATAGTTTTAAATCAAACAATACAATCATATTTGTATCAAATTCCATTATCATTATCTCATAAAAAATACACATACATTCTAAGAAACAAACCATGACCTCCTAAATAGGGGTCTGTATCCTTCATTTAGTAGCAGAGTTTATAAAATTTCATGATTTTTTATTCCTTATATCTTATTAATTCACCTACTTGAAGGGAATAAATTATGAATACATCCAAAACTGACTCTACCACCTTTTCCAAGGAGCATAACTAAATCTTGATCCTTTTACTACGTGGAGGTTTCTTACAACATGACATTTCTTGATTTTTAAATAACATAAAGTGTCTTGACCCAAAACATTGGGCTCATGAACCTTTTTATAAACCTCATACTTTGCTTAGACACTTAGACACCCTTATACATCTTAACACTTCCATATAATACATCAAATTTCTTTTACATGACATGATAACATTACAAAATTCAAATAATGATTTTGGAGGGAAATACCAAAATTTGAATTTTATACTCCTTAAGACATAAACACCTCCTATGGGCTTCAATTTACCTCTATCACTTATAATGCATCTCATTATAATATTTAAGACAAAAATGGATCAAACTTGGGGTCATCATGGGATGCTCTTGCATCAAAAAACCTGAGATAATACAAAAAGTGGTGTTTTATAGGTGTTTTAAAGCTTATACGAGTTCGTATAGTATGGTCATGGTTAGAATACATCAAGAATATTTAGAGGGATATTATTAAAGACATTAGATGAGAGAGTACATGAGTTTTAGACTCAAAAAGATAATTAAAACTAGCCCCTTATTTTCATCACTTTCCTTGGCAGCCTTGGACAACCTTTCAAGTTCTTATTCAATATAGATAGGAGAGAGAAAATGGTGACCTAAGATATTGACTAGAGGAAGGGGTATAATGGCATTCTAATCATTGAAATTAGTTTGTATAATGATGACTCATGATTTATTAACAATGTTTTAGAACCTAGGCAGTCAAACTAGTCTTCTACATCTACATAAGGTCAATCTTGGAATGGTTTCAGTATATTTATAGCTTGGTCAATGTAAATGGTGGTTGTACATGTGTTATAAAGGCATTAAAGGTCCTACCACTTCACCTCATACCTAAACTTAGCACATGTGAGCTTGTGGGAGCAAGAAAATCTTTATATGGTCACACTTGTAGGTTATAAAGAATAGTTTTTGGCATTTGGGAGCCTTCAATGCATTATATGTGTCAAGGATAATTTATTGATTGTAATGATAACTTATTAAGAGATAAATTTAGGTTTTATAATAATTTTTAGTGTACCTAATGATCAAATAAACAATAAACTCCTTTAAGGTCCTGTCTTCAAGTAAGACTGCCTCTGTAGTTTAACCTTCATTACAAGTGTGAACAGAGCATTTCATAGTGATGACTATCGAAAATCATTAGAACAATATAGTGGTAGTATAGGTGTTTTACACATGTATATTATTACCTCTCTTATAAGTATCAAATATAATTATGGATCTCAAGACCAATAAATCATAAACTAGCCTCTGAATGCTCTCATAGACCTATTTTTCAAAGTTTAAGGATCATTAGCATTATTTAAGGTATTTGTGAAATCCTAGGTTTCATTTTTTCCCTTCATATGTCTGATTAGCTGGATATAAATGTTTTTTTAGTGTTTCTAAGGTCCCCATAGGTGGTATTGGACAAGGACTAACAATATAGATATAACCTCTCAAAGAACATCTGCTATGTAATGATCTCATCAAGCCATTTCACCCCATAGTAGGATCTGATTTCCAAACATAGAACTTCATAAGACCTTATGACCACCACCTAAAATTTCAAGCCTTTATGCCAAAGATCAAAGAATGGAAACAAGGTCAAATGTTTCATAATACCATTAAGGGTCAATAAGGCTATGAGAAAAGGGGCCCAATCAAGTTTAAGCACATGATTGAATCCATGACCAAACTCAGAAAGATCAACTTTAGACTCGACCTTCAAGGGTTTCCCCAAGCCATCACATGTACATTAAATAATAATATGAAATAAATGGTCATATGAAATTAATATGACTACCTTAAGAGGGTGATTGGGATTTAGGGAAGGTCAACTAGGTATCTAACATAGTATAAAAGACCCCCTCTTGCTCATGAACCTATGTAAGAACCCCTTGGTAGTCAAACACCCAAACCACCACCTACAAAAATATAAGGAATCTACATCCAACCTTGAGTGTGAGATGTTATATGAACATGGAACAAATATCTCAAACAAATGGGTAGAAAATAGAGGCTATGTGGTTGAGAGGTACAGTAAACTTGAAAGGATAGATGAATAAGCTAACTCAGGCACTAATAGTGAGCTAAGTGCATCCAAGTTTACCTAGCTAGTTATGGTGTCTAAATGATGTGAATTATAATGGAAAAAAACAAGTAAGGGTAACCCCATGGTAGTGTATGACATATATCTTCCTCATGATCTTATATGATGATGATCAAGCTTGAGAGTTACTTGGTCTGGGTTGAACATCTATGACATAAAGGCATATGTGCATGACTGCATAAATGAGTTTAAAGGATAGGGTTGAGATAGGCATAGATCAAAGGTTTTTATAGAACCTAAGATCATATTACATGAGATTCCAACTCCATCAGCATTAAGGAACAAAATAAAATACTACTAAGGCCTTTACTGGAACAACTGACTCAAACACTTAGGCTAGGCAATGATACTCAAGGCAGACTTACAAGAGAAAAGGATAAAAATAGAGGTCTCAGTAGTTGAGAATAGATGAAAAAGGGTGAAATTTGATTGGAAAGGATGATAATATGACATTTAAGTCACCAATACACCTACAGGTGGCTCAGAGTCCTGAAGCTTAGTTTAGGCCTATAAGGCCTAAAACCCTTCTTAGGCCTTAAAATCCCAACTTCATCTTCGTGATAGACTCAAAACCCCATGGTAGACCTAAGGTAATTAAGAGGTTTATGATGATGATATATTTCCTAAATAAGGTGTTTTAGATAGAGGAATGTGGGGAAGTGGTCAATTTGGCCTCATTACCCCTCTTGAGCTCTACTACCCTAGTCCGCCAAATTGAGCTGCCAACTCCAATGCTCATATCTCATATTGAAAGATGAGTGGAGCCCAATGATATTATTAGAAGCTATGTGTTGGGGATCAACCAAAAATATGATTACACTTATGAAATCAATAAACCATAGAATTAAATCAGATAGATAAGTAACTAGAATGATAAATAGTTAAGAACAAGAGATACAAGAAACCACCCTGAAAACTTGTATTAAACTCTTTACAGAAGGAATACAATTGAAGAAACTTCTTTCTTCCACACCTCTCTCAGATGTACAAGATCTCTCTCTAGATCTCTTTCCCTCAAGAGCTCTCTCTCTCAAGTACAATCAACTCCAACAACCTGGAATGATTCACCTATATAATTATGTACTGTTCTTCAACATTCACAATGTTCTACTACAATAAGCTAAGAAGATCTTTCCTACATATAGAATTAGGAAACTTGAGCATGCACTTACAACCAACAGTTAAGCCTCTTAAACAAGGGCTCTAAAAATAGTCTTGCTAATAATAGAGACGTAGACTTAAGATTAAAACTTAATCTCATCATGCAAACACTCAGTTCTATCCTCGAAAATTGCTTTCTAGATGCACAGGTAACCGACGCCAATTCCTTCCTGCTTGCACCTGATCGACGTCAGCTGATCTCTGTCGACACTGGCATCTCTTCAACTGCTCCTGACTGACGTCAGTTGCTCTTGACTGACGCCAGAGACTGTGTAAACCTGCAACTTTGGTAATGTGCTCCTTGGTGAAGCTTTTAGGCTCCACACCTTAACAATCTCCCACTTGGAGATAAACAGCTGCACCAGTACCTATATAGCAACATCTTCTAGCTCCTCCATCTTCAACTCAATCATGAAGACCAACAAAAGTTGAATGAAGATTCAACTTCTCCTTTGTAACTAGCTTGGTTAACATATCAGCAGGATTCCTATCTGTATGGATCTTCTCCAGCTTCAACTCACCATCCTCCAATACCTGTCTTATGAAGTGGTACCTAAGCTGTATGTGCTTTGTTCTTGAATGAAAGGCCAAATTCTTAGCCAAATGAATGACACTCTAACTATCACTGTATAGTCTGCAACTCTCTTGCTCCTTTCCAAGCTCTTCCATGAACCGTGTCATCCATATCATCTCTTTGCTAGCCTCTGTGGCTGCAATATACTCTGCTTATGTAGTTGACAAGGCAACAACCTTCTGCAACTTTGATATCCAGCTAACCACCATTCCACCAACAGTGAAAACATATCTTGTGGTGCTCCTCCTGCCATCCAAATCACCTACCATATCTGAATCTACATAACCATGTAGAGAAGTATCTGGACCTCCATAGCACAAATGCCTACTGCTGGTTCCTCTCAGATATCTAAGGATCCACTAAACTGCTTTCCAATGTTACTTCCCTAGATTGGCCATATACTTACTTACAACTCCCACTGCTTGGGCAATATCTGGTCTAGTACACACCATTGCATACATTAAACTCCCTATCGCGGAAGAATATGGAACCTTACTCATGTACTCTACCTCATCATGTGAATTAGGACATTGTTCTTTACTCAACTTAAAATGTCCAGCCAAAGGTGTGCTTACCGGTTTTACATCCTGCATATTGAACCGTTTCAACACCTTGTCCACATAATCCTCTTGAGACAAAATCAACCCGTGATTTTTCCTATCCCTCTTAATTCTCATGCCAAGAATTTTCTTTGCTGCTCCCAAATCCTTCATAGCAAACATTTGAGCTAATTTCACTTTAAGCTCAGAGATATCCTGAATGTGTGATCCTTCAACCAGCATATCATCTACATACAACAATAAGATAATATATCTACCATTATCCAATCTCTTAAAATACACACAATGGTCAGATTGACACCTACTGTAGCCATGCTCAGTCATAAACTTGTCAAATCTCAAATACCACTGTCTAGGAGCTTGCTTGAGGCCATACAAGCTTTTCTTCAATCTACACACTAACTTCTCCTTACCCTTGACCTCAAATCCTTTCGGCTGTTCCATGTATATTTCTTCATCCAAATCTCCATGAAGAAATGCTGTCTTAACATCTAGCTGCTCAAGATGCAAATCCTCAATAGCAACCAAAGATAATGAAATCTGTGCAGAACTCACCACCATTGTTAGATCTCAAGCACTTCAATCTTCTGCCTGTTTCATTCTCAACCATAGCTTTTCAAAACTTAAAAGTCTCAAATACATCAGATTTCTTCTTAATACACTAGATCCATACCTTTCTTGTAGCATCATCTATGAATGTAACATAGTACTATGATCCTCCAATAGAATCTACCTGAGCCGGTCCCCACATGTTTGTGTGAACAAGCTGCAACTTATGCCTCTTCTTTGTAGACCCAGTCTTCAGAAAACTCACTCTCTTCTATTTTCCAAACACACAATGCTCACAAAATTCCAGATCTATGTTTTTCAAATCTGAAAGCTTACCTTTAGACTTAAGAATTGACATCCCCTTCTCACTCATGTGGCCAAGCCTTGAGTGCCACAATTTTGCATCCACATCTGAAGTAGATAATACAGAAGGATAAATATTAGTAACACAATTACATAAATAGAGAGTACCTACTCTCTTACCTCTGGCCATAACAAGTGCACCCTTGGTCACCTTCCAAGATTCTGCTGTGAGAGTTATTGTACAACCCTCATCCCCTAACTTTTCTACAGAAATCAAATTCCTCTTCAAGCTAGGAACATGCATAACATCTCTCAACACCCATGTGTTGCCATTCTGTATTTTCAGCTACACTTTACCTTTGCCAATAATTTTACAAGGCTCATCATCCCCTAGATACACTATTCCAAAATCTCCATGGATATAGTCACTAAAATATTCTCTATTAGGGGTAGCATGAAAAGATGCAACAGAATCTAAAACCCAAGATTCTATATTATTATGCAAAGAGAATATTAAAGCATCTTGTGCAATACCTACAACCTTTGCCTCTTCCTTTCCTTTGTGTTGATTGTCCTCCTTAGGCTTTGACCAGCAATCTTTGCTTATGTGCCCCATCTTTCCACAATTCCAGCATTGTGGCCTCTTGCCATTTCTGGATTTGGATCTACCTCTCACTTTAGACTTAGATCTTGATCTCCTCTTGCTCTTCTCTTTTTGCCTTCCCCTGCTCTCAAAATTTAAAGCGTTCCCTGATGTTTCTTCTGTGATTTTCCTACAAATTTCCTCATTCAAGATAACACTAACAACATCCTCTACTTTTAAAATATTCGAAGCAGATGCAGTATTAGAAAATGCCATTACCAAGCCATGCCAGCTTTCAGGCAAAGAACATAATATTAAAAGAGCTTTAATTTCATCATCAAATACAATATTGACTGAACTTAATTGATTAACAATACCATGGAAATCATTCAGGTGATTAGATACAGATCCACCTTCATGCATATGCAAATTAAATAACTGCTTCATAAGATATACCTTATTAGAAGCTGAGGGTTTTTCATACAAATTTGCTAAAGTAGTCATCAACTCTACCATTGTTTTTGCCTGTGATAAACTAGATATCACAGTAGATGCTAGACTCAGTCTTATAGACCCCAGAGCCTTTCTATCAAGAACTTCCCATTCTTCATCATCCATGTCTTTGGGCTTCTTTGCAATCCCACCTAATGGTAAGTAAAGATCTTTCTGATACAGATAGTCCTCTATCTGCATTCTCTAATGTTGATAATTTTTACCATTGAGCTTCTCCATTCTCAGCTTACTTTCTTCTGCCATTGCTTCTCCCACTCAAACAAAAATCCCTGAAGAAACCCCTGTGAGCAACCTGTAATCAATACACACTACACAGATCTGAACCACCTGTTAGTGAACCTGAGCTCTGATACCACTTGTTGGGGATCAACCAACAATATGATTACACTTATGAAAGCAATAAACCATGGAATTAAATCAGATAGATAAGTAACTAGAATGATAAATAGCTAAGAACAAGAGATACAAGAAACCACCTTGAAAACTTATATTAAACTCTTTACAGAAGGAATACAATTGAAGAAACTTCTTTCTTCCACACCTCTCTCAGATGTACAAGATCTCTCTCTAGATCTCTTTCCCTCAAGAGCTCTCTCTCTCAAGTACAATCAACTCCAACAACTTGGAATGATTCACCTATACAATTTTATACTGTTCTTCAACATTCACAATGTTCTACTAGAATAAGCTAAGAAGATCTTTCCTACATATAGAATTAGGAAACTTGAGCATGCACTTACAACCAACAGTTAAGCCTCTTGAACAAGGGCTCTAAAAATAGTCTTGCTAATAATAGAGACGTGGACTTAAGATTAAAACTTAATCTCATCATGTAAACACTCGGTTCTGTCCTTGAAAATTGCTTTCTAGATGCACAGGTAACCGACGCCGGTTCCTTCCTGCTTGCACTTCACCGATGTCAGCCAATCTCTGCCGATGCTGGCATCTCTTCAACTGCTCCTGACCGATGTCAGTCGCTCCTGACCAATGCTGGTGACTATGTAAACTTGCAACTTTGGTAATGCACTCCTTGGTGAAGCTTTTAGGCTCCACACCTTAACAATCTCCCACTTGGAGATAAAGAGCTACACCAGTACATGTACAACAACATCTTCTAGCTCCTCCATCTTCAACTCAATCATGAAGACCAACAGAAGTTGAATGAAGATTCAACTTCTCCTTTGTAACTAGCTTGGTTAACATATCAACAGGATTCCTATCTGTATGGATCTTCTCCAGCTTCAACTCACCATCCTCCAATACCTGTCTTATGAAGTGGTACCTAAGCTGTATGTGCTTTGTTCTTGAATGAAAGGCCGAATTCTTATCCAAATGAATGGCACTCTGACTATTACTGTATAGTCTACAACTCTCTTGCTCCTTTCCAAGCTCTTCCATGAATCGTGTCATCCATATAATCTCTTTGCTCTCCTCTGTGGCTGCAATATACTCTGCTTCTGTAGTTGACAAGGCAACAACCTTCTGCAACTTTGATATCCAGCTAACCACCATTCTACCAATAGTGAAAACATATCCTGTGGTGCTCCTCCTGCCATCTAAATCACCTGCCATATCTGAATCTACATAACCATGTAGAGAAGTATCTGGACCTCCATAGCACAAATGCCTACTACTGGTTCCTCTCAGATATCTAAGGATCCACTAAACTGCTTTTCAGTGTTCCTTCCCTAGATTGGCCATATACTTACTTACAACTCCCACTGCTTGGGCAATATCCGGTCTAGTACACACCATTGCATACATTAAACTCCCTATCACGGAAGAATATGGAACCTTACTCATGTACTCTACCTCATCATGTGAATTAGGACATTGTTTTTTACTCAAATTAAAATGTCCAGCCAAAGGTGTGCTTGCCGGTTTTACATCCTGCATATTGAACCGTTTCAACACCTTGTCCACATAATCCTCTTGAGACAAAATCAACCTGTGATTTTTCTTGTCCCTCTTAATGCTCATGCCAAGAATTGTCTTTGCTGCTCCCAAATCCTTCATAGCAAATGTTTGAGCTAATTTCACTTTAAGCTCAGAGATATCCTGCATGTGTGATCCTGCAACCAGCATATCATCTACATACAACAATAAGATAATATATCTACCATTATCTAATCTCTTAAAATACACACAATGGTCAGATTGACACCTAATGTAGCCATGCTCAGTCATAAACCTGTCAAATCTCAAATACCACTGTCTAGGAGCTTGCTTGAGGCCATACAAGCTTTTCTTCAATCTGCACACTAACTTCTCCTTACCCTTGACCTCAAATCTTTTCGACTGTTCCATGTATATTTCATCATCCAAATCTCCATGAAGAAATGCTGTCTTAACATCTAGCTGCTCAAGATACAAATCCTCAATAGAAACCAAAGATAATACAATCTGTATAGAAGTCATTTTAACAACAGGAGAAAAAATCTCACCAAAATCAATACCTGGCTTTTATGCAAATCCTTTCACTACCAACCTAGCCTTATATCTCATCTATCCATTCTCACCTTCCTTCAACCTGTAGGTCCATCTATTTTTCAGTGTCCTCTTACCAGCTGACAACTCAACCAAATCCCATGTTTGGTTCTCTCTCAAGGACTCCATCTCCTCAACCATGCCATGCTCCCACTGACTCTTGGACTCCACCTGTAATGCTTCTTCAAAACTCTCTGGTTCTCCACCATCAGTTAGCAATAAATAGAATAATGAAAGGGAATATCTAATTGGAGGCTTACTTACCCTTTCTGACCTCCTGATGGGCATCTGAGACTCGTTCACAACACATTGTCCGCCCAAATTCTCTGACAGTGACCGACCTTGGCCACCTCCAGACCTGTTACTGGCCGACACCGGTTCTTCCTGACCGATGTCAATTCCTGTTCTATCGACGTCGGTCTTTGTATGACTGACATCAGTTTCTATTCTATCGACGTCGGTTCATACCCTGCTGATGTCGGTTCCTACCCTGCCGACGTCAATCTCTGTGTTTTCCTGCAAGTGATTATTTCTTTTTCCCACGAGCTCATTTTGGACTGTCACCTCATCCAATTCTCTATTGCTCTGCCTAGATTAATTCAGCTTCTTTAGTTGATCACTATACATCACTTTTTCATTGAAAACAACATCACGGCTTCTAATTACCTTGTTAGTTCCTAGATTCCAAAATCTGAAACCAAAATCATCTGAGCCATAGCCAATAAACGTGCACCTCATAGACTTAGCATCCAACTTCTTTCTATTTTCCTTATCTACGTGCACAAAGGCTTCACAACCAAAAACTTTGAGATATGAGAGATCTACCTTTTTACCTATCCATGCCTCTTCTAGAATTCCACCATCTAGAGCTGTAGAGGGTCCTCTATTAATCAGGTACACAACCGTGTCAACAGCTTCTACCCAAAACTCTAAGGGCAACCCAGCATGCAATCTCATACACCTTGCATGCTCCATTATTGTTTTATTCATCCTTTCAGCAATTCCATTTTGCTGAGGTGTCCTTGGAACCGTCCTTTGCCTATGGATTCTATGCATATAACAATAATCTCTGAACTTAAAGCTACAAAACTCACCACTATTGTTAGATCTCAGGCACTTCAATCTTTTGCCTGTTTCATTCTCAACCATAGCTTTCCAAAACTTAAAAGTCTCAAATACATCAAATTTCTTCTTAATACAATAGATCCATACCTTTCTTGTAGCATCATCTATGAACGTAACATAATACTCTGATCCTCCAATAGAAGCTACCTGAGCCGGTCCCCACACGTCTGTGTGAACAAGCTGCAACTTATGCCTCTTCTTTGTAGACCCAGTCTTCAGAAAACTCACTCTCTTCTATTTTCCAAACACAAAATGCTCACAAAATTCTAGATCTATGTTTTTCAAATCTGATAGCTTACCTTTAGACTTAAGAATTGACATCCCCTTCAAACTCATGTGGCCAAGCCTTGAGTGCCACAATTTTGCATCCATATCTGAAGTAGATAATACAGAAGGAGAAATATTAGTAACACAATTACATAAATAGAGAGTACCTACTCTCTTACCTCTGGCCATAACAAGTGCACCCTTGGTCACCTTCCAAGATTCTGTTGTGAGAGTTACTGTACAACCCTCATCCCCTAACTTTCCTATAGAAATCAAATTCCTCTTCAAGCTAGGAACATGCATAACATCTCTCAACACCCATGTGTTGCCATTCTGCATTTTCAGCTACACTTTACCTTTGCCAATAATTTTACAAGGCTCATCATCCCCTAGATACACTATTCCAAAATCTCCATGGATATAGTCACTAAAATATTCTCTATTAGGGGTAGCATGAAAAGATGCACTAGAATCTAAAACCCAAGATTCTATATTATTATGCAAAGAGAATATTAAAGCATCTTGTGAAATACCTGTAACCTTTGCCTCTTCCTTTCCTTTGTGCTGATTGTCCTCCTTAGGCTTTGACCAGCAATCTCTGCTTATGTGCCCCATCTTTCCACAATTCCAGCATTGTGGCCTCCTGCCATTTCTGGATTTGGATCTACCTCTCACCTTAGACTTAGATCTTGATATCCTCTTGCTCTTCTCTTTTTTCCTTCCCCTGCTCTCAAAATTTAAAGCGTTCCTTGATGTTTCCTCTGTGCTTTTCCTAGGAATTGCCTCATTTAAGATAACACTAACAACATCCTCTAATTTTAAAATATTCGAAGCAGATGCAGTATTAGAAACTGCCATTACCAAGCCATGCCAGCTTTCAGGCAAAGAACCTAATATTAAAAGAGCTTTAATTTCATCATCAAATACAATATTGACTGAACTTAATTGATTAACAATACCATGGAAATAATTCAGGTGATTAGATACAGATCCACCTTCCTGCATATGCAAATTAAATAACTGCTTCATAAGATATACCTTATTAGAAGCTGAGAGTTTTTCATACAAATTTGCTAAAGTAGTCATCAACTCTACCGTTGTTTTTGCCTGTGATAAATTAGATATCATAGTAGATGCGAGACTCAGTCTTATAGACCCCAGAGCCTTTCTATCAAGAACTTCCCATTCTTCATCATCCATGTCTTTGGGCTTCTTTGCAATCCCACCTAATGGTAAGTAAAGATCTTTCTGATACAGATAGTCCTCTATCTGCATTCTCCAATGTTGATAATTTTTACCATTGAACTTCTCCATTCTCAGCTTACTTTCTTCTGCCATTGCTTCTCCCACTCAAACAAAAATCCCTGAAGAAACCTCTGTGAGCAACCTGTAATCAATACACACTACACAGATCTGAACCACCTGTTAGTGAATCTGAGCTCTGATACCACTTATTGGGGATCAACCAACAATATGATTACACTTATGAAAGCAATAAACCACAAAATTAAATCAAATAGATAAGTAACTAGAATGATAAATAGCAAAGAACAAGAGATACAAGAAACCACCCTGAAAACTTGTATTAAACTCTTTACAGAAGGAATACAATTGAAGAAACTTCTTTCTTCCACACCTCTCTCAGATGTACAAGATCTCTCTCTAGATCTCTTTCCCTCAAGAGCTCTCTCTCTCAAGTACAATCAACTCCAACAACCTGGAATGATTCACCTATACAATTATGTACTATTCTTCAACATTCACAATGTTCTACTACAATAAGCTAAGAAGATCTTTCCTACATATAGAATTAGGAAACTTGATCATGCACTTACAACCAACAGTTAAGCCTCTTGAACAAGGGCTCTAAAAATAGTCTTGCTAATAATAGAGACGCAGGCTTAAGATTACAACTTAATCTCATCATGCAAACACTCGGTTCTGTCTTCGAAAATCGCTTTTTGGATGCACAGGTAATCGACGTCAGTTCCTTCCTGCTTGCATCTGATCGACGCCGGCCGATCTCTGCCGATGCTGACATCTCTTCAACTGCTCCTGACCGACGTCGATCACTCCTGACTGACGCCGGTGAATGTGTAAACCTGCAACTTTGGTAATGCGCTCCTTGG
The DNA here is from genome assembly GCA_037957365.1 of Torreya grandis. NCBI lineage: Eukaryota > Viridiplantae > Streptophyta > Pinopsida > Cupressales > Taxaceae > Torreya > Torreya grandis. The sequence continues at coordinate 693,961 of JARHVA010005553.1, forward strand.
TGAAGCTTTTAGGCTCCACACCTTAACATTATGGAAGCCTATGCACTTAATATACATGAAATAAAGAGTTACATTTAGGATTTCAACTCTATGAATAATCCTTCACACTGTCAACCCACCCATAATGCTTTACAAGGACTTGAAGGCTACCAACTTTCACTCAGAACTCACCGTATAAGGTGCATGGGACTAGGAGATATTTGGGAGTTTCAAAGGGGTATATGGGATCAAAATACATGTAAATAATTTTTGGATTTTAGGCTTGTACTCTATGAACCATCATTAAGATGTAGGCCACTAAAACCCTTCCTAAACCCTAATAAGGACCTGATGAAGTATTTTCCCCCTAAAATGCCTTTAAATGAGGTAGTTGAGTCTAAAAGTGGTCTTGATAGTTTCCTCAAGTTTCATCAACATCTAAATGAGCCATTTATTGGCACATTTAGGGTATATAGTATATGGGTCAAGCCTAAAGAACTCGGTTACAGGCCTAGGGAGAACTGTTATAAGCCTATATGTAAGAGATTGGAGAGAATCTACATGTTTTACATGATTTTGAAGAGTGATAAGTATAAAAAGGTAAAAAAGGTTGCATAATGATCACCTACAGGGGTCTCCACATCTAATAGTCAATTACAAACATGCTTAAGTTCCTAGTTAACTATGTATGCATGAAGAGGAAGTAAGTGGCTTAACTAAGACAACCCAAGTGATCCAAGGGGTCTAAGGAGTAGAATACATGCTCTAATAAGTGGAAAAATTCTTATATGATTCCATTTTGAAGGTAAAACCTAAAAACCCTATCATTAGGCCTATTGGTCTAATACCCTTCTCAATACATGACCAATTGAAGATTAAATTAAGAGGATAAGGAGGGTTGAATGAGACCTTAGGCCAACATTAAATTATATTTTAAGGAATTTTAGATGTGAAAGAGGTGTTGGTTTGTAGAATAAAGCTCAGGATTGGCCATTTTGGCCTAAAATTGCCTTAAGAGTGCATAAAAGGCAAGACAATCACCTGAAGAGCACCTTCTTGTGCTTAAAACTATATAAAGAATATACATGGAGTATTGAGCACATTGGGAAGGTTGATGGTCCTTGTCCACTATAAGTTAGTGGCATTAGTTCATAGTCTAAAGGCCTAACCTTTATGAACTATCATTAAGAGTTCAAATCCAACTAAACCTCTCTAAAACCCTAATAAAGACCTAGTGGAGGAAAACTTGAGATAAATGCATCTATATTTATTGAATTATATTGGGAGAAACTTGGAACACCTTCTATACTCTAAGAGGTTCCTAGCCCTAGCATTAGTTTGTACAAATGTTGTAGAGATATACAAGAAACACTATTTTTGTAAAATTTAGTGATAATTTCAAGGTATAGGGATGGATAAATAGTTAAATATAATTAATAAGGTTAGTGTGAAATGTATTTCACCTTTTAAAATAAAAAAATACTCTTAATTAATCTTATAATTTCTCATATAGGTCTGCACTAAAAAGCTAGTCTAAAAGGGTTAAAAGGTGACCTAGTCACCTAAATGAGCAAAAGTTATAGCTATGCATTATTGGGAAGGAACATGTCAAGGTGTGAAATGATTTTTCATACCTAAAACATACTAATTTTCTTGATCTTAAGGTTTTATGCAAGTCTCATGGTCACCCAAGCGACTATCATCAAGTGACTAGGCCTGGTTGCCTAGTAGGCATATTTGGTCAACAAGGGGAGATGCCTATTAGCATAGAGGGCTGATATGGGAGTAAATTTAGGGTCATGAAAACCCTTATAAATTATTCATGGAGGTTATAAAGCACATTTCACAATTATAATGGAGGATGGGGTAATTTTCTTAAAACTTATTGACATGCAAAAGAGGGATGGGCTATTTAATGCTTCATGATAATTATTTGAGTGGGTTTAAACAAGAATAAATTAGATCCTATCCACTACACCTCCATTCCCAAAAGCCCATTGAAGATGACCAACCAACGAAGGTAATACATGGAGAGAGCATGAAGCTGTTATTAATGTTTGTAACTGATGGTGGAGTGAATGAGGGTCATCATAAACTATTTTTAATAATTACATGCCAATTTATACTCTTTTTCTCTCATATTATTCTATAAATTAAGGATAAAATGCCTTCTATAGATCCCTTGATTGGGTATGAAGAAACTCTACCCAAATTATATCCTATAAACCTTTTGAATGAATATAAGGACTAGTTCAAATTCTCTTGCTACCTTAGTGTGATATATGCTTTTTGATTTGAATAAGTGATTGAGTTTCATCTTATTTTGTAGGTCCTTTATCTCATCTAGCTATTAGGAGATTTTCTAAACATGTCATATGGTGTGTATAAGTGTTACTGACTATGTTTGAAGTAGAATTTGATTGGCAGTGCTATGAAAGAAGATCTTCCACTCATCCTTAACTTGTATCCACTTAACATAGCCTCTATATGATGTATTTATTATTAGGTGTCTTTAGTAGAGAGTGATCTAATCCTTATTCCTTGTCTTATTTTCAAGTGTTATTGAATGGTTAGTTAGAGTAGATAAAAATATGTTGGTGCATCACCTCCCCTAGCTTAGGTTTTATTTCATGGATCATATTCTATCTCTTTTCATCACCAAGTTAGTATTTTTAGGAATTAATATAAAATTGATGCACTAAGGGAGATATCCCCAAAACTAGAGGTTAACCTCATCAACTAGGCCACCCACACCTAAAGGTGATCCCATTGTATTAGTTGGATGAGGTAGGCTTGAAACACCAATACATCAAGGGTGAAATCTAGACTGATAACAATTTATGACATGCCTAGTGGGACCAAGATTCAAAAAATTAGAGTAAATAATTGTAGTATTTATAGATCTTAGGGAGCTTTAAGCACTCTAATGGTAGATTTTTAGTCAAATTTCATGCCAAAAGTGGTCACAAGGTCTTCATAAAAATTTAAGGAAGCCAAGTTTGTTAAATTGTCCTTGGATTTTTTTGGGAGAAAAAGGTACCTTAGGTATAATCCTAATCCTATACCCCATAATTATCATAATCCTACTCAACAAAAGGCTACCACAACCCCTAAATCTCTAATGGTTAGGCCTAGAAACCAAGCTTTTGTTCACTTCAATGGTGGCGACCCACTAAATGTTAACTAGTTTGATGATATCCCTACTAATACACTTAAAAGCCTTCCATAATTCATAGGAGAAAACTCTACCACTCCTATTGAGCACATTAAAAACATACCCAACTTCTAATCAGTTCATAATGCGACCCAAAAAAATGTGGCAATGAGGTTGTTATCTACTTCCTTGAGAGGTAAGGCACTTCAATGGTATAGATGTTCAATGTTTGCATCCATCAACACCTGGGTTGAGTTTGGGGAACACCTATGCAAACATTTTGAGGATAGAAGTGACCACTTGTCTCTAGTGGAACAATTGACCACAATCAAAAGGGATCCCCAAGACTTTATGGTAGAATTCAATTAAAGGTTTCATAAAACTTGGGATAGGATCCCAATGGTAATAAAACCCACTCCTAACTATGATTTTTTATACTATTTGAGATCCCTCAATTCTGATGTGGCATTCATGATACTGTCCATGGGAGGGATCACACTACCAAATGCCTATGAAGGGGAAATAAGGGCAAAAAATTGTCTAATATAAGTAGGCAAGCTTGCCCCAAGGCCCCTCATGCATTTTTTCCTAGAGATACAACTTCTTATGCCTACCATTTATCCCTTACCAATGCCAAATAATCATGATTAGACAATTGCTAATCAGGCAGATAGATTGGGTAAAATTGAAGGATTACTCAAGGCACAAAGCAATAAGATAGTGGCCTTAGAGAGGAAGCCAATTCCACCTCATAGACCTTAGAAATCATCCTATCAAGCCCCCTATTAGCCTTATCAGTTAAAAATTCCTCCATATTATCCTAATCCACAAGGTCAAGGGTAGATCACTCAATAAAGGCCTTATAACAGCTTCAATCCCAATTCTGCTAGTACTTTTAGAGTACTAGTCCCAACTCAAAAAAACCAAACTCAAGAAGGTAAGTGGTATAAAAAATATGGGAAAGATCATGATATGTCAATCAATATAATTTTTGATGCTTGTCAAACCTCTTTTATGTAGTAGAATTAGGCTCCTCTTATGCAAGGTAGTCAGTCTCCTACACAACATAAAGAAGGTCCTTCTATGCAACATGGAGAGAATCCCTTCATGACTCAATCTAAAATTTCAAACCAAAAAGGATTTAATGGGAGTAAGACACAATTAGATACAACTTTTTTCAACTTATAAGAAGGAGAAAACTCTTTTAAACAATGTGCAACCAATCAGCTTAGGGGTGAAACTAAGGTGGTTAGTCTTATTACAACCCATACAAAGGCCAAAAGGATACCAGTGGGTGATGATTTAAAAGTTGGGAGAATAGGTCCTCCATCATATCAATTATATCAAGAGGTTAGTGGAAAAAATTCAGCCCCTAAGACTCAACCAATTCATATGGTTCAAGATGGTAGAGGGTAGAATTACGAAGGTCCATTCATACCCAAATTCACTCAAGTTCTAAGTGGTACTACCACTTCTAAGTTGAAATCAAAGGCTTTTATCTCTCATATAAATTTTTTGGACTAGATGAATAAGGCCCACATCACCATACCAATGTGGGACATATTGCTCATTTTGGGAAAAAAAGACCTCCTTCAAAAAGAGTTGTCCAAACTTCACATCTTGGACAAGTAGGAAAAAAAAGTGGTTGAAGTCCTAACCAACACCAATCAGCCTAATGATCCCCTACCAACTAAGGTAAAAAATCCCCCTCATTTTTATATTTATATCATCATAGTATATTACTTAGTACATAATTATATGATAGATAGTGGGGTTTGTACATCCATCATGCCTAAGTATATAACAAACAAGTTGGGTTTAAGGTTTGAGCCTAATTCCAAGGGAGTCCTATAACTCTATGGGTCCCCTACTAAGACTATTGGTATAATCAAGGATCTAAAAATAGTATTAGCTTCTTTTCCTAATTATATGATATCCGAAGATTTTATAATGGTTGATCTCCCACCCTATTTTGACTTGTGTTTGTCTAGGGATTTCACTACCAAGATAAGATGCTATCTCTCTTATGACTAGTCTTATATGGTATTTGGGACCAGCTATGGAGCCAAGGTTACCATCAGGTCTGAGCTTATCTCTAGGTTATATTTAGATCCCTACATGCCTAATTTCTCTAATGTTAATTGCACTATAATACATGAAGATGAATACCCTAATGATTAGGAGATAATTGAATCACTTGAAGGTATATCATACTTCTTAATGAATGGGGGGTAGATAACCATGGTTATGATCCATATAAGAGCATTGAATAAGCAAGTTTGGGGATATAATGTATGCATGAGGAAGAGGTTATCATACCAGCTCTTACCAACCCAAGCCAAGACCATGACGGAGTATGGAGTTTGTTCTTTGATGGATCTAGGTGTAAGAATGGAAGTGGGGTAGGTGTCATGCTTATATCTCCTTTGAAGCAAAGATACTTATTTGCCATGAGGTTACAATTCAGCTTCACATGAAACATAATAGAGTATGAGGCCCTCATTCATTGGCTACAATAGAAAAGAAAGAGAGCCATTAAGCTCCTACAAGCCATGGGAAATAGTGAGTTGGTAGTGTATAAAGTGAGAGAGAAAAATTCAGTCAAGAATCCACTCTTAAAGGAATAACAGTATAGGGTTTGGGACTTCTTAGAAGAATTTGAGGCCTTTGACATCCGCTCAATCCCAAGAGAGGCCGATCAACATACATACCAATTAGTAGCCATAGGATCATAATATGACATTCTAAGTGGCATCAAGGACATGAAAGATCAATCTCAAATCAAGGTGGTTTGCAAACCTTAAGTCCTTGATAATGAGTTTAGTTGGCATGTCTTTGAAAATTATAAGCAAATAACATGTTTCTTATATCAGGAGGTAAAATTATGCTCAAGAAACCAAGGTATATTGCAATAGCAGTATAATGAATAGATTATCCATATGAGATAAAACAACCTACCTAAGGAATTAGTGACCTTGGAAAACATATTCAATGAGGATGAACAATTAATAAAAGATAAAGTTATGATGTCAACAGAGGAGGAACACTATGAGAAGGTCACCATCTTCAAATATAGGCTACTCAAACTAGGTAATATGAACACAAAAGAGGAGAAGGTAATATTCATAGAGTTATGTCAAGAATTTGTAGACATATTTTCTTGGGAGTAAAATTATTTGAATGGGTTTGACCTTAGTTTGGCCTAGTATGCTATAGAATCAGAGGCAAGTGCTAAGCCTGTGAGATAAAAGCAAAGACCGATCTATATACACATAATATTTACAAACTTTATCAATTGATGATGATTTATATCTTACAAAAACCCATTGAGTCTCAATCTCTATGAGTACACACCCAAGGGGTTCATTAGGAAAGGGGTGGGTAGACCATTGGTGCTTTTTAGGTTTTTATCCCTTTTTACCACTTGCTATCTACACACTTGTCCCTAAAACCATTCCCCTAAGCTTTGCCTCCTATTTTGCACCCTCATCTAGTAATTTACCACAATCATTTAGCCCTTCCATAACCTAAATCCATTTTTGAAAGTTTACATTACATAATCAGCCCATTGACCTTATATTCTTATTAAAATAACTCATTAGGGTCTAGGTCAGCGCTTGGAAGACCTAGTCCATGACCTAGATTGTTTTTGTCAATTACAATACTAGGTTGACTGGGTCACCTTGTTAGCCTAAAATTTTGAAAGGGTTAAGGGTTAGATCCACATAAATAAACACATTTATTTCTCCATTATTAGAGAGACAAGAAGAGTTAATTATTCATTTATGCTTCTTTACAATCTGCTCTTCTACCATTCTACTTGAGGAGTCTTAGCTTAGGGTTTCTAATTAGAAAAGAATCTTATCTTATGGATAAGTCTTGGATGATTTGGCCTTTTTTAGTGATCCTTACAAACTATAACCTCTTTTGAAGCACCTTTGTCCAAGGGAGATATTGGGTCTCGATGGGTTTGTCTTCAAGGTAAGTATCTCTATCTTTGATCCTCTCTTTTAGTATATAGAAGTAACATAAATAATGACTTTTGAATATATTACTCTCTCCATAAATTAGGGATTTTACCTATACATGTCTTAATTAGGATTATCTTATGTATATTTACTAACCCCCATGTTGTTCCACAAGCTTTGGTGAGCACTAGATTAGACTTTTTCTTTACTTGTTATTAGTTTAGTGAATATGAAAACATAGGACCTAGTTAGGGTTATTACATAGTTTTTCTTGACTAAAGACTTTAGAACCCTCCCTAGTGATATTATTATGGTAAAATATCCCTTTTTTAGGTCTAGTAGATCCATATTGGTCATGACCCTGAATATATAATTTATCCCTAATTGGAAGTGTAAGTAGGATTTATCTTCTTTGAGCTAGGATTGATTTATAAATCTTGTTGTCCCCAAAAAATGACTTCTCATTTTTGGGACAACATATGAACTATTTTGGCCCTTTAAGACCAAAATTGTCCCTTCCCTTTAAAAAAAATTGTTCTGAGCTTTCAAATTCCTCATTTTTCAAGCTTTTTCAGTAAAGGGATTAGCATGTTCAAAGGTTCAAAGGCTTCTGCAAGTGAGTCCAATCAAAAGAACCAAAATACAACACTTAGTCATTTTCAAGATTGGTTCAGCACCTTGGTTTGATCAAAAGTGTCTCTAAGTAGGCATTTAAGCAAGGATTGAACCATTGAACCATTGAACCTTGAACCATTTTGGTTCACCAGGTTCAAAGGTTCAACGTCATCAACAAGAGCTAGGCGCATCTGTCAGAGGTTCAAAATTCAACCATTTCAAAGGTTCCACGGCTCTGAGCACTTAAAAAGTTTCAAAGGCTTGAACCATTGAACTGTTGAACCTTGAACCATTTTGGTTCATTGGTTCAACTGGTTCAACATTCAAAAATTTTAGCGCATTTGGTTCTAAAAGATATCAAAGGGACTTTAGCTAAATAAAAGGAATGAACCGATTAAACTGTTGAACCTTGAGCCGCTATAAAGTTCAATGGTTCACAGGTTCAAAGGTTTAAAGGTGGCCTTAGTCAAAGAAAGAAGTAGTGAAATAGATGGTTCAACTAAAGCACATGCAAAAGGAAAAGGATGAGCAGAAGCTGCCAAGTGTCACCTGCTGAGACACATTACACTTTGTTTATAAAAAGTGGTGGGTACTGACATGTGTCCCTTATAAAGCTTGTTGGAAGCCTCCAAGTGTCAAATCTGTAGCCCCTTCCTTTCTTTCCACTATTTTGAGCAAGGATCGTGGTGGGTCTCAGGTGAGTGACTAAAACAAATTGGACATGACAAGTGTCATCATCTGAGAGAACCCAAAGGAGCCCCAAGCATTTCTCTGATGTTACAAAAGCTTGAGAGTAGAAAGTGCCATGTGTCAATGGTAGAGGGTTTCAATACGATGTAGTGGAAGATGCCATGCATCCTTGGTGAGAATCAATGGAAGTCGACAAGTGTCAAATAAGGAGCACCCTCAAGCGTAAAGGCATAGAGCCAAGGAAAGGTTTCCTTTAGACAAATTATTTGAAGGAATTTCTTCAAACATTTTATTCAAAGGAAATAAAAGAGACAACAACCTTTCAAAAGGATCGAAGCCTGAAGGCCACCTAGAGGCTCCTAAAGGGTAGATACCCTTGCGGGGGGACACTCGACACTCAATAATGGACCTTGTTCAAGACCTCAAAGGGCAAGTTCCCTTTGGGAAGGGCCAAGCCTCAAAGCACAACAGAAGTTTCTAGGTGTCACAAGCTGAGATAGTCTTTAATGAGTTTCAAAGCTATGGATGCTGCCACGTGTCCTCACCTGTGTCATAGTAGAATGATGGGCCTGTGAACATCAAATTTAGGATGACTAGCTAGCTATTAACCTTCAATAGAGGAAATACCTATGAACACCAAATTGGCTGTAATAAAGTGTCTTTTGATTTTTGCAGACTTAAAACATGATCCTGAATGAATTCAAAGATCCTAAGGCTAGGGCTAAGAGAAGGAAGAGACAAAAAGGGAAACTCAGCAGGAGTTATTTCCAGTAGGTGAAGTAGTTCATCAGGTAGATATTTGGGGCCTACAAACATTGAAAGTGTCGTCTATTTGTCCCCTTTGAGATAAAGGCAGAATAGACAATTACGTGGCTAACAGGTGATGGAATGAGTGATTCAGGCTAAAGAGTAGACAAAGTTGATAAACCAACATGCCATAGTTAAGGCAACCACCTTGCTCCAGCATGGCCCCTCCTGACAGAACCAAGAATGTGTCCAAGGCATTAATGTGCTGAATGGGTCACTCCATGGGAAAAAGTGCCAAGCCTCTCTTTGCCTCTATATAATGTAATATTTTGTATCATTTGAGAGAGATCTTTTTGACCAATAAGTAAAACTTTACCCAAATTGAAAGGCAAATACTGAGACTTTGAGATCAGATTGTATTTCATATTATTTTATCTAAATGAGAAAGCAAGTGATTCACAGACTTTGTGCTATATAGCTTGTATCATTTTAGGAGATTGTTCTTATGTCTATCTTCTGAATGTGTTCTTGTTTATTTAATTTAACAAGCAGAGCTAGTGGAAGTGATACGAAAGGTGTCTTGAAACTAGTTACTTTCAGACTTTGTGCTGACATAATTGTTTTTAGTGTGTGTTTTTAGTTTCTTTTTATGTAAAAGACCTTGGGATGACTTTGTGCCCCCATTATTATTTGTATCTCACTCTTGGGCAGTCAAGGTGGAGACTTTGTGCTACATCTTAGATTGCTGGTTACTCTGCACCTTTGGTTACTAGTCACTTGTTACCAAAAATATTCTTGTTGCCTACAAGAATAAGCATTTATAAAAGAAGAGAAGTGCCTTCTATTGCTTCACCAAGATTTCTACTATCTATGAAGGGATCTAGCTCTTGGTTGAATGTTACTTCTAAAAGAAGAGAAGCACCTTCACCAATCACCTAGGATTTCTCCTCTGTTTGTTAACATCATCTCTGAAAAAAGAGAGATGGATGGCTTATCCCACCCCTATGTCTTAATTTTTGCTTATATATATAGTATATAGCCTTCGTATATTTAATAGGGAACCTTCCCTTAATGAGAGGAGAGATTTGTCCCCTGTTGATGTAGTAAACCTACACACTAGGATGACCACTCTCCCTATGCTGTGGTGATAGGAACTATTTTGCTCACCAGTTAGTTGGTCGACAAAATATTCACCCAATAGTTTTTAGTGACTCCACTAGGGAATGACAAGCAGTTTGAAGCCTCAAGCTTCAAATTGAAGTGAGGCCAATCTTTTTCCATTTTTGATTCACAATTTGGCAACTCCATGCTATACCAGAAGCCAAAAATCTCAAGGTGTTGTTGACCCTACTTTTGAGTTGGTGCAACAGAGCAATTTTGAATTGTTTCCTCCACAAGCTCACCTTCAACAAACTAGGAGTCTTCCTCCTAGCCCAACTAGGTCACCAAAATAAGGTAGAGATTCTTTTTCTATTGCCAGTAGAGCCTTGCCCATCCAAATTCCACTCAAATTTGTTATCCCACTTTTACATAATCAAACCATGGCTCAAGGCCCCTGCGGTAACTCATTTGGCCCACTTAATTTGACTCTACCTCTACATGAGCTTCCACGTAGTTCAAAGAAGAATTTACCCAAATTTTTTGGTGATGGAAAAATTCACCTTGATGAACATATTGCTACCTTCAGCATAGCCTGTGGTGTAATAGGAATGGAGTATGAAGACATAGTAGTAAGGCTATTCATGGAGACACTACAAGGCACTACTGTAGACTAGTTTTACCATCTACAAGCTTAGTTAGTGACTAATTAGGACACTCTGAAAGACAAATTTGAAGCTAGGTTCAATCCTACAAAAGATGCACATGCCTTGCTAGCCTAACTCACACAGATGAAGAAGGAGCCCCATGAACCTATGAGGGACTTCATTACCAGGTTTGATAAGCTAAGGCACAAGATTCCCATGGTTGCCTAGCTAACACCATAGAATCTCAAGTGTTTCTTCATCAACTCACAACTTCTTGAAGTGAGTTTCTTGCTGAGACGGGCTAGACACATATACCTTGCTGCTACTCAAGACTTGGCTACTGAGGTAGAAGATGACCTTATCTTGGCCGAAAAGATAAGGAGGGACCCTAATAAAGGTAAATCCTCTTCATCTTCTGAATACTCATCTACAACCACCATTGACCCAATGGTGCAAAAGATGGAAAATGAAGTGCTAGCTATCAAAAAGCAAATGGTGCAAGGGATGTCATCTGATCATGCATATAGAGATATGCCCAGGAGGACATTTTAGAATCAGGCATACCAAGGCAATGCTACCAGGAATTAGGGACAACAAAGTCACCTTCTTCATCCACAGAGGAACCTCACCCTTGAAGCACCTCCAAATAACTCAATGGTTGGATATCTTGAAGTTAAATCAGATTTATCCTTCCAGCTTGAGTTAAATCCTGAAGATGATGCTAATCTCTTCATTGAGGAAGAAGAAGAATTAGCTGGTGACTCCCATATTAGTTTCCTAAACTATTAGACTGAACCCAAATGTGAAGGCAATGTAGCTGAGGGGTCATATTCTATATTCACCTAATCCAAGAATCAATCAACTCAACATGCTGATAAAGAGAAAGCAAAGGAGCGACCTTAACTAGTAGTTTCAATTGCTAAGTAGGGATCCACTCTTCCTTTCCAGCCAAAGGGCCTGGTGATTACAAGAAAGGTAAGTACCCCAAATGCCCCTACACCTTCTACTTTAAATTCACAGTCCCATTCTCCCCCTTCCAAAAATTAAAAGGATAAATTCCCATCCTCTGCTCCTGGCTCATTCCAGGCATTTGACATAATTGACCATATAAAGAAAACTAGAATTCAAATGTCTAAATTTGAATTTGTGCAGTCCCATCCTGAGCAATTAGATAAATTGGTTCAATATATTGGAAAATAGAACGTCCCTATTGAACAAGCAGTTCTTAAAGTGACACATGATTCCCCCAAGAATGCACCTATCAGGAACAATCTTGTCATTACCCCTCTTACTGCTCCTAGTAGGACTGAACCCTTTTATGTCTTATTGCTGATAAATAGACATTAGCTGAATAATTGCATCATCAACTCTGAAGCTTCAAAAAATGTCATGCCTGCTAAAGTGGTTGAGTCCCTTGACCTCACACTGACCAAGACTTTTGGTAGATGCTTCTCCATGGAGAATAAGCAAGTATCTCTACTGGGACAATTTAAAGATGCCTAATTTGCATTTGCAGCATTCCCAGATAAAAGAATCAAGATGACTGTCTTGGTAGCTAACGTCCTAGCATCATATGGCATCCTTTTTGGGTGGAATTTCTACAAGGATGTTGATGGTGAATTGAGCATGGATTTATTAGAAGCAAGGATTCTAGTTAAAGGTGTCATAAAAAGGTTGCTCCTTGAGAAGGAAGTGAAATATGTGGTTACCCAAACCTCGGCATCCAAAGCTCAAATTTTTTTTGAGTCTTCAGGCATGGGTAACTACTTTCTATCCATAGATGAAGGTCATGAGGCATCTGATGAAGCTCCTATCGGTGACAACCTAGAAATGCATTCAGGTGGAACATTAGAGGAATTCACTGAGCACGAGGCAAGTGTGGAAGTATCTCCACCTCTGAATGAAAAAGAATCCAAGGGAAAATTAGTATTAAATGAGGTATGGATTCTTGAATTTGATGGCAACTACTCCTCCACTAGTTCAAGAGCTAGAGTTGTGCTGATATCCCCTCAAGGAGATATTTTTCTTTTGTCTTATAAGTTACAGTTCAAAAACACTAATAACACAGCTGAGTATGAATCTATGTTTCTTGGATTGAAAGCTGCTAGGGACAAGGGCATCAAACTACTTCATGCTAAAGGAGATGCTAAATTGGTGGTTTGTCAGGTGAGGAACCTATATCAAACCAAGAATGAAACATTGCACCACTACCATAATCTAGTCTGGGACCAAATTGAAAACTTTGATGCTTTGAACATCTCTACAGTTCCTAGAGAATTCAATGGCTGGGCACATGCACTGGCTATTTCAGCTACTCTCTTGGTCTCCCACCCAGATTTCAAAGGAGACAAGTACACAATTGAGCTGGTCTTTCAGCCAAGTGTACCTGATAATGCCAGTCATTGGTAGGTATTTAACAATGACAACCAAATCATTGCCTTCTTAGAGAAAAAAGACAACTTTGAATGACTGCATTTTGAAGGTAGTGAACCTCAGAAGTGTGAACCAACTCCTGAATCAAATGCAAAAATAGGTGAGGAGTTCTTGCAACTCAAAGGGAATAAGATTCCCAAAGGTCTAGTTTCCATTGAGAAGCTATTTGATAAGCATGATAGAGTCATCAAACAACAACAAATGGATTCAAGCTCCTCTCAGGAATTTGATCAAGTAAATCTGGGAACTAAGGAAGACCCCAAGATGGTGAACATTGGGAAATGTTTTACTCCTAAAGAGCATTTAAAGTTCACCACTTTTCTCAACCAGTACATGGATGTCCTAGCGTACTCCTATGATGACTTGAAGTCACTCTGGCTTGATAAAACTTGACATGACATTCCTCTCAAGGCTAATTCGACACCTTATAGACAAAAGTCCAAGAATTATAATATAAAAATATCAGGTACTATTCTATCTAAAATACAAAAAATTCTAAATGCCAGGATAATCTTCCCAATCTATCATTCCACATGGATTGCCAATATAGTGCCTATAAGGAAGAAGAATGGTGAAATTCGCCTTTGTGTGGATTTTAGAAATTTAAATCAAGCATCCTTGAAGGATAATTATCCTTTGTCAATCATGGAGCAAGTGCTTTAGATAGTGATAGGCTCAGAGATGTTATCAATGCTAGATGGCTTCTCAGGATATAATCAAGTCAAAGTTGGTGAAGCAAACCAGCATAAGACTGCTTTCACCACACTTTGGGGCATGTTTCATATAGAAGGATGCCTTTTGGATTGATAAATACTGACACCACCTTCTAAAGAGAAATGGACCTTGCCTTCAAGGATGAGATGGGTAAGTTCATCATAGTTTATCTTGATGACTTGACTGTCTTTTCTAAGCATCACCCAAACCATGTGCACCATTTGCAACAAGTGCTAGAATGCTGCTGCTAGAATGGCATTTCCTTAAACCCCAAGAAGTCAGTCTCTGGAGTAACAGATGGGAAACTTCTCAGACACATTGTGTCCAACGGAGGCATAAAAATTGACTCAGATAGAGTCAAGTCTATCCAATAACTTACCTTGCCCACAAGTAAGACTGTTGTTCACTCTTTCTTTATAAAGGTGAATTTCTTACGGAGGTTCATCCCTGAGTTTGCTGAGAAGACTAGGCACATTGTAAACATGATGAAGGGAAAGACCACCTTTAGCTGGACTGAAGAAGGCAAGTCAACATTTGAGGATATCAAGACTGCCATTGCCCATGCTCTGATTCTGGCTTGTCTAGACTATAACAAAGAGTTCACTATTTACAGCTATGCTTATGAACATATGCTTTCAATAATTCTAGTTCAACAAAATAAAAAAGGTATGGAATCTCCCATTTCCTTCATGAGATATCCTCTCAAAGCTCATGAGTTGAAGTACTTGAACATGGAGAAGCATGCTTATGTAATGGTGAAGGTGGTGAAGCATTTCCACTTCTACATCTTGAATACACACACAACTGCATTAGTTCCTAATACCAAGATCAAATCCATACTGACTCAATAGGAGTTTGGGATGAAAAGAGGCAATTGGGTTGCTAAGATCTAAGAGTTTGATCTAGTCATCAAGCCAACAAAGCTAGTGCATGGGAAGGGGCTATTCCAACTGATTGCTGATAAAAAGCTGAGAAGAACAGAGCATGAAGAATCAGAGGTGGAAGACACACCAATAGTCCTCTTTGTCTCCACCATAAATGAGTGGTATTCAGACATTTCTCATTTCCTTACTTATGGTGAGTGTCTTGCACACCTATCTTATAAATAAAGGAGAACCATCAAGCTGAAAGTTGCTAATTTTGTCTTCTGGGACAATGGCCTATACAAAAGGAGCCTTGATGGAATGTTCCTTCACTATGTGGACAAGGAGAAACAAAGTTGAGTTCTAAAGTCCTTCCACAATTTGGCCTATGGAGGACATTTTTTTGCTACTGTGACTTCCCATAAGATCCTACAGGCTAGGTATTACTAGCTAACTCTCTTCTAAGATGCATATAGGTGGGTTAGGGAGTGTGAACTATGCTAGTAGTTTGTCACAAGACCCAAGTTAGCTGCCCTACCTCTCAAGCCAGTGGTCATAGAGGAGCCATTCCAGCAATGGGGAATTGACTTTATTGGTGCTATAAACCCATCTTCAAGTGCTGGACATGATTATGTCCTTATAGCAACATACTACTTCACCAAATGGGTGGAAGCTGTTCCAACCAAACATGCTACTTCAGAATTAGTATGCAATTTCCTCAAAGATAACATCATTTCTAGGTTTTGGGTCCTGACCAAGATTGTCACTGACAATGCAACTTGTTTCACTTCTCAGGAGATTACTCAATTTTGTTTCTACTATGGAATTACACTCTCCTACTCTTCTGATTACTTTCCACAAGGGAATGGATAGGATGAATCAAGCAATAAGAACTTGGTGACTATCATCAAAAAGTTTGTAGATGACAACCAAAGGACATGGCATAAAGCATTGGTTGTTGCTCTATGGGTAGACAAAATTACGCCAAAGAGAGCAATTGGTATGTCTCCCCTCCAACTTTTTTATGGTGTCAATGCTGAGATACCAATCACCTTAGAATTTCCAGCATTGAAATTGGCTAAGGTGATTGAAGATCAAACATATGAGAGCTCACTTGACAAGAGGATCATGTGCCTTGCCAAGCTAAATGAGCAAAGAACTATAGTGGTGGACCGAATTTCCACCCATCAAGGTTTGGTGAAGAAGCTCTTTGACCAAAAAGCAAAGAACTATGATTTATAGATTGGAGATCAAGTCCTACTATGGGACAAGAGAAGAGAGCCAAAGGGGATGCATGTAAAGTTTGATTCCCTATGGAAGGGCCCTTTTACTATTCATTAGCTCAACAGTGAAAATAGTTTCCTATTGAAGTATCAAGATGGCACTCTCTTTTCTCTGATTCACAATGGGCAACATCTGAAGCACTTTAACTCTTAAAGTATCAGAGGACTTCCCCTGTACATATGTATATTTGTATAGTCTTTTGTTTCTATTTTGTTCTTTTTATTTTCATTTTTTAGGCCTTTCTTTTGGGTAGCACGACTTCGTAGCCCAATGGCACACTTCAAGGCACTAGAGGTTCTGGTTTCTACTCCCCTTAGCTATGTTTCAAGTTTCCAACTGAAGGTAGTTCCCCAACAGGAGCCAGTTGTTGTCCCCAAAAAATGACTTTTCATTTTTGGGACAACATATGAACTATTTTGGCCCTACAAGACCAAAATTGTCCCTTCCCTTTACAAAAAATTGTTCTAAGCTTTCAAATTCCTTATTTTTCAAGATTTTTTAGTAAAAGGATTAGCAAGTTCAAAGGTTTAAAGGCTTTTATAGGTGATTCCAATCAAAAGAACTAGTTTCCAACACTTAGTCATTTTCAGGATTGGTTCAGCGCCTTAGTTCGATCAAAAGTGTCTCTCAGCAAGCATCTAAGCAAGGATTGAACCATTGAACCTTGAACCATTTTAGTTTAATGAGTTTGAAGGTTTAACATCATCAACAAGAGCTAGCTACATTTGTCAGAAGTTTAAAGTTCAACCATTTCAAAGGTTCTGCGGCTCTGAGCACTTAATGAGTTTCAAAGGCTTGAACCATTAAACCTTTGAACCTTGAACCATTTTGGTTCATTGGTTTAATAGGTTCAATTTTCAAAAGGTTCAACACGTTTGGTTCAAAAATATATCAAAGGGACTTAGCCAAATAAAAGGAATGAACCGATTAAACCGTTGAACCTTGAACTGCTTCAAAGTTTAATGGTTCATGGGTTCAAAGGTTAAAAGGCGGCCTCAGTCAAAGAAAGAAGTAGTGAAACAGATGGTTCAACCAAAGTGCATGCAAAAGGAAAATGATGAGTGAAAGCTGCCAAGTGTCACCTATCGAGACACATTATGCTTTATTTCTAAAAAGTGGTAGGTATTGACATGTGTCCCTTGTAAAGCTTGTCAAAAGCCTCCCAGTGTCAAAATCTACAGCCCCTTCTTTTCTTTCCACTATTTTGAGCAAGGACCATGGTGGGTACCAGGTGAGTGACTAAAACAAATGGGATGCAACAAGTGTCATCATCCGAGAGAACCCAAAGGAGACCCAAGCATTTCTCTGATGTTGCAAAAGCCTGAGAGTAGAAAGTGCCATGTGTCAACGGTGGAGGGTTTCAATACGATGCAGTGAAAGACACCACATGTACCTAGTGAGAATTGGTGAAAGCTAACAAGTGTCAAAGAAGGAGTGCCCTTAAGCACATAGGCACAGATCTAAGGAAAGGTTTCCTTTGAACAAATTATTTCAAGGAATTTCTTCAGACATTTTGTCTAAAGGAAATAAAAGAGACAATAGCCTTTCAAAAGGATCAAATCCCGAAGGGCACCTAGAGGTTCCTAAAGGGTAGATACCCTACTAGGGGGACACTCGACACTTAGAAATGGACCCTATTCAAGACCCCAAAGGGAAAGTTCCCTTTGGGAAGGGTCAAGCCTCAAAGCGCAACAGAAGCTACCAAGTGTCACGAGCTAAGATAGTCTCTAATGAGTTTCAAAGCCATGGATGCTGCCACGTGTCCTCACCCATGTCACAATATAATGACAGGCCTACGAATGTCAAATTTAGGATGAATGTCTAGCCATTAACCTTTAATAGAGGAAAGACCCATGAATTCCAAATTGGCTGCAATAAAGTGTCTTTTGATTTTTGCAGACTTAAAATGTGAACCCAAATGCATTCAAAGAGCCTAAGGCCAGGGCCAAGAGAAGGAAGAGACAAAAAGGGAAACTCAAAAAGATTTATTTATAGTAGGTTAATTATTTTTTTGGATAGATATTTGGGGCCTGTAAACATTAAAAGCACCGTCTATTTGTCCCCTTTGAGATAAAGGTAGAATAGACAATTGCACGGCTAGCAGGTGATGGAATGAGTGATTCAAGCTAAGGAGTAGACAAAGGAGATGAACCAACATGCCACAGTTAAGGAAACCACCCTACTCCAACATGGCCCCTCCTGACAGAACCAAGAATGCATCCAAGGCATTAATGTGCCAAATGGGTCACTCCATGGGAAAAAGTGCCAAGCCTCTCTTTGCCTCTATATAATGTAATATTTTGTATCATTTGAGAGAGATATTTTTGACCAAAGAAGAAAAACTCTACCCAAATTTAAAGGTGAATACTGAGACTTTGAGCTCAGATTGTACTTCATATTATTTTATCTGAATGAGAAAGCAAGTGATTCACAGACTTTGTGTTGTATAGCTTGTATCATTTTAGGAGATTATTCTTATGTCTGTCTTCTGAATGTGTTCTTGTTTATTTAATTTAACAAGTAGAGATAGTGGAATTGATAAGGAAGGTGTCCTGAAACTAGTTACTTTCAGACTTTGTGTTGACATAATTGTTTTCAGTGTGTGTTTTTAGTTTCTTTTTGTGTAAAGGACTTTGGGATGACTTTGTGCCCCCATTGTTCTTCGTATCTCACTCTTGGGTAGTCAAGGTGGAGACTTTGTGCTACATATTAGATTTCTAGTTACTCTACACCTTTGTTACCATTCAATTGTTACCAAAAAGATTCCTGTTGCCTGTAAGAACAAGCATTTCTAAAATAAGAGAAGTGCCTTCTATTGCTTCACCAGGATTTCTACAATCCAGGAAGGGATTTGGCTCTTGGTTGAATGTTACTTATGAAATAAGAGAATCACCTTCACCAATCACCCAGGATTTCTTCTCTGTTTGTTAACGTCATCTCTGAAAAAAGAGAGATGGATGGATTATCCCACCCCTGTGTCTTACGTTCTACTTATATATATATAGTATATAGCCTCCATATATTTATTAGGGAACCTCCCCTTGATGAGAGGAGATATTTTTCCCCTATTGATGTAGTAAACCTACACACCAGGATGACCAATCTCCCTATGCTGTGGTGATAGGAACTATTTTTCTCACTAGTTAGCTGGTCGACAAATTATTCACCCAACAAATCTGATGCATTTCCCATTGCATACATTTCAATGAACCCAACATGAATCCTTTATAGGTTTTATTTCATGATTTAATTTCTATCATTTTATTATTTATATATATTTGTGATACTATATCAAACTAATCATTATATTTCTAACTTTCTATGTGTAGGTTTAAAACATAGTTGTATCAAGATGATTCTTTTCTATTTGTGTAGGTCTTCATCAGATACAGGTTACTGGATCGATTAGGTTGACACAATACTCTTATTCAGTCCTAGATAAGCATAAAATTTTGAACAAGTTAACTTAGTCATCTTATCCTCTCTGTCAGCATTTAGATCAGCAAACTAGGTCAAACAGGTTGACCTATTCTTCTTATCCTTCTTTAGCACATAGGGTTTTGTAAAACTAGGTCAAACTAGTCAACTTAGTTTTTAGAATTTGAAACCAACATTCACGGTACTTCAACATAAAATTTAAAATCCTTATCATCTTCCAACCCACAAGGGTTCCTCTCTTTCTCTCTCTATCACTTTATTACTTCATTTTAGTTATATTTTATGCAAGTTAGCAGTCTTTAAGACTATACCCCTATAACAAACTAAGTCAACTTGGTCGACTTAGTGTTGTAGCCTATCTTATATGTAAAAGATTGAGTCAACCTATTCAAATATATTATTAAAGACTCTTGATTCTATATAACATTAGAGACCCATTCAAGTCTATTCTATACTATTTACATACAATGTCATATGAACTAGCTCTATACTAATCTATAATTGGGAATTAACAACTATTTACTAGTAATTAATTCACACTTTCATTATCAATTTTTTGCATGCTTAGAGTAACTCACATAGTATAAATAGGTGGTTTTTCAAATTACCATTTAGTTAAAATATTTTTCTCTTTTACACACACTACCAAATCACACAATATTCAAAATACATTAAACATTTGTCTTCCCAAGGCCTACCTACTTAGATTTCATCACCAACAGGGAAATTGACTTGGTTTTATGGCCAAGTATAAATATGTATATATTATCAAAGCACCCAAAATGGTTAATGGTATATATTATCAAAGCACCCAAAACCCTTATCACTAAGGGATTGTGAAGTGAGGGGGTAGACCCCAATACCAAGCCAATACCATTACCAACACATATCCCTTTCAGCCTAAACATCTTGAAACTATCCATATATTTCTTGTTGGTTCCCTATTTTTAGCCAACTTTCCTATCACACTTAAAATAATACTTTCTAATAATATAATAACACACATGATGACCACTTAGTTATTATATTTTTTAGTTGATTCCTTGCTTTATGATCATTGTGTGTTTTATTGCAAAAACTTGTATTGGCCAATGTTGGTACAAGGTTTTGTGCTATGTACCCCAGTTGGTTCACTCACATTGAGCCAATTATTTGTGTATTTTATTTCAATTCTTGCATCATTTATATTGCAAAATTTTACCTTGTTTTAGAACATTGTCATTCTAGTTGATACAGTCTCTTATAGACTCTATCTTTCCTCTTTCCAATAGTACACAATCAACCAACATGACTATGTCTCTAATCTATCTATTTTACCCTCTATCCAGCAATACATAGTTGACCTAGTTAACGCTATATTTTTCTTAGCCTTTTTCTAACAATACAAGTTGACCTAGTCGACTCTATACTCTTATTTTCCATTTTTTAGTAGTAATCTATCAACCCAATTGACCTTATATATTATTTCTGACCTTGTTCTTCTATCTGGATGATCTACTTCTCTATTTAATTGAATTCCTTCTCAATTTAGATGACTCAGCCCTCTGTCCCTAATTCCTCTTCTTTATTGCTTAAATTTTTGTTCATTTTCTCAAAGCATCATGAAATCCCCTTTCAAAATCTTCTTGGACAACTTTAATCCATTTAGACACTATAGGAAGTATTCTTTTCTCCCTTTCTTTACCTCACAAGAGAACCCTCACTCTTGGAGTACCTCTTCTGTTCCTTGATCTATGGATTATAACATGGTGAAATCACACCCTAAGATGAAGTAGATGGATATGATCCTTTTTTTACCTATCAAGACAATTCTCATCTTCAAACTTTTCAAGACAATGTGGGAGAAATTGACATAAGTCTATTCAATAATCCCATTGGTAATACACCTCCCAATAACCCTCCCCCTTATACCAATTTGGGGAGTCCTCCTACAAAAACCAACTTGCCAATTGATATGACTCAACTTCTTTCACAAGTCATAATAAATGAACATAATGAAAACTTATAACACCTATCAAATGAAGTAATTACTACATCATTTGATCAATATGGGTAATTAACCTATGGTTCTAATTCCTCAAATTAATCCAAATTTTATTCCTCCACCTCTTAGAGATACCTTAGGAAATGTTATTCCTCAACCTATCATGAATAATAAAATGCCTCAAAACATCTAAAATGAGCCTTTATCTCCTTTCATCATTTCCATATATATTGGTAATATCTCTGCAACTATCAAGTATGATGGGATTAAAGAACCTACATCATTTCTTAAAGCATTTACCAATCTTTATAAATAGTGGATCCAAACTAATACTTTCACCACAACTAAACTTCTAGTTAAAGACTTCACTGGTGATGTATTGGAATGGTATAACCAACTTCCCCAACATTCCATTTGGAAACTTGAGGATTTAGTCAATCTTTTAGTTAAAGAATTTCAATTTAATGACCTTCCTAAAAATTGCCTTAGCCATTTCATCAATGCTAAGAAATCTCCCATTGAATCAAATCATTATTTTATCAAATGATGGAAATATCTGGCCCATAAGGCTGACCATAACATTACTAATTACAATTTGTTCAAACTCCTTATAATTGATTTAACTCCTTCACTTCAATATAAGGTTCAAAATTTTGCCCTGAAATGCTTAATGAAGTTCTAGACCAAGCGAAATATCAAGACTTCCTCATGAAGCAATTCGAAGCTAATACCAAATTCCTTAAGGGATATTTTGAAACTTTTAATAATTCCATCACTAGAAATACTCCTCAAACCAAACTAGGAGTTACCAAAGCCAACACTACCCTATATTCTCACATACCACTAACTATACAACAAATGAAACAATTCTTAATACCCTCTAAACCCTTTACTTATCCTAATAATCCCCCTAAATGGTATGACCCTAATAAATTTTATTGGTTCCACACTAACATTGGTCATTCTCATGTAACTTTTAGAGGGCTTACCAAATTTACTATCTCTTATATGCTTGGTGATTCCTCTAATCATGAAGCCATGATCCAACTCTATCATCATGAGTACAAAATTGCTTCTAAAAAATGACAAGCTCCTAAAGATTCTTTTTATAATAACCAAAAATCATTTCCCATATCTACTAATCAATAAAATACCAAGCATGTTTGTTCTATTAATGATGACTATGACCAATATTACAAGAATGATCAATATGTTAACACAACTAAGGTCAACTATCATTGTAAACCAACTCACAAAGATCCTGTCACTAAACCTAGGAAACCATATTTAGAATAGAAACTTTTCAAAGATAATACAAACACTCATTTAGCTTTAGAAGTTAATGAGGAACCCTCCCATTCATTCAAAATATACCTTAACTTCTAAACCTTGTGCTAGTTCTTCTTATAAATACCATTAGAACTTTATTAAATAATTTAACTCCATGCCTTGCAAGATTCCTTTTATGGAGTTGTAGAATAATTGGGGTCAATTCATTCATTCATGAAAATCAGGCACTTAGGTTGTTTAAGTCATTTATAGACTCATTAAAACTAGGTGTAAACATAGTGTATTACCATAGTGCTCAACATTTATCACTCAACTACATTGGCATAAATTCACATAAGGCATAAGCCTTATGCACTCACCTAAAGCATAGCAGAGAAAGAATTAGGGTCTGCATTGGGCTAGTTGTGCTATGGCATAACACATCATATGTAAGACTTGGTCATTTATATAATGATTTTGGAAGATTCATTAGTGCAAGCCTATTTTGGGCTAAATTTGGTGATCCATAGGAATAAGCCTACTTGGGGAGCTCATTTTGGTCACAAGGGCACAAGTATTGATTAAAGTAATTATAACATCATATAGGTGTTAGGCGGGTCTAGGGGATACTTTAAATCAAGTGTTCATACTTAGGCTAGGTGCTTCTTAGCAAGGATACCAAATCCTGGGTGCATGACTCTCTTTACACTTAGGCTATTTCAATAGAGTATGATGACATCATCAATGAACATAGGGATGTAATTAATGCTTTAAAATAGAACTTTTCTTAAACACAACATTCATATATTGAAATTATACCATTATAACTATTCTATTTGTTTCACAATTTAATAGCAAGGCAAAAGATAATTAAACTAGAAACATTATATTTTACAACAACCATTATTCATTAATTAAAGTCCATAAGAAATAGAGTATATAAAATATAGTACATGCTTTTATAAAATAATTATCTACCTAAAGGCTCACAGGTGAGCTTGGGCTTACCCAAATAGAGCCTTCATGTCATCTGAGTTAGTCCTAATATTAATGGTGACCATTACATTCAAAACCAATTTCTCTAGAGCTTGATTGCCTTAATTCACATATCTTTATTCACTAGTTCAAGCTTGGTTTTATAGCACACAAAAACATCTTCTTACTAGGGTGGAGAGTACACATCAGGTACTAAGTTGGAGCCTTTGTTGATCATTTTGCTAGCTTGATCACCTTGTATTCTTAGTGTTGTGATTACCACATGTAGCCACTCTTGAAGATGCATTGAAAATATAGATGCTAGTTAATCACCTGCTAGTTGGTGAAATATGTATGTCAATTCCTCTAAATGGTGAAAAAGATACCAAAATAACAATCATGCTAGGTGACTACCTCGCATTGGGGTGTCTATCTAGTTGGCATAGATATATACTTAGTCAAAATAGGGGCGCAACATTACCCCATACAAAATTTCTAGTCCACCCTCAGACTAGGCTGCCAAAGACTTAGGCATGCAGAATTCAGGCATGCTCTCCTTAAATTTACTATTGAAGTCCTCAAAACCCTTTATAGAGAGCTTGATTTCCTCAATGATGCTATCTATCAAGCATGCACATATCTGTCTTCTGCAATTCTTTTCTAAAGGGTGAAATATTTTACTTAGCCTTCATCACTCCTCCATCAAGGATTGATCCTTGATCATAGGGATTAATTTTAAAATCATGGAAGAATGCTTCTAGGTTCTACTCCTATTCCTTTATTTTTATGCTCAGCACATTGACTCTACCCATTATTTGTGTGCACTTTGCCCTGCTCATAGAGTAAAACTATGCCATTAGGTCTTCCTTCTACCCCTTTTCCTACTTGAGGTACATGTCTATGATCAATGATTGGTTTTAAAAGTTAATGAAGATGGTGTCATCTACATCTACACCTTTTTATAGCTTTGCAAAGAGGTCCTCTACCTCTTCAAGCTTGGTAGCTAGCTCATTATATAACACTACACATGGGTTTTATTCTTCTTCTTCCTGCATTGACTTTGATTTCAATCTCATGAACATCTACTCCAATATAAAACATCATTTTTAAACCTATATTAGGTTTGATGTATCAACATATACCAAAAGGTATGGCTCAATCATCTCTATGCACTCGACTAGGTGCTACAGTTTGAACCTCATGGCCTCTGCTTATTCTTTGGCATCCTGGGTTATTTTATTCCATTTATTTACCCTAACATAATTGATGATGTTATTTTACATGAATTTAATGGACATTTGGATGAGTTAATTCACTAACCTAACTAGGTTCATGGTGTAGGGATTTATGATAAGGGAATCATGCCCTTCTTTAGGTTTATCTGTACCTAATATGGCCTTTTACGACACTTCAAAGTGATGATTATCTATGTAACTATAAAATGAAAATGAAAATTTCTGGCACATCCTAGTTATGGTAGATTTGGGGGGCATGTATCTGAACATATATAAATATTCATCCATCCACCCCTTTTGTACCTTTTCTCTGAGGCTCAACTTCACACCTTCTTCTTCTGTGATGGCTAGCTCTGTCTATTATTCTTCCTCCTCATCGACATTAACACTTTATTTAGTGCTTTAATCAGAGGTGTCTTATTTCTATTCCTAGAGGGGTTATTATTTATACTTTTCCACTTTGTCCATTTCTTCTTCCTAGTGTTCCTTAGTGCTAACTTTTAGGTGTGTTCTCTTGGCACTAGCTTCACCTTCCTCTTATTTTTGCTGGGTTTCCTTGTCATTATTCAATTGTTTTTCTTTCAAGGTGCCAACATCACCTTCCTTTTATTTAGGTGCCCCTTAATTAATTGGGCACACCTATTTTATATTTTGGTCTACTTTACTGGTGGGGGCACTAGGTGCCTTCTCTTTTGCTTCCTTTGTTGGTTCTGTGCTTGTGTGAACCTCCTTTTTCTTCTTTTTCTTGGCCTTATTTTTATTAGACCTCTATTTTATGGCCTTATTTTCCTTTAAAAACTTTTCCTTTTATTTTAATCTCTCAATATATTCTTGATTCATGTCAACTTCCTTCATAGCCAACCTTTTCTTCTCCAGTGCTAGTGCCTTTAGAATTTCTACTTTAGCCATTCCTAGTTTCCTTCACACCTTTCTCTTTTTTTCCTCAGTTTGTGGAGGATGTGTGGAGGGATCTTTGGATGAGGATCTCATTGTATTCTCTAATTATCTAAAAATGGTGGTAGTGGCACCTTGGAGGGTCTTTTGAAATTCTTTGATGCTAGGTTCCTCTCTTACTTCTTCTTCCTAGATAATGTAAACTTTTGTCCCTTCTTCTGCTTCTTCCTCTGACTCTTCCTTCCTTCCTTGTGTGAAATCCTCTTCTTCATCCATATTTTACAAGGTTATTGTTGGCATCACAATAGGAACCTTATAATTATTTTTTATCTTTCTTGCTAGAAGAAGCAATCCCTGGTGTGAAGGTTACACACTTTTTCTTTGGGGCTGAAGGAGTTTTTTTTGTCAAAGGTGACCCTCAGCTTGATGTGATCTTGGATTTCTTTAAGTATCTCTCCCCATTTATTTTAGTGAGACTTATTTTTAATTTCTAATATTTGAATCCCATCATTTTTGATTTTGAGAGGGTGATCATCATTATTCTTGGGGTCAACACCGTTCTTCCATGAATTCATCTCATTGTAAATATTGAAGATGTACCCTGTGATGACTTCTCTCTAAATGGGATGGAGGTCTATGCGGTTAGAGTCATCCTCCTCATTATTTTTGGATTTTATTCTTGAGTGCACATATTGGTACCATAACCTTCTCCTTTCTAAACCCATGGCCTTCACTAGGATGTCCAATTATTGTGCATTGGGTATTTTCCTTAGCGTCTCCTTGAAATAATTCATGGAAAATACATAAGGGAGTTTGAGATAGCATAAATGGTTATCATCTATGAGTACCAGGTGCACTACATATAAATTTTCATGATGGTGAAGGTTTCCATCCCATATATATGTTGGGGGAGCTCCTATGGGATGTGCCATTCTATCATGAAAACCTCAATGTATTGGGCACATGACCCCATTACTCATATCTTATATTTTTGGGAGAAGGAAGGTGGGAAGGTGAAGTCCTAATACTTCAACATCAGGGAGTATTTGAGTACTAAGAAGACATATAGATTATCTTCATCACCATCAAGCACACTGATCTCCTCCATGACTATTAATATCAATATTAACCCACACTTGAATGTCTCTCATGTCTTATGAAAATCAAGCACATTATTTACCATCTCCTAAGTAAGGAATTTGTCAACATTGAATTTGACCCCTTGCAGCATGTGATGGGTGATGCAAAAGTAGGCCTTGCTGATGTCCACCCATCATCTATAGGGTAAAGTTTGGAACTTATGAGGTGTGCTATTGCCCTTGTGCTAGGGTCCTTTATGTATTTTATTGGGAATGTGAATATTAATTTATAGTAACCAAGGAGTTTCATAACCCTCTCCACCTCTACATCATCTAGTAGATATCTACACTAGAGTCTAGAATCCTAATGATTCTACTAATTAAGTGCATTGATAACCACATACACCTATTTACAAAGTAGAAGTGGTTTCCATGGATGTGTGAGAGGAGGAACTCCATGAGTTCCTCTATCTTGCTAAAACATGGCAACTCATAGAGTTAGTTTGTACCGATGGTCATAAGTGTATCTCAAATGGAGACATAGAAAAATGATTCACCTACCTTTATCTTTACTCTTGTGTTAACCACCTAGTCTTGTTTGATTTTTTACACATTACTCAAGGTATATTGGTTATATTATTTTAACCTATAGGTGTGCATGAAGGACACTTGAATCTCTCCTATTAAGACCTCTTGGGGAAAATGCATTTCCCTATATAACATTTTGGAGAGCACCTCAGGGTCAACCTCAGTGATGCTAACCCCTTCTACTGACTATGCCTTCTTCTTTGCAGCATTTGTCTCCTTTATTTTCTATGCCCATTTGGCATCTTTCTATGCCTACGATGGGTCAGAGCTCATGCATTTATTTTCCATTCTAAACTAGCAAGTGTTGAAGAATGGTCTATTGATTTTTTTGAAGCCTCTAATGTTTCTTAGGACTTATCATAGTCATGGGGTCTATGACTATGACTTTGGCTCTTGAACTTTGTTACCATTAATGGTGGCCTTGATGTCACTCAAGATTTTTTGTGTCCAATTTTCTCACAATTCTTGCCCACACTCCTCTATTTCAATGTCAATGGGAATATAATTTTACTCACTATTTAATCATTCTCTTTTTGTATATGTGGGTGCTCAAGTCTCTCTGTGGTAGCTTTTTCTTGCTTTCAACTCTAGTTTAGCTCTAGTTCTATGCTTAATTTTGTTTAAAGTTTGTAACCTATTCCATTCGACCTTTCACTCCTTTATACCTTTATTCCAAATACCATCTTAATTAGAGGTGAGTAATGTCATGGTGGTGCCTAAATTTATTTAAATCTAATAAAACCCATGAAATCCATGAAAATCCACTTCTACATTTTTATTTAATGCAAATCTTTGTGCCTCTACCATCACTGCTTTAAATTCTCTTAACAATGTTTTTGGTAAAGTGATAGGTATTTTCAAATAGTCACTTTTTGCCTACCATTGGGTTGGTGACAACTTGTCAAGATGATTTTCACTCTCCTCTTTTGATCTCTCATGCATGATCATCTTGTGTGCCTTCTTTTCTATCTCTTGTACACTATCATCCTATGCACCTTCCTTTGTCACTTGGTACTTATATTTATCAAGTCTAGTAAACTCTTCATGCCTAAAAACTTAGGTGTCTAGTATTAGGTACTTATAAATTAACCATGATAGACTCACCTAGATAGATTTATGCATGGAAGTGCCAAAATATTTTATCGATGGGATTTAAAGTGTTGCTTATTCACCCAACATGAACAACAACACAAAATAACTTAAATCATAAAAACAACATTTAGCTTGTGATAAATGTTATTATAGTCATCATAACCTAATTGATTTATGATCAATAAGTCAGTATCTAATGACAAAAGCACCATCTTATTTCCTATAATGCTTCAATTTGTTTTTATTGAAATACCTAGGGAGCATTTTGCTAGACAATGTGTGCAGTTTACATGTGCCAGTTTTTAATATGATATGGATGACATAGGGACCCATCCACCTAATTTACATCTTTTTTGGGTGATTGAGGTACTTGGAGTCATAAATCAAGACAAATTCTCCTTCAATTAGTACCTTGTGTTTAATATACTTGTCATGCCAAAGCTTCTAACATGCCTTCTCTATCTATTGACTCCATCTTACTTGGGCACATATCTCATCCAAGCACTCCAAGTACTCTAGCCTTACACTCAAAGATTTTTGGTCATCTAAATGAATAATATGTGAAATGTTCAATGATGGTATTATGAACTCCATTGGTAAAATCACCTCAATGCCAAACACTAGTTGAAATGGTGTAGCCTTGTTTAGGCCCTTATAAGTCGTGTGGTATGCCCATAGTACTATTAACACTTGATTATACTAATATTTATGACCAACATCACATATATTTATGAGGAATGTACCTAGTATCTTATTGAATGCCTCAGTCGTGACATTCACTTGGGGATGATAAGGGGTGGTCTTATGGTGTGCCACCATGTATTTAGTCAGTAGGATCTACATAATTTCATTGATGAAGTGTGTGCCTTTATCACTAGTCAAACTAAGTGGGCACCCATAATGAATTATAACATTCTCCTATATGAACCTCATGGATATGGTAGATATGCAATATTTTATTGGTGTTACTTTGACCACTTGGTGAAATAATTGATGGTAGCTAGAATGTATCTTATACCTATGCACCTTGATGTGGAAGTGATCATCCCGATAAATTCAATGGCCCATTTTTCAAATGGTGCCTAGGAAAGAATGGGAATAAGGGGAATCTAATCTCAATGGTTTACATTCCTTGTGTGCTATCACATATCACATGCCTTGGCATAATATTTTGCATCTTAGAATAGATTTGGACACCACAAGCCTAATTGCAACACCTTGCACACTATTGCATCTCTAGTACAATAGCCTCCTACTATCCCCTCATACACTTGATTTAAGATGAATTTTATTTCATGTTCTAAGAAACTGTTGATGGTTAAAATTGCGCTTGATTCTAATCAACAACAATCAGAACTTTCAAGCTGTGGGACAATGCGGCTTGAAACAACCTCCAGATTTTAGAGAAGTTAGTCTCTTCTTTTTGTCAAGTGTTGGGGGAAAAGGGGATAGGAGATTAAACATAAATGCAAATGCAAGAATTGAAACCTAACTATGGTGATGCACCTGAGTGTAATCCTAATCCTAACCCGAGCATAATGAAACTATTATAGGATATAATTACATTTAAGAGCAGACAAGTGTATGATCAATGTAAAAGATTGAAATAACAAAAATAGAGGCTCACAACAGGGAATTATTTTGATGAGATATAGATAATGTCAACAAAGGCATAGTGTTCAATTTTCTTATAAGAATCTTCCAATCACATAAGAGGCACAAAAATCACGTACAATTATGTAAACCTTCGAACTCTAGAAAATGAGACAAAAGCAAATGACATTCCTAATCACAACTCCAGAAAATCTACAGTATAGAATACCTTTGCAAATGACAGATAATATCAACCAAGGCATAGAGTTCAATCTTCTCAATTCATTCAGCCACATAAAAGGCACAGAAACATGCACAATTCCATTAACTTTACAAATTAAGGAAATGAGACAAAAGCAAATGATATTACTAGTAAAAATTCTAGAAAGTCTAAAACTATAGAATTCCCCCTTTTATCTCTTATAATTATTCTTCTTTTATAGCCTCTGACGTCTCCTTCCATTACTCCCCTTCCTGCGTAATTCTACTCTATCATTCACTCGCAGGAGACAAGACAAACGGTGCTTTTAATGCTTTGGATGTATCTTGGTCTTATCAAGAAGGGCCATGCTGGAGTGGGATAGATATTCTGACCATGACATGGTGATTTATGTCTAGTACCTCCCTTCATACTTGAATCTCTCATTCCATCACCTGCTTAGCCACTCAATTGTCTATTCTACCTCTACTTAAAAGGGACAAACAGACGGCCCTTTAAATGCTTGCAGGCTCCACAAATCTACCCAGTGCACTATTCCATCTACCAGGAATAACTTACATCGAGTTTCCCTCCATCTCACTTAGTGGCAATAGATAGACAAAGCACTCTGTTCTGTTGAAATAGAAGAGGACACTTAGTCAATCCATGAAAATTCTCTTTATGGTCTAGAAGGCACTAGAGAACGACACTTGGTGCCTTTCACTTTTCTATATTCTACTCAAGAATGCTCCACCTTCAACACCTATCACAATATGATTCCTCGATACTTTGCAGTTTTAACAAAATAAAACTCATCGTGTTCTTTGCTTGAGCAACTTTTTAGAAGGGGATGGATGCACATGGTAGTCTTCGCATGTTGACACTTGACGCTTCCACAAACCTTTGAAATAACATCTGAGACCCACCACAATCTTTATTCGACAATGAGGCTCAAAGATGGTCTCTCAAAAGTTGACACATGGTGACCTCTGATGCTCCTAGGAAGATATGTGGCATCTTCTGCTTCCCCTACTAGGGGTATGTGGCACCTTCTACTTTTTTTGGGGATGGAGTAAGAAGGGGCTTAGAGAGTGACACTTGGCAGCATCCGCTGCTTTATGGAACTTAAAAAAAATGAAATGATGCCTTTCCATGATGAACCAAAGCATTAAACCCAGGTGTTGAACCAAAGTCTCTCGGATGCTGACACGTGGTGACTTCCACCGCTTCTTTAAAAAGGTAGTTCAGGGCCTTCTGTGATTGCCACCTGGCACTTTATACTTTTCTACTGCTTAGCTCATTAAAAGTATTTGCCAAAAAATATAATGAAATGTAGGTGCTGATATGAGACACAGATGCTGACATGTGGTGCATTCTACTTAGCTGCTATTGGATACGTGGCACATTCCATGGCTTTCTCGAAAGTTACAAAAGGTGCCTCGAAAGATGCTAGCTGGCCAGCTCTGGGTTTTAAAAAGTGACACTTGGAAGCTTCCACTTGAATTCAATACTTAGGCAAAAATGAAACAAAAGAAACAAAAGGGGGAAAAGGACCCATGCTCAGAGGGCAACACTTGGCAGCTTCCGCTGCACTTCGACACTTAGGCAAAATGAACCCGCCCTCTACTCCAAAACTCTACCGCTACGTCCAAGGTATGCAGGAACCAAAATTGCAGTGCTCGACCAAAAAATTTAAATATGACGTAGAGTAAAAAATTACTCTACAGAAACAAGAATGTATAAATTCATCTTAGCTTAGTTTGTATAGTTTTTTGTTAATGAGCTAAAAAAGGGCAACATGAACTGTGAGCTATTTCTTCTCTTTGGTTGTCATAGTCTAAAGTGCAGATCTAGATGCTAAAAAAGTGGTTATCTCTACCAAGTCCTCAGGGACACATTAGAATCTATAGATTTATTCATCCAACATGTCATCTTCAATAGGCACTATTGCATCTTCAGAGTTGATGTAAGACAAATGGTCTAGGTTGGAGTTCTATTTTCTAGGCTTCATGACAATTAAAAATTAGAATTATTGAAATAGAAATATCCATATACAAATGTGCCTATGGAGAATGGGATTTTTCATGAGGTACTTTAATGCCTCATGATAAATGAAGAAGATGAATGGGGTTTCCAATAAGTATTTCTTGAATTTCTATAGGGCATAGCCCATGACAAGTGCCTCATGCTCAATTATTATATATTTCTACTCTACTTGGGTCAGTTTCCTACATATGAAGGAGATGAGATGATCCATATTACATTCACCAGGTTACACTAGAATGGCACAAATTTAATATCTAGATGCATCAACATGGATGTGTAATTAAGTCATCCAACCAACAAATTGTAGTATATGTGCACTAGCTAATTTGAGCTTCAGAGTTTTAAAGGCATCCTTTTGCACTGTGCCCCAATAGAATGGGTGCTCCTTGCACAAGAGCTCATCTAATAGTACCAAAATATTTTCATATCCCATTATAAATTTTTTATAGTAGCCATAATGGCCCAGAGAGGTGTGAACATATTTTTGCATTGATGGGGTCAAGAGTTAAATGATTATTGCAATCTTCATGGGATTGATGAGTAGACCATATTTGAAGATGATGTGCCTGAGCAAAGTGCCAAATGGTGTCATGAATATGCACTTATTGAGGTTCAAATATATCTATAAATGACATCACTACTCAAACATGAGGCATAAGTTATCATAATGGTCCTTCACTAGCCCATACACAATCCAGTCATCTAGGTACACTTGGAGGAACTTCTTAATTAAGTCCTTAAATACAGTGATCCCCATTTTGGAAAACATGAATGGTGCATTATTGACTCCAAAGGGCATCAAATTATATGTGAAATAACCCCATTCAATTTTAAATTTTATTTTGGGTTTGTCTTCCTCTTTAATGTGGACTTGATGGTACCTTGAGAACCTATCAGTGAAAGTGTATATTTCACAGCCTGCAATGCCATCCAAGACTTCATCAATGAATGGAGTCAGGAAGGGGTCAATAATACATGCAATATTCAAGAGTATATAATAAATGTAAATATAGATGCACCCATCCTTATTTATGCTAATAATCATGGGCTTACCTATTTAGATTATTTCATAGGGTAGATGATGATGTGGCTAGCATACCATCAATCTCTATCTTGAGATTATCACAAATATTGGGGTTCATTATATAAGGGCACTTCTTAATAGATCTTGAGCCATCCAATAACTTTATACTAATTTTTATAAGGGATGGGTAGGTACCCTACATGCCTCAATAATTTTGAGGGAATAAGTTTTATAACTCTTTTAGGAGATATACAATTCACACCAGCTCTACATTAGATCAATATGCACCTAGAGTAGCCATATTTGGTTACCCTTATGAGCTAATATCTACCTTGGTAGTTTTGAGTAGTACATGGTAGGGATCATTCCTCTCTTGTTATGATTCCTCAACTTGTCTAGTTTCCTTAGTTGTTTTTGTATGAAGGTGAGTAGTATCCTCCACATTGGGGGTGCTATTATCCACTTGGCACACTAGCTTCTTTTTACCTATCTAGGTCATCCAGTTGCACACCTTCCATGTTTCATCATCCTCTTCACTTGATTCACTATTGAGTGCTTGTTCCTAAAATATAGTTAGGAGTTCCAACCCATTTTCCTTGAACATGTATTTGAGGTGCTCCTCTAGGATTACAGTGTCCTTAAACACTACCCTTTGAATTACTTGTAGTGGCTTGATCAATTCTAGTTTTAGTGAATAAAAGGAGAAGGTGTGTATGAAACACTCATTGAGTTCATCCTAATTGACTATCTCATATTACATCTCATTAAAAACATGACATGATCATGCTCACATCTTTAAAGTTCTATAGAAGGCATGCACCCATAGGTTCCTTGGGGAATTTTTACCATAGATAGTTCAAGTTTCCTCACATAAGTGCACATGAGCTATAGGTTCAAAAATGTTAAAGTAGAGATGTCTAGGTCCTCAATACTTTTCCAAAATCTAGTGCACATGGCTGCTTTCACATCTTACTAAGTCAATAATCTAGGCCTTTGCATTGACCACTAGCAAGTGGTAGTAATCCTCAAAGTATACACTAATGTGCCCATCTTATCTACCTCCTTTGGGACACATGATTCAAGGTCATAGACATAATATTTCATAGGTTTTATCCCCTAATATCTTAGAATCCCTACAAGTTTTCCTTTACTCAGGTGAATCACTCTCTTTCCCTTCTTCCTATCATAAGGGACCAATTTTTTTAAGTACGATCAATCTATAACTAGCCATTCCTCATAGGTTTTGGCACCTTCGCAGGAACTAAGTGGAACCTTTGACCTATGGTTTCATAAGATTATTTGACCCATTGGTCATAATCAATGTTGGTGATATTTGAGGTTGACTGGCCATCTTTCCAAAAAATCACTCCTTGATCATTAGGGTTTAGAGTCTCGGTGCCTTATGTCGTGATGTTATATATATGGTGGATTTCATCCCCAAGATCAACATTTTATACATAGGGGGTCCTTGGTCACTTGAGAGGGGGATAAATACCATTTCCTTGCCATTTTAAAGGTCATATAATACCTATTAAAATGCATATCTGCATTATTTTCATAACACCATGGCCTTCTTAAGAGTACTAGATGATTATCTTGTTTTGCCAACTCGATCACATCAAAGTTAGTGTAAAACTTAGTGCCCATGATATATACATTGATTCTCTTTATAATTATGATGGGTTGTGCTTGAGTCTTGTTGGCCATAAAAAACACATGAGGGGAAGGCCTCAAGGCTAGCCTACCCATCTTATCCCATACATTCTTGGTTAAGATATTAACCTCGACACCTGTGTCCACAAGGACCTCACATATAGACCATCCATAAATATTTGAATTCATAAGGATTTCTTAATCATACTATGTATTTTTTGTATGCCTCACTTCTCATTCTTGATCCATGTGTGGCGTAATGAATTCAACTAGATTTTTCCCTACATGCTCTAAGAGAAAATTATTCAATAGGGACATCATCCCTGATATCTGTAAGAGATGTAGGGTTTTTGTTAGATCTTAGATCTTAGCCTCTTGGCTATCTTCCTTCTTACAAGAGGTGATAGCATACACTCTTAGGTCTTATGCTAGTTAGAACTCTCCTTAGAGGTTTTGAATAATACTCATGGCCTATTAAAAAACATCCTTCTAGCACATAGGGTTAGGGTAAGGCACAAATTTGGGTTTAGTAAGTGTGATACACTCAGTATGACTCTATTCCCTATATTTTAGGCGTAACTCAAGCATTAAAATAATTGATGGCTTAGTGGTGAATCCACTATGAGTAGTTGCCTATACCTTGACTATCTCTATGTGGTTTGGTTGTACCTTTAGAGCCCACTTCTCTACTTTTAACTTGTACATGATCATTCTTACACCCTTGTCTATGTCAGGCTTGCCTTAGGTCAATTTATTATACAAGTCAAGGTATTCCTTGACCTTATGTAGTTCTTGACAATACCCACACATTGGATGTGTAGGGTAGTCATGCTGATAATGCTCTATCGAGATGTAATTTTAATATGATCATAGTTGGAATATTCCTCTACCACATCCTCCACCTCACCCTATAGTGCCTCTTTGCATCACATAGCCTACATTTTCTTAGTTATAACCCTCATTTCCTTGGGTTTCCTACCCTCTAACTATTATAGTGTCCTACTATGTACCTCTTCTATGTTCTTGTGCATCTCATCAATTAAATGGAAGTCAGCTATGGTATGCTTATAGGTGTTGCAAAACCTATAATAGATGGTTTTGTTAACTTGACTAGTGCATTACAACAAAGGGCAGTTGTGAACATCATGCACATCATGGTAGACCTCACAACTTAGAAACAATTTGTGCACATTCATTTAAGCATAGTTATTCCTATTGTGGCCTTCTATCTCGTAATTGATGCACCATAATCTCCTTCCTGTGTCTTGAAAAAAATTAGTGGTCAAATTTCATAGTTGGGAGGTCATAGATGTAATATATGCCTCCATGAATGGGTTGATCCTAGTATCAGTGCTCTTGACTACCTTGACTATGAGCATGGCTTCAAGCATTTCATGAGTGTCTATGAATGTCTTCATGGATAATGCTCTTCTAAATGGTACTAATGATCCTAAAATAAACCATTACACATGTTGGAAGGGGTGAATGTCATAAGGAATCTTGGAAAGAAGATTTTTGAACCTGGCATCATACAAACACACACTTTCTAAGAGCCCTTAGTTAATCTCCTTGAGCATGATGATGATCTATTATTCAAACTCTGGTATGTCAAATTCCTTTATGAATGCTTCCTTCAAGGTGTCATAATCAACCATAGCTTTGTTAGGATAAAATTTCCTATACCAGGTATGGGCACGATCAAGCATAGTTATCGTGAACTAGGTGGCCTTGTGCTCTGACTAGGTTATCCCTCAAACATGCCATTATAGTTCACATTTCAACATGTAATTTATGGAATATTCCATGCCATGATACTTGAGCAAGTGCATGACCATCTCATAATAGATTTACTATAGGGGGGCACTAGCATTTTAGGAAGTTGTCCCCATGGTACTTATTTTGGTAGTGGTCCTCTAATGCCTCTAGATATTATGTTAGACATTAGTCCTATTATTACTATTGGTGCCATTGATGTATAAGGTGTTATACTAATCACTTGTGGTATTGGGACACTTCTTATGGGATGTTGCCCAATCTGTGTAGATGACATTGGATAAATTGAAAGGCTTGTACTTCACTTCTATTATTGTGAACTAGAACCTAATGGTCTAGATGTATCCTTACTCAAATCCTTGTAAGGAATAAATTATTTAATTACAAAATTATATTCCAAGTCTACAAAATGGTCACAATTTATGTTGACAATAGGGTTAGTTATCACTCTTCTTTCTTCTCATGGGGAATCTAGCACATGAAATTACACCATAGGTTCAAAGGGGGTAGGCACTTCTAGCACATCTTTAGTAACCAAATATTGTAGAAACCCAATGCATTCCACACCCATCAAATATTGATGTAGATCTATTGATTCATTACCTTTATCTTACTCATTCTATTACAATTCAAGAGATCTTTCCCCATGCCATTCCCACTCACTACGAGTTCTATCAACACTTACAGGTTCCATATCTTCCATCAGCCTATGCTGTCTCTTATTATAAGTCTATATTCTAAGCTCTCAGATGTCAATCTACTTGTCCCCTTCCATTGCACTTCACCTACACTTCCCCTTATCCCCTTCTACATTACTTACACATAAAAATAATTTAGCCTTATATTCTCATAGTTTCAAAGCCATAATATACTATCAATTTCTTTGGCTTTGTGTCAAAATATTTCACAAATGTGCCTCTGGGTTCATAAAGAAATGATAATCTGCTTCTTCAGGGTAGGAGAATGTTGACACTGTAAACTCAAACATGTAACTATTTAGTGCTCCTTACCACCATTTATTTACAACTCTAGTACAAGTGGCATCTAGGTTCTCAAGTCTCTCTAAGTGCTCCTTCTTACACTCAAGGTGATTTCCATAGCTTCATATTTTATGGGTCACATAGGCAGCCAACCATCGATACACATGCTTAGGTAGTTCACAAAAAAGACCTCATATTGAGCATCATATAGGTTATTTTGAACCCACTTTCTTAGATTTTGTCCTTTATAGGATGGATGCTTCAATGCAAAGCTATCTTACACTTATTATAACCAGTGCTCAATGTTCTCAAGGGAGAGTAAAAGCATTGTTCTATTGCACCATTGAAATAACAAAATTCAACATGGGTCCTGATAATGAAAACAAAATGTTTAAAAACAATTGGGGTCAAGTCATTCATTCATCAAAATAAAGTGCTCCTTAATTTTTCCAAGTCAATTCTAGACTCATTACAAATAGGCATAAACATAGTATATTCCTTTAGTGCTTAACATTTATCACTCGACTATGCTGACACCAATTCACATAAGGCACAAGCCTTATGCACTCATCCGAAGCACAACAAAGAAAGAAATGAGACCTAGGTTGGGATAGTTGTGATATGGTGCAATGCATCATATGTAAGACTTGGTCATTTAGATAAGGCTTTTGGAAGATTCATTGGTGTAAGCTTATTTTAGGCTTTATGTTAAGACTAGTATTTATAGGCATAATCTTACTTGGGGAGCTCCTTCTGGTCAAAAGGGTGAAAGTCTTGATTAAATAAAGTTTATCATCATAGAGGCATTAGGGAGGTCTAGGGGGTACTTTAAATCAAGTTTTCATGCTTAGGCTAGGTGATTCTTATCAAGGATACCAAACCTTGGGCGCATGACTCTCTTTACACTTAGGTTATTTTAATAGAGTATGATGACATCATCGATGAATACAATAATGCCATTAATGATATAAACTAGGACTTCACTTAAACACAACATTAATATATTGAAACTATACCATTATAACTATTCCATTCATTTCATAATTTAATACTAAGGTAAAAGATAATTAAACCAAAAACATTATGTTTTACAGTGACCATTATTCATTAATCAAAATCCATATGAAATAGAGTATATAAAATAAAGTACATGATTTAATAAACTAATTATCTACCCAAAGTCTCATAGATGAGCTTGGGCTTACCCAAATGGAGCCTTCATGGTGTAGACACCTAAAACTGGCCACTAATGACCTCCAACCAAGGTTTTGACCAATTTATACCAAAGTATACAATTTGGCCTAAAAAAACTAAAGTGTGCTAAAAGCTTTAAAAATATCATATTCAAGTACCAATTTTGGCCAAAATAACTCTAAATGGGGAAACGTAGTTTATGAGATAACTAACTTTGATAAGATCATTTTGAGTCAAAATGACATTTTCACACTTAGGTGCTCTGAATTGCTATTTTATACCATATTTATTGCACAAGACATGTACCTTTGTTATTTTGTGTTGAAAACATCATAAATGGGATAATGTATCAATGCATGTAACATCACATCCTAATTATAATCTATTCAAAATTTGAGCCAATAGTATGACATTTTGACCAATTTGATTAATTTGTGCACCAATTGCCAAGATTTGCACTAAAATTGATAAATCATGTTTAAGACTAATTAATTTGAATAAAGAGCCTAATTAAGAATTCCATGGAGCTTTTATAATATTTATTTTTGGAAATTGATTATGAGTTTCTACATCATCAAGTGATATCATTTCTTGGGAAGGCATCTCTAGGCCATAAATGCATAAAATATCTCATTAAGCCCTCCCATGCCTCATTAAGACCTTGACTCTTTAATGCCTCTCTATCCCAAATATTTATGAGGGAATTTATTAAATTTAGTATCCAAATTGAATGGATTATTAGCCACACATCTTCATCTTGAGATGGATGGTTTAAGTTCATTCTGATCAATTTGCAAAATCTATAAATAGGAGGCATTGCCTATTTATTCTTAAGCTATCTTCATGCAAAGTTATCATGCCCAAATGACCTCAAAATATATTTTTGTGTAAATTTACAATGCTAAAAATCTCTCTCAAGCCATTGATTTAGTGATATCATGCCCAATTGTTGAGCCAAGCCAAAGCCATCACAAGCCATTGGTGTCAAAGAAAAGAAGAGATAACTAAGACTCTTTTGATGAAGACTCTTTGATGCACAAGTTGAGAAAGCCACTTCAACAAGCCATGTAGAGCATCCAAGGAAGGTGAAATAACATTTGTATTTTGCATTTTAGTTATGTTTTCCATTTATTTTTGTTCATTATGCTCCCCCCTTGACATAGGCTTAAGGTGTTAGATATTAGTGTGTTAGATATTAGTGTGTTATTTTAGATTTTGATTTCATTCACTAACTCTATAATAATATCCCCTTATTATAATCCTATTTTCAAAAATAGTATTCTTGGTGGGACTGACGATCCCACATAGCAAGAAGATCATTATGTAGCTTTTAGATCTTCATTTAGATGTTTAAAGCTCTTTAAATTTGATTTTTTAATATTATTTTGTCATTTTTATTTGTCATGAGTTTCCATAGTAACTACCAATGGTCAGTGCAACCACCGATGGTCATTTTCAACTATTAATGGTTAGGTAAAATTGTTAATGATTAGGTATAACCATTGATGATCATTGTGCAGGGCAACAAGCTAATAATCCATCTTTTAGAGCTTGGTTTGGCGTCATATAGACTCCACTTTTGATGTTTTTAAAAAAAAAAAATCATGCATCTTTTCCTAAATTTTTAGAATATGCTATCAATTTACCTTAAAATTGCATAGTTTTCTAACAAAATTAAGTTGCTAACCAAGTCTAATCTAACATGTTTATTTCTTGAGGTTTTGCCTTTGGGTCGATAGGTGTTTACTTTTTAAAGTTATTTGCCAATCCATAAAATAGATTCTAAGTAGGCAGTCATAATCTTGTTTTTGTAGGTTGAAAGGATGGTTTGGAAACCAATTTGATTGTTTTTAACTAATAAACATTTTAATTTGGGTTTAAAATAAACATGTCCAATCTTGCACACTTCATTTTGGGCTTAAAATAAACATGCTAAAACATACACATTTAGAATTTTGGGTTTAAAATGAACATGGTTATGTTTTGTTTATCAATGATCTTTCAAATTTGTCAAACAACCACAAACATAATCTAAACATTTTAATTGGTGTCTAAACAATGAACTTAATCAAATCCTAACATGTTGTCAATCTTGTTCAAATTATCTATTTGGTGTTTAAAAATAACCGAGTTCATTTTTTATACCATGGATGTTTATAAAGTTTTTACAAGTTCAATCAATGCCAAAGATGCCAAACTTCACAACACATTTTTTTTGGTGTCTTAAAATGAACATAACATAATACAGTTTCATTACTTTTGCAAATATTCATTTATTATGCCTTATTTATTTATTACTTGTTTTTGTGAAAATAAAAATACGTGTATGCTCTCCTTGATCCCCTTTAGGGAACTCGGGTGATCAAAAGCACTTTATAATTGTATTTGAGCCTAGTTCAAGGTGTAAAATTAATGTCACATAAGCTCTCCCCAATCTCTCATAGTATTGGGTGATCTAAAAGTGACCATAAAGTCTTTTTACTTGTCTTTTATTTTTCATGCATCTTGGCTTATGAGGGGGGAATTCATTACCTCCCATGTGTTCTTGAGGGAAGCCTTGAACCAATAATTTTCCTCCCAACATTGTCTTCAACCCCTCTCTATAGGGGGGGTATATAAATTGAGATCACCCAACTAAGATGGTGGTTTGAGTGGTTAAACCATCTCCTATTGCTAGGGCTAATCCCAGGACATTTGAGCATATTAGACATCACACTAAACTAAGTGAGTAATACATGTAGTGGTTGTAAAAAGGGCTATACATTTTTACAACAAGCCAAGTGCTATGGACCCAATTGATGTGTTACTTATATTGTATTTTGATATGAAATTATTGTGCATCTAATCCATCTAGAATAATCAAAAACTAAATAGTTTTAGTCAACCCCACTTTGCCACACCCTTGATAGGAATTTGGATGATGTACTTATATTTTGTCATTTTCTTGCTTGGTGTTTTGAGACTAAAACTAATGTGTTTATTTATAAACCATTTCAAAAATAATTTATTCATATGCCACTCTTTTGTTTAAAGAGGTGTTATGATGGTCATTTTAATCCACACTTGTGCCTTGAAGTTTTTACTAAACTTATTTGTGTGTGTGTCATTTGAGTTGAGGAGGGTAGTGTTATGCTACCAAAAACATGTCAAACCATTTTTACTTTGAGTCTTTTAAACATAACATTAATCACATAATTAGAGCATGTGAATGCCGTTATGCTACTCAATTTGTTTCAAGACTTATTTACCAATGTATAAAAACCATTATTCAAAACCAGTCACATATGCCATTTTGACCTTGTTTATGCACCATCATGTTATGCAATGTTGTCTAGCTTGTTTGGTCAAATCCTAGTCTTCAACATTAACTTTTCAATTAACCTTGTCAAGTTTGGATTCAAACATTGATTGATTTTTATTTAGGCCTTAATTTATGGGGTTGATACACATATATTTCTCTTTTAGGTTGCATAACTTTAGTTAATTGATTACCCAAATTTGAAGACTATTGATTGTTTTTTAATTAACAAAGCCTATCCTCATCATTATTTATGCCTTTATTTAGGATAACACAACCTTTATCCAAAAGACTTTTGTCTTATGGCTTATACCAATTGATCATGTTTACGTTTGTTTCTGTGCACCGAGTTTATGTCAAAGTTATTTCCAAACTTGTTAGATTAAACAAAATCACATCATGACTTTTTTTTAATCCTAGAGTTTGATTATATTTAACCAAAAGTCCTAGCATAGCCTATTTGAGCCTATCTTTTGACTCCATGTTTGGACAAAAGACCTAACGAATTTTTTCCCTTTCCTAGTTTAGACCTTGTTTGGAACACTTTGGCTTAGACCTTTGACATTCCAATTTTTATTCATTGCTTTAACTTTTGTGTGTATGCCATTTGATGTTAGACATTTAAAGTTAGACTATTTTATGCCAAGTCTTAGCACAAACCATTTTGGAGATACAACTCCACCCTTTCGACTGAGGTAGACCAAGTTTGAACCATTTATCCTTTAGAAATTATTTTTAAGAGTTTATAGAAATTTAATCCTTTTTGTTTTTGAAGCTTTCTTCATTGATGTAGATATGTATAGCTACACTTATGGTGGAGTCACATACAATCCAACTTATGATAGAATGGTCACACAAAATCCAACTAAAAACCCCTAAAGAGATAGATTTTCTAAAGAGTTTTATTATTCTCCTTAAAATACTCCATATGGGGAACAAAGTTAAGAATCAGCTTACAATCCAACTCAAAATCCTAACTGGGATGATATGTTTTATGTGGAAGACTTGGAAGCTTTGGCTTATGCAAGCGATTAGGCTTCACCATGTCATACCATTTCTATTCTAGGACCACATCCAAGTAATACCATTTCCATACCAGGACCTCATCCTTTAGCTTGTGTAAGTAACTAAGCTCCATGATGCCCTAGCCTTATCCTTCTAGGACCTTTTCCTTCAGCTTATGTGAGAAACCAAGCTCCACAATGCCCATTTGTCATTATAGGACCTAGTCCATTGGCTTTTGTGAGCAATCAAGCTCCAAAATACCCTATTTTTATCATTTTAATACTTTTTCCTTTGTCTCATGTAAGTAACCAAGCTCCATAATGCCTTATCATTATCCAATAAAAATCCCAATAGAGCCAGTTGGTACCTAAACTAATCCAATCAGTACCTCAATCAAGCCAATCATTATATAATCAAGTTATGTTCCAAACTAGTATTTTACAACTCATTAGAAACCAAGGCCAAGAAAACCAACCAGTTTGAGGTGCTTTTGTTGAGCCAAACATTTGTGATAAATCAACCTATTGATCTTATACCAATTATCAAGGAGTGTCACTCTAATGAGCTAGTATTTGTTGAGTCAATTCTTAATGATTATAACCACCTTTGGGAAAATCATTATCTCGACCATATGCTTATTTTTCAAGAGCCTCCCTCTAATAAACTAGTCTTTGAGGAGTTGTCTCTTGAAATTTCCCCCATCATTGAGGAGTCTCACTGTGACAAACTAGTCTTTATGGATCCCATTATGCCATCACAGGCCATTACTTGTCCAATACTAAACATTCAACAAGACATCATTATAACAAACTACCTATCAGATGAAGACTCAAAT
This sequence comes from Torreya grandis, assembly GCA_037957365.1. Taxonomy (NCBI): domain Eukaryota; kingdom Viridiplantae; phylum Streptophyta; class Pinopsida; order Cupressales; family Taxaceae; genus Torreya; species Torreya grandis. Next base: position 738,307 of record JARHVA010005553.1, read on the forward strand.
TTAGAATCAAGTTATATTCTTGGACCAACATTGGATTTAGAATCATAATTAGAATCAACATTAGTATCAAAATTAGATTTAGAGTCCATTAAATTAGAATTAGATTTAGATACAAAATATGTTCATGAATATTACAACATTGGTTACACATGCCTTATAGATAAATTTAAATACATTTTTGATCCTTTTATGGATTTTGAGGATGAGTAATTCATCTTTGACATAAGTTCTCCTAGTATATTCTATGAAGATTGTGAAACCTCTTCCCATTCCATTACCATTCCACATACCATTACTACCAACCAATATAGCCATTACATTGAACTCCCATATCCCACAAGTGTTGATTGAGACTGATAAAATCACACCTTGTTGAACTACATCCATGGTGACATAGCAGTTGAAAAAGATCAAAGAGGCTAAGACCACATTCATGCAGAAGAACACTCTCCTAGTGAAACCTTTTCAGAGGCACTATGGGACAATCAAAGTTCAAACTCAACATATTCTAGTGAAACATTTTTAGAGGTGATAGAAGACAATCAAATTCAAAATTCAATGTTCATTAGTGAAACCTTCTTCGAGGTGCTATTGGACAATCAAGATAAATTCATTGGTAGAAACCTCATCAAGGTGCTAATAGTTGAACACAAAATTTATTCACTACTTAATGAAGATAAAATCAAAGATGAAATCAATATAGCTTCCTAATTATAGTATAATTAGATGTTGGGTAATCTTAGGCCTAAAAAATAGAAAAATCTAGTGGTCCTATAAAGAGAATATTCAGAAGTCTTCGACACTAGCACATATAAAGTTATGTTGAATTTATAATTAAAAACATTGTGTGTGCCTAAAAATCTTGATCTTCATTTGTTTCCCTACCACCATCCATTCTATTATCATCCACCATTTAATTTCCCAATCAAACCTATCATCTAACATTTATCCCTATTTACCATCTATGACCACACTTTCCTTTGCAAAGGCTATAAAAATACTTTGTCTCTAATTTTGAAGGAATCAAAATTTACAATTGATAAAGATCAAAATAAAATCATTTGCATCCAAATTTATAGTCAGTTCTTGATAGAGCATTTATTTAGATGAGGTGTGTGCTAGAAATTAACATGATTGAATATTTTGTTTGTATTGTTTATTGATCAGGATGTGCATCTCCCCATCAATAAGAACAATAGAATAAAGAATCATAGACCTAGGCCAAATATTCACCAAACATGTACCATACCATTTCAAATCCATTTTATCATTATCACATATCATATCATAGCCAATCACCTTATCACTTGGGGGTAACCCTCTTACCATTATATCCAATCTATCAAACCATCATTATCCTAAAGCAAGACCATGTCATCTTACCATACCATTCCTATCTAGACCAAATCCTATTTTTAGTCATCCTATCTAGTCCTTTTTTTATCTTGGTTACTTTAGTTCTTCCTGCACTTTTTGTGATGGGGTTCTGATCAAGTTTGAATAATAAATCAAATCCATGTTTACAATGATAGTATATGAAAGTAGTGTGATGGTTGATCTAGAAAGATATCTTTCCTTTTCCATCTTATATCAAGTTTGTTTATGTGAGCTTGATTATAACCACCTATGGACAAATCAATGTTTCACCAGTCTTGCTACTAATTATAACCACCTATGGGCAAAATAGTAACATTAATCTAATCCATTGTATCCTAGTTATAAGCACATATGGGAAAACTAGGAGAAAATAATGCATTATCACATCACCTTTTAATCATTATTTTCATTTGACTATCCATTTGCCAGATTTGAGAACTTGTTGGGACCTAGTTGGTTTTTCTCCACCTTTTGTGTGGATAGAATTACTATGATCTGAGGCCATTTCAGGACTATGTGGGTCATGTTTGATTCATGTTGTGGTCACTTTAGTCCCCCTTTCTATGTGCTCTCACCATTTTGAGAGAAATCTAAGCCAACAGTATCACCATTTTGCCATTCTCTAACAAGTTAAGATACCTCCAAATTCCAAAAACATTCAAATATTTAAAAATCCAAAAACATTTATCTTGTCTAAGCTTAGTTAGTTATCCTTTATCCACCCTATTGGGGAAAAGTCATTGTTAGGATGCTTTCTTTTGCTTTTGTTTTTAGGCTCTTTATTTGTTTGCTTATTTCAATTTATTTGTTTGTTAGTGTACTTTCTATTTGTTTCTTTGTTTCTTCACTTGCCTGTTTGTTTGTTTTTAGCACTATTACCTTGACTCAGTATATTTTAATTCATTAGATTATTCCTTGAGCACATTATCTTGAGTATGTACATATTCATATGTTGACATTATCATCATGGTTTGTATCATTAGTACATTGTTTTCTAGTCTTTATTGGATCAAGAGTCAATCTTTATGCATATTTTGGCCAATTCTCCATGGTGTTCTATCATAATTCCTACCATTACATGCTACAACAAAAATGAGATTCAAGAGTGTTATAAGCAATGAAGTTATAGAAGTTTCTCCTTGGCACCATGGCAAATATTCCCATCCCATCTTGATTGAATCAACTCATTGACCATTTTGTTTGTATCAATGCTAATTAGGATGAGCATCTCCTTATTGGAAAGTATAATTGAATCTTTTCTATTAATCAATATTTATGATTCTATCCATCTCTTTCATCACTTTGTATCCTCATATGATTTGTTATTTGTGGCTTCTTTAGTCATTAGACCATTAGATCTACATTTGTGCCCACTCATCTTTAATCTGCATTCTAGGTTATATCCTTGAGTCATGCTTGCTAATCTACCCTATTGGGGCTCAACCATATAAAACATCATCTTTATCCAATTCAGGTCATCTTAATGATTATAACTGCTTATGGTAAATCATTTTTTTAACTTTTATTCTTGATTATAACCACCTTTGGGAAAATTAGTATCCTTTTTAAATCAATGCATGCAAGCATTTTATCATTTTGGATTAATCTCACCCATGGATTAATTCCACCTTTCTTCTTGATTCTTTTTGAGGGACCATCCATCCACACATGTGATGACCACTCCCTCAAGGGGGCATCATTAAAGATGTTTTAAACACCATTTGGAGCTTTGTTATTCAATCATCATCCTCTTTTTGGCATACATGCCATTTCTCATTATTTGAGAAGACATTGTTGTGCCTATGATTTGCAATGCCTTCCCAAATAGGTGTAAACTATAGACACCTAAAATTGGCCACAAATAACCTTCAACCAAGCTTTTGACTAATTTCTACCAAAACACACAATTTGTCCTAAAAACACTAAAGTGAGCTAAAAGATTTAAAAATATCATATTCAAGTGCCAATTTTGGCCAAAGTATTCCTAAATGGGGTAATGTAGTTTATGAGACAACTAAATTTGATCTAATCATTTCAAGTCAAAATGACATTTTCACACCTAGGTGCTCTAGATTGCTCTTTTCTACCAAATTTATTGCACAAGACACATGCCTTTGATATTTTATGTTGACAACATCCTAAATGGGATAATGGATCCAATTCATATAACATCACATCTTAATTCCGATCCAGTTAAATTTTGAGCCAATAATATGACATTTTGACTAGTTTGATTAATTTGTGCATCAATTGCCAATATTTTTACCAAAATTGATAAATCATGTTTAAGACTAATTAATTTGAATCAAGAGCATAATTAAGAATTCCATGGATCTTTTTGAATATTTATTTTTGGGAATTTATTATGAGTTTCTACATCATCAAGTGACATCTTTTCTTGGGAAGGCATCCCTAGGCCATAAATGCATAAAATATCTCATTAAGCCCTCCCATGCCTCATTAAGACCTTCCATGCCTCTTTAATGCCTCTATATCCAAAATATTTATGAGGGCATTTATTGAATTTTTCCTCCAAAATTGAATGGATTCTTAGCCACACATCTTCATCTTGTGATGGATGATTCAAGTTCATTCTGATCATTTTACAAAATATATAAATAGGAGGCCTTGCCTATTGATTTTTAAGATATCTTGGTGTAAAGTTATCATGCCCAAATGACATAAAAATATCATTTTATGTAAATTTATAATGCTATAAATTTCTTTCAAGACATTGATTTAGTATTATCATGCCTAATTGTTGAGCTAATCTAAAGCCATCACAAGCCATTGGTACCAAGGAGAAGAGGAGATATCCAAGCCTCCTTTGATGAACACTCTTTGATGCACAAGCCTAGCAAGTCACTTCAACAAGCCATTTGGAGCATATAAGGAAGGTGAAAAAACATTTATATTTTGCATTTTAGTTGTGTTTTCCATTTATTTTTGTTCATAATGCTCCCCCCTTGAGATAGGCTTAAGGTGTTAGATATTAGTGTGTTATTTTAGATCTTGATTTTATAAAATAACACTATACTAATCTCACCTTATTGAAATCTTATGTTCACACATGGCATCCAATCTATTCCTAATATTAATGGTAGCCATTGCATATAGAAAAAAATTATCCAAAGATTTGCTACCTTAATTTGCATCTCTATTCACTAGTTTGAGCTTGGTTTTATAGCATATAAAAGCATATCCTTGTCAGGGTGGAGAGCGCATGTTGGGTGCTGAGATAGATATTTTGTTGATCATTTTTACATATCCATCACTTTATATCCTTAGTGATGTGGTTTCCATGTGTAGTCACTCTTGAAGATTCCCTATGAATCTGGGTGCCAGTTAACCATCTACCAACTGGAATAAGATGTGCGTTGATTCCTCTAACTGGCATAAAAGATACCAAAATATCAATCATGCCAAGTTATTTCCTCACATTGAAGTGTCTATCAATTTGGCATGAATCTATACTTAGTCAAAATAGGGGCCCAACAGGAGTTAGTTTGTACCTCACCTTATCATTATAAGTTCCTCATGGAACAATTAAAAGCAATTGAAGATCTATCTTTTATAGATGAATAACCACCCTATATTGAGCCTTAATCCACCAACGTGCATAACATTTAATATATTTGTCCTTATTCAAAACCTTTAATTGAATTCCTTGAAGAGGACATGATTAATGATGAGATCCTTTTTCATGCCAATAATCCCTCACTATTCATTAAAATAGCTATTAATACCACTCTTATTTTTAAAGTGTTAGTTGATAAAGGGTCTAGTATTAATGTGACATATTTATGGTTCATCTAAAAACTTGGCTATAATAAAGATCATCTCAAGTAAACCCACCTAACCTATCATGGATTTGATAAAAATAATTAAAAACCATTCAGTTGTATTTGGATTCCCCTTAAAATTGGACCTAAAAATGTTTGAACTAAACTTATGGTCTTTGATTTTCCCCTATCTTATAACATACTCCTAGGCCAACCTTGGACTCATTGAATGTGGGCCATCACATCTTTCGATAGCCAATGCATCAAGTTATTACATAATGACAAACAATATAAACATGAGGTTAATCCCAACCCTTGGAGTATTCAACTTCCATATCCTAAATTTTAATATCACATTCTTACCATTCCAAACATCAATAGTGATCCCTTACCTAAATTTATCAAAATTAATCTAGACTTATAGGTCACTTTTACTGATTCAGATGATGATGAACCTAATGAATTGCAACACTACTAAACTACCTCCTTATATTTTAGAGTGGCTTCCTCCTTATTTATTACCTCATGATCACACTATTCCTGTCATTGATGAGAACACTAATTTTCCCCCTATATGCAATTCCCATGACATTTATTACCTATAATATGCCTTCATGTGCAATGATTATGGAGTGGCCAAATTATTTCAAGTTACTTTAATCATATCTCTATGCAAATTTGATGATCTAGGAATTTCCCCTTCTGAAACTCCTCTTGAATCTCAAGAATGTACCATTTCTCCAACCTATGATGATAAATACTTCATGGCCTAAGCTCAATCCTGAGACTTAGATGTCCATTACTATCAAAAAATTTTAACCCAAATACATGCTTTCAACAGTGATGTTTACAACATTTCCATGGATTTTAAATTAGCTTGTGAAGGTCATGTACCCCCCATTAATTTTCCATTTATTGATACTCATTAGGTGGTAGAAAAAATCCTACCTTCTAAACATATAAAAATTCCTACATCTATTCTACCACTTATAGATCCCACCATTGCATCTGATTCTTCCCCTTTCAAATAAACTAATGATAAACCAATCTCATCCGATCAACCTACTCCTTCTACTCCTGAGATCATAGTAGACACCAAGGCCATAGATGTCCATCAAATACATTCTACATATGATCATCATGGTAATAAAATTCTTGATCTCAAAGTATCTATTGGGTATTATGGTCCTTTTCCCACTTTGCCTAGTGATGAATCCATTCTTGAATTGATTCATGCCCAAAAACCTCAACTTCTTTGGTAAAATCATAAACTCAAGAATTTTAATAACAAATTCCCTTGTTTCAATAACTTCATCACTAGCATCGACCCTAAAAAAAATCCAATTTCCTCTTTACCTAATGAACCATATCATTTACAAGATGGAAGTACTATGCTTATTTAAGAAACCACTTGCATTAAATATGGTATTCCATCATGCTCTCAACCAATTATAGTTTCTTGTGAATTCAAACCTACTGAACATGATAAATTTAGCTTATTCTTTAATAAATGTCATGAGATATTTACATGGTCCTATGAGGACATACTAGCTATTGACCCACATTGTGGTGCACAATATTATCACTTATCCCGATTCTAAACCCATGCACTAAAAGCAACAAAAATAACCACCTAAAGTTTCAACCTTATGCCATAAATAAATTATCAAGCTTCTTGATGTTAGGTTTATCAAACCTATGGATTATTTTGAATGGGTTTCTAACATATTCCCTATTCAAAATAAGGTCACCATGGTTATTTGAATTTGCATTGATTTCCATAATCTTAATCTTTCTTGTCCCAAGGATAATTTCACTCTACCTTAAATAGATGCCATCATCAATTCCATAGCTGGTTATGAAATGTTGTCTCTTATGGATGGTTTCTTGGGTTATAACCAAATTCACATTACCCTTGAAGACCTACTGGCCATTTTTGATCCACATATCAAAGTTTACCTAAGTATGGAAAAGGGATCTTTCAGATAAGAAAATGGTAGGTCTTTGGTAGGACTTTGGGTTTTTTAGTAGTGATAACTTTGGGTTTTTTGAAGACACAGTGCAAATCGAGTTTCTAGTAGTGCTTAGCTTCTAAATGTTTCATAAGTAGAAGTAATTCAAGTTTATAGACCCAAATTACTCATATACAATGTATTTTGGGTTTTCCCAAGGGAACATTACTTGGTTACTTCATAAGTTCATGAGTAGTCAGAAACCTGAAATAAGTAAAGGGGCTTGACAAACCCAATTTGGTCTTAAAAAATGATACGTCTCAGGTTATTTAAGAGACGAGTATTTTTCAAAAATCTAAAGGGAATTTTCAAAATGTCGAAGGGTATTTTTAGGGTAAAAAGGGACCAATCAAATTTCTTCAAGGTACACTTCAAATTTTTTGAAGGGCTTTTTCTTCTCCAAGTGGACAGTTGCAATTTTCCTGAAGGGTATGTTGCCCTTTGAGAGGACCATTTCAAAATTCCTGAAGGATATATTTCCTTTTGAGAGGACCATTTACAAAAATCTGAGGGGGCATGTAGAAAGTCCTGAAATGGTCTCTTACGCTTTGGGAAAGTCCATTATGAAAAGCTTGAAGTGTAGTTTCTAAAGATAGACATGCAAACAAAAGTCTGAAGGAATTCCTTTGGAACAAATTGTTTACAGAAATTCCTTCAAGAGATTTGCCTGAAAGAAATAAGCTGAGAGAGAAGCTTGAGACCAAGTGTCTAAAGGAAATGATAGGCTAATGAACATCAAAATTAGGATAAGTGACTAGCCATTAGAAGTAATCTGAGTTTGAAAGATCTCAAAGTCTTAAGGCTTAAGGAAGTAGCAAGAGTGAGAAGACTTCAAGATAGACAAGCCCAAAGTAAGTAGGTTTAGAAGAACCCCAATTACTCTGCATAGTGCAAATCAAGTTTCTCAAATTAATCTACTTAAAAGGTTTTTTTAGTGAAGGATCTAGGAAAGTCTCAAAGTTGGAGAGGCCAAAGAACCCAAATTACTCTACATAGAGTAAATCAGGATTCTCTAAGGGATCAACTTAAGCTTGGTTCTGGCAATGCTAAAATCATGATTGCAATGAATGGGAGGCTGCCACATGGCATAACTAGAGTAGAAAAGGCTAATCAATAAAGGACAAGTGGTCATAAAGTATGATCAATAAACACATGGGAGAGTATGAGTGGTTGGTAGCTGGAAGTCATTAAGGCTCCCATTCACCATGGTTCATTGCTTGTAATCATCTGTTCAATGCTTAAATGCATTATACCAAGAAGAAATATTCCAACTACTCACAACATGACTTTTTAGATGTGCCAAAGAAAGTTTTAAAGATGGGCAGAGCTCAAGAGTATTGGGTAGTGACTTGGAATGGTGAATTTATGAACATCAGGGAAGGAAAATGGGAGGTTCCAGCCATCTGTGACTTCTTTTTTCCTCCCTTTCTCTCTTCCCCTTTTTCTTTATAAATAAATGCCTTGGAGCCCAGAAATATATCCCCAGACTAGTGATAAAATCACTCTACAAAAATTTCTATGTAATGGACCTTTAAAGCAATAAATATTTTTTTACCTATCTCTTTATCTGAAAGTTGGATTGAGTTAGCTTGTGCACTAATAGTATTGTGAAGAAGCATCCTTCCAGCCTTGTTACCTTTCTTTCTTGCTTATTTTCAAGTAATTTCCAGTCAATCATAGGTCTAAACTCATGATTTTTGACCATTAATAGATGTTTATGTGAATTTTGAAATCCTCTTTATCTCATGTGTGGTTTAGTAAGCCTAGCTTAAGAAATACTTATGCAAGTTAGCTGGTTAGGAGGTTGTGTAAGCCAACTTGTCTTATGTTGAATTAGTGTCTTTCCCAGGCCAGGTAGATTACTTACTTTCAATACATCACCTCCCTTAGCTTAGTTTTATTTTCAAGTAATCTCTCTCCCCTTTTCCTTGGGAATTAGTAAAGTTTAGCGTAGAAACCCAAAGAGATAGAGTGAAGCACCTGAGGAACTAGCCTCATAAAAAAGTCTAGAGGTTCAACCTCACCATAGGACACCCACATCCTAAGGTTGTTACCATGATTATAGATATAAGTGAGAGAGCCTAAATAAATCTATCACAAGGGTGAAAATCTAGTCTATAACAAGACCAACATAAGACAACTTGCACCATTGAATGGAGCACCTATTACAATGTTAAAATGCCTTTCGGCCTAAAAAATACTGAAGCTACCTATCAATGGGAAATGACTCACATATTTCATGATATTATTCATAAAATTGTAGATACCTATGTGGATGACCTCATTTATAAATCCAAAAATTTCAAGACTCATCTCTCTGATCTTGCCATCATCTTTGATTGCCTCCTTAAATATAAAATTAGACTAAATCCTTATAAATGTGTTTTTAATTTCACATCATGAAAACTATTAGGATTCTTAGTCTTCCTTCATGGCATTGATATCAACCCTATGAATATTAATGTTATCTTCAACTTGCCCATCCCTAAATCCATTTTAGACATGCACACTTACCTCGATAAAATTAGGGGTAATTAGATGCTTCATTCTTGAAATGGCTTACCATATCTATTCATTCAATTATCTTCTTAAGAAATGTAATGAATTATAATGGATGGATCCCTATCAAAAAGAATTTGATAATATGAAAGAATCATTGCTTTACCAACCTACTCTTCATCCCCTTCAAATGATCAACATTTGATCTTGTATACCTCTTCCACACCCATATCAGTTGGGGAAATACTGGCCCAACAAGAGGATACTATAAGGGAATATTATGTCTATTAAATTATCCTAGGCCTCATTGACTATGAAAAACATTACACAAAATTCAAACATGATTGCCTTACCATTTATTTTTCTGCTAAAAAACTTTGACGTTATATGCTTTAACAAATCACTTACATTATCATCCATTCTAATCCCCTTCGTCACTTCTTTTTCAAAGCCTTTCTTCCTAGATACATAATTGAGTGGATGGTCCTTCTCATGGATTTTTATCTCTTAATTATTACCCAAAAAGATGTCAAAGGATAAATCATTACTGATCCACTTGTCACAGCTCTTGTGCTAGCTACCGACCACCTTTAAGATAGTCTTCTTGATGATAATATTCTCTACATTTAAGGTGTTAACCAAGCCATACCCCTTAAATATTACTCATATAACTTCACTGATGACCTAGAAGTAAGTAATATCAATGATTACACTATCTTCCCTGATACTACTAAACTAAAAGTAGTCATCTAAGAACTTCCTAAAATTAATGTTGATTTACATGAAGATACTTGGACCCTTCATTTTGATAGCACTAGATGCCTTCAAAGAGCTGGGGTAGGCTATATTCTTATGATTCCTCTTGGAAAAATTATCCCATTATCTTTTTTTCTCACATTCGATGTCACTAAACAACATAGTGGAGTATGAAGCTTTAATCTTAGGCATTCAAGTCGCCCTTGATCTAGATATCCAATAGATGCATGCTTTAGGTTACTCCAAACTCATTTTTTACCAAGTCAATTGTAATTATCAATGAAAAAGTGAGAATCTCATTTATTATCATCAAATAACAACTATCATCACCAAATATTTCATTTCTTTTACCATCGAGCCTATCCCTCGAGATCAAAATTCTATTGTTGATTCTCTTGCTTCTTCAACATCTCTTTTTCATTCACATCAAGTTCTTATCAATCCAAATTTTATTATCCAAATAATAAAATATCCATATTATGTTCAACAATGAGATTCAATTATCTACCACATGGAGGCTATCACCATTTGACAAAGCCCATGGTACAAAGATATCATTCAATTTATAGAACACCAAACTTATCCTCCAAACCTTGATTCTTATGAAAATACTCACATTTGTAAATAATATTTTAAGTATGTATTTCGATATAACATCCTTTATTATTAAAATTATGAAGGTACCTTTCTTTGTTGTGTTATGAGAGACAAGGTTCCTCCTCTTCTTAAACACGCACACGGGGGCATTTTTGGTGGCCATTATAGTGGACATGCTACAACCCATAAATTTTTACTTATGGGATAATTTTATCCCACTCTTGAAAATGATGCTATCAAATTTGATAAAAAAGTTTACTTTCCAAATTCATGATGATTTAATTCATTCACCTCACATTGAGATTCAAACTATAGAATCTCCTTGGCCATTTTCCATGTGTGGATTAGATATCATAGGAAAATTACCTTGATCTCAAGATGGGAATGTCTTTAGAATCACATCAATAGAATATTTTACCAAATGGGTTGAGGTTATGCTCCTCATAAATTTAACCAGTACCACCTTATCCAAATTCATCCTTAATCAAATCATTTACTATTTAGTTTCCCTCATACTATCATTTTAGACAATGGTGGTAATTTAAAAAATAAATATGTCAAACAAATTTGTGCTAAATTTAAAATCAATCACAAATTCTACACACCCTATCATACAAAATGTAATTTCCAACCTGAGTCCACCAAAAAAATTCTTAATAAAAGTCTCCAAAAGATAATTTGTGAAACCTACAAATATTGTCACCTTCATCTATATCTTGCTCTTTGGGCCTATCGCCCTAGCATAGACACTGCCACTGGGGCAACATCATTCTCTCTAGTCTATGGTTTTGAATTAGTCCTCCCATTAGAAGTTGACCTTCATTATCTCCATATATATCTTCATGGTATAATACTCGATGATTAATTACATGAAGATCACCTTCATGCTCTTGATCTCCTTGATGAACATCATATTTCTTATTTATAACATGTTCACCAATACAAGGCCCATACTTATTGTTGGTGATATTGTCCTTAAATTAGACTAAACTCATGACAATGAAGGCAAATATGCCCAAAAATGGTTGGGCCCTTATTTAATCAAAGATATTCTTGGTCCAAGTACCTATCACCTTCAAACCAATGAAGGTCATATTTTCAAAGAGCTCACAAATGCGTAATTCATAAAGAAGTATCCTAGCTCTTTCCCTTCTTTTCATGCTTTATATATGATATATATCTAATGCTTTTTTCAAGATACTCACATGGGTTTCACCATTTGCAATAATTATCTCTTTTAACAAACCTTAGTCTTTCCTTTTTGGTCATTTGATTTTTCCTTTTTCTTCATGAGTTACATTATAAAACCGTGGATAAGACCCCATCTTCCTCATGATTTCCCACTTCTTGTCCTCTTTATTTTCTCACTTTCTAAAATCATAATTTCTGGCACCCCTTGGGTTTCTCTTTTGTGAGTTGAAGTGTAAGACCATGGATAGGATCTAACCTTCCTCAAAAATACCATATATATATTTTATTTATTCTTCACATGATTTTGGTACCCCTTGTGTTTCTCTTTTATGAGTTGAAGTGTAAGACCATGGATAGGACCTATCATTCCTCATAAAATCACCATATTTTCATTCCTTATCTACAATGTGTTTTGTAATGATTAAAAGTTTTTGATCTTTATTCTCAAATTTAGATTTTTCTTCTTTTTATAGATAAATTTTGTAGAATAATCTATGCTAACATGTTTTCCTACATTTTCCTCATTCTTATGTTAAGGAATTACACTTTACTATCATTGTATCCCTTTTTTGCCTTTTGTCACATTTTTTTGTGATTTTAAGTAATTCAAATTATTTCATGTCTCATTCCTCTTGATTCCCTTTCCTTTCACTCCACATTGGATAAAACAAGGTTGAAGTCAAGATAACACTTTTATTTTACTTGTATTTACGAGACTCTTAGACACCATGTTCTCTGAATTCTCTCTCTTAACAACCAAGTCCCAAGTATTCAAATGAAATTAATCTTTACCACCTATGTTTGGTTTTCCAAAGCCATATGGAGGAGGAATAGAAAAAGCCATCAAGAAATTTAAAATCCAAATCATTTGAAATAAAAGGCAATGATATAAAAAAGGCAACGTAAAAATTTCAAAAGTCAAAATCACACCAAAAGATGTGATCAGAATCACATCTCCTATTTAAAATTAAAGCTCAAACTCCATAGTTGGCCTCACAATAGATCTGAGGACCATTGGAGTGTGGTAAGCCATTAGATTAGAAGAGGAGAATTAAACAAACTTTATGGTTCTACCTACTTTCTCACGTAAGTACTCAATATTTTTAGTAGATCAACGAATCTATAAGGGGTCTTAAGAAATAGGGAACACATTGTGAGAATGTAGGTCCATTTTAATTTTCATGCATATAACCTTCATTATATGATCTACATACTTCATTTTTTGACCTAATACTTGTGTGTCTAGGAGAAGTTCTTTAGAGTCCTTAAGGTCAAAAGTCCTCTTATTTTGACAAACCTAATTTGAGTGTCTTAACTTTGATAAAGAGTTCCTCTACCTTGGTTTTCCTTCCATTATCCCTTTCACCCATTTCATTTCCCCCTTTGATAGGCATGTGTGATTCTAAATATGTTTTCCCTTGTTCTATACTCCATCTTCACATCTTAAAAACATAATAGAATTACTTTATTTCCATTTTATCTATCCTTAGAACAAAATAACTTGTTTGAACAATTATGAATTCTTTTATTTACATCATTACTCTACATTTATATATATGACTTTATTTATTTTACCATTTATTATTTTTGTACTACCCTTTTTGTGGACACTTGAGTCCATTTCTAATTTTATGTTCTTTTCCATTGTTGAGTGCGGTTGGCTTGTTACTTCTCACTCATCAATATTGTTTCCCATCTTTATGAACCTTTTTCCATTGATGATTTATTATGGATTTTTACTACTCACTCATCAATGTTGTTTTACCATTTTTCTTGCCCATCTTTGTTTAATTAAGGAATGTTATTGCTTTCACATTGATGTTTGATTACCATCATTTTTGACATGTATCCTTGGTCTGAATTGGTGAGTTTTTATTTTTTACTTAAGGTTTACTTTGAGTTTTTTGGGATTTAGTAACCTTAGCTTTGTGGTAACCCAATTTACTCTAAATTTTGACTTGGTTATTTGGTCTAACATAACACTCATCATCCCAACTTTCCAAATTCACAAGTATGTCCCATCCACATAGCACCAGTTATCTTGGCGTTCCTATATTTATTTGTTTTTTCTCTTTAGTTTTGTATCATTGGGTTTGTCTAAAGAAGTATATATACCCTCCACGATAAAAAAGACAAACATGATAGATAACCATCCAATGATAAACATAAGTCAAGGTACACATACATTTAATTTTTTAGTTATTTCCCTTTCCATAATTGACTTTCAATTAATTTATGCTTTAAAATACTACAAATTTTTTTTAGCTTAAACATTTTGTGTTACTATGTTTTTTCTCTAAGCATCATCCCATGTTGTACTTGCATGACATGTGACAAGCTTCGAGTGGGGAATATGTATACACATAATATTTTCAAACTTTATTAATTATTGATGCTTTCTATCTTATAAGAACCTATCAAGTCTCAATATCTCTAAGTGCATGCCCTAAGGGTTGCACTGAGAAATGGGTGGGAAAACCATTGGTGCTTTACAAAATTATTATCCATTTTTGCCACTTCCTATCTACTCACTTGTCTCCTAAAACCATTCCCCTAAGATTTACCTCCTATTTTTCACCCTCCTCTAGTAATTTAGCACCCTTATTTATCCCTTAACTAACCTAAACCCCTTTTTGATAGATTATATTACATACTCAGCCCCATCAACCTTGTATTCTTATTGAATAACTCATTATGGTCTAGGTTGGCCCATGACTGACCTAGTTCATGACCTAGTTTATTTTTATCAATTATGATACTAGGTCGACTGGGTCGACCTTGTCGACCTAAATTTTTAGAAAGGTTTAGGGTTAGATACACCTATATAAACACATTCATTTTTACATTTTTAGGGATACAACAAGAGTTAATTATTCATTTGCAGTTCTTTATAATCTACTCTTCCACCATTCTACTTGAGGAGTCTTAGCTTAGGGTTTCTACTTGGAGAATAGTCTTGTCTTATGGATAAGTCTTGGATGCTTTAGAATTTATTAGTGATCCTTACAAATCATGAAAACCTTTTGCAAATAACCTTTGGCTAATGGAGAGATTGAGTATCAATGGGTTCATCTTCAAGATAAGTATCTCTAACTTTGCTCCTCTCTTTTAGTAGATAGAAGTAGCATAAGTAATGGCTTTTTATTATATTATTCTCTCCATGAATTAGGGTTTTACCTATACATATGTTAGTTAGTATTTAATTATTCATGTTTACTAACCCCCATGTTGTGCCATAAGCTTCTGTGAACACTAGATTAGACTTTTACTTTAATTATTATTATTTTAGTGAATATGAAAACATAGGACCTAATTAGGGTTATTACATAGTTTTGATTGACTGGAGGCTTTTCAACCCTCCCTAGTGATATTATTATGGTAAGATATCCCTTGGATAGGTCTAGTGGATCCATCTTGGTCATGACCTTGAATTTATAATGCATCCCCAATCTAAAGTGTAAGTAAGATTTATCTTCTCTGAACTAGGATTGATTTATAGATTTGTTACATTTCCCATTGCATACATGGTCAACCCCAAGATTGAACTATTAATGAAGAAATATTTGACCAAGATCATTGAGTCCAAAATAATCTTCCACATCAAACACTTCATGGGTGGCTAATTTTGTGCCTGTAAGGAAGAAGAATGGGAAGATAAGGTTATGTGTAGACTTCAAGGATCTCAACAAGCTATCATTGAGAGATCACTACTCCTTGCCATCCATGGATAAAATTCTTCAAAAGGTTTTAGCTTCAAATAATTTCTCCTTGCTTGATGGATACTTAGGTATAATCAAGTGTTAGTGAAATATGACCAACATAACACTACCTTCACAACCAAGTGGGGTACTTATACTTATAAGAAGATGCCCTTTGGGCTATCCAATGTAGGGGAAACCTTCTAAAGAAAATGGATGTAGCCTTGTAAGGAATCATAAATGAAGTGGTGCTCATATACCTTGATGAAATCATAGTTTTTTCCAAGGATGCCAAATATAACTTAACATACCTAAGGCTAATATTTAATAGGTGTAGGTAGTATGAGGTCTCTTTGAATCCCAAAAAATGTATTTTAATAGTCCATGAGGGTAGACTTATAGGCTAGATTATGTCAAAAGAAGACCTTTCTATAGACCCTAAGGGGATAAGTGCAATACTTGATCTATCACAACCCAAGCATAAGAAGGGATTGTAGAGGTTTTTAGGCAAGATCAACTTCATTAGGAGTTTTATCCTTGGGTTTGTATAGTTGGTAAGGCCTCTAACCTTCATGCTCAAGAAACATAAGGATTTTACATGGAATAAAGAAGGGAAAATAAGATTTTAATCCATTAAATAGGACATTTCCAAAACATCCACCCTCCTCAACCATAATTTCTCAAGGGACTTCTTCTTGTATGCCTTCTCAACTAATGATACTATTTCTACCATGCTTATGAAAAAAAATAGTGAGGGTTTTGAATAGTCCATAACCTTCTTTAGTTAAGCATTAGAGGGATATGAAGAGAGGTATACATTTTTGTAAAAGTATGTGCTTGAAGTCATGAGAGGCCTCAATAAATTTAGACACATGGTATCTAATAACAATATCTATGTCATGGTGGTTCACCCTAGCATCAAGGACTTCATTCTTAATCAAGACTTGAGTGAAAATAGAGAATTTTGGGTGACCAAATGTATGGAATATGACATATAAGTAAAGGTCACCAAGTTGGTAAGGGGTAGAGGACTGTGTGAACACTTATCATTAGATGTGAAGGAGGAAAAATAAGTGGTTCTAAAAATGCAAAGTGATCACCAAGCAACTGCACATACATCTCCTTCCAGCTAGACTCAAGATATGGTGAGATTCCTTCAAATAGGAGAATGTCCTATATGCCTAAGTAGAACAAGAAGAAGGTAATACAAGCTGTGATAAATCTATTATGTCTTGATTGATGGAGTGATTTTTAAAAATGATCTTGATGGAATTATCTTGAGGTGTCTAGAAACTAACCAAGTTGACAAGCTCGTAAACCAATTTCATGATGGGCTTACAAGAGGGAACTTTTTAGCTAAGAATACAACAAGAATCATAAGAGTAGGCTAATTTTGGCCAATTTTTTTCAAGGAATCCCATGTTTGGGTCAGGATATGCCAAATGTGTGTCATGTTCATAAGGAAACAAAGACTAGCTATCATGCCACTCAAACCTATCCAAGTGGAGCAACCCTTCATGAAATGGGGCTTAGACTTTGTAGGCATGATTAACCTTCCATATAGTGTAGGACACAAGTGGGTCTTGAATGATACAAACTACTTCATTAGGTGGGTGGAGGCTATAACACTTAAAGAGGCAAATTAGAACTTGGTTTTGGAGTTCTATAACATCCTAGTAACTAGATTTGGGACCCCCTCCACCATCATATCAGATAATACACTTAATTTCACTAGTGAAAGAATGAGTGAATGGGATATTAACCATGGAATCTACCTTAATAATTCCTCAAACTACTATCTATAGGGTAATGGACTAGCAGAGTTCATTGACAAGAACCTAATTAGAATCGTAAAGATAACCTTGGAGGACAACCAAAGGGAGTGGCATACTAAGATAAGGATAACCTTGTGGGTAGATAAGATCACTCCCAAGAGGGATAATAGTCATTAAACATACCTTTTTGTCTATGGCATGTATAAATGTTGCCCATATCACTTGAACAACCAACCTTAAAACTCACACATCAACTTGAACTAATGGAGAAGGATGCTATGGAGGTAAGGATGAATGAATTGAGGGAGATGGAAGAGAGAAGAGATGATTCTATGAATGCCATGTGGTCTAATAAATATTAGGTCAAGAGGTCATTTGACAAGAGATATTCTTCAAAGACCTTCTAATAAAGTGATCTTTTACTCAAGTGGGATAAAGACTAGGATAATTCAGGTAAGCACTCAATGTTTGATAGCCTATGGAGTAGACCATACATCATTACCAACTACAAGAAGGATAATAATTTATATTTATTAAGGAAAAAATGGTGAGGAACTCCCTATCCCTATCAATGGGGTGTTCTAGAAGTATTGTTATTAGAAAGCACATACTAATTTTGTACATAGTAGTTTAAGTCCCCTTTCTTCTAAGTGACATGGTAAATGATTTGTTAGTACCTTGTTTGGATATCTTGTTGCATGTTTTGGTTGTGTTATTATGGATTTATTGTTATGTGTCTTAGTTTTGTTCTTGTTACTTTCTTATTATATGTCTTTCCTTTATGTCTTGTTGTATGTATTGTAGAGAGATTATAGTCTTTAAGGTCTACAAGGTATTAGTAATGAAATGTTAGCCTAATTAGATAGGTCTCTCATTTGAACCATGATTTTTATAAAAGAATTACTTAGTCCTCTTGACCATTAGGCTAGTAAACCCTTAGAGTCACCAATGATGTTGACTCCTTTATTACCTTTGGATTAAAAAGGGTCAACCTATGTCATAAACACTTGAGATAATTCCTCCATAGCCTTCTTGTGTCTCTTGAAGTGTCGGGTCACTTTAATAAGGGTTCACTTGTCAATAGGTTAGAGGCAACATGTTCAAATGGTATACCTATGGCAAGGAGTGTCATGGTGGTCACCTCCTCACTTTGTTTTAGTTAGTGTAAAATGTTCTATTGTGTTGATTATTTGTAAGATTCCATGACAAAGTTTTAAGGTGGTCCTCATGACCCAAATCATTCATCTAAGAGGTGACTTATGATGTTTCAACCATAGCCAACCATGTGAGCATGCCAATAACCTACAATATGAGGCAAAATTTAGGAGATTGGAGACCAATATGAAGAAATATGTTTGACTCTTGTTTGAAACCTTAGAATACTTCAAGGTTCTTTAGAAAATATTAAGGTATTTACTTCAATTGAAGTTTCACTTGGAATTATGCATGCATTTCCTTCAAAAAGGGTGTCTAAACATGTGAATAATTCTATTTTGGCCCTTAAAGAACCACCAAGACCATAAATTATGCCTTCAAAGGTTTCCATTATCACCATAATGCCATTATATAATGGTTTCTTATGTAAAGGGTATCCTTGCATAAGTCAAATGCTTTTATGCACCACTAAAGGGGCCCACACATGTGAAAAAGGATTTTAAACTTCCCTCCACCTTTACTCCATATTTTGAATGCATCTTGAATCCTAATTTCCCTCCTCCTTCCCGCCAATAACATTGAAAGATTTGAAAACTCAAGAAAATGTAGAAAAGTGGTGTTTTGTAGGTGTTTTCAAGCTTCTATGGATCCATACAGTATGATCATGGTCAGAAGAGGTTAAGAATATTTAGAAAGAACTTAGTGTAGACATCAGATGAGAGAATCCACAAGTTTTAGAGTCAAAAATATAAAAACTAGCCCCTTCTCTTCATCAGTCTCCTTAGTAGCCTTTGATAACCTTTTAGGTTCTTATTTAGTATGGATAAAAGAGAGAAAATGGTGACCTAAGATATTGAAAAAAGAAAGGGGGTTAAATGGCCTTCCAACCTTGGAATTATTTTTAAGAATGATGACACATGATTTATGAATAATGGTTAATAACTTAGGCAGTCAAACTAGTCTTCTACATCTACATAGGGTCAATCTTGGAACAATTTTAGTGCATTTCTAGCCTAGTTAAAGAAAATGGTGGTTTTACATGTCTTATACAAGCCTTAAAGGTCCTACCACTTCACCTCACACCTCAAATTGGCATGTGTGAGCTTGTGTGAGCAATAAAATCTTCATATGGTCACACTTTTAGGTTGTAGACAATAGTTCTTGGTGTTTTGGAGCCTTTAATACATTATATGTGTCAAGGATAATTTATTGATTTTAACGATATCTTCTTAATATATACATTTAGTTTTTCTAATCATAGGTGGTATACCTAATGATAAAATTAACACTCAACTCCTTCAAGATCTTGGTTTCAATTAAGACTGCCTGTGTAGTTTGACTTTCATTACAAGTGTGAACATAGTGTTTCATGGTGATGGTTGATGAAGATCATTAGTTTACTATAAAGGAAATAGATGTATTTTACACATATATAGGAGTCCTTATCCTATAAGGATCAATCCTCATTATTTCTCTCATGACCAAGAAATCATGAACTAGCCTCCCAATTCTCTCATAGATATGTTTAACAAAGTTTAAGGGTCATTAGCATTGTTTAAGGTATTTTTGAAATCCTAGGTTTTAGTTTCTCCCTTCATATGTATGATTAAATAACTTCAAATGTTTGACCTTGTTGAGTATATAAATAGGGGTGTTTAGGGTCCCCATAGGTGGTATTGAACAAGGACTAATAGTCCATAAGGAACCTCTCAAAGAACATCTGCTATGTAATGATCTCATCAAGCCATTTCACCCCATAGTAGGATCCAATTTCCAAACTTAGAACTTCAGAAGACCCTATAACCACAACCTATAGGTTTAAGCCCTTATTACCAAGATAAAGGCATGGAATCAAGGTTAAATATTGCATAATACCATGAAGGGTCAATGAAGTTATGAGAAAAGGGGCCTAATCAAGTTTAAGCACATGGATGAAGCCATGACCAAACTCATAAAGATCAACTTCAGACTCGACCTTCAAAGGTTTCCCTAAGCTGTCACATGTACCTAAACTTAAAATATGTAGTAAAGGGTCATATTTTATGAAGATGACTACCTCAAGAGGGTGATTGGGATTTAGGGAAGGTCAACTAGGTCTCTATCATAGTATATAAGACCCCCTCTTGCTCATGAAACTATGTAAGAACCCCTTGGTAGTCAAACACCCAAACCACCATCTACAAAACTATAGGTGGTATACCTCAAAACTTGAGTGTTAGATGTTATATGCACATGGAGGATATATATAAAATAGATGGGAAAAACATAGAGGCTATGTGGTTAAGAGGAAAATTAAATTTGAAAGGATAAATGAACAAGTTGACTCAGGCACCAACAGTGAGCTAAGTGCATCCAAGTTTACCTAACCAGTTATGGTGTATAATTAATGTGAATGACAATGGAAAAAAAACATGTATGGGTAAACCCATGGTAGTGTATGCCATCAATCTTCCTTAAGATCTCATATGATGATGATAAATCTTGAGAGATGCCTGATCTAGGTTGAACATCCATGATATAAACACCTATGTGCATGACTGTATAAATGAGTTTAGAGGAAAAGGTTGAGAGAGGCCTAACTCAAAGGGTGTTATATACCCTAATATAATGTTAAATTATATTCCAAATCCATAAATAGTAAGGAAGGAAAGAAAATACTACTTAGGCCTCTAGTGGAACAACTGACTCAAACACTCACGTTGGGAAATGATGCTCACAACAAACCTACAATAAAGAAGGAGATAGAAGAAGGTTTGAGAAATTGAGGAAAAATTAAAAAGTGTGAAATTATATGGGAAATGATGCTAAGATGACATTTAAGTCATCAATGCACCTTCAAGTGACTTAGAGTCTTGAAGCTCAATTTAGGCCTATAAGGCCTAAAACCCTTCTTAGGCCTTAAAACCCAAACTTAATCTCTATGACAAACTAAAACCCCCATGGAAGACATATAGTCATGAAGAGGTTTGTTATGATAATAAATGTCCTAAGGAATATTTTTTAGATAGAGGAAGGTGGGGAAGTGGTTGATTTGGCCTCATTACCCCTCTTGAACTCCACTACCCTAGTCTACCATTTCGAGCTACCAACTCTAATGATCATATCTCACATGGAAAGCTGAGTGGGGCCTATTAATATTAGAGGAAGTTTAGGACCCATATTTACTTACTATTCATGAAAGAAAAATTTGCATTTAGGAGCTCAACTCTATGAACAATCCTTAACATTATCAACCCACCCAAAATGGTTAGTAATGATTTTAAGGTTGCCAAATTTCACTCAAATCTCAACATACAAGGTGCATGGGACTAGGATATATTTTCTATTTTTGAAGGGGTCTGTAGGATCAACATATATGGCAATAATTTTTGGATTTGAGGATTGTACTCTATGAACCATTATTAAGATGGTAGGCCACTAAAACCCTTCCTACACCTTGATAAGGACTCAATGAAGGATTTTTGCCCTCAAACACCTTAAAATGAGGTAGTTGAGTCTCGAAGTGATCTTTAAAATCTCACCAAGTCTCATCAACATCTAAATGAGTCATTGGTTAGCACGTGTAGGGTTTATAGTATATGGATCAAGCCTAAAAAAATTTATTACATGCTTAGGGAGGACTGTTGCAAGCCTATATATAATAGATTGGAGAGAGTATGCATTTTTTACATTATTATAAAGAGTGATAAGTATCAAGAGGTTAAAATTTTGCATAATGATCACCTATAGGGGTCTCCACATCTAGTAGTCACTTGTAGACATGCGTAAGTGCTTGGTTAACTAATTATGTATGCATGAAGAGGAAGAAAATGGATTAACACAGCCAACCCAAGTTACCCAATGGATTTGAGGAGTATAATACATTCTCTAATAATTGGAAAAATTCTTAGATAACTCCATTTTGAAGGCAAAACCCAAGAACCCTATGATTAGGCATGTTGGTATAATACCCTTATCAAGACATGACCACTTCAAGAATAAATTTAGATGATAAGGATGGTTTAATCATATCTTAGAAAAACATTAAAGTATACTTAAATAAATTTTATATATGTTTAAGAGGTGTTGGTTTGTATAATAATTCTTAGGATTGGCCATTTTGGCCTAAAACTGGCTTGAGAGTGTATAAACAGTAAGATAGTCACTCAAGGATCACCTTCTTATGCTTATAACTATATGGGTAATATAAATGGAGTATTGATCATGTGGGGAAGGTTTAAGGGCCTTGTAAAATATAATTTAGTGGCATTAGTTTATATGTTGAAGGCATAACCTTTAGGAACTATCGTTAAGAGCTCAAACCCCTCTAAACCCCTCTAAAAACCTAATAGAGACTTGATGGAGGAGCAGTTGAGATACATGCACTAAAATTTATTAAATTATATTTAGAGACACTTGGAACACCTTATTCACTATAATAGGGTCCTATCCCTGGCATTGGTTTGTACAGACAGTTGTATGGATCCACTAACAACACTATTTTTTTAAGATTTAGTGATAATTTCAAGGTAAAGGTATGGATAAACATTTGAAAATAATTCAAGAGGGTAGTGTGAAATGTATTTAACATTTAAAAATAAAAAAATACTCTCAATTAATCCTATAATTTCTCCTATAGGTTTGCACTAAAAAGCCAGTCTAGAAGGGCTAGTGAAAGGTGACCTAGTCACCTAAATGAGCAAAAGTTATAGATATGGATTGTTGGGAAGGAACATGTCATGGTGTGTAATGTTTGGCCAGAAATAAAACATAATTATTTACCTATTATTAAAGTTATATTCAATTATCATGGTCACCCAAGTAGCTATCATCAAGTGATTAGGCCTAGTTACCTAGTAGGTCTATTTAGTCAACAAGAAGATATGTCTATTGGCGTAGAGGGCTGATAAAGGATTAAATGTAGGGTCATGATTTTTTTTTAAAAATTAATAATGGAGGTTATTAGGCATATTTCACACCCATAATAGAGTATGGGGTAAATTTCTTAAACCTTATTGACATGCAAAAGAGGGATGGGCTACTTAATGCTTCATAGATGCCTAATTGGACCACATTTCTGCCTTTTTAAATATCATAAGGAGAGGTGGTTAACCAAGTTAGAATTATAATTATTTTAATGAGGTTAACCAAGAATAAATTATCTCCAATCCACTACACCTCCAAGCCCAAAATCCTATTGAAGACCACCAACTAGCCAAGGTAATGCATGGAGAGAGCATGGAGATGTTATTGACGCTTGTAACTGATGGTGGAGTGAATGAGGGTCATCATGAACTATTATTCACACTTCCACACCATATTATCCTCTCTTTCTCTTCTCTTTTTTTATAATTTTGGGCTAGAATGCCATTGTATAGATCCCTCAGTTGGGTATGAAGAAACTCTACCCAAATTAAACCTTATAAACCTTTTGAATGAATATAAGGATTGGTTAAAATTATATTTATAGTTTAGTGTGATATATGATTTTTTATTTTCATAAGTGATTGAGTTTAATCTTCCTTTGTAATTCACTTTTCTCACCTAACTATTAGGAGATTGTCTAAATAGGTCATATGATGTGTAAAAGTGTTATTGATTGTGTTTGAAGTAGAATCTAATTGGCAGTGTCACAAAAATAGACCTTCCATTCATCTTCAACTTGAAGCCACTTAAAATAACCTCCATATTAATTATTAATGCTTATGAGTCTCTAGGAGAGAGTGATATAATCCCTAGTCCTTCTCTTATTCTCAAATATTATTGAAGAGTTAGTTAGAGTGGACAAAAATATGTTGGTACATCACCTCCCTTTATCTTAGGTTTTATTTCATGAATCATATTTTATCTATTTTCATCACAAAGTTAGTAATTTTAGGAATTGAGATACAATTGATTCACTAGGGGATCTTGTCCCAAAACTAGAGGTTCACCTCATCTACTAGGCCACCCACACCTAGAGGTGATCCCATTATATTAGTTGGATGAGGTAGGATTGAAACACCACTGCCTTTAGGGTGTAATCCATATTGGTAATAATAACTTTGAGAGTGATGAATATGGGTTTTATTGTGATATTAAATATAAATTAATGTGGTTGTTATATTTGGGGTTTGGACATCAAGATAAAGGTACAAAGTCATCCCAATGTGTTATGTGATTTGGGTTTTGGTATTAGGATTAGTGTCCAAAATCCTCCCAATGGTTTGTATGAATGGTTTTTGGGTATTGGGATAAGTGTCCAAAGTCCTCCTAAGGTATTGAGGTATTAGGTCTAGGAATTAGGACTAATGTCCAAAGTCATCCTAATAAGCTCTTTGGTTAGGGTTTAGGCATCAACATTGCATCCAAAGTCCTCCCAATGGATTAAGGAAATAGGGTTTGAGAAAAGGTGTTATAAAAATCTAGATTCCTCCTATTTTACCTAAGAGAAAGGTTTGGGCAATGATGATAAATAAAATTTACAAAGTCCCCCTTTTATGATTCCATTGATTAGAAACCATAATTCTTGTTCATTTTATGGGTTGATGACCTATTTTATTGATATGATCTCGTGTGGTTAACCTTGTGGGTTCCATGTGATTGAAGAATTTTCTCTTCATATTTGACACAGTACGAATGGGACAAAAAGGAAATTAAAATGCTTTTGGTCCCCTAAGATAGTAAAATAAAATAAAATAAAGTAATATTTCCTTATGTTCTCTTAAACATGACACTTGACACATTGTAATACACGCTCTAAATATTAACTAATAATTGATTAGAACTAAATCATATTTAATAATGTTTTCTCATAACTTAAAACCAAATATTAATTAATAACACTTCAAATTATGCCTTGAAGTGTGACTCACCCTATGGTGGAGTTAACTTATCTTTGGCCATGGATATTTTAGTGTATTGTATTACACTTTGTTATTTGTTAGTAGAGATTTGAGATTATTGACTTAAATAGACTACTAATTTGAGTTAGAAATATTCATTGAGATTTTTATAACATCCTTAAAACTAGAATTTAGACCTTTAATGACTTTAAGGAGGAATTTTGCATAAGGGTAGGGGGATGTGAAACCTCTATTTTCATAGTATTAGTTTTGTTGGACTTTTTGGTTATTATACTCATGTCCTGTTATGATGTGTTCTTTATGTTATTTGAGACATGAGAGGTTTCCTATTATATTATTACTAAAACAAATGATTTTATGGTAATGATGTTATTAGTTAATTTCACAAGTACCATTTAGATAATAGTTATAGATTATTTCACCTTTATTATTTAGATGAATACTAAATTGTCATATTAGTTGAGCTAATACTATTTTATCATGTGATTAGGATTTTAGATATATGGATGTTAGCATGTCGAGATCACCTCATGTGGATTATTGATATATTGTGCTTTAGATGTTTTACACATGCATTTTTTATTATTAAATATCACTTTAGATGTTTACATTTAGTAGCATTGACTACCTAGGGTAGTGAAATTTCATGTGTGAAATGGTGTGCAGGTGACAAGGGAAGCCAAGTGAGGGACGGGGAATATGCCAAAAATAATTACACCATTGGTTTTAGTTGGATGGTGTCTTCATGAATCCCTTAGATTAAATCCAATCCTAATGTTATCCTTTAATTTAGTCTTGCGTTTTGACCCTCTTCAACCCTCCTAACACTATTCACACCCATTGAAACTATTAATTACCTTTTTACAAGACCTTATAATTCACCTTAACATTAAACCAAATCATAAATGTAAATGTGTAATCCACTTAAGTGGTCTCCTTATCTAAAATTTGAATGCAAACTTAGACCCATGTTTGTAAGTGTATATAAAGCATTTTAAAGGTGGTTGTATGTGAATTTAAGACTCCTT